>JBBPBR010000008.1:34896201-35028075 GCA_037974775.1 Cicer pinnatifidum
CGACCTTAATAATTCAACAGCTTTTGAAATATATTTTAATTAAAATATAATTTTAGTCATTTATATTTTATTTAATATTTATTTTTCTCTTTTATCTTGTACTTTTCGTTTTTTTTATTTATTATTTTTTTTTGTTTTAAATATTTATTTTTTATATAATATTTGTTTTAGTTCTGAATAAAATGATGAACTAGAATAGTTTATGAAAGATAAATAATTAAAACAATTATTATGTAAAATCAAAAGATAAAAGACCAAGCTAATAAATATTAAATAAAAGATAATCAATCAAAATTATACTTAAATTTCAAACTATACTTATACTTAAATCCTATATTATTAGTAATTAAAAGTACAAAAGAGTACTTAAGTCCTTTACAATACTTCAACAACTCTCACCGATTGAGTGCAGAAGCATCGGAGAATTGGCAAAGCATCACATCGAGGTTGACACTCCACTAAAATCCTATATTATTTGTATCACACAACCAAAATCAACCAACTTTCTTTGAGGTGTTTTTTTTAATACTACCACCAAAAAAAAAATTTAAATACAAAGGTGAGAAATTTATTCTTTTGGAAATTTAATTTTTTAAAGGTGAGAAATAGTAATGTCAGACACCGATTTTTCAAATTTTTTTTTTTTTTTTAAATGGAGTGAAGGAAAATCAACGTGGCACAAACCAATTTTTGAAGGATATTATTTTTTTAATGGAGTGAAAAAAAATTGACATGACACAAACCGATTTTCCAATGTTTATGTTTTCTTTTTAGTTATTAAATATATATATATATATATATATATATTTGTTTTTTTATTAGTAGTGTTATTTAATAGTGGTATTATTTAGTAGATACAAATATAAGAAATTTGATCAATTAAAAATGACATATCCACATGTACGAGAGGGTAGTTAGTTATAATTTATAAATGTGGATCAACATATTATTTTTGGTTAATATATTTCATAATAATAAATATATATTTTATTATTTAATAATTAATATTTTACTTAATTAATAAAAATTAAAAAATAACTTGCAGTGAACCTCCCTGAATATACATGAGTAGCCAAATGGAAGCGCACACACTCAATACAGAAGAAGCGCACTACAATGTTTTCATTGCACAAGTGGCCCCTTCAAGATCTTTATCTGTCTTAATTTTTATTCACTATTATACCAAGTGATCCACCTTCAATTCAATTATCTTCTGAAATGGTTCCTTCCCAAGAAAAAGACAACCACTCACAATCCCTTAATTGAGCTTGCCCAACAAAATAAGCAATCAACCAGAAAAACCATCAACCTACTGACTTTGCAAGCAAGTGACAGGGTTCAAACACCAAATATAGAAACTACATATCCCTTAATTCTCCAATTTTTGCTCAGAATTCAGGTTCAAGATCATGATTTGGAATGATAACAAACCTTCAACGCATCAAAAGTCTCTCCTATTCCTTATTAAATACGCCGAGTCACAGTCAACTGGGCTAAATGTCTTTTTGTTTTTTTATCTTTCTTTTATTTCCTAATAGTGGGGTAAGAAATTTGTTTTTGTGATTTTAATAATCTAGTTATTGATTATTTAATAAGTGAAAAATAATTTAAATATTTAAAAATTAAATTACTATTAATAAAATAAAATATATTAAATAATAATAATAATAAATTATGCCGTTGAAGTTGTTAAATTGAAGAAAAAATGCAGTTATTTAGATGTGAAAACAAATAACTTGTTATATTATTTTAATAATTCTATCATATTTTGCCTACTCCGTTATTTATTTACACACATATACTTAACCACATTTTTTTCTTCAATTTTGTCAAATTTATCATAATTTATAAATAAATTTATATTATTATAACGATTCTATCTTATTATTATTATTATTATTATTATTATTATTATTATTATTATTATTATTATTATTATTATTATTATTATTATTATTTAGTAATGTATATTATTTTTTCGTAGTATTTTTATTTTTTAAATATTTAAATTATTTTTAGCTTATTAAATAATCAATATCTGAATTATTAAAATGAAAAACAAATTTCTTTTATCTCACTACGTGATTGCACGAGGATGCGTCCTCCTATGAATTTTTTTTTAACCTCCTCGTATGTACAAGATGTAACATCTTAAAAAGTTTAAAAAATAAAACAATTTAATATTTTTAATGTGAAACAATTTGACGTGAAATTTAAAAAAAGAAAGGGATATTAATATAAAAAATCCACTCTATTCAATTTTTGAAATATAACCCCAAAATATATATAATAAAAGAATAGTTTTTTCTCCCACCTCAAATGCTTTTTATGTTAAAAAAATATATTTAAATTGATCGATTCTAGACATATATTTTTTAAAAAAATATTTTTGTGAATTTTAAAAACATAAAAAGTATGAGAAAAAGTTGCCTGACAAGAAACAATAACATAAAATATGTTTATCCCATAATAATGGTTACAAACCAAGCTCAAATTTTCCTCTACATCATCGGCTTAATGAGGCATATTCAATTGCCACTATAAAAATCAAGACGATCTATGGCAGTTAAAAAGTCTGGTTGCAACTGTCTAAATGTCGTTAAATGGACCTTTTTTATTACTAAACTTATTCTACAACTAAGTATCTCAACAAAGAAAATAGGAACCAATAACAAACTAAAAATACAATAAAAATCATCACCTCAAGCTATTGCCTTTGCCTTTTCCTTCTGCATCTTTGATTAGAATGAATTATCTATAAAATAAACATCTTAATGTTTTTCGAAGTGTCGAATGAATCTTAAAAATTGGATTTCTAATAAAAAAATATAATTTTAAAAATAATAAATTATTTTAAAATATTATATTTTTATGGAATAAAATATAAAAAACTCAAACTATGTTATTTAAATTCATTAAAATAAGTAAATTGTAAATAACACAATCAAGTTAATATTAACCTTCTTGCTATTAAAAAATAGTTATCTTTCTAACACTTTTTGAAGCAAATTCATCAACCAAGTTTTCATATTGAATTGTCTTCAAAATGTCATTCTCAATTGCTATAAATACTAATCCATTAAGTCTTTCTTGTAACATTGTAAAATGGAAGTAAGATTTCAAAAACTTCAATTTTAAAAACTTCTTTATGTAGAAGCAATTGTTCTGGAATAGTCAACAATCTAAGTCTTCTTAAAAAAGATTTCTCAATAGTAACAGAGTTTGAAGACACATCAACATATCTTAATATCAAAGACATTTTCTCTTGGCTACTAACATCAGGAGTACAATCAAGTATCATTGAGAAATACTATTTGTTTGATTTTTCTAACGATTTCATTTTTAATTGCAAAATCAAACAAAAGTATTAACTCATTTCATATGTTATGCCCAAGATAATAAACTGAATCTTATCATGTGTAATACCTGTAACATGATCTTGGAGAGTTGGGTCAAATTCAATTAACATTTCAATTAAACCCAAAAAAATGCATTGCTATTTCGTACAATATCTCATTAGAACCATGAAAGATCGAACTATTTTAGTAAAGAATTTCACTATTGAAATGAATTTTTTCAAAATATTTTTCCTATGTTTCTTTTCTTTTGCAATTATTCTTTGAGCCGTTTTATCAATAGGTTGACCCTTTTCAGTCTTTGACACAACTCATAACAAGTGGTCATATTTTAATCATGATCTATGCTTATGTCACACTCTCTAAGTCTTTCCCCAATATGTGACCAATTACCAAAATCCTCATTTGTTGATTGACCTTTACCGATCTCTTTTTTATTTTTTTTTATTTTTTATTTTATTTAAGTTTTACAACGAAAACAAAATACTCTATCAAGCTATTTCGAATAAACAAGTCAATCTCTAGCGCAATTCTCTCTATTTGATAAAACTCTAGCATATCAATTAGCCGTAAAGCATCTCTTCGAATTATCCTTAGGATCATTTACAATGGAAAAATTTCTTTCAAGATCTTGTTAGCTAAAAAATCAATCATTTTAGAATCAAGCGTTCTAATTTCTTGGATCAAATAGTACCATCGTAAATCATAAAATCGGTAATGAGTTCCTAAAATTCTAAAACCCTAACATGATTAAATGATATTAGATAATGAGTTCTTAAAATCAGTAAATTAATCATTTCAAATAAATTGAGATCCTAAATCAGTAAATCATAAAGCTTTAATATCAAGAATACCCTAAAATCAAGATTGTATATTTTAACCTTTGGACTTTGGTGGTAGCGCCTGGTAGTTGTGGAAGTTGTCACATACTCACAATGGTGGGTGCGGAGATGAGATGATAGTTGAAAGAAATTAAGTTTAATCTCAGATAGTCTCCGTTTGGAAAATGGATATATATTTTAGGTATAAAGTGCAAATATAAAATGTTAGGATAGTTAGTATACAAAATTAAGGATACAAATACAATTGTTTAAAGTTTAGGTATATAGGGTTATAGTCGGCCCTCAATATTTTAAATTTCCTCAATAAATGAACAAGGGATGAGAGTAAAGATTTCAAATTTCCTCAATATTCTTGTCTTTAATAGATTCAATTTTTTTTTTCATTGGAACAAATTACCTTTAATCAATTTACACAACTTTACCCACCACACGAGTTCAACTAACAATCAAAGAAAAGCTAAAAAAGACTAAAAAAAAATAGGCTTCTATTATTGATATATAGTTGTATGATAGTTTGACTTAGTCTTATTCAATTTAGGTTGTTTCACATTATGTTTAGCTAGTTAGTTATCCTAACTACATTCTCTCTTTTCTATGTAATTAGTTTTTGTGTTTTCTTTATATATAAGAACCCATTCTCTATAATTCATAACAATATATTTTCAGTAAACAATATAGCTTTTTGGTTTTCTTTATATACACGACAATCAGAAGCCAACCAATGATACCACTAATCATGTAATTTCAAGTGTCTCTAATACAAGGACTGCTTCTTTAAACTTCTCTTTTTGGATATTGGAGTCAGGTGCTTCTAATCATGTTTTTCCTTTCATTCAATGCTTCTCTACAATCAAAAGGATCAAACATGTTTATTTGACTTTAACTAATGGTAATAATATCTTTGCACATTTTTCTGGATCCATTATCTTTGATAAATCTTTGTCTTTACACAATGTTCTCTTTATATGTCAATTTAAATTCAGTTTGATTTTAACCTATATTTCAAATTTGATTTCTAATTCTAGATTGCCATTTAAATTTCAAAAGAGACAATATCCTATTTCTCTTTGTTTTGTTATGACAATTATTAAGAGTCAAGGTTAGTTTCTTTGTAAGGTTGGATTGATTGTATCTACAAAGATCAATTTTTACACAGGACCAACTATATGTTACTATATGCAAAGTTAGAACAAAAAATAATGGATCGAAGATTTTAATTTTAGATGTAAATGGACATATTGCACTTCAACACATAATGTTGTTTACTCAATTAAAAACTTGAAGGTATGAATTTTAACTTTAGATATTACATACTTGAAGGTATGAATTTTTTTGTCTTACTATAAGATTCACCAACCTTATTTTTTTAATATTCACTACGCTAAAAATGACATTTTATAGTGCGTCTTTTATAGCGGTTATTAAATACAAGCGATGTTATATAATATTTTAAAAATAACGGAGGATACAACAGCGCTGTGGAAAAAACATTGTTGTAGGGTCATATAGGGTCACATAGTGCTTGCACATAATGTTTACAAGGCTTTTACAATGCCTTTTTAAAAGCGTTGCAAACTGAAGCGCCCTCACATAATGTTTCACAATGCTGTAAAATATAGCGCTCCCACCTTATGTTACATAACTTTTAAAGCGTTTTTTTGACAAGCGCTGTAAAAGACTTGCGCTTTCAAATAATAAATGACCTATTAGAGCGCTTTTTATACAAGCTTTGTAAAAGACTTGCACTTTCACATACTTAAAGGACCTATTAGAGCGCTTATTATACAAGCACTGTAAAATCATTCACATTAAATAAAAATCATTTACTTTAAATAAATAAAAACAAATTTACGAACCCTCATCTCCTCTACTCTGCGAACCCTCCTCTCCTCTACTCTACGTCCATCTACTGCTCCTCCTTTAAAAAAATTTGAATACGTTGTCTCAGGTATTGTATTTATTAATTTGTTGTTGTCACTAGAACTAATAAATTGTTACATAATAAATCATATAAAATCTATTCTTTTTTGAAATTTGTTGATCTGTTTAGTTTTGAAATCAGACTTAGATGTTGGTTTCCATTTTCCAATATTAGATATGTGTACTATATATTGGTATAATTTTATCAGTAGCTTATTATTTGTGTAACTGCATTTATATAGCTCATATAAAATAGACGGAAAATGGATGTCTGCCAATTGATTGTCAAAAGAGTATGAAAATGGAGTGAAGGAGTTTGTTGAGTTTGCAGTGAAGAGTGCAAAAGATCCAAATAGAGTCGTTTGTCCTTGTTTAAAATGTTGATTTGGAAAATACATTAGAGAAGATGAATTGGAAGGACATTTAGTATGGCGTGAAATTGATCAAAGCTATACATGTTGGATAAGACATGGTGAGAAAAAAAAAAGGAAACATTAATTTTGAGAATAGTTTGACATATGCTTCAACTGATTTTGACATAGATACATATGAGCCGGACCAAGTTGAGGAGATTGCAAAAGCAGTTGAAGAAGATCTTCGGGATTGTTCTAAAATGTTTGAGAAAAACTATTATATAATGGTTGTACTAAATTCACAAGACTGTCGGTGATATTAAAGTTGTACAACTTAAAAGGGAGTAATGGATGGTCTGATAAAGGCTTCACAGAGTTATTAACACTCTTAAAAGATATGTTGCCAAATGATAATAAACTTCCCAATCGAACCTTCGAGGCTTAACGAATTTTGTGCTCTATTGGCATGAGTTACGAAAGGATTCATGTGTGTCCTAACGATTGCATTTTATTTCAAAACGAATATGAATTATTAAAGGCGTGTCCGAAATGCAATGTCTCTTGATATAAGAAGAAATAATCTACTCCAACAAAAGTCGTGTGGTACTTTTCTATAATACCAAGATTTAGGCGCATGTATCACATTGAAGAAGATTCAAAACACTTGACATCGCATCCAGATGAAAGAATTATAGATGGAAAGTTTCGACACCTTGCATATTTTCCACAATGGGCAAAAATTGATCACGAGTATCCTGAATTCGGGATAAAGTCAAGAAATCTATGACTTGCAGTTTCTACTGATGGAATGAATCCACATGGTCTTCAAAGCATCTCACTTAACACGTGGCCTGTGATTTTGCTGATTTATAACCTACCTCCATGGTTATGTATGAAGCGTAAGTTTATGATGTTGTCTCTGTTAATTTCTAGACCCAAACAACCGGGGAATGATATCGATGTATACTTGACTCCTTTAATTGAAGATTTAACAAATATGTGGGAGACAGGTGTGGAAGTTTATGATGAGTATAAGAAAGAATGTTTCAATTTGAGGGCTATGTTGTTCGGCACAATTAATGATTTTCTAGCATATGTTAATTTATCATGATATAGCATTAAAGGTCAATGTGCATGTTCTATATGTGAAGAGAGTACAAATTGGATGCGTTTGAAACATTGTAAGAAGAATGTATTTCTTGGACATCGTAGATTTTTACCTTATAGTCATCAGTATCGTGGGTGGAGAAATACATTCAATGGAAAATCAAAGGAAGATAAAGCTCCTTTAGCACTGACTGGATATCAAATACTTGAAAAATTACAAGGTTTGACCAATAAATTTGACAAACCTTTTGCGGGAGAGCTGGTCAAAACTGGATGGAAGAAAAAGTTAATTTTCTTTGAATTGCCATATTGGAAGTCATTGTATATAAGACATTTCCTCGATGTGATGCATATTGATTAAAATGTATTTGATAGTGTTATTGGTACGTTACTCAATGTTCCAGGAAAGTCTAAAGATGGCATCAATGCAAGATTGGACTTGGTCGATATGGGAATAAGAAATGAATTGGGTCCCATAAATAAATGAAATCGCATATATCTACCTCCAGCCGCTCATACTCTATCTAGAACAGAAAAAATTATTTTATGCAAATTTCTACACGAAGTTAAAGCTCCAGAAGGATACTCTTCAAACATTAAAAATTTAGTTTGTATGAAAGACCTCAAGTTAAAAGGTTTGAAGACCCATGATTGTCATATTCTACTGGAGCATTTGCTACCAATAGGTATACATTCCATTTTACCTAAAAAAGTTCGACGAGCCATAACTAGATTATGTTTCTTCTTCACGGAAATTTGTAGTAAAGTGATCGATCCTCAAAAATTACTGGCGTTGCAAGGGGAAATTGTTGTTACTTTGTGTGAGCTTGAAATGCATTTCCCACCCTCGTTTTTTGATATAATGGTTCACCTTACTATTCATCTTGTTTAAGGAGAAACAACTTTGTGGGCCAGCTTATATAGATGGATGTATCCAATAGAATGATATATGAAAAAATTAAAAGGGTACATAAAAAGTAGAAGTCGACCAGAAGGTTGTATTGCTGAACGGTACATTGTCGAAGAAGCTGCTGAATTTTGTACTTAATATATGTCCAATGTTGAATCCAAAGGGCTTCCCATGTCTCGTTATTCGGGAAGAATATCAGGAGAATGGATAATTGGAAAGAGACTAATGACTATATCAAGGATAGAATGGGAGTAGACACAATTGTATGTTCTACACAATGATGATGAGGTTCAATTGTATGTTCTAATACACATGGATCAGTTATCTAGTTTGAACATGAATAGGAATCAAATTTGGATAACTCGAGAGAACAATGGAATTTTTATAACATGGTTAAATAATCACACAAAGTCAAAGTTTGATATAGACCCCATATCAATTTTACAGAGATTGAGGTGGCCAGCTTATATAGATGGATGTATCCGATAGAACGATATATGAAAAAATTAAAAGGGTACATGAAAAGTAGAAGTCGACCAGAAGGTTGTATTGCTGAACGGTACATTGTCGAATAAGCTGCTGAATTTTGTACTTAATATATGTCCAATGTTGAATCCAAAGGGCTTCCCATGTCTCGTTATTCAGGAAGAATATAAGGAGAAGAGATAATTGGAAAGAGACTAATGAATGTATTAAGGATAGAATGGGAGCAGACACAATTATATGTTCTGCACAATGATGATGAGGTTCAACCGCATGTTACAATACACATGGATCAGTTATCTAGTTTGAACATGAATAGGAATTAAATTTGGATATCTCGATAGCACAATCGAATTTTTATAACATGGTTAAATAATCACATAAAGTCAAAGTTTGATATAGACCCCATATCAATTTCACAGAGATTGAGGTGGCTAGCAAATGGTTCGAGTTTACATTACTTTTCTTACACCAGTTATGTAATTAACGACTACACATTTTATACCAAAGAACAAGATGATCAAACCACTATGCAAAATAGCACAGTCACTCTCGTAGCTGAAGCGATGCACGTCTCAAGTGCAAAAGACAAAAACCCAATATATGAAAACCTATCATATTTTGGGGTTATTGAACGCATATGGGAGTTAGACTACACAATGTTTCGTGTTCCCATATTTGGTTGCTAGTGGGTCGATAATAATAATGGCGTTCGGATTGATGAGTCAGGGTTCTTGCTTGTCGATTTTAATAGGTCGGGATAAAAAGATAAGTCTTTTATTTTAGCGTCGCAAACTCAACAAGTGTTTTATGTCACTGATCCTGCTGATGATAAATGGTCTGTTGTCCTATCGACCAATAAAATAAGTGATGATAACAATAATGATGAAGACGTTGGTAATGATCTTTTCTTTGCAACATCACAACCACATCAAATTGATTCAACTGATGTTGGTTTATATCTTAGAGATGATCATGATGAGGGAATTTGGATTAGTCCATCGTTTTGTATCGTTAATGGACAAACAAATGTGAATCCCACTAGGAAAAGAAGAAGAGCATCTTAATGTGTTTAATTATTTTACATAAGCCATGTAATCTGAATTGAGTTCATGTAATTTAATTGTTTGATCTGCCAGAATTGAGCATTTTAGTATTTAGCTTGAACTGTATTTGATTTTCTTCTTATACTTATTTTCTGCATATATTTAGCTTGATCTTAGTGTTTTATACTAAGTTCATGTAATTTAAGTGTACTTTTGACCTGTCTTAACCGATTTTCTGCTTATATTGAACTTGAAAAAGCTTTGTTTGAGTACAGAGAATATTTCTTGAACTTGAACTAATCATCCCATTATGAGCTGATCATGTAATTTAGCATTGATATATATATATATATATATATATATATATATATATATATATATATATATATATATATATATATATATATATATATATATATATATAGGTATTTAACTAATTATTTGGAAGAAAAAAATCTAAATATAGGTATTTTACTTGAACTGAACATAAACTTGTAATTTTACAACGCTTTTGTCAATAAGCGCTATAAAAGCCTTTAAAAAAAATAAAGAGGTCATAAAGCTTTGTTTTATACTAAGTTAAAGAGGTCTTTTAAAGCGTTTGTTTCCAAAGTGATGTAAAAGGCTTTTCAAAATACATCACTTGTTACATAAGAAAACCAATAGGTCTTTTAAAGCGCTTTTTGGTAAAGCATTGTAAAAGGCTTTTAAAAAATAAAATAAGGAGGTCTTTTACGGCGCTTTTGCAACAAGCGCTGTAAAAGACTTTTAAAAATAGAGCCCTGTTACATAAGAAAACAAAAAGGTCTTTTAAAGCGCTTTTTGGAAAAACGCTATAAAAGGCTTTTAAAAAATAAAATCAGGAGGTCTTTTACAGCGCTTTTGGACAAGCGTTTTAAAAGGCTTCTAAAAAGCGTTGTAATAGGCTTTTAAAAAATAAAATAAGGAGGTCTTTTACAGTGCTCTTTCAAAAAAGCGCTGTAATAGGTTTTATATATAACAGAAAACCGCTTCAGTTTGCTCTTCATTACATAAACTTCACTACACTTCAGTGTCCTCCTCCTCTTCATTGTACTTCTCATTGAGAATCCTACTGTCCCTATGAACCATATTATCAACCATCTCCATTGCGAGCCATCTCCATCTTTGTTACTATCCCTACGAACATTATTACGTACTCTTCTCATTGAAATACGTAACACTCATTACGTATTTCTGCGAACCGTACTCTGTCCTACGAAACTTTCGTATTTTTGCGCATTCTCGCTGTTCACAAACCCTACGTATTTCTTCGCACTCTTCAGGTATTGTATTTATTAATTTTTTGTTGTCACTAAAATGCATGTTGAACTTATACTGCTACGTACTTAGAGTACTGCATGTTGAACTTGTTGAAGTTATATTGAACTGCATGTTGAACTTGTTGTAGATAAATGGATTCTAACAAGGCTTTGGATCGTCAAAATGAGTAATTTGTCAACATTAAGACTTATAAAAATGAAGTTAAACATGGTGCAACCATTATGAAAAATTTCATAAAAGCAAGAAGTAATGGCATAAAATTTGAGGTATACTATAGTTTGTTTGCTGTTTATTTTTTTTATCTTTTTTGAAAGCATGTACTTACTATATGAGTTTATTAGGTGGGATATAATGAAAGTGGTCAGCCAATTAAGCATAACATTTCCGTGTTGGTAAGTTATATTAGTGTTGTTGTTCATCAGAATATCCCAATTACAATTGACGATTGAAGATATAAGGCTTTGAAGGATGCAAAAGATATACTGTAGAATGATATAAAAGTAATTTTTTTACTCAACTTTTTGTTACTTATAATTTTTTCCATTGAAATACTTTACTCAAACTATATCTTTATTTGGTTTGCAGTCTGCTTTTGATGTTGATGAGGTGAGATAAACTTACGTGGTTAGAGTTGCTGGAAAAATACATCGGGGATTTAGATCTCATCTGTCAAACTGCTACCTAAGAGATCGTGATGGAAAGGAAATATGAATGTTGAAGCTCCATAAGTATATAAACACTATATATCAAATGACAAATGGAGAGCATTTGTAGCTAAATGTGCAAACCCCACATTTGTGGTAAGTGATTAATTTATTAGCATTTGTGTTTTATTATTCATATTCATAGCATAATTTAAATTTTTAAAGGATTTTTATTTTTTTTATATAGAGTATAAGTACGGAAAATCACGAGAGGGCCAAAAATCCAGTGCATCCATACAAAAAATCTCGTATGGGATATGCACTTTTAGAGCAAAAATTTGTAAGTAAACATCACTTTTATATAATGTGGTACATTATAAACTGTAAGACCCTTAATTTTAAATCCTAGATTATACTATTTAAGTGTATTTTGTGTTGAATTTCTTAGGCTTTTAGCCCAGTTTTTGGTATTTAGTGAGTTAAATGCCAAAAATATATTTTTGGAATTTGGATTAACATTATTTGTCTGAAAATAATTTATTTACGTTGCGAAGAATTTAATACCAGACAATTTTATTAAAAATATCACTTGTTGATGGAAATTTATATGTCAATTGAGTTGCGACGAGAGTAGATATTTTTATCAAAATAGTTTGAGATGTGAGTGAGGTGATGTGTGTAAGAGTTATTAGATATTTGTTGGTTTAGTTTTAATTATAATATATATATATATATATATATATATATATATATATATATATATATATTAGTATTATAAGTAATATATATTTATATATGATAAAAAGGAAGAAGTAAGAAAAACAGAAATAGATGAAAACGAGAACATCTCCCTGCCTCGCGAGCAAATTCAACTTCCTTTTTCTCCCTTCTCTTCTTTTGCTTCAAAAAAAAAAAAAGAAAACCCAAGTCTTAGTGGGTGAGAAAGAACAAATTTCCAAGCTTCCTTCTTCTTATCTGATTCAAAAACGAAGAAAACTGTGTTAGGGTTTTCAAAACCGTCAAACCCAAATCCCCATGTTTCTTCGATTTCTGAGCATCGTTTCAAGAAGTGATAGAAGAGAATGTTGCTCGCCTCCACGCTATGGTGCTAGTGAGCCAACTTTGAAAGCGACGTCGCAAGCGGAAATTTTACCGGAATTAATTGCGGTGCCGTAATCGCTTGTTAAAGCTACCGTTAAGGTAAGGGTTCCTTCCAAAATTCTAGTTTGCATATAGGACTCTATATGTGTATTGTAGAAGATGAATTTTAATGTGATTTATGAGTGTTTGTGGAAATTGAATTTGGTGGTTTATGTTTGAAAATGTGGAGTTTTGAATTTGGTGATTTATGGTTGAAATTTGTGGAGATTAAATTTGGTGATTAATGTTTGAAAATTTTGGAGATTGAATATGGGTGATTTAAGTTGATTTTGGGGAGAATTAAATTAAATTTGATTACGTGTTCATAAATGATATTATGAATGTTTTATGTGTTTGAGATATATTTGTGGAAAATGAATTTAATTCAATTTATGTTTGAATTGGTGGATGATGAATTTAGTTCAATTTATGCGCGAATTGAAGTTGGAGATGTGTTCTATGTGTGGATTTGTGAAAAATGAATTTAAGGTGATTTAAGTGTGGTTAAGGAAATTGTTTTGATGTGTTTGAGGAGTGGTTTGTGAAAATTAATTTGATGTAAAATTATGTTTGAAATTGTGGAAATTAACTGGTGAATCATGGTTGAAATATGTGGAGTTGTAATATGGGTGATTTTTGGATTAAATTTGGTGGGAATTGAGAAAATTGAAATTGATGGGTGAATTGTTGAATTAAATTTGAGGTGGTTAATGGGTGAATTTGTGGAGATTAATTTGGATGTGATTATGTGCTCATAATTGATATTATGAAGGATTGTGGTGTGATTATGTGTGATGTTGTGGTGATTAAGTTTTGATGTGATTATGTGTTCAAAAATGCTATATGTATGTTTAAGGTGCGTTGAAATGCAATTAAGTGGTGACCGCGATGGGCCACGATGTTTACTTGGTGACCGCGATGGGCCACAATGTTAAGTGGTGACCGCGGTGGGCCATGAAATGGTTCCATTAGTGGAGTGGTTCATCTTATCCTTACGAGGATTTAACTATGGTGTCTGTCCGTGAGAGACTACACCCTAGTAAATTGTGTTTGTTCATGAGAGACTGCACTAGTGTTTGTCCATGAGAGATTGCATTAGTGTTTGTCCGTGAAAGACTACACCCTAGTAAATTGTGTTTGTCTGTGAGAGGCTGCATTGGTGTTTGTCCGTGAGAGACTACACTCTAGTAAATTTTGTTTGTCCGTGAGAGATTGCACTGGTGTTTGTCTATGAGAGACTACACCCTAGTAAATTGTGTTTGTCCATGAGAGATTGCACTGGTGTTTGTCCATGAGAGACTGCACTGGTGTTTGTCCGTGAGATACTACACCCTAGTAAATTGTGTTTGTCCGTGAGAGACTGCACTAGTGTTTGTTCATGAGAGACTACATTGGTGTTTGTCCGTGAGAGACTACACCTTAGTAAATTGTGTTTGTCCGTGAGAGACTGCACTGGTGTTTTTCCGTGAGAGACTATACCCTAGAAAATCGTGTTTGTCCGTGAGAGACTGCACTCGTGTTTGTTCGTGAGGAACTATACGTTTAGGATTTACACCTATCGCGGAGGGTTTTGTTTGGAATTGAGGTGTAAGACCTGTGATAGGCTACACTTTAATAAATCATGTGGGATTGTGATAGGTGGCACCTTGGTAATTAGTGCTGGTCTGTGAGAGACTGTACAATTATGATTTTCAACTCTCGTGGAAAGTTTGATTTGAATTCGAAATTCATGCATTTTGGCATATACGCATTGCATGAGGGTGCTTGGCACGCAAGTCATGTTTGATATACAGTGATGATTGTATATGTATGCTCAGTTGTGGTTGTGATTGTGCCCTAATTGGTAAGTGAGATTGTTTGGATTTGTGTGTAAGTGTTGATTGATTGCGAAACCTTTTTAAAAGCTGATTTATGTTGTTTTCGTTGTTTTCTGCTATTTTCTGATGTGTATTCGAATACAAGAAAGTTGTATTCGAATACAGATATCCTGATTTGGCTACTGACTTCTGAAACAACACTGTATTCGACTACAAGAATGCTGTATTCGAAAACAGTTGTGCTGATATTGCTACTGACTTCTGAAACAACACTGTATTCGACTACACGGATGTTGTATTCGAATACGACAGTGCAGTTTTGTTAAAAACTTCATTTTTCAACTTTGAATATGGATGTTTGGCATATGGAAACTCTTTCAAAGAGTATGTTAAGTTGAAAAGTTAATTTGTGCATTTAAAATTTAAATGTTATGTGTTATTTGTTAATTTCGGTTGGTGACCTTTACAATTATTGTGGAAATCTGAGTTTTTCCCTCAAATGCGAATCAAGATCATCCAACTGGTTAGTACCTTGAAGATGGAAAGGTAGTTAGGCATACATGTCCGATGCTGTGTCAGAGGGAATCTTTCGGGGCTCGTGGAGATCACCCGAGATGTATGGCTTTTTGTAGCATGATTAGATTAGAGGGTTGTATAGGGTTTAGTTGTCTTTCTTTTGTGGATGTATTTATTTCAATTTGGAAGACTGTACCTATACCTCATATTGTCAGCTTGACTTTTATTTTGGATGGGTCCTTGTACCACTTTTTGATGCGACTTAGGGAAGTTAAAATTCTTAGGGCAATGCTTTTGTACATGTGTCTGCCGAGAATACCCCAGGGGTATGAGCTATGCCTGAGAAGTCTCATAGCCCCGGTGTATTTTGTTGTGTAAATACTTTGGATTTGTATTTCAAAAACTATTTCTGCCGCTTGTAAATATTTGTTGACTTTTTTCGTTATGTTACGACTTAAATGTTTTATCCAAAAGTATTTTCTTTCTTTATTTCCGATCTCTTAGTTTTATTTTGAAAAAAAAATGGGCTGTTACATAAACTATAGTTTCTAACTAATATTTTGTTTATGATCTTAACAAATAGCTTTTGTTTATGTCTTAATGAATAGCTATAAGAGACCCAATCCGATCAACCATTCGGTCGTCATATTTTGTGGAAGGAGGCTCGTGTAAATAAAGATGGAGTTGTTGATAATGAAAATGTTCAAAAGGTGATACAACTTTGTGTATTTTAAAAATGATATTGAACTTATCTATTTAATGTTACATGTATTTTAGGAGAATCTAGAACAAAGTTCTGAAAATCAAGAGGACAACAAACAAGTTAGTTGCAGGGACATACTCGATAAAGTATTTAATGTTCCTGAATATTCCAGTTGCGTGAGGGGGAAAGGATTTGGCATAACTCCAACCCGCTATTTTTCACAAGAGAAGCGCCCAAATCCATGTAATGAGAAAGTATTAGAGAAGCTCAAAGTCCTAACAGGGCAAGTGGCATTCTTGGTGAAGACGAATAAAGAAAAGCAACTTCCAGATCAGCTCCAACGTGAAATACAAATAGAAAGGGAAAACGCTAGTTGCAACATTGGTCTTAAAAGTCTTCCGGAGGTAATTAATTTCTTAATAAAATAAGAAATTCATTCAACCTAATTGTTTCACATACTTATGTATTAAATATTGATTTAGAGTGTCTCTATTTGCATGTTGTATTTATCCTCCCCTACTCATCGCAAGGTTGGAAAAGGAACATTGTACAATACTTTGGGAGAAGTATTGCACAACACTCTGATCCCTACCGGCCATGTCAAAGTATCACCCGTGATTGCTTTTGAACCAAATGCACCGTTGCCTATACCGAACAACGATGGAGATATGAAGTATTTGGGAGAAGCAATAGGTAGTTACGTGGCATGGCCCAAAAATCTTGTTGCCCTTGATAAGTTATGTTGAATTGATATGTATATTTAATTGCTCGAAATATGATTATGATTGATTATATTTAATTGCTGATTTTTCCGCTGTTAACTTTAATTTCACATTTATTTAGATTCATACAAAGTCTATAGGGAATGACAAGAAGACTCCTCGAAACGAATCAGTCATGTCATCAGAAAAGGTTTGTCACACTTATTATCGCAGGTTTGTCATTTTTTTAAGATTCAATTAACTAACAAACTGATTAACATCATTTTTTCAGATTCAATCAAAACCACCCGCACAAGAAACCTGCCAGAATAAAGCCGCACCACAACTGGATGTTCATGATAAATATAAAGCTGGCAAACTTAAAAATTTGGAGGGTAATAAAGCTGCCAAAATTCAAAAACTGGATCGGGTAAATCAGTTGCTACTCCTAAAATTAGTCATCCACGCCTTGCTCGATTTGGGTCGTGTCTTGACATACAAGCAAAAAACGAATATGGCCAGCAACGATTCACGTATCATAATCATGGAGAAAGCTATTTTCGGAGATGAGTGTGAAGAACTACTTGAAAAAGAGCACATATACGAACTTCTCAATCACAAGGAGCTGAGTGCTACTGTCATCAGCTTATACATTAGGTAAAATACTTTATTTAAGATAAAAATTACTTTTAATTGCATTTATTGGTAATTAATTTAATTTATTGATAATTAATATAATTTGACATTTTTATTGAAGTTTTTGTATGAGAAGTTGGTGTGCACTCGCAAATTGACAGATAGATTTTCATTCTTGTAAAGAGAAGGATAAGTTGTTCCTTGCGCCATATAATTCAGGTAATTATATATTCTTTATTTATATCTTTTTTCATTTATGAGATCTTAATTTATTAGTTGTGTAAAAAAAATTTCAAACCAAATTTTTGTTGTTGTAGGGCACAATGGGTGCTGTTTGCAATCAATGCGACCTCTGAAGTTGTATACTATTTAGATCCCTTGCACGACCAGTACAACAATCACTCGGATATAAACACTATCTTCAGCACGTAAGTAATATTCATTTATTTTTTACATATATATATATAATTTGTTTGTTAATTCTATAATAATCATATTTATATGATAGTGCTTTACAAGTTTTCCGAGCTCAAAGGGGTGCAATAGTGTCGAAACAAAAGTCAAATAACATCACATGAATTCCAATAAAGGTTTGAAATATATGCCTTTAAAATTGCATTAACAATTAATGCACAAATATTTATTGACTTATATATTTTATTTTATAGTGCGCTCGTCAAACTAACAACATACGCTGCATGTACTATATATGTAAAATACATGTTTTTGATGAAGGCAAAGACCAACGAATATGATCAAGGCAACAAGCTCAAAAAGAAGTTCAAATATCTTTGGTAAACATTAAATTCAAACATATTGAATGTTTAAATGTAAAGGTAAATGATACAACCAATAGCTCAAATACATGAGAACCATTCATATTTACATATGCATATAAAGTATTTTCAAAAGTCAAAATTACATTAACAAAGTCTTAAAACTATTATTTTTGACAAAATACAAAGTTGTATTCAAATACAGCATAATGTATTTGAATACAAACAACAAGTCAGTAGCTAAACCTTTAAATATGTATTCGACTAAAACTTGCTGTAGTCGAATACAAAGCAAGTCAGTGGAAAATTTCATGAATCTGTATTCGACTACGACCTGCTGTAGTCGAATACAAAGCAAGTCTGTGGCAAATTTCACGAATCTGTATTCGACTACATGAAAGGTGTATTCGAATACAAGGTGCAATTAAATCTGAACATTACAAAGAGGTGTAAATCTGAAGAGATGTTTATGGAGTATAAATACACCATAACCTCAGATCAAACACTACACAATCCTTGAATAAAAACCTTGAATAACTTTGAACAAAATTATGATTTTTTACAAAGTACATGTATTTCATTTTCATATCATTCAGAAAGGTTCTCAAAGTACTTGAAGTATTATTAAATTGAAATCATTATACCTTATTCCAAATCATATTATATCACTTGTAAAAGAAAGTAGTACTTTCTTAAAGTAGCTTAATATAATATAGTGGTGTGTTATCATAGAAGTGTTGTTAGAAGTTTGTAGCAGAAATCCCAAGGTGGGAGTTGTACATTTTCTGACAATAAGTGGATTAATCTCTTATGGTGTGCATGTGGACTGGATGTACCCTTGGTTATAAGGGGAACTAGGATAATTCTATCCTGTACATTTACTTACTGCATTTAGTTATTATCAGCTACTATCTTAAAACAGAAAATTCAACTACCATATCGCTGAAAACAAGAAAATATCCTAACACCTAATTCACGCCTTCTTTGGCGTATCTCTGTACTTCCAATTGGCATCAGAGCAGGTTCCGGTAACTTACTCCTCGATCATTACTCATGGCTTCTGCACAACCTATTTTTAGAGACGGTGGTAGTAGTAACAAACCACAATGCTTAGTTGGAGAGCACTATGAATTTTGGAAGATACGTATGCAAGCGTATATATCTTGAAGCACAAGGAGATGACATATGGGATGCAATTTAAAATGGTCCTCACATTCCAAAAACACTCATCAACAACAAAGAAGAAATAAAGATAAAAAATTGTTGGACTGATGATGATAAAAGAAAAGTGTTGTTCGATAAGAAGGCTAAAAATATGCTACAATCAGTATTAGGAATGGATGAATTTTTCGTATATCTCACTGCAAAACAACCAAAGAAATATGCGATATGTTGGATGTAACTCATGAAGGTACCATTGAAGTAAAAAGATCTAAGCTCAATACACTATCACAAGAATATGAGTTATTTCGAATGCAGCCCTGATAATCTATTTTAGATTTACAAAAAAGGTTTTCCCACTTAACCAACCACTTGACGGCACTTGGAAAAATCTTCACAAATGATGAATTAAATCTAAAAGTATTAAGATCATTAACAAGGGCCTGTCAAGAGAAAGTGACAGCAATCTCCGAAAAGGAAAGCCTATCCAAAATGTCTCTTTCTGCAATATTTGGAAAACTTCAAGAGCACAAAATCGAACTTGGAAGGTTAGAACAAAATAAAAGTCAAGATAAGAAGACCAAAAAAATTGCTCTAAAGACCGAATCAAGAGAACAAATCAAAGACGACAATTCAGATGAAGATGAAAACATTACTTTCCTTGTTAAGAAATTTGGTAAGTTTCTTAAAAATGACAGATCTTTCAAAAAGAAAAGCTTCAGAAAGAAATATAGTTCTACTTCAAATCAAAACTTCACTTGCTTTGAATGCGGGAAACAAGTACATATCAAGGAAGATTGTCCAAACCTTGTTAAGAAGAATGCCATAAAAAAGAAAGATTTAAAGAAGGTATACATAGCTTGGGATGACAACGAAGTATGTTCATCTTCATAAACAAAAAGTGAAGAATGCGCTATTGTTGCATTAATGGCATCACATCAATTAGATGATGAAGAAGAGGTTAGTAACATAGACTCTCCTCATCATAATAAAACTAATAGTGAATTAATTATAAAATATAATGATGCTCAAAACTCCATTAAGGAACTACTTATTGAATGTAAAAATCTGTTCAAACTAGTGTGAACACAAAAGAGACAAATCTTAAGTCTTCAAGAAAAAGTTGACATTATGGAAAATAATTCTGAAAAACTAAAACAGAATTTTACATGTGATTCCCTCTCCTTCAAGATTGTTCAATTAAATAGAGTAATTGAACGATACGAAAAGGGACAAATAGGATTGGAAAATGTATTAAATATGCAAAGATACTCAAATGACAAAAGTGGTATTGGATACTCAAAATTTGATAAACCAAGCTTGAATAAGACCATTTTGTTAAAGAAAGTAATCAATCAAATCAAGAAAAGATTATAATTATGAAAAAGGATCATCATTATAAAGAGAGAATTATTCAAAATAAAACTCATACACATGCTACTAAAAATGGATTTACTCCTACTTGTTCTTATTGTGATCTTAATGGTCACACACCTAATGCTTGTCACATTAGAAACATTAGTGTTCCAAAAGGGCATTACGTGTAGGTAAAGAAAGGTACTAACCATCAAGGACCCAAAGCACATTGGGTACCTAATAAATTTTGATTTCAATATTGTAGGTATGCACGCAAGGTACCTCAAATATGTGGTACTTAGATAGTAGATGCTCTAAACATATGATGGGTGATGTAACAAAATTTTCAGCCTTAACTCTTGAGTCAAAGGGATATCTAGTCTATGGAGACAACAACAAAGGAAAAATTTTAGGCATTGGAAAAGTCGGTACAGCCCCATCCCCCTCAATTTAAGATGTCTTATATGTTGAAGGTCTAAAACACAATCTCATAAGCATTAGCCAGCTTTGCGACAAAGGATACAAGATAGCCTTCAACAAAGATGAGTGCATCATCCAAAATAAAGCTACAAATGAAATTCAATTTATCGGTAAACGTTTCAAAAAAATATTTATACTTAATCTTGACGATTTATCCTTAAAAATGAAATGTCTTTTGGTAAGCGACAATAATGATGCATGGCTATGGCATAAAAGAATTGCACATATTCACATTGATCATTTAAACAAATTGTTCAAGCATGATCTTGTTGTAGGCTTACCAAAAATGAAATTTATAAAGGATAAATTGTGTGACGCGTGTCAAAAAGGTAAGCAAACAAAGAGTTTTTTCAAACTTAAAAATGTTATTTCAATTTCTAGACCACTACAATTGATACATATTGACTTGTTTGGTCCATCAAGAACCAAAAGTCTTGGTGGAAACTCATATGGACTAGTAATAGTTGATGATTACTCAAGGTTCACCTGGACCTTATTTTTGGCAAGTAAAAATGAAGCTTTTAAAGCATTTGAAAACTATGCCAAGCTAGTCCAAAACGAACCATCAACCAAAATTGTATCAATTAGAAGTGATCATAGAGGAGAATTTCAAAATAATTCCTTTGAAGAATTTTGTGAAGAAAATGGAATTTTCCACAATTTTTCTGCACCTAGAACACCACAACAAAATGGGGTTGTTGAGAGAAAGAGCAGATCTTTTGTAGAGCTCACAAGGACTATGCTAAGCGACTCAAACCTACCAAAATATTTTTGGGCAGATGTTGTAAACACATCATGCTATATTTCC
Organism: Cicer pinnatifidum; assembly: GCA_037974775.1. Classification (NCBI taxonomy): domain Eukaryota; kingdom Viridiplantae; phylum Streptophyta; class Magnoliopsida; order Fabales; family Fabaceae; genus Cicer; species Cicer pinnatifidum. Next base: position 34,918,259 of record JBBPBR010000008.1, read on the forward strand.
AACTGAGTAATCATTCGACCGATTCTTAAGAAAACTCCGTATGAACTCTACAAAGGAAGAAAGCCCAATATCTCTCACATCCACATTTTTGGATGTAAGTGTTTCGTGCTAAACAATAGTAAAGACAACCTTGGGAAATTCGATGAAAAAGCAGATGAAGGTATCTTTATCGGTTACTCTTTATCTAGTAAAGCTTTTAGAATCTTCAATAAAAGAACTTTATTAGTCGAAGAATCAATGCATGTAACTTTTGATGAAACTAACCCCATAAAAGAGGACAATATTATTTCTTGTGATGATGATGATTTTGAAATCAATGATACAAGCAAAGTACATCAAATTGATCAACCAAGTCAAGAAAGTGAAGTCAACATTGAAAAGCAAAATGATGATCTTCCTAAAGAATGGAGAACCCATATATATCACCCAATTGATAACATCATAGGTGATATCAACAAAGGAGTCACAACAAGGTTAAAACTACAAGATGCTTGCTTAAACATGGCATTTGTTTCTCAAATCGAACCCTCCAAAATTGGTGAAGCACTTAAAGATGATCAATGGATACTTGCCATGCAAGAAGAACTCAATCAATTCGAAAGAAGCAGAGTATGGGAACTTGTTCCTAATCCTGGAAATAAACATATCATTGGTACAAAATGGGTGTTTAAAAATAAACTTGATGAGAATGGTATAGTTGTCCGCAACAAAGCAAGATTGGTCGCTCAAGGATACAATCAAGAGGAAGGGATTGATTTGGACGAAACATTTGCTCCAGTAGCAAGATTAGAAGCCATACATTTACTACTTGCCTATGCTTGCTCTATGAACTTTGAACTATTTCAAATGGATGTGAAGAGTGTCTTTTGTAACACCCCAAATTTTTTTAACAACTATAATTTTTTTTATGAATAATTCATCATGTAAAAAATTGAAGATGCGTTAGAAAATGACTTGATATATTTTTTTTTTTTGTAAAAGAACATAATGCAATTTGCTAAAATATTATTCATTTGTTTATTTGAAAAATTAATATTCCAATTGTTAGATCAATATTCATTTATGCTCCAAAATAAAATAAATTATCTTTAAGTGTAATTCCAAAGAAGCAAAGTTGACTAAAATTAATAACATTCAATTATTTAATAGCAAATAAAATCTCACTTCTATATTTCTATTAAAAGTTAATGATGAAGAGTAAATAACTTTATATTTGCCACAAAATTTTTAGTAATACAAAATATTATTTTTAAATAAAAATCTCATTTTCTCACGTGCTTGCACCAATCACATTATTTTTAAATAAGATTCCGATTTTCCCACGTACTTGCACCAATCAAACATCATTCATGCAACTCTTTGAGATCATTAGTACCTAAATGTTGGTGTAAGGGGTGAGTTCATCCCACGACAAAAATTAAACCAAATAATAGATTATCAGCCATATAATATGAATATAAAATCTTTTCCGTGATAAAAGTTTTAAAGAAATTGATTCTTTAATAGTTCTCAAAGATGTATCAAAGTCATAAAATGTATCTAAATAAATTAAATAGCAACCGTAGGGCAAATAATTAGATCAAAATAAAAATAACAACTAAATGTATAAGTTATGCATGCTCCTAAACATATATGATCCGGATATAACCAGCCACATAGGCGTCCACACAGAAGTCACCCATACCAATGGGGAAAATTAAACCAGCCACACAGGCGTCCACAAAGATGCATTTGATATGTCATTAAATGATAATGATGCTCAAAATGTACAAGTCACCACTCACTTAAATAATCACACAAATCATCAATCACTTAGGCAACCACAAAGATAACAATAATTAAAACACAAATCACCAGCCACTTAGGCAACCACAAAGATTACAATATTTAAAACACAAATCATCAGCCACCTAGGCAACCACAAAGATAATGATATTTAAAACAAGTCACCAGCCACTTAGGCAACCACAAAGATAACAATATTTAAAACACAAATAACCAGCCACTTAGGCAACCACAAAGACAATATTTTAGATTAAATTTTTTAATCAGATAAGACATCATATTTATATTCCCATGGATGTTCATAGTTATAGCTCAATAACTTCAACACATCAAATATCCATTTTAATAATCATTAAGATTTGATTTGACAACATGTTATTAATAACCATTAAAACTCATATCACCAAGAATACAATAACAACATAAATTTCATTCCTTTCACTATAAAGTTTTTAGCATTCTAAAACTGGACTATTCATTAATGCATTCAATAACCAATTTTCTCATATTATTAAATTTAAAGAAATATAAAATTCTCATCAATTTCCTCAAGACACATATATTGTTCATAAAAGTCAAGTTTTAAATTTAAAATACTCAAAAGTCAACACTTAAAATCCAATACATCATAATAAACATATTACTAATTACATCATTATAAAAATTATAACTTTATAATTAAATACTCTAAAACACGTAAAGCACTAAACATTTTCACTACAAACATATTTATCAAGGGATAATAATAAAATATAACTCTATAATTAAGTTTATCAAGATAGATGTATTACTAAACAGAGACAATCAAAACATTATAGTTAATTTTTTTACTACAAAAATAAAATCAATTTGTTTCTTTTAAGACATCCAGACATCATATCAATATCCTACGAACCGCTAATTAAATATCTAGCCTAACTATGCATGGGAAAAAGCTCTTACCTTAGGGACTTTCTTTCTTAACGTCTCTTACTCCGCACGAGAAATAGCTCATGAGGCAATGATGAATTCAACACCGATAGATATTGGGATTTATGACTTAGAAAATTATTTTAGAAGTGTACGAATGACAAATAGGTGTGACAACAAGAGTGTACGTAAGACCCATAATTTTAAAGTACACTTTATGTATTTTAGTGTATTTTTGGTATTGAACTCGGAGGCTTTTTAGCCAAAGTTATTAATATTTTGAAGTTTATATGGCCAAAAGACATTTTGATGCCCGATTAAAATTACTCGTCGATAAATAAATTAAATTAACTGCGGTGAATCTTTTACGAAGAATTTAATGCGTTATGGGTGAAATAGTAATTTAATAAATATCTAAAGATTTTGAGATATTTGTTAATTATAATTAATATATATATATATATATATTATATAAAGAAAAGGAAAGGAAGGAAATAGAAAGAAAAGAAATAGAAAGGAAAGAAAAAGGAAGAAAGGAAAAGAGAGAGAAAGAAAACAAAACATTTTCCCTTCTTTTTCCTCTGCCTCGCGTGACCCCTTCTTCTCCCTTCCTCCATTTTGGTTTTCTTGCTTCCTTTAAGCTCATGAATAGAAACCCAAGGCTGGGTGGATGATAGGACAAAGATTTCTCAACTTCACTCTTCCTCTTTGATTCGAAAACGAAGAAAAACGGTGTTAGGGATTTCAAAATCGTCAAACACAAATCTCCCCGTTTCATCTACATCTAAGCTTCGTTTCAAGAAGTGATAGAAGGGAAAGTTACTCACCTCTGTGCTACGGTGCTAGTGGACCAACTTTGGAAGCAACGTTGCAAACAGAGATTTTACCGGACTTACTCGCGGTACTGTAATCGCACGTAAAAGCTAGCGTGAAGGTAAGGGCTCCTTCCAAACTTTTAGTTTGCATTTAGGGACTTATATGTGGTTGTGTGGAAAAGAATTTTGTTAGGGTTGGAGTATTGATTTGGCGAAAACGAATTTAGCTCATTTGTGTAAGATTTTGATTAAATGGAATTTGATGTCTTTGAGTGGTATGTTGCGTTGATTTGTGTTCATCGTACTTGGCGTGTTCATACTTGACGTTTGTGGATTGATGTGATTTGGTGTGAATCGTGGATTGAAATTGATAATATGTTTGAGTTTGTTTGGTGTGGAATTTGAAAACCATTAGAGTTAAACAAGTATTAAGAATGGGGAATCTCTTAATGTCTTGTTTACTTAATGTGTGTTTGTGAAAATCGTTTAAGTTAAATGAGTATTAAGAATGGGGAATCTCTTAATGACTTATTTACTTAATGTTGTCGTGAAAACCATTAGAGTTAAACAAGTATTAAGAATGGGGAATCTCTTAATGTCTTGTTTACTTAATGTGAGTTTGTGAAAATCGTTTAAGTTAAATGAGTATTAAGAATGGGGAATCTCTTAATGACTTATTTACTTAATGTTGTCGTGAAAACCATTAGAGTTAAAAGAGTATTAAGAATTGGGAATATCTTAATGTCTTGTTTACTTAATGTGTGTTTGTGAAAATCGTTTAAGTCAAACGAGTATTAAGAATGGGAAATCTCTTAATGTCTTGTTTACTTAATGTTTGTTGTGAAAGTCGTTTAAGTTAAATGAGTATTAAAAATGGGGAATCTTTTAATATCTGCATTTGCTTAATGAGTGTTGTGGATGAAGTCAGTGTATGCTCATGCATTTTCATTCTTTTTATAAATCGTGCAGACCCGTGATAGGTGGCACCTTGATAAATAGTACTTTGACCTGTGATAGGCGGTACATTTATGATTTACGTTTTTGTAAATTGTGCAGACCCGTGATAGGTGGCACCTTGGTAAATAGTACGTTGGCCCGTGATATGCGGTACATTTACGATTTATGGTTTTTTGTAAATTGTGCAGACCCGTGATAGGTGGCACCTTGGTAAATAGTACTTTGGCCTGTGATAGGCGGTACATTTACAATTTACGTTGTTTTTAGTAAACCATGCAGACCCGTGATAGGTGGCACCTTGGTAAACGGTACGGGCCCGTGATAGGCAGTACGTTTATGGTTTACGCTTTTTAGTAAATCGTGCAGACCCGTGATAGGTGGCACCTCGGTAATTGGTACTTCAGCCTGCGATAGGCGGTACAATTATGATTTACGGCCCTTCAAGGAGGGTTTTGGTTTGAAATTCCGAGTCCATGCATTTTGGCGTATACGCATTGCATTAGGGTGTTTGGCACACGAGTCGTGGTTGATTCAAATTTATGATTGTGTTGATTTTGCTAAGTGTTATGTTTTGAAATTATGTGTAAGTGTGTTTGATACAAATTTATGATTGTGACAATATCACTAAGTGTTATGTTTTGGAACAGATTGTGTGTAAGTGTGTTTGATTCAAGTTTATGATTGAGTGTTTGAACTTGAGATGTCATTGTGATTGTGTTGATTTTACTAAGAGTTATGCTTTGGAATTGTATGATAGCATGTTTGATTTGCAAAACTATTTCGAAGCTCATAATGTCGTGGGGATCGTGTTGAAATTGTTAAGTGTTATGTGTTAGAGTTGTGTGTGAATGTGATTGAGTTAGTTTAGGTATTTTTGGAAGAACATGCAGGGAAATCGATTTCCCCAATTGATTTGATGAGTTACAGGGACTTCGCAAATTTTCCAAAATCGATTTATCCAATCGATTTTGTAATATGTTTTTCAAAACCATTTAAGAAATCGATTTAGCAAATCGATTGGATTCATTACAGGAGCTCAACAAAATTGACGAAATCGATTTGGTAAATCGATTGGCTTCAATACAAAGGCTCAGTTTTTCATTCAATTGATTTCCCCAATCGATTGATTTAAGCCCAGAGTTCAGTTTTCACTAAAAACTTTCAGGAAATCGATTTGCCCAATCGATTGATTTAAGCCCAGAGTTCAGTTTTCACTAAAAACTTTCAGGAAATCGATTTGCCCAATCGATTGATTTAAGCCCAGAGTTCAGTTTTCACTAAAAACTTTCAGGAAATCGATTTGCCCAATCGATTGATTTAAGCCTAGAGTTCAATTTTCACTAAAAACTTTCAGGAAATCGATTTGCCCAATCGATTGATTTAAGCCAAGAGTTCAGTTTTCACTAAAAACTTCCAGGAAATCGATTTGCCCAATCTATTGGCTCAGTAGAAAATCTTATTTTGAGTTAGATAATTGATTGCTGAATTGATTTATCAATGTTTTGTCAGCTATGTATTACTTGATGGATTGAGAACTTTAGTTTGATTTCCTTTTCATTTGTAAGCATTGTATGAACTTTTAGCATATGGAAAAACCCTTTTAAGGTGCATGCTAAGTGGAAAGGTTATTTGTGCATTTAAAAACTTAAATGTTATGTGTTAATTGTTAATTTCGGTTGGTGACCCTTTACAACTATTGTGGAAATCTGGGCTTTGCCCTCAGATGAGAGCCAGGATGATCCTACCGGTTCGTACCCTACGGATGGGAATGTAGATGGAAATGCTTGACTGGAGCTATGTTAGGAGGATCTCACGGGGCGCGTGAAGATCACTCAGGGTGTATAGTTTTTTGGTAGAATGATCAGATTAGGTTGACATGGAGGGAACATATGTCTTTATTTTGAATTGCGTTTAAATTGGAAAATTGTATCTTTGCTAATATTGTCAGCATGACATCTTATGTTAATGGATTCCATGTATCACTTTTGATGTGTAAATACTTTGGATTTATATTTCGAGAAACTTTTCCGCTGTTTGTAAATTATAATGACTTAATTATTTATCCAAATGTATTACCCTATCTATTTCTCTGTTTTATTTTAATTTCTTTTGAAAAAAAAATACACGCTCGCTTTGAAATTCGGGGTGTTACAAAGAGACCTAATGAAAATGTATGAACATAATAGCTATTTACGTTGCAATATTACGATTGAGTTCTTGTCTAAAATTGAAGTGCACTTAATTCCAAAATTATGCTACCAATAATTACTATATATTTAATTTTATTAGACAATTAAAATAAAATTATAATTTTAGTTTAAAAGAGGTGAATGCATGAGATAAAAAAAATGAGCCTAGTCATCTCTTAATTGCACAAAAACGAAACTCATAATTAAATTTACAATCTTCCTTTAAAAAATAAATTATAGGCGTTAAAAATGAGTTAATGCACATTATGCCAAGAAAACACCATAAATTATCATAAAATATTGTCATAAAGGAGAGTAAAAGAATGAGTCAAGTCACTAATTTTTTTTTTAGGATAGACCAAAAATATGTTCAAAACACTTATATATAAAGGTTGAGTTTCACTAACTCTATAATATCTTCTAAAATGAATACTTATTTGGTTGTAAATATAACTAACAAACAGTATAACTTTATAAATTCTAATGTAATTAAATAATTCAACTAATATTTTATCAATTAAAATAAATCAAGCAAGACAAAAATACCACTCACACATAACAAAATAGAACAAACATATCTAACACGTCAATTTCATGATTATCAAAACTAATCAAATAAAAAATGTACAATAGTCCATTTCGAAAATAATCACATCATAAACATCCTCATGTAATTGTAACGCCAAAACAATTAAATAAAAATAAAAGTTATAATTATTCAGGTAAAGTAGAGAGTGATAACTTTTAATTTATTTTCTTTACATATAGAATAAATTATTAATTAAATAATAAATTACGAAAATTACTAAAAGACACATATATAATATATATGAAAATATTGGGGTGTTACACCTTTCTCAATGGATACATTAATGAAGAAGTATATGTCAAATAGCCACCTAGTTTTGAAGACTCCAAAAATTCCTCACATGTTTTCAAGTTAAAAAAGGCTCTCTATGGTCTAAAACAAGCTCCAAGAGCTTGGTACGATAGATTAAGCACCTTCCTATGTGACCAAGGATTTGAAAAAATGAAAGTCGATAAGACATTATTTTTTAAAAGAGATAATTAATGGTCACACCTTATTGGTCCAAATCTACGTTGCTGATATAATATTCGGATCAACAAACAATGACATATGTGAAGAATTCTATTCAATAATGCAAGGAGAATTTGAAATGTTCATGATGGGAAAATTAAACTATTTTCTTGGCCTTCACATCAAGCAACTCGAGCATGGCATCTTCATAAATCATGCAAAGTATTGCAAAGAATTACTCAAAATATTTGAAATGGAAAACAACAAGGAAAATGCGACTCCAATGGGCTTTGGAACCTATGTTGATAAAGATGAATCAAGTATTTCAATCGATATATCAAAATATCGAGGTATGATTGAATCTTTATTATATCTAACGGCCAGCCGACCAAATTTTATGTTTAGTGTATGTTTGTGTGCAAGATTTCAAGCATATCCTAAAGAATCGCATCTTGTAGCAGTAAAAAGAATTATGAAACATTTGAAAGGAACAACCAATGTAGGACTATGGTATCCAAAGGGTAGCATATGTAGTCTAGTTTGATATTGTGATCCAAATTATGCAGGATGCAAAATAGATCGTAAGAGCACAAGCGGAACTTGCCATATCTTAGGTAATGCATTAGTATCATGGTCCTGCAAAAAGCAAGCTTGTGTTGCCCTTAGCACTGCTGAAGCTGAATACATCGCAACAGGAAGTTGTTGTGCACAGATTCTCTGGCTCAAACAAAAATTATATGACTATGGACTTGATCTCAGATGCATTCCACTAAGATGTGACAACACCAGTGCAATAAACATCTCAAAGAATCCAATCATGCACTCTAGAACTAAACACATCGATATATGTCATCACTTTATGCGAGATCATGTGCTCAAAGGTAATGTTGAGGCAACGTTTGTCGATACACACAATCAATTAGCTGACATCTTTGCAAAAAAATTACCAAAAGATTTATTTTACAAGATAAAAAGAGAACTTGGCATTTTAAATGAAAACGATATCTAAAATTGCAAGATATATATACTTTGTCATATCTCTTCAAGTTCTAAAATTTCCTCTTGATAAATTATTTAGAATTAAAATATTGATGTTTATTTTCTTTTAATATGTGAATATGTGCCTTACACGTTGAAGTTTCCATTAAAAATTTAGTTTTTACGCAAAAATTTGATAATGTAGCTGAATACAAAATGATTGTATTCGAATACATGCTTTTCCAATAATTCTTGTATTCAAATACAACTCATGTGTAGTCGAATACACGTTCCTAGAATAAGGTGTATTCGAATACAACCAGAATGTAGTCGACTTCGAGTTTTTGCCCATATATAAAAGCTACTACTCATTTTTAGGGTTATTTTTACACTTGGTAATCTAATACAATCATAAGCTTCCTCCTTTCTTCCAAAAATATCGTCCAATCTTCCTTCCACCAAGTTACCCATTCAACCAACCTAGCAAACTAAATCAATCTTTACTCATTTTCTTTCATTAGCAATCAGATTTCTCAAATCTGTCAAAAATTTCCTCTCAAACCCATTTTTCCTTAAACTGTCAAAACCTCTCTTCTCAACATGGATGCACGCAAAAAAGGATCCAAAACCAAGCATGTATCCATTGGTCCCTCAAAAAAGCAAACAAAGAATCCAAATATCAAGGATTTGTCCCGGCTTCTACACACACCGGAAGAAATCGAACGGTTTCGCACACTTTACTCTGACAAGAGAATTGTCATTCCAAAATTTGGTAGTTTGAATTCTTTCTCTGCTTTTAAATTCCATGCATTGCTTAAAGCCCAACATGTTGAAGAATTTATTAGTTACAAAGGTCATGTCTGTAACACCCCGATTTTCAAAGCGAGAGTGTATTTTTTTTTCAAAAGAAATTAAAATAAATCAGAGAAACAAATAAAGAAATATCTTTGGATAAATATTTAAGTCATTAACATTTACAAGCAGCGGAAAAGTTTTTTGAAATATGAACCCAAAGCATTTATACATCAAGAAGCGGTACATGGAATTCATCTAAATTAACATGTCATGTTGACAATATTAGTACATGTACATTCTTCCAATTTAAAATAAAAGCAACCCAAAAGAAAGACATATGTTTCCTCCATGTCAACCTAATCTGATCATTCTACAAAAAAAAAAAAAAAACTATACACCCTGAGTGATCTCCACGCACCCCGTAAGATCCTCCTAACATAGCTCCAGTCAGGCATTCCCATACACATTACCATCCACAGGGTACGAACCAGTAGGATTGTCCTGGCTCACATATGAGGGCAAAGCCCAGATTTCCACAATAGTTGTAAAGGGTCACCAACCGAAATTAACAGTTAACACATAACAATTAAGTTTTTAAATGCACAAAATACCCTTTGAACTTAGCTTGCACCTTAAAAGGGTTTTCCATATGCTAAAAGTTCATATAATACTTGCCAAATAAAAATGAAGTCAAAATAAGTCTTAAATCAATCAAGTAATAAACAACTGGCCAATCCATTGATGAACCAATTGAGCAATCGATCATCAAACTCAAAATAAGAATTTCCACTAAGCCAATCGAATGGGAAATCGATTTCCTGAAGGTTTTTAGTGAAATTTGAACTCTGGGCTTAATTCAATCGATTGGGAAATCGATTGAATGAATAACTGAGCCCCTGTATTAATGCCAATCGATTTCCAAATCGATTTTGTCAGTTTTGCTGAGTTCCTGTATGGCCAAATCGATTTCCAAATCGATTTCTTAAATGGTTTTGAAAAACATATTATAAAATCGATTGGCAAATCGATTTTGTCAAATTAGCGAAGTCCCTGTAACTCATCCAATCGATTGGGAAATCGATTTCCCTACATATTCTTCCAAAAATACATAAACTAACTCAATCACATTCATACACAACTCCAAATCTTAACACTTAGCAATTCCCACACATTCACCACGACATTATGAGCTTCGAAATTGTTTTGCAATCAAACATGCTATCACACAATTCCAAAACATAACTCTTAGTAAAATCAACACAATCACAATGACATCTCAAGTTCAAACACTCAATCATAAACTTGAATCAAACACACTTACACACTATTTGTTCCAAAACATAGCACTTAGTAATATCATCACAATCACAATGACATCTCAAGTTCAAACACTCAATCATACACTTGCATCAAACACGACTCGTGTGTCAAGCATCCTAATGCAACGCGTGTATGCCAAAATGCATGGACTCGTAATTCCAAACCAAAACCCTCCTCGAAGGGCCGTAAATCATAATTGTACCGCCTATCGAAGGCCAAAGTACCAATTACCGAGGTGCCACCTATCACTGGGCAGCACGATTTACTAAAAAACATAAATCATAAACATACCACCTATCACGGGTCAGTACTGTTTACCGAGGTGCCAACTATCACGGGTCAGCACGATTTACTAAAAGAAAAAGCGTAAATCATAAAAGTACCGCCTATCACAGGCCAAAGTACTATTTACCGAGGTGCCACCTATCACGGGTCAGCACAATTTACCAAATACGTAAATCTTAAACGTACCACCTATCACGGGTTTGTACAGTTTACCGAGGTGCAACCTATCACGGGTCAGCACAATTTACCAAAATGAAATGCATGAGCATACACTGACTCCATCCACAACAATCGTTAAGTAAATGCAGACATTAAAAGATTCCCCATTTTTAATACTCATTTAACTTAAACGATTTTCACAACAACATTAAGTAAACAAGTCATTAAGAGATTCCCCATTCTTAATACTCATTTAACTTAAACGATTTTCACAACAACATTAAGCAAACAGATATATTAAGAGATTCCCCATTCTTAATACTCTTTTAACTTAAACGATTTTCCAAAACAAACATTAAGTAAACAGAAATATTAAGAGATTCCCCATTCTTAATACTCTTTTAACTTAAACGATTTTCCAAAACAAACATTAAGTAAACAGAAATATTAAGAGATTTCCCATTCTTAATACTCTTTTAACTTAAACGATTTTCCAAAACAAACATTAAGTAAACAAGACATTAAGAGATAACCCATTCTTAATACACATTTAACTTAAACGAATTTCCAAAACAAACATTAAGTAAACAACACATTAAGAGATTCCCAATTCTTAATACTCATTTAACTTAAATGATTTTCTCAAACACACATCAAGTAGACAAGACATTAAGAGATTCCCCATTCTTAATACTCGTTTAACTCAAATGGTTTTCAAATTCCACACAAAACAAACTCGAACATATTATCAAATCCAACCATGCACATATCAAATTTCATAAGCATTAATTATGAACACGTCAAGTACGATGAACACAAATCAACACAACTTACCATTCAACACATCAAACTTCATTTACTCAAAATCATACACAAATGAGTTAAATTCATTTTCCACGAAATATTCATCAATATCACCAAAAACTAACTCTAAGATTTTACCCATAAAGCCTTAGATTCATTTTCCCCAAATCAATACTCCAACCCTAACAAAATTCTTTTCCACACCACCACAGATAAGTCCCTAAATGCAAACTAAAATTTTTGAAGGAGCCCTTACCTTCACGTTAGCTTTAACGTGCGATTACGGCACCACGAGTAAATCCGGTAAAATCTCCGCTCGCAACGTCGCTTCCAAAGTTGGTTCCCTAGCACCGTAGTGTGGTAGTGAGAAACTTTCCCTTCTATCTCTTCGCGAAAAGAAGCTTAAATCTAGATGAAACGGGGAGGTTTGTGTTTGACTGTTTTGAAATCCCTAACACTGTTTTCGAATCCGGGAAGGAGGAAGAAGCTGGAAATTTGTTCTTACTCACCCACTAAGCCTTGGATTTCTATTCTGGAACTAAAAGGGAAGCAAAGAAAGCAAAAATGAATAACAATGGAGGAAGGAGGAAGATGAACGCGAGGCAGGGAGAGAGGAAAATGCTTTATGTTTTCTTTCAGTTTTCCTTTCTTCCTTTCTATTTCTTTCCTTTTTCCTTCCTTTCCTTTTCTTTCTTTCTTTCTTTCTTTCTTTCTATATATATATATATTAGTTATAATTAACAAATATCTCCAAATTAGATATTTATTAATATTACCATTTCACCCATCACTTCCCAACCATTTTTTGTTAAAAATATCTACTCTCGTCCTCGAAACTTAAAGTATGAGTAACAATCCACACTAGGTTTGTACTCGAATTCACATACAAGTCACAACTTGTTTCACTCGGCCTTCTTGAAGAAAGTGTTGCCTACCCCTTATCATAGGGTGCTTAATAACTTCACACACATCCATAGTCGTTAAGGCTCGTGCGTTCCATTCAACATGATTTTTTTGTCTACTATCAACAAGAGATTAAGGATGATCAGTCCCTCAATTTGTCAATAAATAACCAACAACCATGATAGTGGCTTAGACTATCTTAACCGAACTGTACTAGCGCTCCTTGCAACTTACAACTGAGGTTATCTTAATGTACAAGCAGTCAACAATCATCTCAAAGTCCATTGAGTTTCCCTTATTTTCCTATAACTTTGATCATGTCGACGAAGTAAAATATCCCATACCTATGTCACGTAGTCTCATTTGCATCTACTTGGTACGAAACATCCATTTGGTACCAAACTGAAACACTTAGAATGATCCCAACACACTGAGCACAAAATAATCACTACAGTCGAGGACTCCTAAATTTCTCCATTGTTCACAAATCCTCGATTTTTCTTAAGTCGTACAACTATGTCAAACTGTAGTGTTCTTATCAGTAGGTTATTCCAGCTATAAATTTAATAATTCCATCACCACATATGCTTGGTGATCGAAGCTTCCTCAAATATTTTCGATATCATGCCAAAGACTATACCCCTTGGGACACACAAACTTCCTTCCAGTTTAGTACTTCATTTCAACAGTCACGTTTTCCATTAAAATCCAACTTGAATTTAATTCACAGATCAAGGTCTACATTTGTCTCATGCCTAACACCTCAAATTCACGCTTCACTAGAAAATTTCTTACATACTTTGCAATTATGCACAACTCGAAAATAATCCTCCTACCTCTACTGCCAACATTCATTCTGATACTTCTTAATTTCACTGTGTCCTTCATTTGCAACTTGATGATTATCCTTTCATTATGACAGGTCAACCGCATTGTATTCACTCCATCACTTTTCCATTTATACAAACCTTAAATTTCTACCTCGAACCTTGATACATCTTCATTATAGTGATTCCAATAAATCAAGGCTTACTAATTCCCACCAAACTTTTCCATTTCATGTTCAATTGTTTCCTATCAAGTAAACATTTAACTCCTCTGATTGACGAACACAATAACAATCCCCATGACATGCACACAAGTAATGTCTTTATATCTTGGCATACCTTTATAATAATAATGTCTGAATTATAGGTGAGATAATTCCTTTCATCAATCTTTAACCGTCATAAGCTAGATCTCTATGTGCTGCTCCAACAAGTTTTCTTGGCACATTTTCCAAAATTTGGTTCACTAACTGGATTGTTATTCCTTCTCAACCTTCACCGAGATATAAACTGAAAGAATCCTAACATTCGAACGTTCTAAAGTATTATTTCTCAAACATTCCCCACAAGCATTTCCTAAGAAACAATTATCTATAACTTCACCCTCATAAATTTTTCAGTACAATATCTCAAAACCCACATACCTTTCTTTGTCCATCTAGTTATTGAAATGATCATTTCAAATCTTCATGCTTGACTTCCCAAGACCAACAACTAAACCATAAATCAGTTGTTACATTTCTTCTTTTTCACTTTCTATCATTGAATAAGATTCTAAAATTTGATCCTCAAAATCTCCAAACACTTCCATCCTTAACATGAATTATTTATCACTTGCCCGCCTCAACTCCTTCGATTATGAAAGTTTTAAGCATCAATTGGTCCTTCATCCAACCTTGCAGATTTTAAATCATCAACTAAAAAAAATCAACCATCTTAGGGTCCCAAATCAAATCTCGAATAATCCTTCCGACCTATCAAAATATTAACATCCTCTTAGTAATTCCCATCCTTTAATAGACTCTCAAAACATATATTACCGCCATCTCGAAGTATTCCCGTACTCGATACTTCAAATTCCACTTAATGGTAACATAGAGTTCAATACATCAAGGCCTAACTCATTATGTTTTGCCGAACATCGCTCAAAATTCACACTTACGTGTCTATAATTTCATCCAATATCACTATCCATACTTACTATCTCCTAAACCACAAGGAGATTTGTCACTTATCAACAAAATACATAATCTCACTCCTACACTCGTTATGAGATTCATACTTAATAATACAAGTTGCGAATCTAGTCTAACTCGAATGCTCGACTTTTCCCCTCAAGGTATCGACAATTCCTCAAAGGGTATTTAATCTATCCAAAGGAGTATTCACTCCTAATGTGCAACGCTCCCTTAACTTCAATACCAGTCTCTTTTATTGACACCTAAGCACCAAATGTTATTCCAAATGGAAGCCTCATCTTCTCAACAATTCCATGATGTTCACATCTCTTGACAGTTGTCAAACTTCATCCAGTTTCATCCTGAAATCTACCAGGAAAACATCTAATACTTTTCTTAACAAAAGTCCTCAACTTAGATCTTTACTTGAAATCCCTTATTAGTCTAATGTTAATTCATCCATACTCATCATCTTCGAGTTTACACCAACACATAGCTTCTGTGTCCTTGGAACCATTTTATAAATTCCATGACGTCATGATTTGCTTCAACTCTGCCTGACAATCCGTCATCTCGAAGATCTTTTCCACTTATTGAATCCACTAGTCAACTCTTTTCGTGAGTCCTCATCACCCTTTAAATTTGGAGGATGGTAACGACGAAAGTATTCTAACCCTCTTAATCTTAAGAGCACAAATCTCTATTTTTCTCTTCTCCAGATCCCGCAAAGTCTTTGCAGCAGTTCGTGCAACAACAAAACCTCCATGTTATTTGTATCTCCAACCATTTGACTATCCCTACTGACGTTCATCCTTGCAACGTCGTTCCCTCTTGGAGGTAGTGTTTCCGAAAACCAACATCAAGAAGAAGTGTTAACACCACTTCGAATAATTCCAAAACTAAGTTTCGAATATATCAACACATAATAACTACCCCTGATCTGACAACTCAGACCAATTACCCCGACGCATGATCAGATAACGACTCACAACCTACAGGTTGACTTACAATCTATAACCAAAGGCTCCACAGCCCCCAAAGAAAATCAAACCAAAGCTCTGATACCACAATGTAACACCCCGATTTTCAAAGCGAGAGTGTATCTTTTTTTTTAAAAGAAATTAAAATAAAATAGAGAAACAAATAAAGAAATGCCTTTGGATAAATATTTAAGTCATTAACATTTACGAGCAACGAAAATGTTTTTCGAAATATGAATCCAAAGCATTTATACATCAAGAAGCGGTACATGGAATCCATCTAAATTAACATGTCATGTTGACAATATTAGTACATGTACATTCTTCAAATTTAAAATAAAAGCAACCCAAAAGAAAGACATATGTTTCCTCCATGTCAACCTAATCTGATCATTCTACCAAAAAAAAACTACACACCCTGAGTGATCTCCACGCACCCCGTAAGATCCTCCTAACATAGCTCCAGTCAGGCATTCCCATCCACATTACCATCCACAGGGTACGAACCGGTAGGATTGTCCTAGCTCTCATCTGAGGGCAAAGCCCAGATTTCCACAATAGTTGTAAAGGGTCACCAACCGAAATTAACAGTTAACACATAACATTTAAGTTTTCAAATGCACAAAACACCCGTTCAACTTAGCATGCACCTTAAAAGGGTTTTCCATATGCTAAAAGTTCATATAATACTTGCCAAATAAAAATGAAGTGAAAATAAGTCTTAAATCAATCAAGTAATAAACAACTGGCCAATCCATTGAAGAACCAATTGAGAAATCGATCATCTAACTCAAAATAAGTATTTCCACTAAGCCAATCGATTGGGAAATTGATTTCCTGAAGGTTTTTAGTGAAATTTGAACTCTGGGCTTAATTCAATCGATTGGGAAATCGATTGAATGAATAACTGAGCCCCTGTATTAATGCCAATCGATTTCCAAATCGATTTTGTCAGTTTTGCTGAGTTTCTGTATGGCCAAATCGATTTCTTAAATGGTTTTGAAAAACATATTATAAAATCGATTGGAAAATCGATTTTGTCAAATTTGCGAAGTCCCTGTAACTCATCCAATCGATTGGGAAATCGATTTCGCTGCATATTCTTCCAAAAATACATAAACTAACTCAATCACAATCATACACAACTCTAAATCTTAACACTTAGCAATTCCAACACATTCACCACGACATTATGAGCTTCGAAATCGTTTTGCAATCAAACATGCCATCACACAATTCCAAAACATAACTCTTAGTAAAATCAACACAATCACAATGACATCTCAAGTTCAAACACTCAATCATAAACTTGAATCAAACACACTTACACACAATTTGTTCCAAAACATAGCACTTAGTAATATCATCACAATCACAATGACATCTCAAGTTCAAACACTCAATCAAACACTTGCATCAAACACGACTCGTTTGTCAAGCATCCTAATGCAATGCGTATATGCCAAAATGCATGGACTCGGAAATCCAAACCAAAACCCTCCTCGAAGGCTCGTAAATCATAATTGTACCGTCTATCGCATGCCAAAGTACCAATTACCGATGTGCCACCTATCACGGGTCAACACGATTTACTAAAAAACATAAATCGTAAACATACCACCTATCACGGGTCAGTACTGTTTACTGAGGTGCCACCTATCACGGGTCAACAGGATTTACTAAAATAAAAAGCGTAAATTGTAAAAGTACTGCCTATCATAGGCCAAAGTACTATTTACCGAGGTGCCAAATATCACGGGTCAGCACAATTTACCAAAAACGTAAATCATAAACGTACCACCTATCACTGGTCAATACAGTTTACCGAGGTGCCACCTATCACGGGTCAGCACAATTTACCAAAATAAAATGCATGAGCATACACTGACTCCATCCACAACAATCGTTAAGTAAATGCAAATATTAAAAGATTCCCCATTTTTAATACTCATTTAACTTAAACGATTTTCAGAACAACATTAAGTAAACAAGTCATTAAGAGATTCCCCATTCTTAATACTCATTTAACTTAAACGATTTTCACAACAACATTAAGCAAACAGAAATATTAAGAGATTCCCCATTCTTAATACTCTTTTAACTTAAACAATTTTCCAAAACAAACATTAAGTAAACAGAAATATTAAGAGATTCCCCATTCTTAATACTCTTTTAATTTAAACGATTTTCCAAAACAAACATTAAGTAAACTGAAATATTAAGAGATTCCCCATTCTTAATGCTCTTTTAACTTAAACGATTTTCCAAAACAAACATTAAGTAAACAAGACATTAAGAGATTCCCCATTCTTAATACTCATTTAACTTAAACGATTTTCCAAAACAAACATTAAGTAAACAAGACATTAAGAGATTCCCCATTCTTAATACTCATTTAACTTAAATGATTTTCACAAACACACATCAAGTAAACAAGACATTAAGAGATTCCCCATTCTTAATACTCGTTTAACTCTAATAGTTTTCAAATTCCACACAAAACAAACTCGAACATATTATCAAATCCAACCATGCACATATCAAATTACATAAGCATTAATTATGAACACGTCAAGTACGATGAACACAAATCAACACAACATACCACTCAACACATCAAACTTCATTTACTCAAAATCATACACAAATGAGTTAAATTCATTTTCCACGAAACATTCATCAATATCACCAAAACCTAACTCTAAGATTTTACCCATAAAGCCTTAGATTCATTTTCCCCAAATCAATACTCCAACCCCAAAAAATTCTTTTCCACATCACCACAGATAAGTCCCTAAATGCAAACTAAAAGTTTGGAAGGAGCCCTTACCTTCACGTTAGCTTTAACGTGCGATTACGGCACCACGAGTAAATCTGGTAAAATCTCCGCTCGCAACGTCGCTTCCAAAGTTGGTTCCCTAGCACCGTAGCGTGGTAGTGAGCAACTTTCCCTTCTATCTCTTTATGAAACGAAGCTTAAATCTAGATGAAACAGGGAGGTTTGTGTTTTACGGTTTTGAAATCCCTAACACCGTTTTCGATTCCGGGAAGGAGGAAGAAGCTGGAAATTTGTTCTTACTCACCCACTAAGCCTTGGGTTTCTATTATTGAACTAAAAGGGAAGCAAAGAAAGCAAAAATGAATAACAATGGAGGAAGGCGGAAGATGAGCGCGAGGTAGGGAGAGAGGAAAATGCTTTCTGTTTTCTTTCAGTTTTCCTTTCTTCCTTTCTATTTCTTTCCTTTTTCCTTCCTTTCCTTTTCTTTCTATATATATATATATATATATATATATATATATATATATATATAGTAATTATAATCAACAAATATCTCCATCACATCCCAAACCACTTTTTGTTAAAAATATCTACTCTCGTCGCAACTCAATTGACAAATGCAATTTTTAGCAGCCCAAGATATTTTTAACGAAACTCTCTAGAATTAAATTCTTCGTAACATAAATAAATTATTCTCCAACAAATAATTTTAATCCAATTTCCAAAAATATATTTTTGACATTGAACTCATTTAGTACCAAAAATAGGGCTAACAGCCTAAGAAACTCAACACAAAATACCCTATAGTTGAATAATTGAGGATTTAAAATTAAGGGTCTTATAATGTCTATCCTGATTTAGTTACGGTTTTTATATTGTAATCTCAACCAAGATGGAAATATGCTAGTGTCTCGCGTCAAGGGTAAAACCATTCGGTTAACCACCAAAACCATTTGAGAAATATTGAACCTTTCCCTTTGAAGGACAAAAACTTTGTCCCAACAACTTGTGTGAATGGGCTGATTTTTATAAATATGATGCTTATGTTGCATTATGTCGGTATAACAAATGCACGATGGAACAAAAGAGGACTCAGGCTGGTTCAAAATATGCGCAACAACGGTATGGAGTTGGAAATCTTACCGTTGATTATCGCCTTATGCACTACTTTCTCAGTTACATTTTGGTTCCAAAGGCTGGCAATTATTCCCAAATTTCAGTGTTTGAATTATAGATTATGTAATTTATGTATGAAGGATGTCCACTAAACTGGGCAAATTTTGTTAAATCTGTAATGTTTGGGTCTAGAGAAGCAATAGGTATACCCTATGCTAAAGATGTTTCTAGGGTTTAGGAACACTTTGGGGTGGATTCCTCTGAAGAAGACATGTATAGACCCACAAAGAAAACTTGCTGGATTTAGGCGTCCTTCCTAGCATGAGGATCGTATGGAATGAGGAGCTTCAGTCTTTTGTGCGTAAAGGTGACCTTGGTCAAACATCTGATGCCGCTCAAGAAGACACTACTGGCCCCTCAAATGCTTCTTCCCCAGCTGATGATGATGGCGAGGAAACAACCTCCGATGATGAGCAATTTTCCAATCGCATGGTCATGAGCAGACTTGACTCCTTATAGACCTTCATCACAACTCAATTCCAAAATTTGACCACCTCCATCAACACTCACTTTCAAACCATTGAAACTACTATTGCTTACAACCATGAAGCCTTATCTCAAGACATTAGTAGTTTATCTGATAAGCTTGATCATTTTCACCTCCCGCCAGATGTTGACATGTAGTTCGACACTAGGATTCTATTTGTAATGTTTTGAAGTACTGCCTTATATTTTGTTATGCCTTGTAGTTTGTTTCATGTACTACTTTGTAGTTTATCTTCTGTATTGTTTTATGATTCCAAACTGGTTTACTATATCTTTGTTTATGATGTACTTCATTAAATATGACTCCAGTCTTAATTATGTCATTTTCTATTGCTTCCAATGTGTGATGTTTTTTTTCTTCCCTGTTATTAGTGTTTATATGCTTGAACTTGTATGTTTTTATATTTTTCCTTCTTTTTGATCATGTCAAAAGGGGGAGAAAATTTGGTATTGTTGTGTCTTTAAAAACCTTGTAGGTCCTCAAAAAAATTTTCACAATTGATCACATACATTCAAGATCAACAAGGGAGTACGCATAAATTATGAGTGAGCAATGATTAGAATCATGCAATCTCTCCAAAACAAAAACAACAATGTTTTGTCATAATAAAAAAGGAGGAGAATGTAAAATACATGTTTTTTATGAAGACAAAGACCAACGATTATGATCAAGGCAACAAGCTCAAAAAAAAAAGTTCAAATATCTTTGATAAACATTAAATTCAAACATATTGGATGTTTAAATGTAAAGGTAAATGATACAACCAATAGCTCAAATACATGAGAACCATTTATATTTACATATGCATATAAAGTATTTTCAAAAGTCAAAATTACATTAACAAAGTCTTAAAACTATTATTTTTGACAAAATACAAAGTTGTATTCAAATACAACATAGTGTATTCGAATACAAACAGCAAGTCAATAGCTAAACCTTCAAATCTGTATTCGACTACCACCTACTGTAGTCGAATACAAAGCAAGTCAGTGGCAAATTTCACGAATTTGTATTCCACTACGACTTGCTGTAGTCGAATACAAAGCAAGTCAGTGGAAAATTTCACGAATCTGTATTCGACTACATGAAAGGTGTATTCGAATACAAGGTGCAATTTTTGAATAAATCTGAGCGTTACAAAGAGGTGTATTCGAATACACACATCCTGTATTCGAATACAACTAGAACCAATACAATTTTTTAGATCTGAAATGGGTCCAGATCATTGTATTTGTTCATCAAACCTCTTGGATCATTGGCAACGAATCTGAAGAGATGTTTATGGAGTATAAATACACCATAACCTCATATCGAACACTACACAATCCTTGAATCAAAACCTTGAATAACTTTGAACAAAATTCTAATTTTTTACAAAGTACTTGCATTTTATTTTCATATCATTTAGAACGTTTCTCAAAGTACTTGAAGTATTATTGGATTGAAATCATTATACCTTATTCCAAATCATATTATATCAGTTGTAAAAGAATGTAGTACTTTCTTAAATTAGCTTAATCTAAGATAGTGGTGTGCTATCTTAGAAGTGTTGTTAGAAGTTTGTAGCAGAAATCCCAGGGTGGGAGTTGTACATTTTTTAACAATAAGTGGATTAATATCTTGTGGTATGCAAGAGGACTGGATGTACCCTTGGTTATCAGGGGAACCAAGATAATTATGTTGTGTACATTTACTTACTGCATTTAGTTATTATCAACTACTATCTTAAAACAAAAAATTCAACAACCATATCGCTGAAAACAAGAAAATATCCTAACACCTAATTCATCCCCCGTCTTAGGCGTACCTATATACTTACAATATATTGCGATTCATGAAGGAGATTGTTGATATGAATCAAACTATAATCTTAGAAACAGTACGATATTTTCATTATATTTTGATTTTTTTATATAAACCAAGTATATATATGATTCTAACATATTTATGTTCAAATTTTATATTGCACAAGACTTTAACAAATCCAGTCCAACATACTCTGAAAGAGATCTAACAGAAATAAAGGAAGACTGGTGTAAATATGTGATCGAGATGAAAATTATTTGATTTGCTGGGAAATTGGCAAGATGGAAGGTTGTGAATATGTAAATGTAAAAAATATGTGTTGTGTTGCAAGGTTCTGTTGTGAATATGTAAAGTTATATAGTTATGTGTTTTTGTGAATATGTAAATGTAAAAATTATTTAATTGTGTCAATATCATGTGTTGTTTGTAAACTGATTGTGTCAATATGCAAAGTTACAAGTTTGTTGATGTTTAAATGAAAAATATAGTAATTGTTTCAATATCATGTGCTGGATGAAAATGATTTTGGAAAAAAAATTAAAAGACAACCTTTCTTAAAAAAATGCCATAAAAAACCTATTTATACAAACAAGCGTTATTTTAAAAATTCCATTTACAGAGTTTTTTAATAAAAATAGAATAAGAATGCACCTATTACAACGCTTTTTCAAAAAAAGCGCTATAATAGGTCATTTAATTATGTGAAAGTGCAAGTCTTTTACAGCGCTTGTCAAAAAAGCGCTTTAAAAGCTATGTAACATAAGGTGGGAGCGCTATATTTTACAACGCTTTTTTTGAAAAAGCACTGTAAAACATGCATAAGAATGCACCTATTACAGCGCTATATTTTACAGCGCTTTTTTGAAAAAGCGCTGTAAAAGACTTGCGCTTTCATGTAATTAAATGATCTTTTACAATGTTTTTTTTAAAAGTGTTGTAATAGGTGCATTCTTATTCTATTTTTTAAAAAAAGCGCTATAAAACTTGCATAAGTATGCACCTATTACAACGATTTTTTGATAAAACGCTGTAAAACTAGTACAACAAGCAACGCGTTTTTAGAAGAAATTTACAGCGCTTTTTTGAAAAAACGCTGTAAAACTAGTACAACAAGTAGCGTGTTTTTATAAGAGATTTACAACATTTTTTTTATTTTAAAAAGTGTATCTTTTTAAAGCGCTAGATACTACAACACTTAGTTTTTTGAAAAAGCGCTGTAAATAACTTAAAAAAAGCGCTGTAAAATATTATTTTTCGCGTAGTAATTATTTTAAACTTGAAATTTATAGAAATTTGTTACATTAATGTTAATTTAATTTATTTCTTTAATTTGCATTGAATTTGGAGAAATTGTGGTACACCTATTATTTAGATGTCCATAAATTATGAATATGCAGTGTCTTTTACCATATTTTGTGAGTTAGGTTTTAACACAACTGTTAAGGTGTTGTGTTTGTACGTTCATGTTTCATATTAGACAATTTCTTTTGCCGAAATACAAAAACATTTACTCATTCATTGCTGTATCTATATTTATATAGATTTTTTTACTAAAACAATATGTTTACAATATTATTTACAAATAGTAAATTATTATTTTTTTATTATTTCATTGCATTTTTTTTCTGTTCGCTGCATGGGTATTATAACTAGTGAGATTCCAAATTGGCCCAATTATGCTCACCTTTTGTCACCTCATTAAGTGCTATTTTCTGAAAGGTCTTGTCTTTAGGAGATATTTTAATGATTCTAATTTTTTTTTTGTTAAAAATAAACTTTTTAAACTTTTAAGACATTAAATACACAAGTTTCTACATTTGACACTTTAAAAAGTACCCATGGGTTATAGATTAACATTTTCCTTTCCCAAAAGACATGAGTCATTCACCAAACCTTTATTCAGTCAAAACTAGCGTGTTCCACCATCTAAGAAATATTGTACAAAGATATGACTTTCTCATCTATACAACTTACTCCCTCCTGCGTCTCACAATGAATGCCACTTTAACAAAAAAATATGTGTCTCCAAATGAATGTTATTCACATCTTTCAATGCAACTTTAATTATTTTTTTCTATACTGTCCTTCAATGATTACTATATGCACAACACTTAACAAATTACAATCTATAGAAACACATAAAAAATCATAATTTTCAGTTGAGTCAAATCCAAGATGTTGAAAACAATGTAAAATTGAATTTTTACTCAACAATTAAAATCAATGCAAGATTCAAAAATAGAAATGTCTAATGCCACAATCTTTCTATCAACTATTTCAAAAAATATAAAATGACCACTAAACACTAGTAATTGTGAAATCACTTAGCAAAGTATGTTGCATAATTAAAGAGTAAGGAAAAAAGTGAACCACACAACGATTTATACTAGTTCCTCTAATTTATCCTCGCATGTATAGTATATCGAGTGTTTATTCAACCTCATTTGACAATTCTATCATACACATGAAAGTCAATTGCTTTGTAATTCAAGTTGTTGAATTAGTGGATTTAATCGTTATGAGTGAAGTGACTGGATGTAGCCAAGTTAGTGGTCAATCAGGATAAATTACTTGTGTCACTTTATTCATGCTCTCCTTAGTTTTGTTATTGCTTCTACTCCAAGTAAATCATCAAGTCTAAATCATTTTAATAAAATAGTTAAAAAGTTATCAAATTGGTCAAACACAATTCAACCACTCATTCTCGTTTTTTCACCTTCAAGTTGGAGATTGTTGATACTAGTTGATGATAATTTGGATTGTAGAAAAATATAGTAGAACCTTAGGGGGACTTTGAAGGAGTTTGGAAAATGAAAGTGAACTTGAACATTTTCATACTCATAATTTTGTGAAGGTGATCGATAGAAAACTACTTAAAATTCAAGGAGGTTAGCCAATGCCTCATATGTTTGGATACTATTTGATAACTAGTTGTGGAACTGATGACCTGAATGACTTGTTGATAGTGGGAAACATCATAGATACTATTATGGGACGCTGGTAATCCAGAGTTCTACCAGAAGATAAGTAAAGTCTAATCATGTATTTTTTCAGCAAGAATTCGAACTCGGGTTCTCCCGAACAATCTGTCTTTAATTGAAGCTCATCAATCACTTGAACTCAATCACTTGGTTATGGTGTAATAATTTTATACATATTTAATGTGTAATATAAATACAAATATTTTATTTTATTATTTTTCCAAAAATAAATAATATTTTAATGTAAGTATTTAAAAGAGTAAGCTTTTAAGTGTTTGTACATGTGTATTGGATATGCGAGTTGGTAGTTAACGAGATACTTTTGTGTGCATTTAATCTAATGCTAAATGAGCATATATTTCTATTTAATTTGTAACTATATCTTATTTGAACTTTATTTTATATATAATTATTTTGAAGATATTGTAAATATTTTAGAATATCTACTTTTGTTTTAGAAATGTTAAATTATTCTATTGGATGCATATATATTGTAGTATCTCCATTTTGTCAGATCAATTAAAAATAAATAAATAATATGTTTATACGTAAAAAATTGTCATTTTATATATTGACCAACAACAACAAAAACAATAACAACAACAACAACATCAACTACCACCACCACCACGACGACGACCACAACAACAACAACAACAAATATTTCAAAAACAATTAACTAGATATGACATGTTTTTAATTTTTGAGCAGTTATAACACAAGTTGTACACCTTGAAGATTTTAAAGCTCATTTTTATAAATAATAAGACTATTCTTATACAAGTTTACTAGATGTGACATCTTTTAATCCTTGAGTTTTTTAAGACACAAGTTTAACAACTTGATAGTCTTAAAACTAATTGCATAATTAATTATAGGTAACCATATTTTAACGGATGTCGTAGGGTGCTAATACATTCCCTACGCATAATCGACTCCCGAACTCAAAATTTGTTTTCAAAGACCATTTTTTCTATGTTTAAGGGTTTCCCAATATTTTCCCTATTTTTAAATAAATTTTGGTAGCGATTCCATTGAATTCGAGGAAAACTCGAAATTTTAGATCGTGATAGCTGGCGACTCCACTCGGAACCCTTAAAGTGTCAAGCCTAACAAAATTAACATTGCAAAATTTGTTAACATCAATATTTATTTCTCCTTCACTTTTTTTTTTAATTTTATGTGTTTATTAGTTATTTTCTTGTGTACATTATATTTTTTATATATGTTTGAGTACTTTGTATCCTTTTATGCTTCTCTTCACACACTACACTAACACTTTTTCTAAGACATACACTTATGAGTGAAATCTTATACCAGAATTTGAACAAAACTTAAGCTTAGTATCGAGTTTACGTAGTGGTAGTCTTCTGGATGTACATCCTGTTTGGTTAGCATGAAGATCTCACCTAGAGTTTAATCTTGTTGAGTTTATTGTCACTCCAAATAGTTTACCTGTTGTTGTTGACAATATTCCAAAATAAGATTATTGGCTCTAGGAACTGTGTTTAGAACTTTAGAGCCACCCTTGTGAAAGTTTCACTACATAAGTCAATAGACCATTTCATCATAAGAATATCCATATAAACCAAAAAATACCTCATACATTCAAGACTTTATATATATATATATATATATATATATTCACTAATTATTCTACATAGTTTCATTCATATCTCATGATTCTTTTTTTCTTTTTCTAAGGAAAAATAAAACATAATGGCATATTGCATAAAGTTTCATGATTTTTGGGGAATCATATGGACCTTAGTCACGTGTTATGTAAGTGGATAATGAGATCGAAAAAAAGATAAATTTTACTTTTAAAGTTCAAGCAACTTGATTTGAAAAGTTTAAAGGGCATAAACAATCAAATGAAAATCATACAACGGGAGTTTCTTCATTAAATATGGGAATATCTTAAATCTCTTGCCAGTAAATGTGCAAACAGGGGCCCTCACAACACTGGCTCAATATTATGACCCTATTTTAAGATATTTCACATTTCAAGACTTTCAGTTGGCCCCGACATTAGAAGAATTTGAACGAATATTAGGTTATTCCCTAGAGAAAAGAAATATTTATTGATATACTAGTCAACCACCAAATTTGAGCATTATTGCTGAAGTGTTGGAAATTGACATAAGAGAGTTGGCAAGTAAAAAAGAGGAAAAATGAGCTATTCATGATTTTTCAAGAAAATATCTAGAGCAAAAGTTCCAAGATTTAGCCATTAAATAAGGATGGAGTATTTTTATAGATATTTTGCCTCTCATTGTCTACAGTATTGTTTTATTCTCAAACCTTGATAATTTTGTTGATTTTGGTGCCATCATTGTCTTCTGGGCTTTTAATAAAAGTAAACAAAATCAAGTTCCCACAGTTCTTGCTAATTTTTATTACTCTATGCATATGAGACACAAGAAGAAAGGGGGAACTATTTTGTGTTATGTTCCATTGTTGTATACATGGTTTGTGTCTCACATGTTCAAGAAAGGGTATCATATGAGCTCATAGTATAGCTAGCCTTACTAGGGTCACAATTTCATGGTACCGTAGAGAAAAAAAAGTGGAAGAAGTAATATGTCAATGCAGAGATTTTCCAAATGTAACTTTCATAGGAACCAAATGATGTATTAATTACAATCCAACGGTAGCTTTGAGAGAACTTGGCTACCCTATGTTGGAGAAACCAGATGATAAGTCATTGTAAGCGTTTTTGTGTGTGCACAATACAGGTATAGTAGACCCACCAATGTTGCGAAGGATAAGTCGAGCTTGGGAGATGATCATTAGAAAAGGAAGAGTACTCAAATTAGAAGTTGCAGCATAAAAGAACCCTATCAACAATGGGTAAAAAGAAGAGTCCAAGAAATCAAGTTGCCTTTCCACAATACACCCTCGAATGATCAGGAAATGTCTGAACCTACCGTTGTTACAAATGAATAAATAGAAGTACTCAAAGCATCATTGTTAAAATTTGAGGAGGAGAAAAGAGAGCTACAAGCTAAGTTAGAAAAAGTCTCCCTAGAGAACGCCAACTTACAATTAGAAATCATCCGTAAGACTCACTTTGTTAAGAGAAACAAGAAGAGGTTAAAAATTGAAATAGAAAATAAACTTGACATACAAGATTGTTTGAGAGGTGCAAATGAAGAATTAGATGTGCGAAAGCAAGAAAGTAATGAAGCTATTGGAAGCAATTGTGGAAAAAATCAACAAGCTCTAAGAGGAATATAAAAATGGAGTTTGAAGATTTAAAGAAACAACTTAAAGAGATGGTTGCTAAGTATGAGAGTCATGTAAAGAATGAGAGGCAACACAAGGAAAAAAAATCAAGATCTACTAGGAAAAAAAAATGGAGACTTCTAGTGAGTTGAAGAATTACATTTATTATCAAAAAAAGATCTACAATGATTTAAAGGATGAAGTCATATATTGGGAGCATCATTTTAAGATGTTGCTTGGACAATTGAAGAATCCAGAGATCTATAAAGAGTTAGAAGATAAATGCAAGCATTAGAAAGATTGCTTTTCAAAATTGGCAATGCTAGCTAATCAAACAATCATAAAAATTATGAACCTTCTAAGAGAGATTGATGTAGTAATGCATTTGCTTAATACTCTAGTCAAAGTTTACAAGTATGTTGAATATTGCAAACATTTGGTAGAAGAATTGGAGGAGAAGTTTGGTTGTCCTATTGAAAGAAAGGATTGAAATACCATAGTCGATGTAATTTTTAATTTTAAATACGATGTACTTTTTTTTCTCATCAATGAAGGATTTGCTGTTTTATTTACCGATCCCCATATTTTCTACACTAATAATTCTTGTATGGTCTCTCACCTGGTTATACTCCACCCTTAGTCATCAACCCCATGGAAAATAACCCAAACCACTCAACTTCCAACACCTAAAGCCTAAACCAACCACAAATCTTATCTCCCCTGGGCTATGTGCCACCCCAAAACACTATACCCTTAGAAAATATTACATTCAGTGCACCCCAAGTACCCCATTTTGATGATAGGTGAAATTGGTAACAACCTCATATTGGTGATAATACACGTTCGATATGGCTATCCCTTTGAAAATCAAGGTACATGAGTTTGAGAAATACAAAGGTGCCACATGTCCTAAAAATCATATGACCATGTATTGTAGAAAAATGTTTTCTCATGCTTATAATGACAAACTTTTCTTTCATTTTTTTCAAGACAATTTGAGTAGGGAAATTAAGTTGGTATATGCATCTCGAGCGCAATCTAATTCGTTCATCTAAAGTGAATATGGCCCCTAATAGGATGCAACTGCAAGTATAGGTACAACATTGACATGGCCCCTGACAGGATGCAGCTGCAAGCACACGTACAACATTGACATGGCCCCTAACAGGATGCAGCTGCAATATTTGTTGAAAAAAGACAATGAAACATTCAAAAAATATGCACAAACATGGAGAGAAGTCGCATCACAAGTAGATCCTCCTTTATCTGAAAGAGAAATGCTGGGTATCTTTATGGATACTCTTCAATCACCTTTTTTTGATAAGATGATTGGGAGTATGTCATCAAACTTTTCTGACATGGTCATGATAAGAGAAAGAATAGAAAGTGGAATGAGGAGTGGCAAGATTGTATTTGCAATAAATGGTGTGAAGAAACCCCAGATGAGATTCACAAAAAAGTAAGAAGGGGATGCTAATGCTGTAATGGTAAACCCAAGAGTCTCTGATACCCTAAATTCCCTCCATTCCCTATCCATATATGGTTGCAACCTCACCAACTCCATACCCTCAATATCACTCTTCAAAGTCACCTTTTTATCAACCACCTTTGGTCTAACCATCACCTGTCTTGTTTTCCCAACAAAACCATCAGAACCAAAGTCCAAACTTGAATCAATACAAACCACCAGTCTATTGAGAAAAGAAGATAACCCATTTTGACCCGATTCCCGTGACATATAGCCAATTGTTGCCTCACCTACTCCAGAATTCAATGGTAGTCCTGAGACCTATGAAACCTCTTGAGTCACCATTCCCAAAATGGTACAACCCAAACGCCAAATGTGAATACCATGTAGGAGTTGTAGGGAATTTTATCGAAGACTGCCAAGCCCTAAAATATGAAGTGCAAGAACTAATTAATGCAAAATGACTTACCTTTAAGGAAGACACTCCCAACGTAGGGAGTAATCCTTTGTCAGGTCACGGGGATACCTCTGTCAATGTCATTGAAAATGAGATATACCAATGTACAAAAGAAGATCATGTATCCATTATAGTGTCACTACGCCAAAAATTGCCTTTTACAACGCTTTTTTAAAGCCATTTACAGCGCTTTTTCAAAAAATTAAGCGCTATAGTATCCAGCGCTGTAAAAAGATACAACAGCGCTCTTTAAAATAAAAAAAGCACTGTAAATCTCTTCTAAAAACGCGCTGCTTGTTGTATTAGTTTTACAGCGCTTTTTAAAAAAAGCGCTGTAATAGGTGCATTCCTTTATTTCAATTAAATCTCTTTCTGGGATTATATCAACAATCTCCTTCATAAATCGCAATATACAGTATCAGCAGTCCATGTTGTTAGTTTGATGAGAGCACTATAAAATAAAACATATAAGTCAATAAATATTTGTGCATTGATTGTTAATGAAATTTTAAAGGCAATATATTTCAAACCTTTATTAGAATCCATGTGATTTATTTGATTTTTGCTTCGACACTGTAGCACCCATTTGAGCTCGGAAAACTTGTAAAGCACTATCAAATAAATGTGATTATTAGTATTAACAAACACATTATATATATATATATATATATATGTATGCAAGAAATAAATGAATAAATGAATACAATACCTAAAGAGTGCGAAGAAATATGTAGGGTTCATAGAGTTACAGTTTCGTTTAAGAAGGAATGGCGAGAATGCGCAGAAATACGAACGGTTCGTAGGACAGAGTAGGGTTCACAATGAGAAGAGTACGTAATAATGTTCGTAGGGATAGTAACAAATATGGAGATGATTTACAATGAAGATGGCTAACAATATTGTTCGTAGAGACAGTAGGGTTCGCAATGAGAAGGATAATGAAGAGGGGAAGGACACTGAAACATAGTGAAGTTTATATAATAAAGAGGAAACTGAAATGATTTACCTTTTATAGCGCTTTTTTTACAGCGCTTTTTCAAAAAGCGCTATAATAGGTCCTTTCCAAAAAGCCTTTTACAACGCTTTTTTTACAGCGCTTTTTTTACAGCGCTTGTGAAAAAAGCGCTGTAAAAGGCCTTCTTATTTTTTTTTAAAAGCCTTTTACAGCGCTTTTCCAAAAAGCGCTCTAATAGGTCATTTCCAAAAAGCCTTTTACAGCGCTTTTTTTACAGCGCTTGTGAAAAAAGTGCTGTAAAAGGCCTTCTTATTTTTTTAAAAAGCCTTTTACAGCGCTTTTTCAAAAAGCGCTCTAATAGGTCCTTTCCAAAAAGCCTTTTACAGCGCTTTTTTTACAGCGCTTGTGAAAAAAGCGATGTAAAAGGCCTTTTTATTTTTTTTAAAAGCCTTTTACAGCGCTTTTCCAAAAAGCGCTCTAATAGGTCATTTCCAAAAAGCCTTTTACAACGCTTTTTTTACAGCGCTTGTGAAAAAAGCGCTGTAAAAGGCCTTTTTATTTTTTTTAAAAGCCTTTTACAGCGCTTTTCCAAAAAGCGCTCTAATAGGTCATTTCCAAAAAGCCTTTTACAACGCTTTTTTTACAGCGCTTGTGAAAAAAGCGCTGTAAAAGGCCTTCTTATTTTTTTTAAAAGCCTTTTACAGCGCTTTTTTGAAAAGCGCTCTAATAGGTCCTTTCCAAAAAACCTTTTACAGCGCTTTTTTTTACAGCGCTTGTGAAAAAAACACTGTTGTATCCTCCGTTATTTTTAAAATATCATACAACGGCGCTTTATTTAATAAGCGCTATAAAAGACGCGCTGTAAAATGTCATTTTTGGCGTAGTGTGTCATGCATGGAAAATAATAGATCTTTCTCAATACCATTTGAAATCCTTTGTAGAAAAAAGAATCTTAAGCCAACTCCTAGCAAGCCAAATGCAATTATTGTCCAACCCCTTTTACTTATGAAAATACCAAGGCAGTACCATGTAATTATGAAGTCAAATCCCATTTTGTCAATCACCAATCAAGTGATAGCTTTGAGCCTCAAGGAACTGATGTCACCAATATTTCAAGGATTGGTGGGATGACTTGGAGTGGTCGACTATACATTCCTGAACAACTTAGGAAAAAGAAGGATAATAGAAATAGGGAAATAAACTATGAATCGTGCCATAAAAGGACATGAGAATAACAAAAAGACGGTGCGTGAAAAAGAAGTAAACGAACTTTTGAAGTTATCAAGCAAAGTGAATATAAGGTGGTGGATCAGTTAAATCAAACCCTTTCCAAGATATTTGTTATCTCCTTGTTATTGAACTCTGAAGTACATAGAAGGGCACTAATGAAAGTGTTAAACGAGCCCATGTTACTCATGATATCAATGTCGACCAGTTTGATGGAGTGGTCGATAATATCACCGCTAATAATTTTTTGAGTTTTAGCGATGGCAAATTACCAACTGAGGGGGCAGAGCATAATAAAGCACTACACTTCTCTATGAGGTTTCACGATCATATTCTTGCATGAGTGCTAGTTGAATATGGTTCATCATTAAATGTCATACATAAATCAACACTATCAAAACTATTTGTCGATGGAGGTTATATGAAACATAGTGTTGTGGTGGTGAAAGTGTTTGATGGATCCAAGAGACAAGTTGTTGGTGAGATTGACCTGTCGATTCAAATCGGACCCCATAACTATAGAATAACCGTCCAAGTGATGGATATTAAACCAGCGTACAATTGTCTTTTAGGGAGACCAAGGATTCATGCTGCTGAAGCATTGACATCCACTCTCATGCAAAATTGAAGACACGAAGGAAGCCGTAGAGACTTCATTTCAAGCATTAGAAATCTCCAATGATGTTTTCATGGGTGAAGGGTATCGCTTAATTGAACAAAAACTATCTACCACATCATTGAAATCTTCCAAATCCATGTTGAAAGGAGGAGTTTTTGTTAAGTTGGGGAAGTTGATAGAAATACCAGAAAAGAACAATAGGTACAGGTTGGGATATGTACCTACTCAAGTTGATAAAGAAAAGGTTGTGAAGGAAAAAAGAGAAGGCAGGATGGCTCATGTGGAAAACGGGGTACCGAATTCACAGAATATTCCTCTTTGTGACATTCGCCAAACTTTTCAAAGTGCTTGAATAATATATGCTAATCAATATGCTGTTGTGGAAGAATATCAAATTGACGATGATACCCTTATGCTAGTGTACCATTGTCCTTAAAAACAAGTTTCAACAATTGGAACATCTGAGTTTCCTGTGTTTTTTTAATTTATGTTCGAAGTAATTATGTATTTCAACTCCTTTGGCTCTATCCAGGGCTATAAGGATAACTAATTATGGCACATGTATTTCAATTTCATACTTATTATCAATAAATGTATTTTTGAATTCTCCAACAATTCTCTTACTCTATTCTTTCTTTCTGAAATAGCAAATGTTTTTCATTTTTTGTCTTTTTCTTAATTTAAATAGTGTAGAGTCGAAAATGAATCTGTTGAAAAATAGCAGCGCTATAACCCATTCATATAATTTTGAACATCCAATTAATCAAGCTGATGAGGATTGTGAAGACAATTATGAATCTCCCCCAGAACTAGAAAGGATAATGGAACAAGAAGCTAAGATATTCCAACTCTATCAAAAACCAGTTTAGGTGATCAATTTTGGGACTAAATATGAAAAGAAAGAAATTAAATTGCTTTGTAAATGAAAGAAAACTAAAGTTTTAAGTGAACAATAAACTAGTAATAATATTTGGGGAATAAGATATAATAATAAGCCATCTATCTTCTACGGGTTACATAGAAGACACAGAGGAAGCTGTAGAGACATCCTTTCAAGCATTAGAAATCATCAATGATGTCTTCATGTGTGAAGGACATCGCTTAAAGGAACCAAAACTATCTACCATATTATTGAAGTCTACCAAACCCATGTTGGAAGAAAGAGTTTTTGGTTGAGATATGTACCTACTCAAGCTGAAAAAGAAAAGGCTATGAAATCAAATAGAGAAAGCAGGATAACTCATTTGGAAGACGAGGTACCGAATTCAAAGAATATTCCTCTCTGTGACATTCACCAAACATTTAAAAGCTCCAAAATGATATATGCTAATCAGGTTGCTGGTTTGGAAGAATATCATGTTGACGATGATACCATCAAGCTAGTGTACCCTTGTCCTCCAAACACAAGTATCAACAATTGGAAGATCATCGAGTTTCCCGTGTTTCCCGTGTTTGTTAATTAATGTTCAAAGTAATTACGTATTTCAACTTCGTTTGCTCTGCCCAAGGCTATAAGTATAACTAAGTAGGGCACATGTATTTCAAGTTCGTACTTATTACCTATAAATGCATTTCTGAATTCTCCAACCCTTTTTTTTCTTCCTTTTGGAAATAGCAATCATTATTCTTATTTTTTTTCTTTTTCTTTATTTAAATAATGCAGAGTCGAAATTGAATCTGTTGAAAATAGTAGCGCTAGAACCCATTCTTATAATTTTGAACACCCAATTAATCACGCTAATGAGGATTGTGAAGACAATTATGAATCTCCCCCATAACTAGAAAGGCTAATGGAAGAAGGAGCTTAGATAATCCAACTCTATCAAGAATCTATTAAGGTTATCAATTTTGGGATGAATATGGTAAGAAATAAATTAAAATTGGTATCTATATGAAAGAAAGCTAAAGTTTTTAGTAAACAATAAACTGGTAATAATATTAGGGGAAGAATATATGATTATAGGCCATATATCTTCTACGGGTTACATTGAAGACACAGAGGAAGCCATAGAGACTTCCTTTCCAGCTTTAGAAATCGCCAATGATGTCTTTATGGGTGAAGGATATCGCTTAAAGGAACCAAAACTATCAATCACATCATTGCAGTCTACCAAATCCTTGTTGGAAGACGAAGTTTTTGTTAAATTGGGGATGTTGAAAGAAATATTAGAAAAGAACAATAGGTACAGGTTGGGATATGTACCTACTCAAGCTAATAAAGAAAAGGTTGTGAAGGGAAGAGAAAGCAGGATGGCTCGTTTGGAAAACGAGATAGCAAAATCACTTAATATTCCTCTTTGTAACATTCGCCAAACTTTTCAAAACGCCAGAATAATATATGCTAATAAGGTTGCTATGGTGGAAGAATATCATGTTGATGATGATACCATCAAGCTAGTGTACCCTTGTCCTGCAAACACAAGTCTCAACAATTGCAAGATCATCGAGTTTCTCGTGTTTGAAATAGCAATTAAAAAATGAAATAGCAATTTTTTTCCAACTATTTTTTTTCTTTGTTCTTGCCTTTTGAAATAGCAATCGTTATTCATTTTTTATTCTTTTTCTGAATTTAAATAATGTAGATTAAAAAATGAATCTATTGAAAACAGCAGCGCTAGAACCTATTATTATAATTTTGAAAACCCAATTAATCATGCTAATGAGGATTGTGAAGACAATTATGAATCTCCCCCAAAACTAAAAAGGCTAATGTACAAGAAGCAAATATAATCCAACTCTATCAAGAGCTTGTTGAGGCGATCAACTTTGGGACTGAATATAATAAGAAAGAAATGAAAATTGGTATGTATAAAAAAGAAATATAAAGTTTATAGTGAACAATAAACCGATAATAGTATTTAGGGAAGAAGATATGATAGTAAGCCATCTATGTTTCACGGGTTACATTGAAGACACAGAGGAAGCTGTAGAGACTTCCTTTCAAGCAATAGAAATTGCCAATGTTTTCTTCATAGGTGAAGAATATCCCTTAAAGGAACCAAAACTATCTACCACAACATTGAAGTCTACCAAATCCATGTTGGAAGCATGAGTTTTTGTTAAATTGGGGAAGTTGATAGAAATCCAAAAATGAACAATAGGTACGGGTTGGGATATATACCTACTCAAGATGATAAAGAAAAGGTTGTGCAGGAAAAAAGAGAAAGCAGGATGGCTCATTTGGAAAATAGGGTACTGAATTCACATAATATTCCTCTTTGTGACATTCGCCAAATTTTGAAAGCGCCAGAATAGTATATGCTAATCACGTTGCTATTGCGGAAGAATATCATGTTGATGATGATACCCTCAAGCTAGTGTACCCTTGTCCTCCAAACACAAGTCTCAATAATTGGAAGGTCATTGAGTTTCCCGTGTTTTTTAATTCATGTTCAATGTAATTATCACTACAAGAAAAGATTCATATACCTACGGAAAATTACCCACGGATATCAGTTAGTGGATAAATTATATAATATCTATAGAAAAACCGTGAGTAAATTTGTTATTAAGTAATTTAATTTTTTTTAATTGGTTTCCACGGTTTGTCCGTAGGTAAAATAAAAAAAAAAAATCCGTGGATAAAGTTAAAAAAAAGAAACTCAACTTAAAGTTGCCAAAATTTAATCGTATTTTTTATTACCACTGATTCTCCGTAGGTAATATCCGTGGGTAAAATTGAATGTAAAGTTTTGTATATTACTTTTTGAAAAAAAAAAAAAGTTTATTCTTAGAAGGTATTTGTTAGAGTAAGTAATAGTAATCTTAGTAAGGAAACAAAACAAAAGTAAGAGTAATAGTAATATCTCATTAAGGAAACAAAAGGATAGAAACAAAAACCCTTCTTCCACAGTAAATGGGAACTCTCCGTTCATCGCATTCAATCAACACCGTTCGCCATTCGCCCTTGACCGCCACTTCAAATCACAGGTTCTGTCATTCTCTCTGGTTCTTCTGTCGTTCGTGTTCTCTCTCTCATTCGATCTCTCTTGTTTTTTTTTCTCTGTTTTACTCCCATTCGTTGTTGTTATCTCGTTTGCTCTCTCTAATTTGTTCTATTTTCATGATTATTTGTTGTGTATCTGAATGTTTATTAATTTATTTGCAAACCCTAACTCGTTCTCACGTTTTGTTCTTGTACAACTCATTGATGTCCCTAACATATCATTTCACAGGTAAAAGCTTGAAAATCCCTAACTCTGTTAGTTTAATTCCTAAATCTGTTGTGAGGTGTGATATTGATTTTTTTTTTGCTTGGATACTGATACTGATATTGAGTCTAGCGGTACCGTTTTTATTTTGCTTGTAATCTGATTTTTTTTGCTTGGATATTGTTTGCTTGGATACTGATATTAATTCCTAACTCTTAACTCTTTTGTGAGGTGTGATGCTGACATTGAGGTGTTCTTATTTGGTAATACATGTTTATATTGGTTAATACAAGTTTATATTTTTTTCGGAATTGATTGAATTTGTTGGAATTGGTTGCAATGTGTTCTTATTTGTTGCAAATGGAATGTTATCTGTGTGATTTAAATTCTTTTTACTCTTGCTAATTGGGTTTATTGCTTTTCTTCCATTCTTTAATTGAACAGTATTTGGATAGGTTTAACTTTAAGAAGAGAAAAAATGATTGAAATTAAATTATTACATGTAATGTGGGTGACTAGTTAACCATGAAGGAATAAAAGGTAGGTTTAATTTCTGCTGAAGAAACCATGAAGGAATAAAGGGTACTTAAATATAACATTTTTTCCAGCACAATGATCTCTTAGATATGCAAGAAACACAAGCCTATGTAAAAGTGAAACAGAAGCCAGCATAAACATAAGTCTTGTGGAATTTTAGTTAAAAGCTTAAGATAATGTTAGTGGAGCACATTAAGGTTTTCTTGTGAGAGTAGTTTTTGACTAGGTATGAAGGTGGTTTTGTTTGCCAAAAGAGGTTATAATACTTTTATATATATAGTTGTACTTAGTGGAGATTTTAACATTCATTTAAATTAAAATTGCATTTAAATAAGAAAACTACACCAAATCAATTTTACCAATTTTGTTTGTTTATATTTTACCAATTTTTTAAATATATTGTTTTATGCAGTATTATACAATACATCATTTGAAAGATTATTTTTTCATAGGTTGCAGAGCATTACTACTAATAAATGTAAATTCCATACAAATTTGAACAAGATGAAAATATGCCTAGATATTGATTTAGTTAGAGTCATTAGCTATAATACTCAGATTAAGATAGGCATATTGAAAGAGTTCCACATCACATTCATGTGTTATTTATTTCATCTTCTCCTTTGTTATGAATCTTTTATGCACATGAATGGAATGAGAGCTGATTGGAATTGGTTGGAATATGTTCTTATTTGTTGCAAAAGGAATGTTATCAGTGTGATTTAAATGCTTTTTACTCTTGCTAATTCGGTTTATTGCTTTTCTTCCATTCTTTATTTGAACAGTATTTGGATAGGTTTAACATTATGAAGAACAAAAATGATTGAAATTAAATTATTACATGTAATGTGGGTGACTAGTTAACCATGAAGGAATAAAAGGTAGGTTTAATTTCTGTTGTAGAAACTATGAAGGAATAAAGAATATGTATATATAGCATTTTTTCCAGCACAATGATCACTTATATATGCAAGAAACATAAGCCTGTGTAAAAGTGAAACAGAAGCCATCATAAACAGAAGCCTTGTGGAATTTTAGTTAAAAGCTTAAGATAATGTTAGTGGAGCACACAAAGGTTTTCTTGTGAGAGTAGTTTTTGACTAGGTCTGAAGGTGGTTTTGTTTGTCAAAAGAGGTAATAATACTTTTATATAGTTGTACTTAGTGGAGATTTTAACATTCATTTAAATTAAAATTGCATTTAAATAAGAAAACTACACAAAATCCATTTTACCAATTTTGTTTGTTTGTATTTTACCAAATTTTTAAATATATTGTTTTATGCAGTATTATACAATACATCATTTGAAAGATTATTTTTTCATAGGTTGCAGAGCATTGCTAATAATAAATGTAAATTCCATACAAATTTGAACAAGATGAAAATATGCCTAGATATTGATTTAGTTGGAGTCATTAGCTATAATACACAGATCAAGAGAGGCATATTGAAAGAGTTCCACATCACGTTCATATGTTATGTATTTCGTCTTCTCCTTTATTATGAATGTTTTATGCACATGAATGGAATGAGAGCTGAATTTGGATTCTTCAGTCCTTCATTTAAGTTAGTATAACAATTTTACAGCAATAACTTGTTATAGTTAGTTTGACAATGTGAGCTAAATTATCTGCCACTAATTTTACAGCAAATATATGCATAACTATTTATAGTTAGTTTGACAATTAGTTTATGTTTGGAGAACATTATTTTTAATTTGAACTTTGAGTAATAACTTGTTTGAGGTTTGTATTGGTATCCTATTTGATATGTTAAATTACATTATGTTCATAGTTTCATCGCTCTTCATTTATTTGTTTGTCCTTCAAAATATGGATGACTACCATCCAGATCGTAGTTGGGTATATGATAGACTTTATGTTCAACGAGGGGGGGTTGAAACCAGCCTTCGCAAAAGGTGTTCAAGAGTTTATAACGAAGGCAATAAGTCGAAATCAATTTGTAAAAGATGGTGGCATCAGATGTCCTTGTCACAATTGCATGTGTAGCGGTATATTTTCTGCAAGTGAAGTCAAAATTCACTTGTATAGGTTTGGGTTCCAACCAAATTATTGGTATTGGACTGAGCATGGTGAAGAAGCCCCACATATTGACCCAGAAAATATTCCAAGTAGTAGTGGAAATATTGATAACGATGATTTGTTTACGTTAATGCAACATATGGTCGATGATGCATTTGGTCCTACGTATGACTTCCAAAATATGGGTGATGAAGGCAGCGAGGAAGAGAATAATGAAGAGCCCCCAAATTATGATGCTCAAGACTTTTATGATTTGTTAACTGCTGCAAACAAACCCTTATATGATGGGGCTTCTGATTCAAAACTTTCAATATGCGTGAAACTTTTAGCTTGCAAATCAAATTGGAATATTCCACAGAAATGTCTTGATTTCTTTGCAAGCATGCTTGTAGATGTGTGTCCTTTTAAGGATTCACTTCCAAAAAAATTTTACCAAGCGAAAACATTGGTGACAATTTGAGGATTGAAGTCTGAGAAAATTGATTGTTGTGTTAAAGGGTGCATGTTGTACTACAAAGACAATAGTGCAAATATAGAGTGTAGGTTTTGCCACGAACCTCGATATGTTTCTCGTAAGCCTGGGATAGGTAACCACAAAGACATTCCAGTTAAGAGGATGTTCTATATGCCAATCACTCCAAGGTTAAAAAGATTGTATGCATCAATGGAAACTGCTGCCCAAATGAGATGGCATCAAAATAATAGATCGAGTTCAGGCAGTTTACGTCATCCATCAGATGGGAAAGCTTGGAACCATTTTGATGCAAAGTATCCAAACTTCGCAAATGAACCAAGAAATATAAGGTTTGGTTTAGGTTCTGATTGCTTCACGCCATACATTCAGGCCTCTTCATCCCCATATTCTTATTGGCATATTGTTGTGACCCCGTATAATCTCCTGCCCGAAATATGCATGACTAAACCATTCATGTTTTTGACTTGTCTCATACCTGGACCATCTAACCCAAAAGCAAACATTGATGTATATTTACAACCGTTAATAGATGAACTTAAACAGTTGTGGAGTGAAGGGGCTTTGACTTATGATATTTCCATGAAACAAAATTTTGTAATGAGTGCAACCTTAATGTGGACAACTAACGATTTTCCTGCTTATGGCATGTTATCTGGATGGAGTACCCAAGGTAAGTTGGCATGTCGGGTGTGTATGGATGGAAATAAGGCTTTTACCTTAAAATACGGTGGCAAAAATTCATGGTTTGATTGTCACCGTCGTTTCTTACCTCATAATCATGCATCTAGAAGAAGTAAAAAAGGGTTCACTAAAAATAGGGTTGTGAAAGATGAACCTCCTCCAATATTGACCGGTGAAGAAGTTTGGGGTTGGGTTCACAATATTCCAATAGTGATAGATAATGCACATTCTAAATTGTTTGGATATGGAGTTAGCCCTAATTGGACTAAACGAAGCATATTTTGGGATCTTTCATACAGGAAAGATAATTTATTAAGGCATAATTTAGATGTCATGCACATAGAAAAAAACTTATTTGATAGTGTGTTTAACACTATCATGAATGTTAAGAACAAGACTAAGGACAATGAAGTACGAATGGACTTGGCCATCATTTGCCAACGTAGCGACTAAAAGACAACATTTCCCCGATTGCTGATCATTCACCGTCACAACCATTAACATCTGTTACCTCACGACATACTTCAATTTCAGCTAACCCACCACCTTCAATACATGTTGCTACTGGTAATAAGACTCAAGGGTCACGATGCTCCAATTCTAGTCATGGGGTTGCGCCTGATGGGAGAACAACGATATGGCCGGATGGTCGAGGGTATGTAACAAATTCTGATTAACTTTTCATTACTACATGAGGATTAGGGTACGTTTCAAGTTATTTTTAGAAATTTGATGTTTTTAAAAAAATTATTTACAGGTGGTTACCGTGTAGGGTGGCCTCGAGAGCCCTCACCTTAGTCATTACATCACAATTTGTTGATCCATATCCTAGCTGGGGAAGCAATCCCAAATTAACTTTGGAACGTTGGTTCGACAAATTTGGTGTAAGATTAAGTTATATATCTTGTTAATGAGTTCAACTAATGTGTGGATACTAATTAATATATTATAACTTATTTGTAATGTAATATTGCAGGAAAAAGTTGCTTGGTTGCCTGAGCACACTTTTCAAATTTAGAATATCTTCAATACAAAAGGATGAATGCATCTTTCTGATATGTTGATGCAAGCGAGAAAGGAGCGCAAGTGTCCAACTTGAATGGGAGAAACTGTTTGGAATGATCTTGAGAAGATATGGATAGATCCGTCGTACAAGGAGATATCAAATCGAGCAAAGAAAAATCGTGCTTCTTCTAAAGGAAGAGCTGTCCATACTGGTGGATCTATATCCATTACTGAACATACCATTCGGATGGTACGCTTTCTATGTCAAAGTCTTCACTGTATAACCATTTAATGTTTGAATCTAGGACATGTCTACTATTTGCTATTTTTATTGTTTTGTTGTGTTGCTGTTTCAAAATGCAGAGTTATTTTGCTAAAATATTTTGTTGTTGTTCTTTTCTGGTGAAATTTGACTCTCATTTTGTTCACGGTTCTATTTTTGTTCATTTTTTGTAAGGCTGAAGAGTTAGGTAGAGACCCGACATTGGATGAGGTCTTTTTAAAAACTCACACTAAGAAGAAGGACAACTCTTGGGTTGATGAAAGAGCAAAAAAAACATATGTAAGAAATATTAAATCATTTATTCGTTCTTTCATTTGTATTTCTTGTAAAAGTAATTTGACTATGTTGCATGCTTTCCTATTTGAGTAGGAAACATTTCAAGGTAAGTTGCAACCAGCCTCTAAAGGTGGGGAAGCATCTAGTAGTTGTAGCCAAGTGGTTAATGCGGCAGCTCGCTTAGACATGTGGGTCCAATCTGTTGGGGGGAAGAATAAAGGGAGGATCTATGGTGCTGGAGATAGATCCTTGCTTTATAGACCAGGTGTCGCAAGTCTAGTTCCAGATTCTCGTCCATCTAGAGGTTGCGCCAATTTCTTGTCTCAACAATCTAACGAGATAGCTGCCCAGATAGCAGCATTTGAGGAGCAAGCAAAAGCGGCAGAACATGAGGCACGAGAGGTACGAGAGCAGCTAGCAACATTGGCAAAAAGTGTTGCTTCCATACAGGCTGAGTCATCCCGTCGTCGTCGTCATCCAGATTATGACAAGGATGAGTCTAGCGATGATGACAGCGAGGAGTAATACTAGTTTCAGTTTCAGTTTTGTATAGTTGTTATGACTACATACTTTGT
Source organism: Cicer pinnatifidum (assembly GCA_037974775.1). NCBI lineage: Eukaryota > Viridiplantae > Streptophyta > Magnoliopsida > Fabales > Fabaceae > Cicer > Cicer pinnatifidum. Next base: position 34,961,390 of record JBBPBR010000008.1, read on the forward strand.
TTAGACTTGTAGGCATTATCTATATATATTTCTACGATAGTGTCGTTATGTGTATTTTGAAACTTATGGCAGTAACAATGTGCTTATTTTGAAAATCATGGTAGTGTAAATTTTCCTTATTTTGAAACTTATAGAAGTCAGAATGTGTATTTTGAAAACACTATTTACATAATATTTTACTTTGTTTTGACAATGATGTTTTAATATGCTTACAATTTATTTTAAATATATATTAAAAAATACAGGAAACTGTAAAAAAATTAAAATAGAATTAAAATCATTTTTTCATTACCCACGGACAATTCACAGATAAAATTATCAATATCAAATATAAAATAATAGACTTTGTCACGGATGGTCTGTGAGTAATGTAACTTACGACTTTTCCGTCAATAAGTATCTGCTATTTTATCTACAGAAAATCTAAGAGTAATGTTACCCACAGAGACTCAGTGAGTCATATTACCCACGGACAATCCTTAACTAAATGTGTCCCACGGCTTGTCTTCCAGTAAATATTTTTCTACGAGCGATTTAGCTAGAAACTCGTGTCCGTGGGTAATCCGTGCGTAATTTTACATTACCTATGGACAAGCCGTGGGTAAAGATAAAATTTGTCGAAAGTAATAATAGTTTTTCTTGTAGTGTATGTATTTCAACTCCTTTTTCTCTGTTCAAGGCACATGTATTTCAATTTCACACTTAATATTAATAAATGCATTTATAATTTCACACATTCTTATAATTTTGAACACCCATTTAATCACACTAATGAGGATTGAGGAGACAATTATGAATGTCCCCCATAACTAGAAAGGCAAATGGAACAAGAAGCTAAGATATTTCAACTCTATCAAGAACCTGTTTAGGTGATCTATTTTGGGACTGAACATGATAAGAATGAAATTAAAATTGGTATGTGTATGAATGAAAGCTGTAGTTTATAGTGAATAATTTACTAGTAATAATATTTTGGGAAGAAGATAAGACAGTAAGCCATCTATCTTCTACGGGTTACATCAAAGACACAGAGGAACCCGTAGAGACTTATTTCAATGATTAGATATCTCCAACGTTGTCTTCATGGGTGAAGGACATCGCTTAAAGGAACCAAAACTATTTACCACATCATTGAAGTCTACCAAGTCCTTATTGGAAGGAGTTTTTGTTAAATTTGGGAAGTTGATAGAGATACCAGAAAAGAACAATAGGTAAGGGTTTGGATATGCACCAACTAAAACTAATAAAGAAAAGGTTGTGAAGGAAAAAAGAGAAAGCATGATGGCTAGTTTGGAAAACGGGGTACAAAATTTACAGAATATTCCTCTTTGTGACATTCGCCAAACTTTTCAAAGCGCCAGAATAATATATGCTAATCAGATTGCTATGGCGGAAGAATATCATGTTGCTGGAGATACCCTGAAGCTAGTGTTCCCTTGTCCTCCCAACACATATCTCTACAACTGGAAGATCATCGAGTTTCCTGTGTTTGTTAATTCATGTTCAAAATAATTATGTATTTCAACTTATTTTTGTCTTCCCAAGGCTATAAGGAGGACTAACTGGGGTACATGTATTTCAATTTTGTATTTATTACCAATAAATGCCTTTATGAATTCTACAACCGTTTTTTCTTTGTTCTTCCTTTTTGAAATAGCAATCATTATTCATTTTTTTTTTCTTTTACATATTAATTTGAATAATGCAGAGTCGAAAATGAATCAGTTGAAAATAGCAGCACTAGAACCAATTCTTAGAGTTTCGAACATTCAATTAATCACGCTAATGAGGATTGTGAAGACAATTATGAATCTCCCTCATAACTAGAAAGCCTAATGGAACTAGAAGCTATGATAATCCAACTTTATCAAGAAAAGAACATCTTGAGGTGTCCATTTTGGGACTAAATAAGATAAGAAATAAATTAAAATTGGTATGTATATTAATGAAAGCTAAAGTATATAGTGAACAATAAACTGATAATAATATGTGCAAAAAAAGATATAATAGTAAGCCATCTTTTTTTACGGTTACATTAAATACACAGAGGAACCCATAAAGACTTCCTTTCAAGCATTAGAAATTATCATTGTTGTCTTTATGGGTGAAGGATATCACCTAAAGGAACCAAAAGTATCTACCACATCATTGAAGTCTACAAAATTCATGTTAGAAGATGGAGTGTTTGCTAAATTGGGGACGTTGAAAAGAACAATAGGTATGAGTTGGGATATGTACATACTCAAGCTAATAAAGAAAAGGTTTTGAAGGAAAAAAGAGAAAGCAGGATGGCTCATTTGGAAAGCGGGGTACCGAATTCACATAATATTCTTCTTTGTGACATTTTTCAAACTTTTCAAAGTGTCATAATAATATATGCTTATAAGGTTGTTATTGCTGAAGAATATCATGTTGATGATGATAGCCTCAAGCTAGTGTACACTTGTCCTGCAAACACAAGTCTCAATAATTGGAAGATCATCGAGTTTCCCGTGTTTGTTAATTCATGTTCAAAGTAATTGTGTATTTCAACTCCTTTTGATATGCCGAAGGCTATATGGATAACTAATTAGGACACATGTATTTGAATTTCGTACTTATTATTAATAAATGTATTTTCGAATTCTACAACCGTTTTTTCTCTGTTCTTTCTTTTTGAAATAACAATAGTTATTCATTTTTTTTCTTTTTCTTCTTAATTTAAACAATGCAGAGTCGAAAATGAATCAATTGAAAATAGTAGCGCTAGAACGCATACTTATAATTTTGAACACCCAATTAATCATGCTGATGAGGAATGTGAAGACAATAATGAATCTCCCCTAGAACTAGAAAGGCTAATGGAACAAGAAGCTAAGATAATCCAACTTTATCCAGAACCTATTGAGGTGATTAATTTTGGGATTGAATATGATAAGAAAGAAATTAAAATTGGTATTTATATGAAATCAAGTTCATTAAACTTTTAATTAACTATGTGAACGTCATTGCATGGTCATATTAGGAAATGCCTGGGATAGATACTAACATAGTTGAACACAAGGTACGGCTCAAGCCTGAATGTGCTCCAATTAAACAAAAGTTGAGGAGGATGAGGCCTGATATGTGATCATAACATTTGGGCACATGTTGCTAGCTCTTTAGTTTGCTATTTTAATAGCTCTTTATAGATTAGAATAAACTTTTTTGCTTGTTTCTAAACATTAAGTCGAAATTTAATTATAGTTTTAATTTTTGAATTTTGACCATTCCTCGTTCTATAGGCCATAACTTTAGCAATGGATATTGGATTGGCGCATACAAGCAGGAGTTGGAATGCTAAACATCATAGCTACAAGTATTGTGTTGGAATAAAAGCCAAATGCTGAACTTTACTGGGTCTAAATTGCAGATTTCGTAACCTGGACTTTTTTAATAATTGTAAATAGTGGGCCACTTGTTGTTCAACCCTAAACCCTAAAGTTGAAAATCGAGTACTATATATTGTGAGTTTTCTTTATTTTCTATGCGATGAAATTTTAGGATTCAGATTGATACAAGAAATAAACACTTTTTATTTTAACTTCATGGAAGGCTTATTTTATAAGATTAATCCACGAGTTCAGAGTTTTATCAACATCTTGAGATTTAGGTTACACTGTCATTTTCGCTTCATGATTCTATTTATGTTTACTTTATTATATTGATAATCAGATTGCTTAAATTAAATTTCAATAGGATCGATTAAATTCATTTAACATAATTTGATATCGGTTTCTAATTTAATTGAATTATAATTTTGCGACGCTTGATCGTTAATTGTAACATTTTGATGATTGTGATGTTTAATTCAGTCAAAGAGACCGAATTCGCATAGGATTGATCACGCTTGTTTGATCAATTCTATAGTCAACTAAGAAAAAAATCACGAATTTGAAATTAAAATCATTGATAGAATCTGTGATAAGTATGAAACTCAAATAAGTGGATTAATCGTTTTGCTCATCTGTTAAAACAGAACTATAAAAAAAAAACTTTTGAATTTCAACTTTTAATTTGGTTAATATTATTATATCAGAAGTCCTTGCGAAACGACTCGAGTTATTACCTCTCTTTACATTTTATCAATTGTATTTGACCCGTGTGCGATAGCGGATCAAATTAGTGCAGTTGCCTGGGACTCTCTAATTACAATATTAACCAATTTTAAAATATTACTAACCATCCTAACAATTGTTTCTTCGTGTTTTGTTGCTCTACAAGTTGGATAGGCTTGTGGCTAGCTCGTAGGCACGTTGCTAGTAAAAAAAAAACCCGATTTTCACACGATTATCACGGATTACCCCGAAATTTTGCTAGAAAATCAGAGAAAAAAAATAAGGAACATGATTCAACCCTCAAAATCCCGAATTCCTTCGTTTAGACCCTTTTTTTCAATTTTTTCAATTTTTCATATTCTCCAAAAATTTGAAAAAAGGATTTGCATTGCCTTTATTTGATTTTTGGAAATTTTTGGTGGTATTTTTATATTTTTTGGATTTTATTTGATAGGGTTTTCGATTTTCACTTCCATTTTAGCGATAGGGACATTGTTGGAATTTTCAGAATTGTGATTTTGAATTGTATTGTTATGATGATGCATGACTAAGGCTAGTTATGTAAATCTGCATTCGCTTGAACCTGAAATAGATAGAACATTTCATCTACGTCGTAGATTTAATAGAGTTGTTAGTGCTAACGAGTCAGAGTAAGATAGTGAAAGTGAAAACTTACTACAAAATATGGTTTATGCAAATAATAGAACCTTAATACAACTTACTGCAACTAATGTCACTTATATTGCATTGTGTATCCCATACCGTGAAGTTAATGTACCATTTGAACTGAAACCTTGTTTAATACACTTGCTTCCAGTTTAATGGTCTTGCTGGTGAGGATCCCCACAAAAACTTGAAGGAATTCCATGTTGTATGTTCTACCATGAAGCCTCATGAAGTCACATAAGACCACATTAAGCTGAGAGCATTCCCATTTTCACTCCAAGAAGCTGTCAAAGATCGATTATACTACCTTCAATCATGTTCTGTTACAAGTTGGAATGATCTCAAGAAATTTTTTCTAGAAAAAGTCTTCTCTTCCTCATGAGCTGCTTCAATCAGGAGAGAAATATATGGCATTAGGTAGATTGACAGGGAATCATTACATGAGTATTGGAAGAGATTTAAGAAACTAGTATCTAGTTGTCCTCGTCACCAGATTTCTGAACAATTACTCATCCAATATTTTTATGAAGGCTTGCTACCTATGGATAGAAGCATTTTGGATGTTACTTGTGGGGGAACACTTGTCGACAAGATCCCATAAGCGGTAAAGGCTTTGATTGAGAATATCTTCATTAATTCTTAGCAGTTTACAACTAGAAGCAATTCAGTAGTGTTGACAAGGGGTGTAAATGAAATTCAAGCTTCTTCCCACATGAATTTAGAAGGCAGACTTGATGAGCTTACATCTTTAGTAAAAAAATTGGCAATTGGTAAAACCCAAGCAGTGGTCTATGGTATTTGCACTTCTCTATAGCATCCTATAGATTCATGTCCTACATTGCAAGAAGATCCAATTAACGACACTCCTCAAGCATATGCAACAAATATATACAATCCTCGAGCCAACTATGATTTGTCATCTAACAAGTACAATCCTAGTTGGAGAAACCATCCCAACCTGAGATGGGGGAATTCATCGGCACAACGGCAACCCAGGGAGCAACAACAACAACAAAATATTCCACATCAGCAAAACAATGCACCTTCATTAGAGGACCTGGTTAAGTAGATGGTTGTCCAGAATCTCCAATTTCATCAAAGAAAATATTCCACCATTCAAAATTTGGAAACAAAGATTGGTTAGCTAGCCACTTAAATTAATCAATTATAGACTTAGGGGTCAAACCAATTGCCTGCATAGTTAATAGTAAATCCAAATGCTCCCAATGTTAGTGCAATTACATTGAGGTATGGGAAAGCTGCTGAAATACCAAAGGTATCTGAAACTACTATGAAAAATAATAAATTTGATGAGGATACTTTGATACCTGAAACTGTTGATGTTGAGCAAAATATATCACTTCCTTTTCCTCAAAAGGCAGTGAAGACTAAGAAAATGGACGAGACATATAGGGACAAAGAGATCTGGGACGAGGAAGGTGGAAGTGAACATTCCCCTCCTTGAAGCAATTAAACATATTCCAGTATATGCAAAATTTCTAAAAGATTTGTGCACACACAAGAGAATGTTAAAAGGTAATGAAAGAGTAAACATAGGGCGAAATGTTTCGTCCCTCATTCAACCCATGCCTCAACAATGCAAAGATCATGGAACTTTTTCCATTCCATGTACCATAGGCAATAGTCAAATTGAAAATGCTATGTTAGATTTAGGAGCTTCCATTAATGTTATGACCACATCTATTTTTAACTCTTGCTCTTGGACCTTTACAAAGTACAAGTGTTACCATTCAATTGACAAACATGAGCAATGCTCATCCTGGTGGACTTATGGAGGATGTACTTGTTCGAGTTAATGAATTGATATTTCCTGCATATTTTTATATTCTAGACATGGAGGGAGAGGGAGAGAATAAGTCCAACAGGGAGCTTATCATCTTAGGCAGACCATTCTTGAAAACTGCTAGAACAAAAATTGATGTAGATGTTGGAACTCTATCCATGGAATTTGGTGATAGCATTGTAAAATTTAACATCTTTGATGCTATGAAACACTCCATGGAAGAGCATTCTATTTTTCAAATTGAGTTACTTGCTGATTTGGTTGTTGACACATACCTTGATATGTTTGCTACTAATTTTCCTTCATTGTCTGGTTTTGATGATACTTATACTTGTGAATTCTGTACATATACTCCATTTTTCTCTTTGTGTGTTGAGATCGAAGTTGCCTTGCTTGTTGATCATTGTGCTAATATTTATATTTCCACTAACATAATTGATTTTATAGAGTTAGCTTCGGCCATTGGTGTTGTACCCTCCTGATCATTGCAATTGGGCATATGTTTCTAGCTTTTTAGTTTGGTATTTTAAAAGCTCTTTATAGTTTAGAATAATATTTTTAACTTGTTTCTACACTTTGGGTCGAAATTGAATTATAATTTTATTATTTGCATTTAAATTTCATTATTTACATTTTAACTCTTTCTTGCTCTTAGGCCATAACGTAAGCTCTGGATATTGGATTGGTGCATACAAGTAGGCGTTGGAAAGCTAAAATACAGAGCTACAAATTTTGTGTTGCAACAAAAGCCAAATTCCGAACTTTATTGTGCCTAAATTTCAGATTTTGTAATCTTGACCGTTGTAATAATTATAAGTAGTGGGTCACTTGTTTTTAAACACTAAACCCTAAAGTCCAATATGGAGTACTACATATTGGCAGTTTTGTTATTGAATTATAATTTTGCGACGCTTGAGCGTTAATTATAATATTTTGATGATTGTGATGCTTAATCCAATCAAAGATACCAAATTCACATAGGATTGATTACGCTTGTTTGATCAATTCTATAGTCAAATAAGAATAAAATCACGAATTAGAAATTAAACTCATTGATAGAATCTATGATAGGTCTGAAGCTCGAATAAGTAGATTAATCATTTTGTCCACCTGTTAAATAAAAAAATATAAAAAAAAAACCATTTTTAATTTCAACTTTCAATTTAGTTATTATTATTATTATATCAGAATTCTTGGCAAAACGATTCGAGTTATTACTTCTATTTATATTTTATTAATTGTATTTGACCCGTGTGCAACAGCTGATCACCTCCATTGAACAGCCACCGAATATAGAGCTTAAACCACTTCCTGAAAATTTGAAATATGCATTTTTAAAAGGAAGTGGAAATTTACCTATGACTATTTCAGCCAAACTTAAAATGAATAGGAAGATAAGCTATTGCAGATTTTAAGAAAACACAAGAAGGCAATCAGATGGACCTTGGCCGATATTCTTGGTATTAGCCCATCTATGTGTATGCATAGGATACTACTGGAGGATGGGGTAAAATCATCAGGTAGCCCCAAAGGCGACTTAACCCATTAATTCTGGCTATTGTAAAAAAAGAAGTGACCAAGCTCTTGCATGAAGACATTATATACCCCATCTCTAATAGTCAATGGGTGAGTGTGGTGCAAGTAGTCCCTAAAAAAATTGGACTCACATTGGTTAAAAATAAAAACAATGAACTTATCCCCACATGAGTGTAGAACAGCTGGAGGGTAAGCATCATTATAGGAGACTAAACCAGACAACTAGAAAGGATCATTTTTCTATACCATTCATTGATCAGATGCTTGAACGGTTGGCTGGTAAGTCACATTATTGTTTTCTTAATGGTTTTTCTGGTTATTTTCATATCCATATTGCACCATAGGACCAAGAAAAGACCATATTCACTTGCCATTTCGGCACATTTTCCTATAGGATGATGCCCTTTGGCCTATGCAATGCTCGTAGCACTTTTCAACGCTGCATGATTAGTATCTTCGCTGATTTGATAGAAAATTGTATAGAAGTATTCATTGATGATTTTACTGTGTATGGTTCCTCATTTGATGCATGCTTGAACAATTTAGATAGAATTTTGCATAAATGATTTAAACTAACCTTGTGCATAATTATGAAAAATGTCATTTTATGGTTGAACAATGCATAGTTTTGGGACATGTGATCTCTATAAATGGGATATAAGTGGATCTGGCAAGATTGATGTGATTTCTAATTTTCCTTACCCATCTCGCATCCACGAGATTCGTTCTTTTCTTGGCCATGCAGGTTTTTATAGATGCTTTATCATGGATTTCAGCAAGGTAGCTCTTCCGCTGTCAAATTTGCTGCAAAAAGATGTCAATTTCACATTTGATGACAAATGCAAGAAGGCGTTTGCTTTCTTAAAGGCAGCACTGACCTCTACTCCCATAATTCACCCACCCCCTCCCTTTTGAAATTATGTGTGATGCATCTAACTATGCCGTAGGAGTAGTCCTTGCACAAAGGGTTGGTAAGGCTGCCCAGTTTATTTATTATGCTTCTTGGACTTTAGATTCTGCATATGCTAATTATACTACCACTGAAAAGGGACTTTTAGCTATTGTTTTAGCACTTGATAAGTTTAGATCAGATTTTCTAGGTTTGAAGGTCGTTTTTTTACTGACCACGTAACTTTGAAGTTCTTGCTGAGGAAACTAGGAGCAAAACCGAGATTCATCCAGTGGATGTTGTTACTCCAACAATTTGATTTAGTGATTAAAGATAAGAGTGGAGCTGAAAATTTGGTGGCAGATCATTTGAGAAGAATAGAAATGGATGAGGACCCCATCCCCATTCAAGATGACTTCCCTGATGAGAAATTGCTACAATTGCGTGAGGTAACTCTTTGATTTGCTTATTTAGTTAATTATCTAGTTGTTGGAGTCTTTCCTACAGATGCATCAAGAACATAAATACACAAACTTAAAAGTGATTCCAAATACTATGTGTGGGATGATCCATATCTATGGAAATTCTGTAGTGACCAAGTGATTAGGCGATGTGTTTCCCACCATGAGGCTCAATCCATTCATCATTTTTGTCATGTCTCTCAATCTGGGGGTTATTTTGGTCCTCAATGGACAACAAGAAAAGTCTTAGACTCAGGTTTCTTTTGGCCCACTTTGTTTAAAGATACTTTTGAGACTTACAAAACTTGTGAACAATGCCAAATGGTAGGAACAACAATCACTCGTAGGAGTGAGATGCCTCAACAACCTATGCTTTTCTGTAAAGTATTTGATGTTTGGGGCATTGATTTTATGGGGCCTTTTCCTGTATCTTTTGGTTTTGTCTATATTTTGCTAGTTGTTGATTATGTTTCAAAGTGGGTGGAAGCAATACCCACTAGGACTAATGATTCTAACGGTTTTGCAGGTTTGGAATACCCTGAGCCATCATAAGTGATCAAGGCACTCATTTTTGCAACCGCACCATGGACGCTTTGCTTCCGAAGCATGGGGTTGTGCACATAGTTTCTACAATTTATCATCCCCGGACTAATGAGCAAGCTGAAATCTCAAACAAGGAAATCAAATAGATCTTAGAAAAGATGGTGCAGCCAAACAGGAAAGACTGGAGCCACCTACTTGAAGAATCTCTTTGGGCTCATAGAACAGCCTACAAAACACCAATAGGGATGTCCCCTTATCGATTGTGTTTGGTAAGGCATGCCACCTCCCATTGGAAATAGAGCACCATTCTTATTGGGCGATCAAGAGTTGTAACCTTGAGATGGAGAAAATAGGTTTGGAGAGAAAACTTCAATTGCAACAACTTGAAAAGTAGAGACCTGATGCTTATGAGAACACTCGGATCTATATTACAATTTTCATTGACCCTTTTGTTGTTACTAACATTTTTGCTCATGGTTCAGTGAAAATAAAAAGTGAAAACACCAAGAAAGTGTTCAAAGTAAATGGACAACGCCTCAAGCTATTCCATGAGAGCTTTGTGCTTGAAGATGCTACCATAGAAGAACTCTCCTTGGAAAAACCCACGGTAACACCCCGAATTTCAAAGCGAGGGTGTATTTTTTTTTCAAAACAAATTCATAAAACAAGGAAACACACAAATAAAATACCTTTGAATACATAATTAAGTCATTGTAATTTACAAGCAGCGGAAAAATGTGCATCCAAAGTATTTACACATCAAAAAGCGGTACATGGAATCCATCGAATATAACATGTCATGCTGACAATATTAGTACATGTACAGTCTTCCAATTTAAAATAAACGCAATCTAAAAGAAAGACATATGTTCCCTCTATGTCAACCTAATCTGATCATTCTACAAAACAAACTAAAAACTATACACCATGAGAGATCTCCACGCGCCCCGTAAGATCCTCCTAACGTAGCACCAGCCAAGCATTCCCATCTCCATCCCCATCCACAGGGTATGAACCGGTAGGATAGTCCTGGCTCTCATATAAGGGTAAAGCCCAAATTTCCACAATAGTTGTAAAGGGTCACTAACCGAAATTAACAATTAACACATAACATTTAAGTTTTTAAATGCACAAAATAACCTTTCAACTTAGCATGCACCTTAAAAGGATTTTCCATATGCTAAAAGTTCATATAATACTTGCCAAGTGAAAATGAGATCAAATAAAGTCTTAAATCAATCAAGTAATAAACAACAAACCAATCCATTGATGAATCAATCGAGCAATCGATTATCTAGCTCAAAATAAGAATTTCGACTAAGCAAATCGATTGGGAAATCGATTGCTTGAAGGTGTTTTTGTAAAATTTGTACTATGGCTTAAATCAATCGATTGGGAAATCGATTGAATGAATAGCTGAGCCCCTGTAACATATCCAATCGATTTTGTCCAAATAGCTGAGCTGCTGTAATGGCCAAATCGATTGGTAAATCGATTGTTTCAATATATTTTCAAGATTCAAGAAAACAGGAAGCATGCCAATCGATTGTCAAATCGATTTCTTAAATGGTTTTGAAAAACAAATTACAAAATCGATTGGCAAATCGATTTTGTCAAATTAGCGAAGTCCCTGTAACTCATCAAATCGATTGGGAAATCAATTTCCATGCATATTCTTCCAAAAGTACATAAACTAATTCAATCACATTCATACACAACTCCAAATCTTAACACTTAGGAATTCCCACACAATCACCACGACAAATTGGGTTTCGAAATAGTTTTACAATCCATCACACTTACACACGATAATCAATACATAACACTTAGAAATTTCAACACAATTACCACGACAACTTGAGTTTCAAAATAGTTTTGCAATCAAACATGCCATCACACAATTCCAAAACATAACACTTAGCACTTATAACACAATTACTACAACATCATGAGCTTTGAAATAGTTTTCCAATCAAACATGCTATCACACAATTCCAAAACATAACACTTAGCACTTATAACACAATCACTACAACATCATGAGCTTCGAAATAGTTTTGCAATCAAACATGCTATCACACAATTCCAAACAAAACCCTACGCGAGAGGCATAAATCCTAAACGTACATTTTTCTCACGGACAAACACTTGTGCAATCTCTCACGAGGAAACACAATTTACCAGGGTGTAGTCTCTCACGGACAAACACAATTTACCAGGGTGTAGTCTCTCAAGGACAACCACCTGTGCAGTCTCTCACAGACAAACACAATTTACCAGGGTGTAGTCTCTCACGGACAAACACCTGTGCAGTCTCTCATGGACAAACACAATTTACCAGGGTGTAGTCTCTCACGGACAAACACATGTGCAGTCTCTCACGGACAAACACAATTTACCAGGGTGTAGTCTCTCACGGACAAACACCTGTGCAGTCTCTCACGGACAAACACAATTTACCAGGGTGTAGTCTCTCACGGACAAACACCTGTGTAGTCTCTCACAGACAAACACAATTTACCGGGGTGTAGTCTCTCACGGACAAACACCAGTGCAGTCTCTCACGGACAAACACAATTTACCAGGGTGTAGTCTCTCACGGACAAACACTTGTGCAGTCTCTCACAAACAAACACAATTTACTAGGGTGTAGTCTCTCACGGACAAAACAAACTCAAACCTATTATCAGATCCAATCCACAACTCAAACCAAAACACATCAATTCATTTCTCCGCAAAATCCAAGATACACATATCAAATTTCATAAGCATTAATTATGAATACGTCAAATACGATGAACAGAAATCATCACAACATACCACTCAAACACACCAAATTCCATTTACTCAAAATCAAACACAAATGAGTTAAATTCATTTTCTACGAAACATCTATCAATATCGCCAAAACCTAACACTAAGATTTTACCCATAAAGCCTTGAATTCATTTTCCCCAAATCAATACTCCAACCCTAACAAAATTATTTTCCACACAACCACAGATAAGTCCCTAAATGCAAACTAAAAGTTTGGAAGGAGCCCTTACCTTCACGTTAGCTTTAACGTGCGATTACGGTACCGCGAGTAAATCCGGTAAAATCTCCGCTCGCGACGTCGCTTCCAAAGTTGGTTCCCTAGCACCGTAGCGTGGTAGTGAGCAACTTTCCCTTCTATCTCTTCGCGAAACGAAGCTTAGATCTAGATGAAACGTGGAGGTTTGTGTTTGACGGTTTTGAAATCCCTAACACCGTTTTTCTTCGTTTTCGAAACAACGAGGAATTATGAAGTTGAGAAATCCTTGCTTTCTTACCCACTAATCCTTGGGTTTCTATTCTTGAAGCCAAAGAACGAAAAAGAAATGAAAAAGAAAGAAGGAGGAATATCTAACAACTCAGACGAATATCTAACAACTTAGACGAATATCTAACAACTCTCACACCCATCACTTCGCTCCCATCTCAATCTAAATTGATAAAATATCTACTCTCAACGCAACTCAATTGTCAGGTAAATTTTCAGCACCGAGTGATATTTTTAACAGAACTGCCCGGTATTAAATTCTTCGCAACGGAAATAAATTATTCTCCAATAAATAATTTTAATTGGGCTCCAAACATATTTTGGCATTAAATTCATTAATTACCAAAATACAATGATTTGACTAAAAAGCCTCAGAGTTCAAAACCCCAAATACACTAAAATACATAAAGTATAATTTAAAATTATGGGTCTTACACCCACATACACTGAAGTTTGAACAGGGAGCTCCCTTTCCTTACTCTTATTTTATACTTGTTAATTTTATTGAGAACAATGTATAATTTATGTGTGGGAGTATTATTTAGGATTTTATTTGTCTTAGGATTTTATTTGTTAAAAAAATGATTAAAAAAAATATATAAATATAAATACCTAAAAATAGCAATTGCACTGTATGTTTTTTCATCATATTTTATGGTTGTAAATGTTGAGAGTTTGTTTGGACTGGCATGATTGGATAACTCTATTACTTATGATGCATCGTTTAGTTATTTTGTCTTCTTGTTTGCCTTGGTTTTGATAAAAAAAAAAAAAAAAAAAAACTATTCATGATTGCCTTAAGCTAGAAATATTTTTTTTTTCTCTCACCACTTTGCATTCATAAAAATATTTGGAATTCCATGCATTGCTTTGCTGAAAGTGCAATAGCTTATGTGTGGGAGAATTTGATCCTAGCATTTGGGCACATGTTTTAGCTTTTTGGTTTGGTATTTTAAAAGCTCTTTATAGCTTAGAATAATTTTTAGCTTGTTTCTAAACTTTAGGTCGAAATTGAATTATAATTTTATTATTTGCATTTTGACCGTTGTTCACTCTGTAGGTCATAACTTGAGCTCTGGGTATCGGATTGGCGCATATGAGCCGACGTTGGAAAGCTAAAAAATCGATCTACATCTTTTGTGTTGGAAACAAACCCCAATGTCGAACGTTACCATGCCTAAATTGCATATTTCGTAATATGGACTTTTGTAATACTTTTAAATAGTGGGTCACATGTTTTTAAACCCTAAAGCCCAAAACGGAGTACTATATTCTTTCTTTTCTACGAGGATGAAATTTTAGGATTCAGATTGATACAAAAAATAAACACTTTTTATTTTAATTTTATGGAAGGCTAGTTTTATAAGATTAATCCACGAGTTTAGAGTTTCATCAACACCATGAGATTCAGGTTACGCTGTCAATTTTACTTCATGATTCTATCTCTGTTTATTTGATTATATTGATATTCTGATTGCTTAAATTGAATTTTAATAGGATCGATTAAATTCACTTGAGAGAAATTGGTTTAGGTTTCTAATTTAATAAAATTATAATTTTGCGATGTTTGATCGTTAATTGTAATATTTTGATGATTGTGATGCTTAATCTAGTCAAAGAAACCGAATTCACATAGGATTGTTTACGCTTGTTTGATCAATTCTATAGTCAAATAAGAATAGAATCACAAATTAGAAATTAAACTCATTGATAGAATCCGTGATAGGATTGTTTACGCCTGTTTGATCAATTCTATAGTCAAATACCACATTCATCACACAATGGGGAACTTTCTGTTATAAAGTGATGTCATTTAGATTAATAAATGTTGGGGCAACCTATCAAAGAGCAATGATAACTTTGTTCCATGACATGATGCACAAGGAGATAGAGGTTTACGTGGATGATATGATTACAAAGTCTCGAACCGAAGAACACCATGTTGCTAAACTTCCAAAAAAATTTGCGCGATTAAGAAAGTTCAGACTCCTTTTAAACCCTGCTAAATGCACTTTCAGTGTGAGATCATGCAAGTTACTCGGGATTATCGTTAGTCAAAAAGGGATAGAAGTGGACCCATATAAAGGAAGAGTTAAAGTAGCAATGTCAATTTACAAGAAATGGGGGTTTGAATTGTAAATCTCCCTATTTAAAAATTTCCTGAAAATACTTAAAAAATCAAGTCAAGAATTATATAGGTTAAGAAAACAGAAAGTGAAGAATGTTGGTTTTTAAAAGAAAACGGAGAACGTTCTTGGTTAGCTCAAAATAAAAAATTTTGTATATGTTTTTAACTTAAATGATTATTCGGACTTAATAAATAAAGAGATAAGAGAAAGAATACCACACATGGATGTATCCTTGTTCACCCAACTCGAGCTACGTCCAATCGTCACAACTGTGAGATTTTCCACTTAGTGTTTAAAACAAAGAACCTTCTTGGTTTTATAGCACCTAGCTCAAATCAACCTAGATCTATTACAAACTTCAATACTTTCCACCCACAAAGGAGTTCAATCAAGTCATCTATCAATCTTTAGATAGGGTTTTACAGTTCACCTTTTAATTATAAAAGGATTTCCTACAAGCTTACTCAAAATTATACTTCACACTATAGCCTTGAGTTTACAATGATATCATTTAAAGTGTTTTGTCAGAATCTGAGAAGGTTCAACACTTGTTTGACTTATGATTCTTTAATAGAGAAATACACGAGAATGATTCTAGGAATCAAATAGGAAAAATAAAAAATTATTCAATGTATGTGAGTTAGAGAAATTCAAATATGATTGAAATGAGTAATGAATTGCTTAGTACTTGAAGCTCTATTTTTTCCTTGAGCTTGGCATTCCTTTTATGGGATTTAGGAAGATGTATGATGGTCAAAAAGAGTTCTTGGTAGTGCTTTGTCAATTTTGACCAAAGACCAATTTATATAATTAAAAATATTCCAGCCTTTGAACATTTTTTAGTTATGTTTGATTGGACCGATTTCTTCGTTCTTGATCATATTTCTCTTATGTTTAATAATACTTTATACTTCAGATATATTTGTTGATGCCATTGATTCGATCTGGATTTATGATTCTGTCAAAATAGCTTGGAGAATGATGATGAACTATAAAAAGAGGAGACTAATTTTAATTTTTTTTTAAGTAAATTTATTAAAGAAGTACAAAGGATGTTCTAATTTATGATAAAATTACAAATAAGTTAATTAATATACATTCTAGTTTCTAATTTATTAGTTAAGATGCACTTTGGACCAAAGGAGAAAAAATTTCTAGTTTATTTGTTGAGATGCACTTTCACCCATCATTTATTAAAGTCGGTAATTCTTGATATTTTTATAAATGTGGATGATCTTTACATATATTAAAAAATAGATAATTAATTTAATGTTGATTATTTTATATATAGATTCTTTTAAAATAATTTATGGATTTGAATGTGTCTAACTTTTATTTTTTTTATTCTACAACGTAAATAAATAAAATTCATAATAAACATATTTGAAAAAATAACAAATGTATGAGAGGAATCTCTATATATACAATTGACCACAAATAAACTGTTTGCTATAATTATGATAATAATTCATACCAATTTTTCACTATAAACTTATGTGAGAAAAAATATTCTAAGAAAATGAGGAGGTTCTGTTGTTAATTATAAGTGTATAAAGTGTGTGATTTTTTTTTTTTTTGGGAACAAGAATTAATCAGTACTACAAGTTTTTTATCCTTTGGTTCTCACACTTGTAAATACTTACTGAAATATTACACTATAGTGTTGAATAATTAATTCAATCGTTGTATAAAAGTAAATAATTTTATATGGTTTAGGGACAGTTAATCAAGACGCACTTAATTAGTTATAAATAAAATATTTTTATTTTAAACAAATAGTACTAATTATAAGTAAAAATGTACATATTGGCAGAGATATATAGAGATAGAGATCGATCTTGGTATCTCGCTACACTCATTGTATCTTTTACATTATTATCTATTATAACTGGTTTGAGTGGCCCTGGATGTGGATTATGTCTTCTTTTATATTATCTCTACAATCAATTCCTTTTTATATAGTGGAGAGGATTAGCTACTGGTAGCTAGTCTATCCAATGTATTCTTTTTGATGTCTAATATAAATAATAATAATAATAATAATAATAATAATAATAATAATATATTTAATTTAAATTTTAAATAAATGCATTAACTTTTGTTATCGATTATATTTTCTTTTATAATAGAAACTAAAGAAATATATGTTTCTACCTAAGAAATGAGTAAGACACATTAGACTTTTTTTTTTTATCAAAAGCAATTAATAATGGTGTTAATGTTTTTTTTGTTGCAAAATAATCACAACTAACTTATGTTATTGGTTGTGCTTTTTAATTTAATTTAGTTTTTTTTACAAGACAAAGTGACTTGTATTCAGAAAGATAAAGTTTTCCTGGGAGATTTCTCAAGGGTAGCTTGAAGATTGGTGGTTTATTTTCCTATATAAAGACTTCAACACTTCATTATTATAATAGAACACAAATTTTTGAAAGTTTCTTTTCTTCTACTATAGAAAAGGACATTGGAAGAAGATAAGATGCTAATGTCTTCTCTTTTGGTGATTGTGATTGTTTTCTCAGTTGATGGCTCTTACATTCAAGGTTTCCTATACATTAAATTTTTTTTTTTTTTTTTTATCATTTTCCATTGAAAAATATTTTGTTATTTATTCTTTATATTTAACAATGTTTCTCTTTTTTGTCTTTTTACAAAGCAGGATAGATTTGACGGCTCACGGGACTTAGAAGTTCTGAATGCATCATTATCTTTAGGACAAGATACTTGTGGTTAGTACCATTAGAATCTAAAACAACATTTTTTAAAATGTTCTCAATAATTAATTATCAATTGATTACTTTGATAGTACTATATATATGAGTATGTGACATCTGTAACACCCCGATTTTCAAAGCGAGGGTGTATTTTTTTTAAAAGAAATTAAAATAAAACAGAGAAAATAAATAAGGAAACACATTTGGGTAAATAATTAAGTCATAATAATTTACAACCAGCGGAATAGTTTTTCGAAACATGAGTCCAAAATATTTACACATCAAAAAGTGGTACAGTCTTCCACTTTGAAATAAACACAATTCAAAATAAAGACATATGTTCCCTCTATGTCAACCTAATCTGATCAATCTACAAAAACTATGCACCCTGAGTGATCTCCACGCGCCCCGTAAGATCCTCCTAACATAGCTCCAGTCAAGCATTCCCATCTACATTCCCATCCGTAGGGTACGAACAGGTAGGATTATCCTGACTCTCATCTGAGGGCAAAGCCCAGATTTCCACAATAGTTGTAAAGGATAACCAACCGAAATTAACAGTTAACACATAACATTTAAGTTTTTAAATGCACAAAATACCTTTTCAACTTAGCATGTACCTTAAAAGGGTTTCCATATGCTAAAAATTCATAAACAAGGTTGAAAAATGAAGTTTTTAACAAAACAACACTGCTGTATTCGAATACAGCATCTTTGTATTCGAATACAAGGCTATTTCAGCATTCAGCAGCAAAACAACATGTCTGTATTCGACTACAACAGTCTGTATTCGACTACACATCAAGTCAGTGGCAAAACAACATGTCTGTATTCGACTACAACAGTCTGTATTCGACTACACAACAAGTCAGTGGCAAAACAGCATGTCTGTATTCGAATACAGCCTGCTGTATTCGAATACACATCAGACAGCATCAGAAAAACAGCAAAATTCAGCATTTTTCAGCTTTTCATAAGGTTTCGAAATCAATCAACACTTACCCACAAATCCAAACAATCAAACTTAGCAATTATAACGCAATCACTACGACATCTTGAGTTTCGAAACAGTTTTGCAATCAATCACACTTACACAAACTCCAAAACAAATCACTTAGCGATTATAACACAATTACCACGACATTTTAAGTTTTGAAATGGTTTTGCAGTCAAACACGCTATCACACACTTCCCAAACATCCACACTTGGCAATTATAACACAATCACCACAACGACATTAGTTTCGAAATGGTTTTGCAATATAACATACCATCACACAATTCCAAAACATAGTTCTTAGTACAATCAACACAATCACAATTTGAATCAAACACACTTACACATAGTTTCAAAACATAACACTTAGAAAAATCAACACAATCATAATTTGAATCAAACACACTTACACATAGTTTCAAAACATAACACTTAGCAAAATCAACACAATCATAATTTGAATCAACCACGACTCGTGTGCCAAGCACCCTAATGCAATGCGTATATGCCAAAATGCATGGACTCGGAATTCCAAACCAAAACCCTCCTCGAAGGGCCGTAAATCATAATTGTACTGCCTATCGCGGGCCGAAGTACCAATTACCGAGGTGCCACCTATCACGGGTCAGCACGATTTACTAAAAAGCGTAAATCATCAACGTACCACCTATCACGGATCAATACTGTTTACCGAGGTGCCACCTATCACGGGTCAGCACGATTTCCTAAAAGAAAAAGCGTAAGTCGTAAGTGTACCGCCTATCACAGGCCAAAGTACTACTTACCGAGGTGCCACCTATCACGGGTCAACACAACTTACCAAAAAGTAAATCGTAAACGTACCACCTATCACGGGTCTGTACAGTTTACCGAGGTGCCACCTATCACGGGTCTGTACAGTTTACCGAGGTGCCACCTATCACGGGTCAGCACAATTTACCAAATGAAATGCATGAGCATACACTAACTCCATTCACAACAATCGTTAAGTAAATGCAGATATTAAAAGATTCCCCATTTTTAATACTCATTTAACTTAAACGATTTTCACGCCTAACATTAAGCAAACAGACATATTAAGAGATTCCCCATTCTTAATATACTTTTGACTTAAATGATTTCCACAACAAAACATTCAGTAAACAAGACATTAAGAGATTCCCCATTCTTAATACTCATTTACTGAAACGATTTTCAAAAACAAACATTAAGTAAACAAGACATTAAGAGATTCCCCATTCTTAATTCTCATTTAACTTAAACGATTTCCAAAACAAACATCAAGTAACCAAGACATTAAGATATTCCCCATTCTTAACGCCCAGTTAACTTAACGATTTTCAAAACAACATTAAGTAACCAAGACATTAAGAGATTCCCCATTCTTAACGCCCAGTTAACTTAAACGATTTTCAAAACGACCTTAAGTAACCAAGACATTAAGAGATTCCCCTTTCTTAATATCTAGTTAACTTAAACGATTTTCCCAAACCCACATTAAGTAACCAAGACATTAAGAGATTCCCCACTCTTAATACTCGTTTAACTTAATGGTTTTCAAATTCCACACAAAACAACCTCAAACATACATTCACATTCAATCCATAATTCACACAAAAACACATCAATCAACAAACGTCAAGTATGAACACACCAAGTACGATGAACACAAATCAACACAATACACCACTCAAACACACAAGTTTCATTTACTCAAAATCATACATAAATGAGTTTAAATTCATTTTCCACGAAACATTCATCGATATAACCAAAACATAACTCTAAGATTTTACCCATAAAGCCTTAGATACATTTTTCCCAAATCAATACTCCAACCCTAACAAAATTCGTTTCCACACAACCACAGATAAGGCCCTAAATGCAAACTAAAAGTTTGGAAGGAGCCCTTACCTTATCGTTAGCTTTAACGTCGATTTACGGCACCGCGATCAATTCCGGTAAAAACTTTGCTCGCGACGTCGCTTCCAAAATTAGCTCACTAGCACCGTAGTGTAGTGGTGAGCAACTTTCCCTTCTATCCCTTCGCGAAACGAAGCTTGGATCTAGAAGAAACGGCAAGATTTGTGTTTGACGGTTTTGAAATCCCTAAACCGTTTTTCTTAGTTTTAAGATTAAAGAGGAAGAGTGAAGTTGAGAAATCCTTGTCCTATCACCCACTAAGCCTTGGGTTTCTATTCTTGAGTAAAAGGAAGCAAAGAAAATGAAAATGGAAGAAGGAGGAAGAAAGGTTCTCGCACGCGCAGAGGAAGAAGAAGGAAAATTTTGTGTTTCTCTACCTTGTCTTTCTTTCCCTTGCTTTTCTTTTCTTTCTTTTTTTCCTTCTTTCCTTTCTCTCTCCTTTCCTGTTCTTCCCAAACAAATATATATACATATATATATATATATATATATATATATATATATATTTTAATTACTTTTAACAAATATCGCAAAATATCTAGATATTTGTTAAATTACCATTTCACCCATAACGCATTAAATTCTTCGTAAAAGATTCACCGCAGTTAATTTAATTTATTTATCGACGAGTAATTCTAATCGGACATCAAAATATCTTTTTGGTCTTACAAACTCCAAAATATTAATAACTTTGGCTAAAAAGCCTCCGAGTTCCATACCAAAAATATACCAAAATACATAAAGTACACTTTAAAATTATGGGTCTTACATTACTACCCCCTAAAATTAGTTTCGTCCTCGAAACTATGCATCGATAAATAACTATGGGTGTTGTTCTCTCATCTTGCTCTCCAGTTCCCAAGTTGCATCTCCAGTAATTGGGTTCCAAATCACCTTGACCAACGAAACATCCTTGGTCCTTAATCGCTTAATCTTCCTGTCATCAATTCTCACAGGTGGTACTTCGAATGACAAGTTATCCTTTAGCTGAATTGTGTCTGGTTCGATCACATGTGATGGATCTGCAAGATATTTCCTCAATTGTGACACATGAAACACGTCATGAATATTGGACAGTATCGGAGGTAATGCAATCCGATAAGCAACAGGCCCAATTCGTGCAGAAATCTGATATGGGCCAATGAATTTCGGAGTCAACTTCTTCGATTTCAACGCTCTACCAACTCCAGTAGTAGGTGTGACTCTTAGAAATACATGGTCACCCTGTTCGAATTCCAAAAGTCTGCGACGCTTGTCCGCATAACTCTTTTGACGATCCTGTGAAGTCTTCATTTTCTCCTTGATCTTCCTTACCTTAGCTGTAGTCTGTTGCATCATCTCTGGTCCCACAATCATATTTTCGCCGTCCTTATACCAACACAAGGGCGTTTGACACTTGCGCCCATATAATTCCTCATATGGTGCCATTCAAATACTTGCGTGGAAACTATTGTTGTAGGTGAACTCAATCAACGGAAGTACATCATCCCAACTTCCTCTATCATCTAATACACATGCTCTCAACAGATCTTCAAGGGACTGATTCGTCCTTTCAGTCTGTCCGTCCGTTTGCGGATGGTAAGCTGAATTCAATCGTAGTTTCGTTCCCAACGCTTCGTGCAATGCTCCCCAAAAATGTGATGTGAACTTCGGATCACGGTCGGATACGATACTCGATGGTACCCCGTGTAACCTCACAATTTCAGCAATGTAGATCTCTGTTAGCTCATCTACCTTATAGGTGGTCTTTACTGGCAAAAAGTGTGCGGATTTAGTCAATCGATCCACTATCACCCATATAGAATCATTCTTTCTCCTGGTTTTAGACAATCCAGTAATAAAATCCATGGAAATGTTGTCCCACTTCCATTCTGGTATATCTAAAGGTTGCAACATCCCAACAGGCCGCTGATGTTCCACCTTCGCTTTCTAACAAGTTAGACAAGTTGATACGTACTCCGCTACATGTTTCTTCATTCTGGGCCACCAATAATTCTGCCTCAAATCCTGATACATTTTCGTTGCTCCAAGATGAATACTCAGCTTACTCTTATGAGCCTCTTCTAAAATTGTTTTCCTCATATCCGTAATTTCTGGTACACAAATTCTACCGTTACATCGCAAAATATTATCTGCTCCAATTTTGAACTCTGTTGTCTTACCTTGCACTATTAGGCTCCTCTTCTCTTGAATTAATACGTCATCTTGAGAATTTGCAATGTCTTCAAGTAGTCCACTCGAAATCTTAATCATTCCGAATTTCAAAATTCCTGGTGCAAACTCCACGTTCAAGTGTAGGTCTCTAAAAGCTTCCCACAACTCTTGTTGTTTAGCCATAATTGTAGAAGATACCGATACACTTCTCCTGCTCAACGCATCAGCCACTACGTTGGCCTTCCCAGGGTGGTACTGCAGTGTGAAATCAAAATCCTTGAGAGTCTCCATCCATCGTCTCTGGCGCATGTTCAATTCCTTCTGATCAAACAAGTATTTCAAACTTTTATGGTCACTAAACACGGTGAACATGCACCCATATAAGTAGTGCCTCCAAATCTTCAATGCAAAAACAACCGCAGCAAGCTCCAAATCATGAGTAGGATAGTTTCTCTCATGAATCTTCAATTTCCTGGAGGCATAAGCTACAGCTTTCTTGTGTTGCATTAGAACACATCCCAACCCTTGGTGAGACGCATCACAATAAACTTCATAGGGTTCATCTGATTGCGGTAACACCAACACTGGTGAGGTCGTCAATTTTCTCTTTAGTAACTGAAAATTTTCCTCACACTTCTCCGTCCATGCGAACGGTTGATCTTTTCTGGTAAGTTGTGTCAATGGAGTCACAATCTTAGCAAAACCTTCAATAAACCTCCTGTAGTACCCTGCCAGTCCTACAAAACTTCGTATGTCAGTGACAGTCTGAGGCTGTTTCCAAGCAAGAACCGCCTCAATCTTAGCTGGATCTACAGCGATTCCTTCCTTGGTTATCACATGTCCTAAGAAATTTACTTTCTCTAGCCAAAATTCACACTTTGACAAATTGGCATACAATTGCTTCTCGCGCAAAATCTCAAGAACTTGACGTAAGTGTTCTCCATGCTCTTCTTCAATTCTTGAATAAATCAATATATCATCAATAAACACCACAACAAATTTAACAAGGAATGAATTAAAGATTCTGTTCATGTAGTCCATGAAAATTGCTGGTGCATTGGTAACTCCAAACGGCATAACCAGATATTCATAATGTCCATAACGGATTCTGAAAGCGGTTTTTTGAATATCTCCTTCCCTTACTCGAATCTGATGGTAACCCGACTTCAAGTCAATCTTCGAAAATATCGCGGCCCCTCTCAATTGATCCATTAAATCATCAATGCGTGGTAAAGGATAACGATTCTTAATAGTTGCCTTATTAAGCTGTCTATAATCCACACATAAACGCGAGCTTCCGTCCTTCTTCTTAACTAGTAAAACTGGAGCCCCCCATGGCGATACACTTGGTCTAATAAATTTCTTCTCCAACAAATCTTCAATTTGGCTTTTGAGCTCATTTAATTCCAATGGCGACATTCGATACGGCGCAATTGAAATTGGTCCCGTTCCTGGGTGCAAATCAATGAAAAATTCCACTTCTCTTACCGGGGGTAATCCTGGAATTTCCGTTGGAAATACATCCCGGTACTCATTGACAAGCATCACATCTTCTATGTTCACATTTATCTTTGCCTCCACATTAGCTAGAGACAAAAGCTCATGAGTCCCTTCACTTAGCGACACTCGGAGTTTGTTAGCGGCTAAATACTTAACAACTCCTGGTTCAGGGAAAAGAACCAATTTGCGAGCGCAGTCTAAGATCACATAATGGTAAGACATCCAATCCATACCGAGAATGACCTCGAGTGATTGTAGAGGTAAACAAATCAAATTAACCAAGAAATCCCTATTCTGAATAGTTATATGACAATGTAAACATGCAGAATTTACTGTCAAAGTCTTAGCAGGTGTGGAAACAACCAAATCAAACGGCAAAGCAGACACAGATAACTTCAAACGATTTACACAATCCATAGCAATGAAGGAATGGGTTGCCCCCGAATCAAAAAGTGAAATTAGAGTGTTACCTGCAATCTCACAGTCACGTTGAATCAAATTTCCAGATGGATTCCCCTCTTCAGCACTCACACAATAAATGCGTCCTCTAGTAGTAGGACGAGTAGCCTTAGCTACATTCACAACTGGTTCCACCTTTGGAGTCGTGCAATCCCTTGCCACGTGCCCTGGCTTCCGACAATTGTAGCAGGTGGGAATATTAGAGGTACAAGCACTAGCATAATGTCCCTCTTCCCCACATCGGAAATATCTAAGCACCTGTCCCAATTGTCTTCCGAAATTTTGGTTCCCTAGGCGATTCTGCCCACTATTGTTACTTTGTGGTCGATTATAGGGTTTAGCAACTTGTCTCCCCTTGTTGTTCTGATAATTCACTCGACTTGGCCCTCCTGCACCAAAATTCCCTCCTCGACTAGCCCTCTTATTCTTCATATCCTCAACTTCCCTGCATTTTTCCACGAGAACTTGGGAACGTTGAATTCCCAAGGGCAAGACAGAGTCTTGAATCTCATACTTTAGTCCGTCTTGGAAGCGATGACACATGAATGGTTCATCAATCTCTTCACGGAAGAACTTGAAATGTCTTGATAGCGACTCAAATTTAGCGGCATATTCACCCACGTTCATGTTTCCCTGATGCAGTTTCAGGAAATCATCACCCAGCTTAGTCCTGGTACTCATCGGGAAGTATTTGTCTAGAAACTTCCTTTTGAATGATTCCCAGTTCACCTCCTCGTGAGCCGATCTCATTAACAATCTTGCACTCCTCCACCAGTACTCAGCATCCCCTAGTAGCATATAAGTGGCATAGTTGACCTTCACTGCCGCCTGACAGTTAATCATTTTGAAGATCTTCTCCACTTCTTGGATCCACTGATCCGCTTTCTCTGAGTTCTCATCCCCCTTAAACTTGGGAGGATTGTAACGACGGAAGTCTTCTAACCCTCTTGACTCCGCAGCACGTATCTCTCTTTCCCTCTTTTCGAGATCAAGTTGAGTCTTGGCAGCAGTCTGTGCAGCAACAGAAGCAGCCATGTTATTCATAGCCTCCGCCATTCGATCATCCCTATTGGGATTGGCTCTCGGAACGTCATTCCTCCTTGGTGGCATGGTTTTCCTATAAAACCATCATCAAGTAGAGTCTTAACACTACTTCAGTAATTCCAAAAATAACTTCCGACCACATCAGCACATAATAAATATTCTGAACTTGACAACTCAAACCACCTAACCGACACATGATCAGACAACAACTCCTAACCTACAATCAAGAACTAAAGGTTCCACAGCCCCCAAAAAAACCAAACCAAAGCTCTGATACCACAATGTAACACCCCGATTTTCAAAGCGAGGGTGTATTTTTTTTAAAATAAATTAAAATAAAACAGAGAAAATAAATAAGGAAACACCTTTGGGTAAATAATTAAGTCATAATAATTTACAACCAGCGGAATAGTTTTTCGAAATATGAGTCCAAAATATTTACACATCAAAAAGTGGTACAGTCTTCCACTTTGAAATAAACACAATTCAAAATAAAGACATATGTTCCCTCTATGTCAACCTAATCTGATCATTCTACAAAACCTATGCACCATGAGTGATCTCCACGCGCCCCGTAAGATCCTCCTAACATAGCTCCAGTCAAGCATTCCCATCTACATTCCCATCTGTAGGGTACGAACAGGAAGGATTATCCTGACTCTCATCTGAGGGCAAAGCCCAGATTTCCACAATAGTTGTAAAGGGTCACCAACCGAAATTAACAGTTAACACATAACATTTAAGTTTTTAAATGCACAAAATACCTTTTCAACTTAGCATGCACCTTAAAAGGGTTTCCATATGCTAAAAATTCATAAACAAGGTTGAAAAATGAAGTTTTTAACAAAACAACACTGCTGTATTCGAATACAGCATCTTTGTATTCGAATACAAGGCTATTTCAGCATTCAGCAGCAAAAAAGCATGTCTGTATTCGACTACAACAGTCTGTATTCAACTACACAACAAGTCTGTGGCAAAACAACATGTCTGTATTCGACTACAACAGTCTGTATTCGACTACTCAGCAAGTCAGTGGCAAAACAGCATGTCTGTATACGAATACAGCCTGCTGTATTCGAATACACATCAGACAGCATCAGAAAATAGCAAAATTCAGCATTTTTCAACTTTTCAAAAGGTTTCGAAATCAATCAACACTTACCCACAAATCCAAACAATCAAACTTAGCAATTATAACGCAATCACCACGACATCTTGAGTTTCGAAACAGTTTTGCAATCAATCACACTTACACAAACTCCAAAACAAATCACTTA
This sequence comes from Cicer pinnatifidum, assembly GCA_037974775.1. NCBI lineage: Eukaryota > Viridiplantae > Streptophyta > Magnoliopsida > Fabales > Fabaceae > Cicer > Cicer pinnatifidum. The sequence goes on from JBBPBR010000008.1 coordinate 34,988,866, forward strand.
GCGATTATAACACAATTACCACGACATTTTAAGTTTCGAAATGGTTTTGCAGTCAAACACGCTATCACACACTTCCCAAACATCCACACTTGGCAATTATAACACAATCACCACAACGACATTAGTTTCGAAATGGTTTTGCAATTTAACATACCATCACACAATTCCAAAACATAGTTCTTAGTACAATCAACACAATCATAATTTGAATCAAACACACTTACACATAGTTTCAAAACATAACACTTAGAAAAATCAACACATTCATAATTTGAATCAAACACACTTACACATAGTTTCAAAACATAACACTTAGCAAAATCAACACAATCATAATTTGAATCAACCACGACTCGTGTGCCAAGCACCCTAATGCAATGCGTATATGCCAAAATGCATGGACTCGGAATTCCAAACCAAAACCCTCCTCGAAGGGCCGTAAATCATAATTGTACTGCCTATTGCGGGCCGAAGTACCAATTACCGGGGTGCCACCTATCACGGGTCAGCACGATTTACTAAAAAGCGTAAATCATCAGCGTACCCCCTATCACTGGTCAATACTGTTTACCGAGGTGCCACCTATCACGGGTCAGCACGATTTACTAAAAGAAAAAGCGTAAGTCGTAAGTCTACCGCCTATCACAGGCCAAAGTACTACTTACCGAGGTGCCACCTATCACGGGTCAACACAACTTACCAAAAAGTAAATCGTAAACGTACCACCTATCACGGGTCAGTACAGTTTACCGAGGTGCCACCTATCACGGGTCAGCATAATTTACCAAATGAAATGCATGAGCATACACTAACTCCATTCACAACAATCGTTAAGTAAATGCAGATATTAAAAGATTCCCCATTTTTAATACTCATTTAACTTAAACGATTTTCACGCCTAACATTAAGCAAACAGACATATTAAGAGATTCCCCATTCTTAATATACTTTTGACTTAAATGATTTCCACAACAAAACATTCAGTAAACAAGACATTAAGAGATTCCCCATTCTTAGTACTCATTTACTGAAACGATTTTCAAAAACAAACATTAAGTAAACAAGACATTAAGAGATTCCCCATTCTTAATTCTCATTTAACTTAAACGATTTCCAAAACAAACATCAAGTAACCAAGACATTAAGATATTCCCCATTCTTAACGCCCAGTTAACTTAACGATTTTCAAAACAACATTAAGTAACTAAGACATTAAGAGATTCCCCATTCTTAACGCCCAGTTAACTTAAACGATTTTCAAAACGACCTTAAGTAACCAAGACATTAAGAGATTCCCCTTTCTTAATATCTAGTTAACTTAAACGATTTTCCCAAACCCACATTAAGTAACCAAGACATTAAGAGATTCCCCACTCTTAATACTCGTTTAACTTAATGGTTTTCAAATTCCACACAAAACAACCTCAAACATACATTCACATTCAATCCATAATTCACACAAAAACACATCAATCAACAAACGTCAAGTATGAACACACCAAGTACGATGAACACAAATCAACACAATACACCACTCAAACACACAAGTTTCATTTACTCAAAATCATACATAAATGAGTTTAAATTCATTTTCCACGAAACATTCATCGATATAACCAAAACATAACTCTAAGATTTTACCCATAAAGCCTTAGATACATTTTTCCCAAATCAATACTCCAACCCTAACAAAATTCGTTTCCACACAACCACAGATAAGGCCCTAAATGCAAACTAAAAGTTTGGAAGGAGCCCTTACCTTATCGTTAGCTTTAACGTCGATTTACGGCACCGCGATCAATTCCGGTAAAAACTTTGCTCGCGACGTCGCTTCCAAAATTAGCTCACTAGCACCGTAGTGTAGTGGTGAGCAACTTTCCCTTCTATCCCTTCGCGAAACGAAGCTTGGATCTAGAAGAAACGGCAAGATTTGTGTTTGACGGTTTTGAAATCCCTAAACCGTTTTTCTTAGTTTTAAGATTAAAGAGGAAGAGTGAAGTTGAGAAATCCTTGTCCTATCACCCACTAAGCCTTGGGTTTCTATTCTTGAGTAAAAGGAAGCAAAGAAAATGAAAATGGAAGAAGGAGGAAGAAAGGTTCTCGCACGCGCAGAGGAAGAAGAAGGAAAATTTTGTGTTTCTCTACCTTGTCTTTCTTTCCCTTGCTTTTCTTTTCTTTCTTTTTTTCCTTCTTTCCTTTCTCTCTCCTTTCCTGTTCTTCCCAAACAAATATATATACATATATATATATATATATATATATATATATATATATATATATATATATATATATATATATATTAATTACTTTTAACAAATATCTCAAAATATCTAGATATTTGTTAAATTACCATTTCACCCATAACGCATTAAATTCTTCGTAAAAGATTCACCGCAGTTAATTTAATTTATTTATCGACGAGTAATTCTAATCGGACATCAAAATATCTTTTTGGTCTTACAAACTCCAAAATATTAATAACTTTGGCTAAAAAGCCTCCGAGTTCCATACCAAAAATATACCAAAATACATAAAGTACACTTTAAAATTATGGGTCTTACAACAACTTAACTTTAAAACATCCAGAACTCTCTTTCTTCATGCTAAACAATTCGTACTCGTGCATGAGAGTATTTATCCGAGCTCTCTTTACATATGTGGTTCCTTCATGCGTCTGCTGAAGTGTATCCCACATTTGTTTTGCTGTTTTGCAATTTGAGACTCTGAAGAATTCATCATGACTCAAGGCAGCAGTTATAATGTTCTTGGCTTTGGCGTTGTACCCAACTTTCTTTTTGTCATCATCAGACCAGTCACTCTTAGGCTTTAGGATTGCTGATTCACCAGTACCTGCTATGGTTGGCACAAAAGGTCCATTTTCTACTGCATCTAAAATGTCAATACCACTAGCTTCAAGAAAAATTAACATGCGTTGTTTCCAATACATGTATGCGGCCCCGTTAAAGGCAGGAGGCCTAGCTAACGATGCACCCTCTCCTAGGAAATCAGAGGTCATGATTTTTTATGAGAGTTACTCTAACAAAAACAGGCTCTGATACCAATTGTTGGTATATGTAACCTCTGTTTGATAGAAAAATATGCGGAAGAATGCCTATTCTAACAATATGCGCAGTAGTTTAACAAATTCTAAATTTATTAAACACAACATTAAACAAGATCCCTAATAAACAATTCTAATGAATGTCAAACTATATGGAACATGGTATATATGGAGAAATGCATCAGAAACAATTATTATTCAAGATGTTGATTTTCATGCAATCATGTTAAGACAATCTATCATGTAAATTAACTTAACATAGAATCTTTATCATGCATTCAATCAATATCAAAAACGTAATAATTGCATAAATTTAAACGAGATAAGGGAAAGAAAGGTGTACGCAGATTTTTATACTGGTTCAGCCGTCTTGTGACGACTTACATCCAGTCCTAAGATCCAACTGGATCTTAGCCTTTCCTATAGAACTTCTTAGAATCAGTTTACAGATTATACACAGCGCCTCGCACCAATCTTAAACTATTCTACATGTTCTATCTTTCCCTCCTTGAATTCCCAAGTTTAAGTCCCATAAACTTGACCAAGAATTCAGTCAAGCGTCTTCTTGTTGACAGCTCTCAACCTCGAAGAACTCCACCAGTAACAACAGGATTTTCTCAAAGAAATTTGGTTACAGAAATTGACATAGATCAATTTTACAAAGTTCTTGATCTTCCTTCTTCTCAAAGCAATCTTTCTTAATTCAGTCTTTTTCAATCCTTGTTGATCACAAATGTAGATTGTTCATGGCTGAAAAAGATGTTCAAAGTAATATCAGTTGAGAAAGAATTAGTGGCATATGATTGTTATTGATATTATGAAGTTTTGTTATCAAGTGATAATATCAAGTTATGAGAAGAAGAGAATGAAAGCAGTTTATATAGTTTCAGGAAAAACAACACATGAACCGATTTGGCCAATCGATTCATTAAAGTCATATAGCACCCTAATCGATTGATCCAATCGATTTCGCGAATCTTGTTTTTCTTGAATCTTGAAACTGCATAAACTAATCGATTTAGCTAATCGAATATTTTATATGAGTTCTTCAGACTTTGATGAATGTACATAATTGAATCGATTGTCATAATCGACTTGGAGTGTTTTGTTCAAACAACGAGATCAAAACAATCGATGTACTTAATCGATTCAACCATTTCAGTTATCTCTGTTTCTAAAACTTTTTTGTACCAATCGATTTAGTCAATCGATTTCACTGGTTCCAGGGACACAATGATTTTCATAAATCGATTTACCTAACCGATTGTGGACTTTATTCAATCGATTTACCAAGTCGATTGATGCCAACATTTATTTCAAAAGAAGTATATAAGTAGATTGTGCTAATCGACTGTGTATGTTCCAGACCAAGGTTATTTTGAAACTTATTTTAGTAAATCGATTTGCCTAATCGATTTATTAAACATTGATTTGGCTCTAGGACATTCACAATCGATTGTGTCAATCGATGTAGACAAAACAAAATAAAGAAGTGATTGGATTAATCGATTTGCCAAATCGATTGTCTTGCAAGGCATGCCACTGACTTGCACATTTTAATTTCAGTATATGTACCAATCGATTTGTCTAATCGATGTAATCAATCAGTTCAGTCTTGGTGATTTACACAATCGATTTGCCTAATCGATTTGTGGCAAACTGGCTCTCTGACTTGCACAATTAATTTTCTAATAAGTTTACCAATCGACTTGTTTAATCGATTGATAGCCTGTTTGATTTTTCAAAAGATGTGCAAATCGATTGTGCCAATCGATTGGTTAATCCCAGACTACATAATATCATTCAACCCTGTTACAGAATCGATTTTACTAATCAATTTGCTTATGGATCTTCAAGCTTTTGTTGATTTCTGGAGTTCCAAGCAATTGTCTCAAGTTTGTAGGATTGAATTGTTGTCCCTGAAATTTTCTCAGTTTACAATGTTAGATTTATTTCAAGTTGTATGTTTGTCAATAATATCAAAAACGAACATATGTCTAACAATCTCCCCCTTTTTTATTTAAGTGACAAAAATGCAATTTTAACTTGAGAAACATTTCAAAGGAAAAAAAAAACATTGTAATAATAACAGTCTAGTTAAGCTCCCCCTAAATACAAGTATCATTCTTTTCATATAGTGAAATAAGGGTTAGAGCATCAGACAATAACAGAACGTATCAGAGTAATGTGCAAATGGTATCAGAGCTTACTATTGGTATCAGAACTGTTAGAAAATATAAAAAAAAACTGTTAAGTAGCATAAAGTTAGTACAAGTTATAGAAAAGAGCAAAATAGAAAGAAAAAAAAAACAAAAAAAAACAAAAAAAAACAAAAAAAAACAGATGTTCCTCAGCAGGTGTCTCCTCACCATGAGTTGCAGCAACATCTACGTGTGTTGGAGATGGTTCTTCAGCCGCTTGTCTTCCAATTTCAGCAACATCGCTGAAGGACAACTTGATGCCCAGATGTTCCTGAATTGCCGCCACGTCTTGTGCAATCTGGTTCTGATCTGATTGAATCTTCTGGATTGCAGCCTCCATTCTCTCATTCAATGCCTCCATCTTGGCGTTGTGAGCCGCTTGAGCTGCCATAAATTCAAGCAGTTTGGTGAGCACCTCAGATTCCGCTGAAACTGACTCAACAGCTGGTGGTTCAACACTTTGCTGGGATTGTTCAGCATTGGCTTGAGGTCGCTTCCAAACGCCATTCACTTTGCGCAGCTGCATTTGGTTCACGATGGATTCACCAAATGTCAGAATGGTCTTGGACATTTCTTCACCCTTTAGAGATACATTGAAGTGGGTGAGAATCTTTGTGATCAACTGTGGATACGGAAGAACCAGCTTTCCTTGAGCTGCTTCCAGCATGTGTTGAAGAACGATCCATGCCCAGCTCATCTTGAGCTCTTTGCACAGACCCCACAGTAGCACAATGTCCAGCCGTTGGACAACTACGTGATTTCCGGAACGCGGGACAAGCATCCGGGTGAGCGCGTACATCAGCATACGTTGCTGAACCTTCATCTGGCCGATTGGAAGTGAGACGGATTCCACAAACCCTTTGACCATTAGGTCCTGCACGACTGTTTGCCTCTCCAGAGACTCTTCCCATCCTTCATCAGCAGCGTCGGCTTCGGTGCTACCATCAACCGAGTTTCTGAAGTAAGGAAGTCCCGACAAGTTCGAGAACTCCTCAAAAGACATGGAGATTTTCTTCCCTTTCACCGTTGCTTTGAAGCCTGTATCCGTCATCTTGAATGTAGCGTAGAATGCTCGAATCAAGTTCGGATAAGAGTCGAGTGAGCAGGACAGAAAGTCTTCCAGTCCATGAAACCGGAGATGATCCTGAAATGAAAATCCATCGCTATCGAAGTAGTTGAAATCCGTTACACGAGCTTCGTGAATCTTCCTTTTGACAAAAGCTGGAGGAAGCTTGAATTCCTCAGCTTGCTTGTTTTGAGGAGCAGGAGTCTTCTTCTGAGGTGTTGAAGAAGCACCCTTCCTTTTCTTCTTTTTATGCGATAATTCCTTCATCGCATCAGCTAAAAACTTTTCAGTTGGAGCCTCTTTCCTCTTCTTTGGTTTTCCTTGCTCTACGACAATACCTTTGCCTTTGTCTTGAGCAGCAATTTTGTGAGTAGGAATTGGAACCCTTTTGGAAAGAGTGGGTGGTGGAGATGGAGTTCTTCCACTTGAAGAAGAAGAAGGTGATGGAGTAGAAGGAGATGTTCTCTTGACTCTTGCCATAGTAATTGAGTTTGGATGGATTGATAGCAAAGAAATAGAGGAAATTTTGAGTGATTTCGCAGCAAGATGAATTGAGAAATCGATTAGGTTGTGAAAGCAGGTGGTTTGAATCGATTGTCACTGTTCCTTTTATAGATTTCAGATGAGTCAATCGATTTGGTAACCGTTACTGGGGAAGTCCAATCAACAGAGCCGTTAGAGTCTGCAATTGCTAGTAAAAACTACGTAACGGTAACAATGTCAATCGATTACCCAAATCGATTCCTTTAGTTACTCAATCGATTTCCCTAATCAATTTCGCATCAACTTAGCAGCTTTCATAGCAGTTCAGAACTAAATCCATCTCAGAATCGATTTCCCACATCGATTCTTTAAATTAAAAACTCAGACCAATTCTATCAATCGATTTCCCAAATCGATTTCAAGCTTGTTCAGAAATCTTTCATATCAGTCCAGAAGTTACCTTGTCTCAGCATCGATTATCCAAATCGATTCTTTAAATAACAATTTCACACTTATTTAAGACAATCGATTTCCCAAATCGATTTAACTGGGAGAGTAAGAACATTTGAAGCTTCCTGGGGATGACCAATCGATTTCCCAAATCGATTTCGCGTGCAAACTTTGAGAAAATAGACATATTATGGGTCAAGTCGATTAGGGCAATCGATTTTATAAAGCCATTTTCTTGTGTATCCACATGACAATCGATTTACCTAGTCGATTAGACACACAATTCAGATCTGACTAGGATCTATTATGCCCAATTTCATCCTAATGTGATGGAAGCTATCCTTTGGCAATGCTTTGGTGAAGATGTCTGCTAACTGTTCAGTTGTGTTGATGTACTCCAACTTGATGTTCCCACACTGAAACTGATCTGGAATGAAATGATGCCGAATCTCGATATGTTTGGTCCGGGAATGCATAATTGGGTTCTTAGTGATACTGATCGCACTTGTGTTGTCGCACAAGATGTGAACAGTTCCTAAGTTCACACCAAAATATAACAGATGCTGTTTCATCCACATGATCTGAGCACAGCAACTTCCAGCTGCAATGTACTCACCTTCAGCTTTTGACAAAGTTATACTAGTTTTCTTCTTGCTGAACCAAGATACAAGTGAATTACCTAGCAAATGACAAGTACCAGAGGTACTTTTCCTATCCAGTTTGCATCCCGCAAAGTCTGAATCTGAATACCCAACCAAAGAACAAGTTGATCCCTTAGGATACCATAATCCAAGGCTCCTAGTCCCAACTAAATACATGAAAATCCTCTTGATTGCACTAAGGTGAGACTCTTTAGGATTGGATTGATATCTCGCACACAAGCAAACACTGAACATAATGTCAGACCTGCTTGTTGTGAGATAGAGCAATGATCCTATCATGCCTCTATACCTTGTAACATCCACTGGTTTACCTATTTCATCTCTATCTAGAAGGTTTCCTTGGCTCATTGGAGTATCAATGGGCTTGAAGCTATCAAAGGAGAATTTCTTTATCAAATCATTACAATATTTTGTTTGACTAATGAAGATACCTTGCTTGCTTTGGTTAATTTGAAATCCCAAAAAGTATGATAGTTCACCCATCATTGACATTTCAAATTGACCTTTCATCAAATTTTCAAAATTTTTGTACAACTTATCATTTGTAGATCCAAAGATTATGTCATCAACATAAACTTGGACCAGCAAGATATCTTTATCATTAGTTTGTATGAAAAGTGTCTTGTCCACATTTCCTCTCAAAAAGTTTTGTGAAATGAGGAAATTGCTAAGTTTCTCATACCAAGCTCTAGGAGCTTGTTTCAATCCATAGAGGGTTTTTGTTAGCTTGTACACATGATTTGGAAATTCTGGATTTTCAAAGCCAGGTGTTTGGCTAACAAAAACTTCCTCGGATCTCACCATTGAGAAAGGCACTTTTCACATCCATTTGATAAAGCTTAAAGTCCATTATACAAGCATAAGCAAGGAGTATTCTAATGGCTTCTAGTCTAGCTACAGGGGCATAGGTTTCATCAAAATCTATTCCCTCCTCCTGGTTGTAACCCTTGGCTACTAACCTAGCTTTGTTTCTAGTTATAACACCATTCTCATCTAGCTTGTTCCTAAACACCCATCTAGTTCCTATGATGTGCTGGTTTTCTGGTTTAGGTACTAGCTGCCACACCTTGTTTCTCTCAAATATGTTTAACTCTTCTTGCATAGCAAGTATCCACTCACTATCTAGTAGGGCTTCCTTAATGTTCTTAGGCTCAATCTGAGATACAAAGGCTGTAAGGTTACAAAAGTGACTAAGGTTCCTTCTAGTTGCCACTCCTTTAGAGATGTCACCTATGATGTTATCTATGGGATGGTTTCTATTGAACTTCCACTCCTTAGGTAACTCATCTATTCTAATAGGTTCAACACAGTCACTGTTTGTTGGAGGTGTAGGTTCCTTTGGTTCTAAAGGTTCAGATTCTATAACTTCATCCAAAGAAGCATCAACAATAGAAGGAGTGTTGTTCAAGTTTTCTTTGAAAAGTTCATCAAATTTCACATGAACTGACTCTTCTATTGTTTTTTTTCTCTTGTTATAGATTCTATAGGCTTTGCTAGTTTGGGAATAACCTAGAAAGATACCCTCATCTGCCTAGGGATCAAACTTGCCTAGGTGTTCTTTACCATTGTTCAAAACAAAGCACTTGCAACCAAACACTCTAAATTAGGAAATATTAGGCTTTCTACCCTTGAGCAACTCATAAGGAGTTTTCTTAAGTATTGGCCTAATCAATACCCTGTTGATAACATGTGTGGCAGTGTTAATCACTTCAGCCCAGAAATACTTGGGAGTATTTGAATCTTTCAGCATGGTCCTAGCTAACTCCTCTAAAGACCTATTCTTCCTCTCCACTACACCATTTTGCTGTGGTGTCCTAGGGGCTGAAAACATGTGATGTATGCCATTCTCTTTACAGTAAGTATCAAAAAAATCATTTTGGAGTTCACCTCCATGATCACTTTTGATTGACATAATTTTCTGACTTGTTTCATTTTGAACTAAGTTTGCGAACTTTTTGAAAACAGAAAAAGTGTCACTTTTATGAATCAGAAAGTAGGTCCAAGTGAATCTAGAATAGTCATCGATTAACACAAATCCATACAAGTTACGTCCAAAACTTCTCACTTGGGATGGTCCAAACAAATCCATGTGGATAAGTTGCAAAACCCTATTGGTTTTGACCATATCTATTGGGGGAAAAGTAGACTTGACAAGCTTACTTTTCTCACAAGAATCACACAGCCTATCCTTAGAAAACTTTCTATTGGGAAGACCTATGACTAACTGCTTGCTAACAAGTCTATTCAAATGATCAATATGAATGTGTGCAATGCGCTTATGCCATAACCATGTTTCATCAGCATTTGATAATAAGCAACAAATAGAATTAGCAGGCATAGCAGTTAAGTCTAACATGTAAATATTATTAACTCTATTACCTACCAATTTCATGCTTTTTATCAAGTTCATACTCAATAATGCAGGAAAGTGGCGAAAAACTCACTTGAAAGCCGTTATCACACAGTTGACTTATGCTTAGAAGATTGTGCTTCAATCCTTCTACGTATAAGACATTTTTGATGATAACAGTTGATTCGCTGCCTATGTCATCAATTCCGCAGATCTTACCCTTATTGTTGTCACCGTATTTTACAAATCCATCTTCTTTTAGGCTTAGGGACAGGAACATAGATTTGTCCCCTGTCATATGCTTTGAGCATCCACTATCAAGATACCATTGATATTTAGTGGATCTCAAGCATACCTGCAATAAGATTAGAATTTAAATTTAGGTCCCCAATGCAAATTGGGTCCTGGGGGGTCAATTTCAACATCTCGTGTCTTAATCTTCCAAATTTGTTTACATCCTCTGTTGGCAAGTCTTTTAAATTTGCAATTGTAAACAAAATGTCCTTTTCTACAACAGAAATGACAAGTGACAGCAGAGGATGCACACTGTTTTGGTTTGACAAAGACATTATGCATGTGACTAGACTTAGCAAATTTCTGGTGATGTTTAACATTACCATATCCTATGCCATGTTTAGTCATATTCTGATTTGCATGCATTTTGTGGTTAAAACCAAGTCCAGATTTTATATTGACATTTCTCTGGTTGCTAAGAATATTATTCAGTTTATCCTTGCTAATAGAGAATTTCAATAAATCAGACTTCAATAATGCAACATAATTCTCAAGATCAATGCATTTGGCAGATTTATCATGTGAGTCCTTTTTTAATTGTTCACATAAGTCCTCAATCTTTCTATAATCAGTTTTCATTTGATCATGCAACATACATTGTTGTTCAAGCATTTTCTTAGTGCTAACTAACTGCTTAACAGATTTAACATATTCAGCATGCAGTTCATTAAATGCATCTTGCAATTCATCAAAAGAAGGATTATATTGAGAACTTACCTCACTTTCCGATTCAAAATCCGTGTTAGCCATGAGGCACAGATTTGCTTCTTCAGTTTCAGAAGATGTGGAGGATTCTTCATTGTCATTCCATGCGATATATGCTTTTCTGTTTTTCTGAGCTGGTTCCTTGCCTTTAGTTTTGGAATTTCTGGTTTTGTTCTGCAGCTTGTAACAATCAGCCTTTATATGACCAGGTTTTCCACATTCATAGCATGTGACTGTTTTACTGTCATTGTTCTTCGAGCTGGATTGTTTTCTGAATTTACTGTCTTTCTTTTTCAGAAATTTCTTAAATTTCTTGACAAGTAACCCCAGTTCAGGTTCCTCATCATCCTCACTGCTTGATTCATTTGAGCTGGTCTCATGTTCAGATTTAGACTGATCTGTTTGGGCTTTCAACGACAATCCTTTACGTTTCCTATCAACTTTCTCAGCTTCATTGAGTCTATGTAGTTCCATCTCATGCTCCCTCAGTTTTCCAAACAATGTAGCTATTGTCATGCTTCCTAGATCCTTTGATTCTGCAATGGCAGTGATTTTTGGCTGCCATTCCCTAGTCAAACACCTCATCACCTTGCTAATTTGTTGATCATTATCAATCTCCTTGCCTAAGGCATTTAGGTTGTTGACTATGTGCGTAAATCGGGTCTGCATGTCGTTTACTGATTCTTCTTTCTTCATGCTAAACAATTCGTACTCGTGCATGAGAGTATTTATCCGAGCTCTCTTTACATCTATGGTTCCTTCATGCGTCTGCTGAAGTGTATCCCACATTTGTTTTGCTGTTTTGCAATTTGAGACTCTGAAGAATTCATCATGACTCAAGGCAGCAATTATAATGTTCTTGGCTTTGGCGTTGTACCCAACTTTCTTTTTGTCATCCTCAGACCAGTCACTCTTAGGCTTTAGGATTGCTGATTCACCAGTACCTGCTATGGTTGGCACAAAAGGTCCATTTTCTACTGCATCTAAAATGTCAATACCACTAGCTTCAAGAAAAATTAACATGCGTTGTTTCCAATACATGTATGCGGCCCCGTTAAAGGCAGGAGGCCTAGCTAATGATGCACCCTCTCCTAGGAAATCAGAGGTCATGATTTTTTATGAGAGTTACTCTAACAAAAATAGGCTCTGATACCAATTGTTGGTATATGTAACCTCTGTTTGATAGAAAAATATGCGAAAGAATGCCTATTCTAACAATATGCGCAGTAGTTTAACAAATTCTAAATTTATTAAACACAACATTAAACAAGGTCCCTAATAAACAATTCTAATGAATGTCAAACTATATGGATCATGGTATATATGGAGAAATGCATCAGAAACAATTATTATTCAAGATGTTGATTTTCATGCAATCATGTTAAGACAATCTATCATGTAAATTCACTTAACATAGAATCTTTATCATGCATTCAATCAATATCAAAAACGTAATAATTGCAGAAATTTAAACGAGATAAGGGAAAGAAAGGTGTACGCAGATTTTTATATTGGTTCAGCCATCTTGTGACGACTTACATCCAGTCCTAAGATCCAACTGGATCTTAGCCTTTCCTACAGAACTTCTTAGAATCAGTTTACAGATTATACACAGCGCCTCGCACCAATCTTAAACTATTCTACCTGTTCTATCTTTCCCTCCCTGAATTCCCAAGTTTAAGTCCAATAAACGTGACCAAGAATTCAGTCATGCGTCTTCTTGTTGACAGCTCCCAACCTCTAAGAACACCACCAGTAACAACTGGATTTTCTCAAAGAAATTTGGTTATAGAAAATGATTTACAGAAATTGAAATAGATCAATTTTACAAAGTTCTTGATCTTCCTTCTTCTCAAAGCAATCTTTCTCAATTCAGCCTTTTTCAATCCTTGTTGATCACAAATGTAGATTGTTCATGGCTGAAAAAGATGTTCAAAGTAATATCAGTTGAGAAAGAATTAGTGGCATATGATTGTTATTGATATTATAAAGTTTTTTATCAAGTGATAATATCAAGTTATGAGAAGAAGAGAATGAAAGCAGTTTATATAGTTTCAGGAAAAACAACACATGAATCGATTTGGCCAATCGATTCATTAAAGTCATATAGCACCCTAATCGATAGATCCAATCGATTTCGGGAATCTTGTTTTTCTTGAATCTTGAAACTGTATAAACTAATTGATTTAGCTAATCGATTATTTTAAATGAGTTCTTCAGACTTTGATGAATGTACATAATTGAATCGATTGTCATAATCGACTTGGAGTGTTTTGTTCAAACAATGAGATCAAAACAATCGATGTACTTAATCGATTCAACCATTTCAGTCATCTCTGTTTCTAAAACTATTTTGTACCAATCGATTTAGTCAATCGATTTCACTGGTTCCAAGGACACAGTGATTTTCATAAATCGATTTACCTAACCGATTGTGGACTTTATGTCTGAAGCACGTTTCATCAGTTGGTTTATTCAACCGATTTACCAAGTCGATTGATGTCACAACATTTATTTCAAAAGAAGTATATAAGTAGATTGTGCTAATCGACTGTGTATGTTCCAGACCAAGGTTATTTTGAAACTTATTTTAGTAAATTGATTTGCCTAATCGATTTATTAAACATTGATTTGGCTCTGGGACATTCACAATCGATTGTGTCAATCGATGTAGACAAAACAAAATAAAGAAGTGATTGGATTAATCGATTGTCTTGCAAGACATGCCACTGACTTGCACATTTTAATTTCAGTATATGTACCAATCGATTTGCTAATCGATGTAATTAATCAGTTCAGTCTTGGTGATTTACACAATCAATTTGCCTAATCGATTTGTGGCAAACTGGCTCTCTGACTTGCACAATTAATTTTCTAATAAGTGTACCAATCGACTTGTTTAATCGATTGATAGCCTGTTTGATTTTTCAGAAGATGTGCAAATCGATTGGTTAATCCCAGACTACATAATATCATTCAACCCTGTTACAGAATCGATTTTACTAATCGATTTGCTTATGGATCTTCAAGCTTTTGTTGATTTCTTGAGTTCCAAGCAATTATCTCAAGTTTGTAGGATTGAATTGTTGTCCCTGAAATTTTCTCAGTTTACAATTTTAGATTTATTTCAAGCTGTATGTTTGTCAATAATATCAAAAACAAACATATGTCTAACAAAGTTTGCAGTGAAGAATGCAAAAGATCCAAATAGAGTTGTTTGTCCTTGTTTAAAATGTTGTTTTGGAAAACGCGTTAAAGAAAATGAATTGGAAGGAAATTTAGTATGTAATGGAATTGATCAAAGCTACACATGTTGGATAAGACATGGTGAGAAAAAAAAAAGGAAACATTAATTTTGAGAATAGTTCGACATATGCTTCAACTGACTTCGATACATATACATATGAGCCGAACCGAGTTGATGAGATTGCAAAAGCAGTTGAAGAAGATCTTCGAGATTGTCCAAAAATGTTTGAAAGTTTGTTGAGTGATGCAGAGAAAGAATTATATAATGGTTGTACTAAATTCACAAGACTATTGGCGATACTAAAGTTGTACAACTTAAAAGCGAGTAATGGATGGTCTGATAAAAGCTTCACAGAATTATTAACACTCATAAAAGATATGTTGCCAGATGATAATGAACTTCCCAGTTGAACCTACGAGGCTAAACGAATTTTGTGTTCTATTGGCATGAGTTACGAAAGGATTCATGCGTGTCCTAACGATTGCATTTATTTCGAAACGAATATGAACTACTTAAGGCGTGTCCGAAATGCAATGTCTCTCAATATAAGAAGAAAGAATGTACTCCAGCAAAAGTCGTGTGGTATTTTCCTATAATACCAAGATTTAGGTGCATGTATTGCAGTGAAGAAGATTCAAAACACTTTACATGGCATGCAGATGAAAGAATTAGAGATGGAATGTTTCGACACCCTGCAGATTCCCCACAATGGGCAAAAATTGATCACGAGTATCCTGAATCTGGGATAGAGTCAAGAAATCTAAGACTTGCACTTTCTACTGATGGAATGAATCCACATGGTATTCAAAGCATCTCACATAGCACGTGGTCTGTGATTTTGGTAATATATAACCTACCTCCATGGTTATGTATGAAGCGTAAGTTTATGATGTTGTCTCTGTTAATTTCTGCACCCAAACAATCGGGGAATGTTATCGACGTATACTTGACTCCTTTAATTGAAGATTTAAAACGTATGTGGGAGACAGGTGTGGAAGTTTATGATGGGTATAAGAAAGAATGTTTCAATTTGAGGGCTATGTTGTTCGACACAATTAATGATTTTCTAGCATATGGTAATTTTTCAGGATATAGCATTAAAGGTCAGTGTGCATGTCCTATATGCTAAGAGAGTACAAATTGGATGCGGTTGAAACATTGTAAGAAGAATGTGTTTCTTGGACATCGTAGATTTTTACCTTATAGTCATCAATATCGTGGGTGGAGAAATGCATTCAATGGAAAATTAGAGGAAGGTAAAGCTCCTTTAGCACCGACTGGATATCAAATACTTGAAAAAGTACAAGGTTTGACCACTAAATTTGGCAAACCTTTTGCGGGAGAGCTGGTCAAAACTGGGTGGAAGAAAAAGTCAATTTTCTTTGAATTGTCATATTGGAAGTCATTGTATATAAGAAATTTCCTCGATGTGATGCATATTGAAAAAAATGTATTTGATAGTGTTATTGGTACGTTACTCAATGTTCCAGAAAAGTCTAAAGATGGCATCAACGCAAGATTGGACTTGGTCGATATGGGAATAAGAAATGAATTGGGTCCCGTAAAGAAAGAAAATCGCACATATCTACCTCCAGCCGCTCATACTCTATCTAGAAAGGAAAAAATTGTTTTATGTAAATTTCTACACGAAGTTAAAGTTCCAGAAGGATACTCTTCAAACATTAAAAATTTGGTTTGTATGAAAGACCTCAAGTTAAAAGGTTTGAAGACCCATGATTGTCATATTCTATTGGAGCATTTGCTACCAATAGGTATACGTTCCATTTTACCTGAAAAAGTTCGACTAGCCTTAACTAGATTATGTTTCTTCTTCGGGGAAATTTGTAGTAAAGTGATTGACCCTCAGAAATTACCGACATTGCAGAGGGAAATTGTTGTTACTTTGTGTGAGCTTGAAATGTATTTCCCACCCTCGTTTTTTGATATAATGGTTCACCTTACTGTTCATCTGGTTAAGGAGACACAACTTTGTGGGCCAGCTTATATGAGATGGATGTATCAGATAGAACGATATATGAAAATATTAAAAGGGTACGTAAAAAGTAGAAGTCGACCAAAAGGTTGTATTGCTGAACGGTACATTGTTGAAGAGGCTGCTAAATTTTGTACTGAATATCTGTCCAATGTTGAATCCATAGGGCTTCCCATGTCTCGTCATTCGGGAAGAATATCAGGAGAAGGGATAATTGGAAGGAGACTACTGACTATATCAAGGACAGAATGGGAGCAGGCACAATTGTATGTTCTGCACAATGATGATGAGGTTCAACCGTATGTTACAATACACATGGATCAGGTATCTCGTTTGAACATGAATAGGAATCAAAATTGGATAACTCGAGAGCACAATCGAAGTTTTATAACATGGTTAAAAAATCACATAAAGTCAAAGTTTGATATAGACCCCAGATCAATTTTACAGAGATTGAGGTGGCTAGCAAATGGTCCGAGCTTACATGTCTTTTCTTACACTGGTTATGTTATTAACGGCTACACATTTTATACCAAAGAACAAGATGATCAGACCACTATGCAAAATAGCGGAGTCACTCTCGTAGCTGAAGCGATGCATGTCTCAAGTGCAAAAGTTAAAAACCCAATATATGCAAATATATCATATTTTGGGGTTATCGAGCGCATATGGGAGTTAGACTACACAATGTTTCGTGTTCCCATATTTGGTTGCAAGTGGGTCGATAATAATAATGGCGTTCAGATTGATGAGTCAGGATTCTTTCTTGTCGATTTTAATAGGGTGGGATACAAAGACGAGCCTTTTATTTTAGCGTCGCAAACTCAACAAGTGTTTTATGTCACTGATCCTTCTGATGATAAATGGTATGTTGTCCCATCGACCGATAAAATAAGTGATGATAACAATAATGATGAAGATGTTGGTAATGATCTTTTATTTGCAACATCACAACAAACACATGAAATTGATTCAACTGATGATGGTTTATATCTTAGAGATGATCATGATGAAGGAATTTGGATTAATCCATCGTCTTGTATTGTAAACGGACAAACAAATGTGAATCCCACCAGGAAAAGAAGAAGGGCATCTTAATGTACATGTTTAATTGTTTTATATAAGCCATGTATGTAATCTGAAATATGTTAATGTAAATATGCATGTAATTTGAACTGTGTTAATGTAAATATGCATGTAATATGAATTGAGTGTTTTATACTAAGTTCTGATTAATTTATTTTCTGATTAATTTATTTTTTGCTTATATTTAGCTTGATTTGAGTGTTTTATACTAAGTTCATGTAACAATGAGTGTTTTATATTTAGCTTGATTTACATGAACTGAACTGAATATAAATTAGTAATTTACATGAACTGAACTGAACTGAACTGAACTGAAAAAGAGCCTTAAATATAAAATAAAACAATGAGGTCTTTTATAGGGCTTATCTGAAGAAGCGTTGTAAAAGACCCTTTTAAAAATAAAATAAAGAGACATTTTACAGCGCTTATCTGAAGAAGCGTTGTAAAAAAGCGCTGTAAAAATAACATTCATATAACATTACAAAACAATGAGACCTTTTAGAGTGTTTGTTGAAAAAGCGCTGTAAAAGGCTTTAAAAAAACATTCATCAGACACCTAACAAGACTTTCTCTAACAGAATTTTCTTCAAACACCTTGTACGCATCATGGGAATCCCCAAAAACACAATAATATTGCAAAAGAGCATTGTTAACAAAAACATCAGACTCAAACCCATTTTTTGCAACATGGCAATGAACCTGAAGACCAAGTTTCGGACACGATTTAAGAAGGAAAGAGAATGTAAATGTATCAAGTGATGAAGAAGAAGATAACATAGACTTAAAGAGAGAAAAAGGGTGTTGAGGTGGAGATTGAACTGTGAGAGAGTAAGCTTTGATGTTTGTGAAGAAGATGCATAAAAGGAGAAGAGTTTGGTGAAGAGGAAGAGGTTTTGCATGATGATAACAATGTTTTTTAACCATTCATTGTTTGGCATGTTTTTAATGTCATCCCATATTGAACCCAAATAAACCAAACACAAAAATAACATAATAAAACAATGAGGCCTTTTACAGCGCTTATTTGAAAAAGCGTTGTAAAAGGCTTTAAAAAAAACATTCATATAACATAATAAAACAAGGATGTCTTTTACAGCGCTTGTTCAAATAAGCGTTGTAAAAGACCCTTTTAAATATAAAATAAAGACATTTTACAGCGCTTATTTGGAAAAGCACTGTAAAAGGCTTTAATAAAACATTCATATAACATAATAAAACAAGGATGTCTTGTACAGTGCTTATTGGGAAAAGCGCTCTAAAAGAGTCTTTTAAAAAATTAAATAAAGACTCCTGTTAGAGCGCTTTTCAAACAAGCGCTGTAAAAGGCTTAGGCCTTTTAGAGTGCTTTTTAAACAAGCGTTGTAAAAGGCTTATAAAAAAACGCTGTAAAAGGGTTTTATATATAACAGTAACCGCTTCAGTTTTCTCTTCATTACGTAAACTTCACTATCATCTCAACCTTCATCGTTCTTCTCTTCTTTTGCAAACCCTATCATCCCTTCCATTACAAACCATATTTCCACGATCATCTCCTTCATTTCGAACCTTATTTCCATCCAAGATCATCTCTCCCATTGCATAAAATATATTTTCATTGAAATACGTAACCCTCATTACGTATTTCTTCAAACCGTATTTCTGTGAACCATATTTATGTGAACTTTCTGCGAACCCTCTTTTCTTCGCATTTCGTCTTTCTTCGAACCCTCATTATTCAGGTATTGATGTTATTAATTTTTTGTAATCATTAAAATGCATGTTGAGCTTGTTTAAGATATACTGATACTGATATGTACTTAGAATAATGCATGATGCATGTTGAGCTTTTTGATGTTATACTAAACTGCATGTTGAACTTGTTGTAGTTAAATGGATACAAACAAAGATTTAGAATGTCAAAATGAAGAAGTTGACACTACTAAGACTTATGAAAATGAAGTCAAACGTGGTGCAACTATCATGCAAAAAGTCATTAAAGCAAGGAGCAATGGCATCAAGTTTGAGGTTATACTATACTATACTATACTATACTCTGTTTGCTGTGTATTTTTATCTTTTTTTTAATAGCATGTACTTACTATATGAGTTTATTAGGTTGGCTGGAATGAGAGTGGTTAGCCAATTGACCCCAACAGCTCAATGTTTGTTAGTTACATTGGGGCTGTTGTTTGACAAAATATTCCAATTACGATTGACGATTGGAGAGATAAGGCGTTGAAGGATGCCAAAGATATAATTTTTTTCATTGAAATACTTTACTTATAATTTTTTTCATTGCAGACTACTTTTGTTCTTGATGAGGGACGAAAGAGTTATGTTTTGAGAGTTGCTGGGAAAATCCATCGGGAATTTAGATCTCACCTCTCTAATTTCTATCTAAAAGATAGAGAAGGAAACACAAATGCTGAAGCTCCAAAAATATATAAACATTATATATCAAATGATGAATGGAGTGCATTTGTTTCCAAACGTTCGGACCCCGCATTTGTTGTAAGTGATTAATTTATTAGCATTTGTGTTTTATTATTCATATTCGTAGCGTATTTTAAATATTTACACA
This sequence comes from Cicer pinnatifidum, assembly GCA_037974775.1. Lineage (NCBI taxonomy): Eukaryota > Viridiplantae > Streptophyta > Magnoliopsida > Fabales > Fabaceae > Cicer > Cicer pinnatifidum. The sequence goes on from JBBPBR010000008.1 coordinate 35,009,024, forward strand.
ATTGCTAATTTTTTATATAGAATATTAGTAAGGCAAATCGCGAAAGGGCAAGCAATCCAACCCACCCATACAAAAAATCACGTATGGGATATGCACGCCTTGATCATAAACTTGTAAGTAATTAAACATGACTTTTATATAATGAAGTAATTTGTATTATAAACTATAGTGTGTAACTAATTTGTATTATTTTTTTATGATCTTAACGAATAGCGACAAGACACCCAAGTCGATCAACCCTTGGGTCGTCGTATATTATGGAAGGAAACGCGTGTTAATAAAGACGGAGTGGTTGATAATGAAAATGTCCAAAAATTAGTAGAACTTTGTGCAAGTATATTATCACTTTAATATCAATTGAACTTATCTTTTTAATATTGTATTTTAAAAATGCTATTGAACTTATCTTTTTAATCCTACATGTATTTTAGGAGATTATCGAACAAAGTTCTAAAAATCAAGAGGGCAACAAGGATACTTGCAGGTACATTCTGGGTAAAGTGTTTAATTTCCCTAAGTATTCCGGTCGGGTTAGGGGGAAAGGATTTGGCGTAACTCCCAAAATCTATTTTTCTCAAGAGAAGCGCCAAAAACCTTCCAACGAGGAAGTATTAGAGAAGCTCAAAATCCTTACAGAGCACGTGGCACTTTTGGTGAATACGAACAAAGACAAGCAACTCCCGGATCAACTCCAACATGAAATACAAATGGAGAGTGAAACCGCGAGTTGCAACGTCGGTCTAAAAAGTATTCCCGAGGTAATTAATTACTTACTTGCTTATGTAATTACTTATGTTCTATACTTGTTCTCGCCTACTCATCGGAAGGTGGGAAAAGGAAAATTGTACAATACTTCAGGAGAAGTATTGCACAATACTCCGATCCCTACGGGCCATGTCAAAGTATCACCTGTTGTTGTTTTCGAACCAACTGCACCGTTGTTGATACTGGAAAACGATGGAGATATGCAGTTATTGGGCGAAGCAATTGGTAGTTACGTGGCATAGCCCACCCATCTTGTTGCCCTCGAAAAAAAGATTCCCAGAAACAAATCAGTTACATCTCCCAAAAAGGTTTGTCACATTTATTACCTAAGGTTTGTCATTTTTTCAGATTCAATAAACTAACATTTAACCTCATTTTTGTAGATCCAATTAAATAAACCACCCGTACAACCAAAAAAAGGCAGCAAACCTCCAAAATTGGAGGGTAATAGGGCTGCCAAACTACAAAGGCTGGAGGGTAATAAAGCTGCCAAAATTGCAGCAAGAAAACTGGATCGGGGAAAATCGGTCGCTGCTGCCCATGTTCCTAAAATAAGTCAGCCATGCCTTGCTAAATATGGGGTGTGTCTTGACATCCAAGTAAAACAGAACATGGGCCGCAACGACGATTAGCGCATCATACCCATGAATAAAGCTATATTCGGAGATGAGTATGATGAATTTCTCGAAAATGAGCACATTTACGAACTTCTCAACCATAAGGAGCTTAGTGCTACTGTCATGAGCTTGTACATAAGGTAAAAAATACTTTTAATTGCATTTATTAGTAATTAATTAAATGTATTGGTAATTAATCTAGTTTAAAATTTTGATTGAAGGTTTTTGTATGAGAAGGTCATGTGCACGAGGAAATTGTCAAATAAATACTCATTCTTGTCTCTGCATAAGTTGTCGATGTGCAAACTCGATCCAGGAAATGTAAAGAAATACATTGTAGATATGTTATTAGGAAATATAGAAAAGGATAAATTGTTCTTCGCACCATATAATTCAGGGTACGTAATTATATATTATTTATTTATATCTTTTTTAATTGATATGATTTTAATTTATTAGTTGTGTATAAACAAAATTGCTTAACCAAATTTTTGTTGTTGTAGGGCACATTGGGTGCTATTTGCAATCAATGCGGTCTGTGAAGTTATATACTATTTGGATCCCTTGCATGGCAATTACAACAATCACTCCAAAATAAAGACTATGTTCGACACGTAAGTAATATTCATTTATTTCTTACATGTATATATATATATATATATATATATATATATATATATATATATATATATATATATATAAATAATGTCTTTGATCATGCTATAATAATCACATTTATTCATCCGATAGTGCCTTACAAGTTTTTCGAGCTCAAAGAGGTGCTACAGTGTCAAAGTAAAAGTCTAATAACATGACATAGATCCCAATAAAGGTTTGAAATATATGCCTTTAAATTTTCATTTACAAATATATGCCTTTATGATTAATGCACAAATATTTTATTGGCTTATATGTTTTATTTTACAGTGCCCTCATCAAACAAACAACATCGACTGTGGGTACTACGTATTGAGATTCATGAAGGAGATTGTTGACAAGAATAAAACTATTATCCCAGAAACGGTACGGTATTTTTCATCATATGATTTTCATATATAAATTATCTATATATTTGATACTAACGTAATATAATATGTTCAATTTTTATATTGCAGTACTTTGACAATTCCAGTCCATCATATTCTGAGGAAGATCTAATGGAATTAAAGGAAGACTAGTGTCAATATGTGCTTGAAATGAAAATTATTTGATTTTCTAGGAAATAGCATGCTGCTGGGCAAGGGATTTGAATATTATATGGTAGCTAGTGGATATTCTGTATATTCTGTTAGTTATTATATGTATATGATCATAGGACACAATATATGAACATGCATATGAATATGTAGTTAATTAGGTTGTAAATTAGGTTCAATGTATATGTAGTTAATTAAGTTGTAAATTAGGTTATATATGTATTTGAATGTAGTTAATTAGGTTGTAAATTACAAAGTTACATATATGTTAATTAAGTTATAGAGTTCTGTTTTCTGTTCTACTGATTGTGTGAACTGCTTATGGTATTTGAATACGTTTTTTTGTTGTGTGAACTGATTTTAGATCAAAATAATTTTGGATAAAAAGATAAAAGACAGCGCTTTCTAAAAAAAATGTCATAAAAACCTAAAAAGCGCTTTTCATTTCAAATATTTAATTTACAACGTTTTAAAAAAAAAAAAAAAAACACATTTTACAGCGTTTTTTTGAAAAAGCGCTGTAAAATATGGATTGGGTGGACATTTTACAGCGCTTTTCTGCAAAAGCGCTGTAAAATATGCACCTATAATTTATATGTTGGGTGTACATTTTACAGCGCTTTATCAAAAAAGCGCTGTAAAATGTAAACCCAAAAGCGCTGTAAAATACAGACCCATAATTCATATAATGGGTGTGCATTTTACAACGCTTATTTGAAAAAGCGATGTAAAATGCACACCCATTATGAGTTATGGGTCTTCATTTTACAGCGCTTTTTTGAAAAAGCGCTGTAAAATGTGCATAACAAGTGCACATTATATCTACATGTTTTATAGCGCTTTTTTAAAAGCGCTGTTGTATCTTTTACAGCACTCGATTTCACAGCGCTTATTTTTTTAAAAAACGCTGTAAATGGATTAAAAAAAACACTGTTAAATCTTATTTTTCGCGTAGTGTTTGGAGTATCTGCACCATTGCATTGCAAGCTTTTTACCCCCACAATCCTACCAGACCACAAGCTATTTTCTATTTAGGATTTCATTATATCTACCCATCATTACACATTACACTTTCTTAGTACTATTGCAACTTAATTAAGCATCCTATATATCTTCTGTTTTTTAAGAATTGTTTTTTCACATTATCTATGTATTGAAATTTCACAACCATATATATGTGAATCTTTTAAATATTAATTGCGTTTATAAATTGGTTTCTATTTTGTATGATAATTCCATGCGTGTTTGGAATGGTCCATTAATATAAGTAGATACATATGTACTGTTTATAAGAACAAAAAATACCTCTATAATATAGTTTTAAAAATCGGTTAGACTTATAGGTTGGACGGATGAACTGAATATTGCACATATAACTGGTCTGGTTAGTGATTTAGACTATATTATATCTAACTCGGTCAATTAACTGTTAAAAATCGGTCAATTAACTGTTAAAAATCGGTCAATTAATTTGAACTGAAAAGTCGGTTCAAAGAAAATCATTATTTAATTTATTTATAAAAAAAATTCTAAAGGGTGATATGTGTATGTAGCTTAGCCGTATCATGCTTTACCACTTGGCCAATCGTTTGAATGTGAGTTTCCATACTTCAATTTTATACATTTTACCAGTTGTAGGTGAGGATTAGTTCGCCCTTTAATGAATCTTAGATAATTTATCTAGACTAATGTTGACCAATAAAAATTAATCGTATGTCTCCCATTAATTATAGCATTAATAGAATATCTTTTACGACATAAGCAAATTATTGTGTAATTACATACATAGGCGGATCTACATGCATCATAGGGTGTGTACCTGCACCCTCACAGGTTTAAAAAATTACATCTAACTGCGTATATTATTTCTTGTCAAATGTTGTTCCATGTGTAGCTGGATCATTTCATCTGCTTAGCATACACAAAAGAGCAAGTAGGATAGTATTTAACCTTAAGAACCTTATAAACTAAAAAAGTTTGGGTTATACTACCAGAAAAAGAGTTTTGGGTTAGTTTAATACAATCATAAATAATTTAATCACAAAATTTTGTGGCGGTTAATATAATCGCATTGATTTATTTTTTTAATTATTATTTGAAAAGAATCAAGCCGCCATAAAATTTTAATGGTCTGTAAAATAATGTATTAAAAAATATATTTTAAGTTCATTTAAACGGTTATAATTTATTTCATTTTTGACCTTTTGACCGCGAGCATTCAAAAAAACTAATATATATATATATATATATACCCACGTGTATATGTATATATAAATTAATATTAATACAATTTAAAAAATAAAAATATAATTTTAAGTAAAATAATAAATATATATATATATATATATATATAAACGAAATTATAATTTTAATATTTGTTAAAGTGTCAATAATTAAAATAATAATATAATTAATTTAAATTATAACTTTAATCAAAATCAAAATCATAATATTCATTAAACAAACAATTTCAAAAAATTAAAATTTAAAAATAAAATATAAAATAAAGATTTATCGAAATTTAAGAGAAGGAAGAGTGAAAAAGTAAAGAAACTTGATTTAATATAAAAATTGAAAAACAATATTGGTAGAGCGAAAATTTAGAGGGAATGTAAAGAGATGAAGAATTGTACTATTATATGTGAAGTGAGAAAAGAAAACATTTGTGGCGGCCAAAACTGTCACAAAATACCAACTAGTCTATTGATTTTATGACGGTTTGAACAGTCATAAAAGAAAATAAATGCATTTGTGGCGGTTTATGTCGTCACTATTTTGCAACTATCTGAATTTTGTGACGGTTTATGCCGTCACAAAATCACTTATATTTTCAATCAATCAAATCTATTGAGAGCGTGTTGGCCACCACAAATTTAAATAATTTTCTTCTCCAACAATTTTTTAACTCTTTTTGGCCAACATAAAAGTTACACTCAACCAAAAAAAATATTTTTGATTTGTGACAACTTTTTTAGCCACTAATAATAATCAATTTGAATTTTAGTATTTATGAGAGTTTTTTTTAATCAATAATTTGTGAGAGTTTTTTTCGGCCACAAAATATTTTTTAAGTTGGCAGCTATTTGATGTTATTTTTGTAGTTTTAGTAGCAAATCTCCAACTTTGTCCATAATTCTTATGTCCAAGATGGAATTATTATAATTGAAAATACAGAGACTATATTATCCAATCAGAAAATACAAGTCTGTCACGTCAAAGGTTGGGACACGAGCCTCAAAGACAAATATTTTCGCGGGTATGTTAGTTAGCTATAGTCTTTCCCAAGTCAATTGTAATTTATTGTATCAATTATACACGAAATAAATATTTATCATTATTGATTAATTAGATAATAAATACTCTTTTATTAATCAATTAGATTAAAGATAATATATTAGACTCGTGTCTCCTTAATGTCTACTATTGTGATAAATATTAGTTACTAATCACAGTATAATACCTTTGTGACCCATTTCTTTCCCAACGTGCCAACAACAACTCATTTTTAAGATCCAAGATGTTTGTTGTTTCATATGCTTAATATTGGAAAAAAAAAACTAGAGATAATTATCAATAATTATCTCAATAATGCGGAATATTTTTTCCCTCACCTATGCAGAAAATGGCCAAACAAAAAAAATACAATTCCAAGAGCAATAATAATTGGCAGAAAATTAAATATGAGACAAACACAATTTTAACGTGGAAAACATCCCTCAAATTGAGAGATTAAAAACCACGGGACCTAGTCCAGTAAAAACTTCCACTATAATAATTAATGGATACATCAGAGTCTTCCTAATAATAATAGGGAACATCAATCAACAATAACAACCCTATTAAAACATTAGAACAACCTTCCACTATTGTGGGTATGCCAAAGTAACTCTCTAAGAAGATAAAACTACTCAAACTTGTAAAATAAATATTTTTGATGAAGACAAAGACCAACGATTATGATCAAAGCAATAAGCTCAAAAAGAAGTTCAAATATCTTTGATACACTTTAAATTCAAACATAGCTCAAATACAACCAATAGCTCAAATACATGAGAACCATTCATATTTACATATGCATATAAAGTATTTTCAAAAGTCAAAATTACATTAACAAAGTCTTAAAATTAATATTTTTCACAAAATACAAAGTTATATTCAAATACAACATAGTGTAATCAAATACAAATGCTAAGTCAGAAGCAAAAGCTTCACATCTGTATTCGACTACGACCTGCTGTAGTCGAATACATACAACAAGTCAGTAGCTAAACTTTCAAATCTGTATTCGACTACGACTTGCTGTAGTCGAATACAAACAACAAGTCAGTGGCAAAAATGAGAAATCTATATTCGACTACATGACTGTGTATTCGAATACAAGGTGTAAATTTTGAATAAATCTAAACGTTACACAGAGGTGTATTCGAATACATACATCATGTATTCCAATACAAATGGAAGCAATACAATTTTTTAGATCTGAAATGGCTCCAGATCACTGTATTTGTTCATCAAACCTCTTGGATCAATGGCCACGAATCTGAAGAGATGTTTATGGAGTATAAATACACCATAACTTCAGATCAATGATTACACAATCTTTCAATCAAACCTTGAACAAATTTGAACAAAATTTCTGATTTTTTCACAAGCACTTGCATTTTATTTTCATATCATTCAGAAAGGTTCTCAAAGTACTTGAAGTATTATTGGATTGAAATCATTATACTTATTCCAAATTATATTATATCACTTGTAAAAGAAAGTAGTACTTTCTTAAAGTATCTTAATCTAAGATAGTGGTGTGCTATCTTAGAAATGTTGTTAGAAGTTTGTACCAGAAATCCCAGGGTGGGAATTGTACATTTTCTGACAATAAGTAGATTAATCTCTTATGGTGTGCAAGAGGACTGGATTTACCCTTGGTTATAAGGGGAACCAGGATAATTCTATTGTGTCATTTAATTGTTGCCATTTACTTATTATCAGTTACTTTCTTAAAACAGAAAATTCCATTACCATATCGCTGAAAACAAGAAAATCTCCTAACACCTAATTCACCCCCCCCCCCCTCTTAGGCGTACCTCTGTACTTACAAAACTATATATTAAAATAACAAACTCAGTGGTAGAAATAACCTATCAAAATTGTAGATCAAACGGAGCAAGTTTGCTACACACTTGTTACCACCACCAGAACCAAACCCATATTTTTCTTCTCTAGCAGTCGTTCTCTTTCATTCTTTTTTATTTTATTTTTTTATTTCAATAATATTAATAAAATTGGTGGGTTCCATTTGGAGAGCGAGTCTACCCAACAAATATCCCCCTTACGACTCAATTGGGAAGGTACTACTCAACCATGCCAACTTTCTTTCTACAACATATCATCTTCGACCCATGCAAGGTCTTCGTCATCATATATGAACCATTCTCATCAGTATGAATCTTCTCAATTAAAAATGACTTCATTTCCACTGCATCTCGGCTTTTGATAATTTTCTTGTCAACCAGATCCCACAATCTATAACCAAATTCTTCATCATCATAATCGACGAATATACATTGTTTGGATTTACTATCAAGCTTGGACCTCTCATCTCTTGGAACGTGAACAAAAATCTACAGCCAAAAACTCTCAAATGACGGTAAGAAACATCTTTCCCTGTCCACACTCTATTTGGAACATCACCATCAAGTGGAAGCAAAGGAGAAAGATTGATCAAATCCATTGTAGTTTTCATTCCTTCACCCCAATGGATTTCGATAATTTTGCATGAGAGAGCATACATTTGACTATGTCATTAATCGTACGATTCATTCTCTCTGCAACACCATTATTTTGGGGTGTCTTTGGAACTGTTTTCTCAAACCTGATTCCATGTTCTCTACAATACTCTTCAAATAGACCTCTGTATTCACCACCGTTATCTGATAGAACACATTTCAATTTCCTTCCCTTTTCTCTTTCAATACTTGCATGAAAATACTTGAAGACTCCAAATACCTAGTCTTTAGATTTCAAAGGAAAGTCTCACACTTTTCTAGAGTGGTCGTTAATAAACGTAACAAAATATGACGCACCACTAAGAGACTTACTATCCATCATACAAAAATCCTTATGAACTAAATCAAGAATATTTTGCCTCATATGAGGACCAATATTATGAAAAGAAACTCTATGTTGTTTTCCAGTAAAACAATGAGTCCAAGTTTTTAGAGACGTACCTTTCACAAGAAGAAAATTTTTCTTCGCAAGTATGTTGAGTCTTTTCTCACTCAAGTGACCAAGGCGCATATGCCATAAATTAGAAGATGCATCTTCAATTGCATTCACTTCTTCCTTGCATAGCTTCGTAGGCATCCTATAGAGAGAAGTGGAACTTTTCTCATTTGCAACCACTAGGGACCCTTTGGTGACTTTACATATACCACCACCACCAAAGTAAGTGTGATAATCGTCAATATCCAAGGCTTTCACTGAAATCAAATTGAGACGAATATCAGGAACATGTCTAACATTTTTCAATTGAAGCTTGCAACCAATCCCAGTATCAACCCATACATCTCCCATACCGATAATGTAACACCCCGATTTTCAAAGCGAGGGTGTACTTTTTTTTCAAAAGAGATTAAAATAAAATAGAGAAACAAATAAAGAAATACCTTTGAATACATAATTAAATCATTGTAATTTACAAGCAGTGGAAAAATATGCATCCAAAGTATTTACACATCAAAAAGCGGTACATGGAATCCATCGAATATAACATGTCATGCTGACAATATTAGTACATGTACAGTCTTCCAATTTAAAATAAACGCAATCCAAAATAAAGACATTTGTTCCCTCTATGTCAACCTAATCTGATCATTCTACAAAACAAACTAAAAACTATACACCCTGAGTGATCTCCACGCGCCCCGTAAGATCCTCCTAACGTAGCTCCAGTCAAGCATTCCCATCTCCATCCCCATCCATAGGGTTTGAACCGGTAGGATAGTCCTGGCTCTCATCTAAGGGCAAAGCCCAGATTTCCACAATAGTTGTAAAGGGTCACCAACCGAAATTAACAATTAACACATAAAATTTAAGTTTTTAAATGCACAAAATAACCTTTCAACTTAGCATGCACCTTAAAAGGATTTTCCATATGCTAAAAGTTCATATAATACTTGCCAAGTGAAAATGAGACCAAATAAAGTCTTAAATCAATCAAGTAATTAAACAAGAAACCAATCCATTGATGAATCAATCGAGCAATCGATTATCTAGCTCAAAATAAGAATTTCCACTAAGCAAATCGATTGGGAAATCGATTGCTTGAAGGTGTTTTTGTAAAATCTGTACTCTGGGCTTAAATCAATCGATTGGGAAATCGATTGAATGAATAGCTGAGCCCCTGTAACATATCCAATCGATTGCCAAATCAATTTTTTCAAATTAGCGAAGTCCCTGTAACTCATCAAATCGATTGGGAAATCGATTTCCCTACACATTCTTCCAAAAGTACATAAACAAACTCAATCACATTCATACACAACTCCAAATCTTAACACTTAGCAATTCCCACTCAATCACCACGACAAATTGGGTTTCGAAATAGTTTTACAATCCATCACACTTACACACGATAACTTGAGTTTCGAAATAGTTTTGCAATCAAACATGCTATCACACAATTCCAAAACATAACACTTAGCACTTATAACACAATCACTACAACATCATGAGCTTCGAAATAGTTTTGCAATCAAACATGCTATCACACAATTCCAAAACATAACACTTAGCACTTATAACACAATCACTACAACATCATGAGTTTCGAAATAGTTTTGCAATCAAACATGCTATCACACAATTCCAAACAAAACCCTCCGCGAGAGGAATAAATCCTAAACGTACAGTTTCTCACGAACGAACACGAGTGCAGTCTCTCATGGACAAACACAATTTACCAGGGTGTAGTCTCTCACGGACAAACACATGTGCAGTCTCTCACGAACAAACACAATTTACCAGGGTGTAGTCTCTCACGGACAAACACCTGTGCAGTCTCTCACGGACAAACACAATTTACCAGGGTGTAGTCTCTCACGGACCAACACATGTGCAGTCTCTCACGGACCAACACATGTGCAGTCTCTCACTAACTAACACAATTTACCAGGGTGTAGTCTCTTACGGACAAACACCTGTGCAGTCTCTCACTGACAAACATAATTTACCAGGGTGTAGTCTCTCACGGACAAACACCTGTGCAGTCTCTCACAGACAAACACAATTTACCAGGATGTAGTCTCTCACGGACAAACACCTGTGCAATCTCTCACAGACAAACACAATTTACCAAGGTGTAGTCTCTCACGGACAAACACCTGTGCAGTCTCTCACAGACAAACACAATTTACCAGGATGTAGTCTCTCACGGACAAACACCTGTGCAATCTCTCACAGACAAACACAATTTACCAAGGTGTAGTCTCTCACGGACAAACACCTGTGCAGTCTCTCATGGACAAACACAATTTACCAGGGTGTAGTCTCTCACGGACAAACACCTGTGCAGTCTCTCACGGACAAACACAATTTTCACAACAATCGTTAAGTAAACAGAGATATTAAAAGATTCTCCATTTCTAATATTCGTTTAACTCTAACAATTTTCACTACAAACATTAAATAAACAGAGATATTAAAAGATTCCCCATTTTTAATACTCGTTTAACTCTAATGGTTTTCACGACAAACATTATGTAAACAAGGATATTAACAGATTCCCCAATCTTAATACTCATTTAACTTAAACGATTTTCATTAAGTAAACAGAGATATTAAAAGATTCCCCATTTTTAATACTCGTTTAACTCTAATGGTTTTCAAATTCCACACAGAACATACTCAGACATATTCTCAAATTCAATCCACAATTCACACCAAATCACATCAATTCATTTTTCCACAAAATCCACACAAACACATCTCAGATTTCATAAGTATCAATTATGAACACATCGAATACGACGACACAAATCAACACAACCCACTACTCAAACACAACAAATTTCATTTACTCAAAATCATACATAAATGAGTTAAATTCATTTTCCATGAAACCTTCATCAATATCACCAAAACCCCACATTAGAATTTCACCCATAAACGCATTAAATTCATTTTCCCCAAATCAACACTTCAACCTTAATAAAATTCTTTTCCACACAACCACAGATAAGTCCCTAAATGCAAACTAAAAGTTTGGAAGGAGCCCTTACGTTCACGTTAGCTTTAACGTGCGATTACGGTACCGCGAGTAAATCCGGTTAAATCTCCGCTCGCAACGTCGCTTCCAAAGTTGGTTCCCTAGCACCGTAGCGTAGTGGTGAGCAACTTTCCCTTCTATCTCTTTGCGAAACGAAGCTTAGATCTAGATGAAACGTGGAGGTTTGTGTTTGACGGTTTGAAAATCCCTAACACCGTTTTTCGTCGTTTTCAAATCAAAGAGGAAGATTGAAGCTAAAAAATCCTTGTCTTCTCACCCACCAAGCCTTGGGTTTCTTTTCTTGAAGCCAAAGGAAGAAAAGAAAATGGAAAGAAGTAGGAAGAAGAAGAAGAAGGGTTCTCGCAAGGCTGGGAAGAACTTCCCTCTGTTTTGCCGTGTTCCTTCTTTTCCTTTCCAATATATATATAAAAGTTATAATAATAATAATAATAATAATCATAATAATATATATATATATATATATATGTTTATATATATATAGATATATATGTTAATATATATATATATATATATATATATATATATATATATATATATATATATATATATATATATATATATATATATATATATATATATATATATATATATATATATATTATACTTAAAACCAAACCCAACGAATATCTACCAACTCTTACACACATCACTTCACTCACATCTCAAACTATTTTGGTAAAAATATCTACTCTAGTCGCAACTCAATTGACAGATAAATTTTCAGCAACCTGGGATATTTTTAACAAAATTGTCTGGTATTAAATTCTTTGTAACGTAATTAAATTATTCTCCGACAAATAATTTTAATCAAATCTCCAAAAATATATTTTTGGCATTTAACTCACTAAATACCAAAAACTGGGCTAACAGCCTAAGAAACTTAACACAAAATACCCTAAAATTGTATAATTTAGGATTTAAAATTTAGGGTCTTACAGATAATTTTACATACTACTTCATCTCCCATTTTTACCATGCCAAAATCACCAGTACTATAAGATGAGAAGAAATCCCACCTAGGAGTAACATGATATGAGGCACCCGAATCAATAATCCAAGTTGAATCATGACATGCAAGGTTTATTGAATTATCATCACAAACAATGTAGACATTATTATCAGATGCAACTGTTGTTGTATCTTTATCATTTTTCTTCTCTTTGTCTTTATCTCTTTCCCTTGATTGATCTCTCTTAAGGAACCTGCAATTTCTTTTTATGTGACCCGCTTTGCCACAACGATAGCATATCACTTCTTTTCTAGTCATCGACAATAACAACCTTCCACTAAAGCGGGTATGCCAAAGTAACTTTCAGAGAAGATAAAATTACTCAAACTGTATATTAAAATAACAAACTCAGTGGTAGAAATAACCTATCAAAATTATAGATCAAATGGAACAAGTTTGCTACACACCTGTTACCACCACCGGAACCAAACTCTTATTTTTCTTATCTAGCTGTCGTTCTCTTTCATTCTTTTTATTATTATTATTATTATTATTATATTATTATTATTATTATTTTAATAATAATAATAATATTAGTATTAATAAAATTGGTGAGTTTCACTTAAAAAGTGAGCCCACCCAACAGTTAGCATACATAAAAGAGCAAGTAGCATATAATATTTAGCTTCAGAGACCTTATAAACTAAAGAGTTTGGTTTATACTACAAGAAAAAGAAAAACAGTAAGCCTCCAAAAAGGGAGAAAAAATGACAAAAAAGTCATTTGTATTGATTTAATTCACAAATAATTCAATTACAAAACTTTGTGGTGGCTAAAACAACATCAATAATTTGTCTATCAATTTGTGAGAGATTAAACAATCACAAAGTTTTAATAGGCTACCACCCAAAGAGAAAGTGTCTTAAAAACAAAAATATTGTTTATGGTCATATAAGCCGTCACAAATTGTATCATTGTGGCCTTTTAACAACTAGGTAACTTTATTAAAAAAAAATTATATAATTCAAAATTAATATTATAAGATGTAATTTATATGGATATGACATTACTTAAAAGGTCTGCATGCACATTTATGTACCGATTATAATATTCGCCCGTCAAAGTAAAAGATTTAAGGCAACATATGTATGTCACGTTACTTACATATGAAATCGTACGTAGTCATCAGATTTTATTACATGTGCCTAATATTAATAACAATATTCAATATCAAGTCATTCATACTACCTACTCAATCATTACTATCTGGGTATCCATGCATGGTTTAATGCATAGAATTCAATTCACAATTCAAGACTGAAAAGAAAATGTTTAGAATTTCAAGGTTGAAGCAATCATTAAATCATAAGATTTGTTTAGTGTATATATTCAAATCCAAATGGGTTACTACTTCCATTGTTCATGTCAAACTTCATAAAGTGATATTCTTATTCATATTCACGTACTTCACTAATCTAGATAGCTTAACTACAAACAATGGAATATACCATCACCATTATTAAAGACATTTGTGTCCGAAAGATTGACCGGAATTTAAAGGCTCGTGTGATTTGTTTCTAGACTTAAAAAAAAAATAAAAAATTCGTCGGAGAAAATAAATTTGTACATGAACCTTTTAGACAAAAAGGTTTGACATACGCTATTATAATATCATATTATATTATATTTTGTAATTTATATATTTATTTATTTACATGTAATATTTATATAAATGTAAATTTGTAATGTGGAAAAATACATACAACTGCAAAGAAGACATTCATCACTCAATTTCAATAATTAATCCACAAGAGATATACGTATTTCACAATAACAATCATAATTAGTAGAAATGATCCAAAATATCAAATAACTTCTCACAAATTTAAGTTGAATTTCATGAGACAACCGAGGTTGAGAAGCTTGACGCTGATGTTATTCCAACGTATTATTTTGAATTTTCACCTTTTACATAAATACTTAGTTCTGTTGCAAGTCAAGAACATTCTTGGTTTGTGACTGAAAAACGGTGAACGTTCTCCTTATTCAATTTTGTGTAATTCAAGTTAGTTTGATTGTATATAATCAACTAACTAACCACTTAGTTAGTTAGTTAGATAGTTAAGAAGAAGTTATTTAAAAGCAATGTAATAGAGGCTATGTATAAATAGCATACTCATCTCAATAAACAAGAACACACTTTATTCAATTCATTCATTTCTTCTTGCTGAGTTTTATTCTGCATTGCGAGTAAAACGCCAACAAGTGGTATCAAAGCAAGGTTTCAATCCAGAAGAGTGAAAAACACGAGTGAAGTGTGAGGATCAAAAACGAGTGTAGTGAGGATGGGTTCAAGTGCAAACAATGGAGATTTTCCAACTCACATGCCACATTTCGATGGAAAAGATTGGGATAGATGGAAAGTGCAAATTCGAGCATTGTTTGGATTCCAAGAAGTGTTGGAAATCATAGAGAAAGGCTTTGAATATTTGGGAGCCAATCCAACAGAGGAACATAGATCAAGATTCAAAGAAAACAAGAAGAAAGATTGCAAGGCCATCTTCATTCTTCATCAATGCCTTGACACGACCAATTTTAACAAAATTTCAGATGCAAGAAGTGCAAAAGAAGCATGGAACATTTTGGAGAAGTGTTATTCTGGTGGAACCAAGGTCAAGAAAGTGAAAATGTAGACCTTGCAGAAATAGTTCGAATTGTTGCATATGAAGGAACAAGAGAAGGTCTCAGATTTGATTCAAGATTGAGGAGCATCAATAATCAAATGGCTAGCTGTGGTGAGAAGTTGTATGAATAGAAATTGTGTGAAAAGATCTTGAGATCATTGCATCCCAGGTTCGATTATGTTGTGTGTGTGATTGAAGAATCTAAAGACATTTCTGCATTGAGTCTTGAAGAGTTGCAGGGAACTCTAGAAGCAAGAGAGTTGAGAATGGATGAAAGAAGTGAATGCAATTCTTGGAATCAGGCATTGGTAGCATATGCCAACAAGAAAGGAGATCAGAAAAGGAAATGGAGGAAGAATAAATTCAAGAAACCTGAAGATAAAGGTGCAATGTTACAACTGTGAGAAGTTTGGAAATTTTGCAGATGAATGTTGGACTGACAAAGGAGGGAAACAGAAGAAGGAAGAAGATGAAGCATGTGCTGCTCAAGAATGTTCTTCGTTAGACTCAGATACAATCTGGCTGTTGGCCACCACAAACAGAGAATGTTCTCTGTTTTCAGCCACATATGGAGAACGTTCTCCAGATTCAGAAACAATTTTATTAATGGCTACCACAAATGAAAAACATTCTCCATCCCAGTTATGGTTCCTTGATACTGGTTGTTTCAATCACATGACAAGTCATAAAGAATGGCTGGTAGATATTGATAAATCAAGGAGTAAAATAAGGTTTGTTGATGATAGAACCTTGGAAGTTGAGGGAGCTGGCAACATGGTGATTAAGAGAAGAAATGGAAGACAATAATGATTGAAAATGTATTGTATATGCTAGGAATGAAGAGTAATTTGTTGAGCATTGGGCAGCTAATTCAAAAGGGGTTTCAGGTGATCATGAAGAACGGTTCCTTAGAAATGTATGATGGGAAGAAGAAGATGTACTCAAGGCTCCTCTTTCAAAGAGCAGAACCTTTTTCATCAACATACAAGCTGCTGATATTCAATGTTTTAAGGCAGCAAGTTTAGTTTGATGAAAACTGGTTGTGGCATTCAACAGTTGGCCATCTTAACTTCAGAAGCTTACAATAGCAAGGAGTCAAGAAGATGGTGAGTGGAATTCCTATGATTGATGTCCCTGAGAAGGTATGTGAAGTATGTATGGTAGGTAAACAACCAATAAATTCCTTTCAATCACAAGTGCAAGCAAGAGCGGAGAACGTTCTTGGAGTAATTCATAGTGACATATGTATTTTGGGAATTTTGTGTCAAATTTCTAAAGCTTTTTAGCCAATTTTATGATATTTTGTGAGTTAAATGCCAAATATATATTTTGAAACCCGATTAAAATTATTTGACGAATAATAATTTGTTTACGTTATGAAAATTTAATACCGGACAGTTTTGTTAAAAAGATCTCTAGTTGCTAAAATTTTATCTGTCAATTGAGTTGCGACGAGAGTAGATATTTTTATCAAAATAGTTTGAGATGTGAGTGGAGTGATGTGTGTAAGAGTTGTTAGATATTTTTTGGTTTGGTTTTAAGTATAATATATATATATATGTGTGTGTGTGTGTGTGTGTGTGTGTGTGTGTGTGTGTGTGTGTGTGTGTGTGTGTGTGTGTGTGTGTTGGAAAGGGAAAAGCAACGAAACAGAAAATAGAGGAAAGCCAAAACGCTGTCTCCCTGCATCGCGAAACCATTCTCGTTCTTTCTTATTTTTTTCTTTTGCTTTCTTTTACTTAAAGAAAAGAAACACAAGGCTTGGTGGGTGAGAAAGAAAAGATTTCCCAACTTCTTTCTTCTTCTCTGATTTGAAAACGAAGAAAAACGGTGTTAGGGTTTTCAAAACCGTCAAATACAAATCTCTGCTTTTCTTCGACTTATGAGCTCCATTTCGAGAAGTGACACAAGATAAAGTTGCTCATGTCCAAGCTTGGGTGCTAGTGAGCTAACTTTTGAATTGACATCACGAACTAAAATTTTACCGGGATTAAGTGTTCATTTTGGAGAGAATTAAATTTAATTTGATTAGGTGTTCATAAATGATATTATGAATGTTTTATGGGTTTGAGGTATATTTGTGGAAAATGAATTTAATTCAATTTATGTGTGAATTGGTGGAAAATGAATTTAGTTCAATTTATGTGCGGATTGAATTTGGAGATGTGTTTTATTTGTGGATTGGTGAAAAATGAATTTAAGGTGATTTAAGTGTGGTTGAGGAAATTGTTTTGATGTGTTTGAGGGGTGGTTTGTGGAAATTAATTTGGTGTAAAATTATGTTTGAAATTGTGGAAATTAATGGGTGAATTTGTGGAGATTAACTTCGATGTGATTATGTGCTCATAATTGATATTATGAATGATTGTGGTGTGATTATGTGTGACGTTGTGGTCATTAAGTTTTGATGTGATTAGGTGTTCAAAACTGCTATATGTATCTTTAAGGTGCGTTCAGATGCGATTAAGTGGTGACCATGATCGGCCACGATGTTTAAGTGGTGACCGCGATGAGCTACGGGATTGTTCCATGAGTGGAGTGGTTCATCTTATCCTTACGAGGATTTAACTATGGTGTTTGTCCGTGAGAGCCTACACCCTAGTAAATTGTGTTTTTTCGTGAGAGACTGCAGTGGTGTTTGTCCATGAGAGACTACCCCCTAGTAAATTATGTTTGTCCGTGACAGACTGCACTAGTGTTTGTCCGTGAGAGACTACACCCTAGTAAATTGTGTTTGTCTGTGAGAGACTGCACTGGTGTTTGTCCGTGAGAGACTGCACTAGTGTTTGTCCGTCAGAGAATACACCCTAGTAAATTGTGTTTGTCCGTAAGAGACTGCACTGGTGTTTTTCCGTGAGAAACTACGCCCTAGTAAATGATGTTTGTCCGTGAAAGACTGCGCTGGTGTTTGTCCGTGATAGACTACACCCTAGAAAATCGTGTTTGTCCGTGAGAGATTGCATTCCTGTTTGTCCGTGAGAGACTGCATTCGTGTTGCCTGTAACACCCTAAATTTGATAATAAACTATTTTATTAATTAAATAGGATTTTAAATAATTAATTTGATGTTAAAATTATTTTAGAATATATGTTGATAAATTTTGTGAGTAATTTTTGTTATATGGATGTTTTTTATGATGTGTTGGTTTGATAGATATTATATTTAATGAGCAATATAAATAATAAATATTTTACTTTATTATTTTATATATTTTTCTAAAAATAATAGTATTTTAGTGTAATATTTTAAAGAACAAGATTTTATATGATTTTAAGTGTATATGTGAGTTGGTAATTAATATGATATTTTCTTATGTTTGACTAATGTTAGTGTGTACATATTTATATTTTAATTATTTTTAAGTATCTTTTATTTTAATTATTTCTAAATATATCATATTTTAATTATTTATTCTATAAATAATTATCTTGAGATCCTAGTAATATTGTGTTTAATTTTCTATATTTTTATATACTTATTTTGGAATTGTCATTATATATATATATATATATATATATATATATATATATATATATATATATATATATATATAT
>JBBPBR010000008.1:35028426-35070735 GCA_037974775.1 Cicer pinnatifidum
TATATTATGATTTAGTAATTAACATAAAATATTATTGTTATATTTATTTATTTATTTTAAAATTTTTACTATTTTCTAATATGATGGTATTATTATAATATGAATATTTTGAGAAATAAGTATAATTGTAGGGATTATTTTGAATGTGAAAGTTTCAGTCATTAGTAATTTTGTTTTTTATATATTGATTATTTTAATTACTCTAATTTATAAAATATTAGTAATGTTTGAAAAACTAAATGGTGTTTGGAGGAATATTAAAAAGGAGAGATTAAACAATTATTAATTTTATTTTAACAAAATAAAAATAATAATAGTAAGACATAAATAAAGAGACCAATGGGTTTGACTCTATGAACTCTAATTGTTAATAAAATAAAACAAACAAAAAAAAGGGAAGGGAGTTGGAAGGGCAGCCGTAAAACCAAAGAAGAAACACAACAATAACCCTATTGTTTGACACCGGTGATCGATAACTGTTACAGAAAACTTTCTCTATTTTCGCCCAAATTTGAGTATGTTATTTCATTCATTTAACTCGTCAATTAAACAGAATTTTCCAGATTTTTAACAACCCCAATTTCTCTCTAAAATACCCGACTTATTCGTTTGTAGAATTCGTTATTTTGCACGGTTCTCCTTCACCGTAAGTCCGATTTGAGTGAAACCAACGCCAAAACGACCGTGTGAAAAGTGGCTATATTATTCACTGATAAGGTTTCTGATTTATGGTCATTTTCCTTGACCGAATTTCGAATTTAGTTTTTAGAGTATCTTCTCATAATTTATTTTTAACGTTTACCCATAAACTGTCGAGTTAGATCAATTGAAGGAATAACAGTCAATGGTCAAAGGTTGTTGCTCGTGGAATCGTATTCATGTATGAAAGCGTCAAAATAAGGTAAGGGGTGAGAGAGCGTTTGAATTCATGAGTATAATATAATTTGAGATGAACAGAAAAACCATATTTCTCAACGCTACATTCGGGGCTCGCTACGTACGGCAGTATCTCTTTGAGTGATAAATTTATTAATGTTAAAATATGGGAATTGTGAGATTAAAATATGAAATAGAAATATTTATAAGGTGTTGATTGATTTAACTTTGTTAAATGTGTGGTATTGGATATTATTGTGATGTTTGATTTATTTCTATTAAATGTATGATATTTGATATTATTGTGATATTAGATGTTGAATGAATTTTATGTATATGCTTGATTAGACGTGTTTATGTGATGTGATGATAAAAAATGAATTTATTTTGATACGTTTATGTGATTATGATGATGTATAATTAATAATAACGATGTTATAAATTTGTGACAAGCCTATGTGATGATATATGCTTGATGATAGTGATGCTATAAATTTGTGATGAGTTTATATGATGAGATATGATTAATGATAGTGATGTTGTGAATTTGTGATGAGAATATTGAAGTAACCCCATAGTTGGTGAAATAATTGTGATTTTAATTTGTGTTTGAGATGACGGTTCTTAATGGAGTATCATAGGCCAACGAGGGGAGAAAATAAGTATTGAGAAATTGTAAAGTGAAGATTATTTTGTCATCATATAGGTAGGGCCTGAAAAGCCTAGTGATTTCGGGGAAGTACAATTGAATGAGCCTGATCGTGGCGGTCTGCTGTCGAGCCTTAAGGCAAGATTGTTAGACCTTGGAGGTATTCGGGTGGAGAATTCCTAGGTGACTTGGAGGTAGCACTCCAAATGTCGGGAGCTACCACGCAACACACGTTTACCTCGACTGTCACGTATATGTGTCTCGGGTTGAGTTGAGGGGATCTGTGAGGACAGGGCCAATTTGAATTGTCCGTCCACCAAGATTGTGGCATAGTATCAAGCCTCCTAGCCAAGTACTTCAGAGTTAGAATGGTACCACATTGTGAAGTAGAGTATAAGCTCATGCATAGCATTGCATTTTATTGTTATTGTTTTGTTGTTATTAATATGTATCGTGTGTGGTGATAATTTCTCTTAGACAATTTGATGTTACAGTGAAATCTATTGATTTTCTTTGAGTGATTTTGACCTTTGAATGTGATATTTTCTTGATGGAATATTTGTGTAATGATACGGTCCTATCATGATTGTTTGCGTGTTCTTCTTACTTGTATTATACTATCATCATGATTTCGAAACTCACCTCGTTCGTTGTTTGTGTTTGACTGGCTGGACCCTGCGTTTGCGAAATCACAGTTATTACAGGTTAATGAATCTTGAAGTTCAAGTTTGGGAGGAACCCCGCTCTGATAGGTGATACCGAGAATAAGGGTTTAAATTTGTATTTTACTTATTTAATTTGAATCGAATTTTTGTATAAAAACCTTAGAAGTACTTGTAAGTTTTTAGAATTAAATCAAGTAATTATACTTAAATCAAGTTTATCGAGATTTCACAATTTTAATGGATAAAATAAGTTTAAAGTGTTTTTATTTTTATTTTTGAAAAACGTGATATCCTAAATTAAATATAAAGTTTTTATTTTCTTGGAAATATATTTTAATTTATCCGCTGCAAATTTTATAGGAATATGATATAAATTATTATATATATTTTTGGGGATTTAGGGTGTCACATTGCCTGTGAGAGACTGCACTCGTGTTCGTTCTTGAGGAAATGTACATTTAGGATTTACGCCTCTCGCGGAGGGTTTTTGTTTGGAATTGAGGTGTAAGACATGTGATAGGCTACACTTTAATAAATCGTGCGGGCCTGTGATAGGTGGCACCTTGGTAATTAGTACTGGTCTATGAGAGACTGTACGCTTACAATTTTCACCTGTCGGCGAGAGTATTGATTGGAGTTTCGAAATTCATGTATTTTGGCATATACGCATTGCATTAGGGTGCTAGGCACACGAGTCATGTTTGATATATTGTGATGATCGTATATGTATACTCAATTGTTGTTGTGTTTGTGCCGTAATTGGTAAGTGTGATTGTTTGGATTTGTGTGTAAGTCTTGATTGATTGTGAAACCATTTCG
This sequence comes from Cicer pinnatifidum, assembly GCA_037974775.1. NCBI lineage: Eukaryota > Viridiplantae > Streptophyta > Magnoliopsida > Fabales > Fabaceae > Cicer > Cicer pinnatifidum. The sequence continues at coordinate 35,031,436 of JBBPBR010000008.1, forward strand.
ATACTGAATTCTGCATTTTTCTGCAGTTGCATACGAATACAAGGAGGTTGTAGTCGAATACAATTGTCCTGATTTTGCTACTAACTTATTAAACAGAACTGTATTCGATTACAAATATGCTGTAGTCGAATACAGTTGTCCTGATTTTGCTGCTGACTTATGAATTAGCACTGTATTTGAATACAAGGATGATGTATTCAAATACGACAGTGTAGTTTTGTTAAAAACTTCATTTTTCAACTTTGATTATGCATGTTTGGCATATGAATACCCTTTCAAAGAGTATTCTAGGTTGAAAGGTTATTTTATGCATTTAAAATTTAAATGCTATGTGATATTTGTTAATTTCAGTTGATGACCTTTACAATTATTATGGAAATCTGGGCTTTGCCATCAGATGAGAACCAGGATCATCCTACCGGTTAGCACCCTGAAGATGGGAAGGTAGTTAGTTATACCAGACCGATGCCGTGTCAGAAGGATCTTGTGGGGCGTGTGGGGATCACGTGAGTTATATAGTTTTTGTAGCATGATCAAATTAGATGTTTGTATAGGGGCTAGATGTCTTTCTTTTGTGGATGTATTTATTTCAATTTGGAAGATTGTACCTATACCTCATATTGTCAGCTTGAGTTTTGTTTTTGATGAGTCCATGTACCACTTTTTGATGTGACGTGGGGGAAATTAAATTCTTGGGGCAGTTCTTTTGTATAGGTGTCTGCCGAGAATACCTCAAGGGTATGAGCTATGTTTGATAGGTCTCATAGCCCCGATGTATCGATGTATTTTGTTTTTTAAATATGTTGAATTTTTTGTTTCAAAAATTATTTCCGCTGCTTGTAAATATTGTTGACTTTTTTCATTGTGTTACGACTTAAATATTTTATCCAAAAGTATTTCTTTCTTTGTTTCAAGAATTTGTTTTTTTTAAATAAAAAATCGGCTGTTACAAAGACATTCAAAAACTTCAAGATTAAAATGGAGAAACAAAGTGGAAAATCCATCAAGGTGTTAAGGACAGATGGAGGAGGAGAATATACTTCACATGAATTCAAGGATTTTTGTGTCAAGAATGTAATTGAACATGAGGTAACAACTCCCTACACACCTCAACTCAATGGCCTAGCTGAAAGAGAAAATAGAACCATTCTAAACATGACTAGATGCGTGATAAAAGAGAAGGGGTTGCCACATAAGTTATGGGGAGATGCTACATCAGCTGTTGTGTGTATATTATGAATAAATGTCCAACAAAGAAAAAGGAGAAGGTACCAGAAGAGATCTGGAGTGGAAGAAAGCCAACAGTGGGATATTTAAGAATATTTGGTGCTATGTTTCAAACATGTACCAGATCAGAAGAGAAGAAATTTGCAGGACAAAAGTGAAGCAATGATCTTGGTAGGATATCATCCAACAGGTGCCTATAAATTGTATGATCCTATCAGAGGCAAGGTGGTGGTCAATAAGGATGTCAAGATTGTTGAACATGAGAGCTGGAACAGGAAATAGAAGCAAATTGCAAGCAACCATTATTGGGACTGGGAGCAAGCAACCAGGAACACAAACCAACCATTACACATTCTTTTGCAAGTACAAAATGAGCAGCATACCAGTGAAAATAGAGATGAAGAGAGAGAGTTGAATCAAGCATATCTCAAAGAAAAAAAAAGCTACCAACTCATCTACAAGAATTTGAAGTGTACAATGATATTGAAGTTGACACAATGGAGACTTAGTACATTTTTCCTTATTTGCTGATGTAGAACCTTTAGAGATCGAAGAGGCATTGAAGAAATGACCCTGGAGGAAAGCAATGGTGGAAGAGATCGATGCAATTGAGAAGAATCAAACATGGTACTTGACAGATTTGCATCCAAAATAGAAGCAGATTGGAGTGAAATAGGTCTACAAGTTAAAGTTGAATTCAGATGGAACAATTGCGAAGTACAAAGATAGATTAGTTGCCAGGGGATTCCTACAAATAGCAGGTATAGACTATTCTGAAGTGTTTCCTCTAGTGGCCAGAATTGAGACAATGAGGCTTGTGATAGTACTAGCATGTGTTAGGGGTTGGCTAATGTACCTACTTGATGTGAAATATGCATTTCTAAACGGATGGTTGGAAGAAGAGGTGTATGTCTCTCAACCACCAGGCTTTGTGATTAAGGGAAAGGAGGATAAAGTACTCAAATTGAGGAAAGCTTTATATGGTTTGAAGCAAGCACCAAGAGAATTGATTCATTTCTAATTGGCATTGGATTCATTAAATGCACAGTGGAATATGGAGTTTATGTGAAGCATTCCACACTGAATGGAGAATCTGCAATGATCTTGTTGTGCATATATGTTGATGACTTATTGGTGACTGGCAGCAGCAGCAGCAAGACAATTACAAAATTCAAGGAAATCATGAAGGATGAGCTCGAAATGACAAACTTGGGCAAATTGAACTACTTTCTAGGAATGGATCAAAAGAAGTATGCTAGAGAAATCCTGAGAAGATTCAATATGGTTGATTGCAACCTTGCAACCATTCCAATGGAGATCAATGCAAAGATGAAAATAGAAATTGAAGAGGAGCTGGTTGATTCGACCTTATTCAAACAACTTGTTGGTTCCCTAAGATACTTGTGCAATACATGAATAAGTTGTTGGTTCCCTAAGATACTTGTGCAACACATGGCTTGACATCTACTATAGTTTGGGAGTGGTAAGCAGATTCATGGAGAGACCCAAGCTCTCTCATTAGCTGGCAGTGAAGAGAATCATGAGATATGTCCAAGGCACAATTGGGCGTGGAATTATGTTTGCAACAGATTTGAAACATGAAAATGAAGACTTAGTAGGATATTCAGATTCAGATTGGTGTGGAGACAAGAATGATAGAAGGAGCACTTCAGGATATGTGTTCAAATTCATGAAATCACCAATAGCATGGAACTCAAAGAAGTAGCTAGTGATAGCACTATCATCATGTGAAGCTGAATACATTGCTGGCAGCTATGCAGCCTGCCAAGCATTGTGGTTGGAATCGTTATTAATAGAGCTGAAAATTGAAATTTGCAGGCCAATTCCATTGCTTATTGACAATATTTGAGCAATAAATCTGGCAAAGAACCTTGTGTCTCATGGTAGAAGCAAACACATTGAGACAAAGTTTCACTTCTTAAGAGATCAAGTTGAAAGAAGCAAATTGAAGCTCATTTATTGCCAAACTGAAGTTCAACTGACTGATATAATGACCAAGGCCTTGAGATCAGATGTTTGTAAAAAGGAAGTCCAACCTAGAGCATCAATATGATGTTGGATAGCATTGCCATCTACGATGAGTTTGTTAAAGACAAAAAAACTCTTCCTATTCCAATAGGGTGTTGAGCCCATTTGTCTTTTAAGATTTTGGAGACTTTGGAAGGAATTAAAGGAAGAGTGCTAGGTTTTGATTTTTTGGAGAGAGTGGATGGTTGAGGAGATGTGTCAGATGTTGAGGAGGATGACATTGTATATACCAAGATTGATTAACTTTCTTGACTGTTAAGTTGAAGAAGGTTTATACTTGTGTTAACTTGCTTGATTCATGACCTTTTATCTTTGTGATTCAAATGCCTTCTTTGACTATAATGGATCCTACTTGTCCCTTGCCAAGTATTGATGATATTAGCATGAAATTCAGAGGCATAATCTTTCTTGAACCAATAGAAATTGATTGATCTTTAGGTTGTACTGATCAGTCTTGATCCTGAAGGTCATTGTCCGTTTTATCCAGAATTTTCTTGTTTCTTTATCTGTTCAGTATTTATCTGATTTCTTTGTTTTATTTATTCATATCTATATCTTAATTCACTCACAAGTACTTGTTAAATTAATATGACATTTTAGAATCATAATTAACATTCTTAATTAACCTTTGTTTATTTTCATCAAAATTTTAATTTGAGAGTTTGTCTTAACAACCTCTTCTTGCATGTGTTTGACCTCTACCACCAAATCCTTTACCTCCCTACTTAGATGTTCCTGAACCTCTGAAAAAGAATTATCACTTTGTCTTATAGATGCAGAATGAGCCTGAGAAGATGTCAAAGATGTTGGTGTTGATTGTAACACCCCGATTTTTAACAGCGCAAGTGTATTTTTTTTTTTCAAACAAAACAAATTTATAAGAACAAAGAAATAAATAAGAAAATACTTTTGGATAAATATTTAAGTCGTACACAACGACAAATAAGTCAACATAATTTACAAGCAGCGGAATAGTTTTTGAAATACGAATCCAAAGTATTTACACATCAAAAAGTGGTACATGGAACCCATCAATAATAAAATGTCAAGCTGACAATATTGGTATAGGTACAGTCTTCCCAATTAAAATAAACACATCCCAAAAGAAAGACATCTAGTCCCTATACGTCAACCTAATTTGATCATTCGACAAAAAACTATACATCCCGAGTGATCTTCACGCGCCCCGCAAGATCCTCCTAACACATCTCCATTCAGGTGTTTCCAACTACATTCCCATCCATAGGGTACGAACCAGTAGGACGGTCCTAGTTCTAATCTGAGGGCAAAGCCCAGATTTCCACAATAGTTGTAAAGGGTCACCAACCGAAATTAACAATTAACACATAACATTTAAGTTTTTAAATGCACAAAATAACCTTTCAACTTAACATGCACCTTAAAAGGGTTTCTATATGCTAAACATGCATAAACAAAGTTGAAAAATGAAGTTTTTAACAAAACAACACTGTTATATTCGAATACAGCATCTCTGTATTCGAATACAAGGCTTTTTCAGCATTCAGCAGCAAAAACGACATGTCTGTATTCGAATACAACTTGTTGTATTCGACTACACAGCAAGTCTGTAGCAAAACAACATGTCTGTATTTGAATACAACATTCTGTATTCGACTACACAGTAAGTCAGTGGCAAAAACAACATGTTTGTATTGGAATACAACCTTCTGTATTCGAATACACATCAGACAGCAGCAGAAAAACAGCAAAATTCAGCATTTTTAGAGGGTTCGAAACCAATCAACACTTACACACAAATCCAAACAATCACACTTAGCAATTATAGCGCAATCACCACGACATCTTAAGTTTCGAAATAGTTTTGCAATCAATCACACTTACACACAATTCCAAAACATCCACACTTGGCAATTATAACACAATTACCACGACAACTTAAGTTTCGAAATGGTTTTGCAATCAAACACACTATCACACAATTTCAAAACATCCACACTTGGCAATTATAACACAATCACCACGACAACTTAAGTTTCGAAATGGTTTTGCAATCAATCACACTTACACAAAATTCCAAAACATAACACTTAGCAATGATAGCACAATCACCACGACAACTTGAGTTCAAACACTCAAGCATAATCTTGAATCAAACACGACTCGTGTGCCAAACACCCTAATGCAATGCGTATATGCCAAAATGCATGGACTCAGAATTCCAAACCAAAACCCTCCTCGAAGGACCGTAAATCATAATTGTACCGCCTATCACAGGCCGAAGTACTAAATTACCGAGGTGCTACCTATCACGGGTTAGCACGATTTACTAAAAACGTAAATCGTAAATATACCGCCTATCACAGGCCGAAGTACTATTTACCGAGGTGCCACCTATCACAGGTCAGCACGATTTACCAAAAATGTGTAGCCTATCGCAGACCTAACACGACGCGACAATCCCCGCAAGGATAAGATGAACCAACAAATCACATGGAATCATCTCGTGGCCCATCCGGTCATCACTATCACCATGGCCCATCCGGTCGCCATGTACTATGAAATGCATGAGCATACTCTGACTCTATCCACAACAATCATTAACTAAATGCAGATATTAAAATATTCCCCATTTTTAATACTCATTTAACTCTAACAATTTTCACGACAATCATTAAGTAAACAAAGATATTAAAAGATTCCTCATTTTTAATATTCGTTTAACTCTAAAAATTTTGACGATAATCATTAGGTAAATGCATATATTAAGAGATTCCCCATTCTTAATACTCATTTAACTCTAACAATTTCGACGACAATCATTAAGCAAATGCATATATTAAGAGATTCCCCATTCCTAAAACTCATTTAACTCTAACAATTTTCACTACAAACATCAAGTAAACAGAGATATTAAAAGATTCCCCATTTTTAATACTCGTTTAACTCTAATGAATTTCAAATTCCATACAGAACATACTCAGACATATTCTCAAATTCAATCCACAATTCACACCAAATTACATCAATTCATTTTTCCACAAAATCCACACAAACACATTTCAAAATTTATAAATATTAATTATGAACACGTCAAACACGACAACCACAAAATTATCTCAACCCACCACTCAAACACATCAAATTTCATTTCCTCAAAATCACACATAAATGAGTTAAATTCATTTTCCATGAAACACTCATCAATATCACCAAAACCCAACTCTAATATTTCACCCATAAAAGCATTAAATTAATTTTTCCCAAATCAACACTTCAACCCTAACAAATTTCTTTTCCACACAACCACATATAAGTCCCTAAATGCAAACTAAAAGTTTGGAAGGAGCTCTTACCTTAACGATATTTCTAATACGCGATTACGGTACCGCGAGTAATTCAGATAAAATCTCCGCTCGCGACGTCGCTTCCATATTTAGTTCACTAGCACTGTAGCATGGAGGTGAACAACTTTCCCTTCTATCACTTCTTGAAACGAAGCTTAGATCTAGAAGAAAAATGGAGTTTTGTGTTTGACGGTTTTGAAAACCACTAACACAGTTTTTCTTCGTTTTCGAATCAAAGAGGAAGGATGAAGCTGAGAACTCCTTGTCTTCTCATCCACAAGCCTTGGGTTTTCTCTTCTTGAAGCAAAAGAAAGTAAAAGAAGAAAGAAGGAAGAGGCTTGAATGCGCGAGGCAGGGAGATGATTATCTTCCTCTGTTTCCTTTCGTTTTTTTCCTTTCTAATACATATATACATATATATACTACATCCGAATATATATATATATATATATATATATATATATATATATATATACTTATATTATATTATATTTAAATCCAAACCCAAACAAATATCTTACAACTCTTACACACATCACAATCTATTTTGATAAAATATATACTCTCGTTGCAACTCAATTGACAGATAAAAGTTTCTGCAACTAGAGATATTTTTAACAAAAGTGTTCGGTATTAAATTCTTCGTAACGTAAATAAATTAGTCCTTGACAAATAATTTTAATCCAATTTCCCAAAATATATTTTTGGCATTTAACTCTATAAATACCAAAAACTGAGCTAAAAGCCTAAGAAATTCAACACAAAATACCCTTAAATAGTATAATTTAGGATTTAAAATTAAGGGTCTTACATTACTACCCCCCTAAAATTAGTTTCGTCCTCGAAACTTAAAGTACGAGTAACAATCCACACAAGTTTTGTATTCTAATTCAACATACAAGTCAAAACTTGTTTCACCCGGCCTACTCGAAGAAAGTGTTGTCTACCCGTTTTCATAGGGTGCTTAATAACTCTACACACAACCATAGTCGGTAAGGCTCGTCCGTTCCATTCAACATGATTTTGTCTACTATCAACAAGAGATTAAGGATGATCAGTCCCTCAATTTGTCAATAAATAGCCAACAACCATGATAGTGGCTTAGACTGTCTTAACCGAACTGTAATAGCACTCCTTGCGACTTACAACTGAGGTTATCCTAATGTACAAGCAGTCAACAATCTTCTCAAAGTCCACTGAGTTTCCCTTATTTTCCTATAACTTTGATCTTGTCAACGAAGTACAATTTCCCATAGTTATGTCACATAGCGTCATTTGCATCCACTTGGTACAAAACATCCCTTTGGTACCAAACCAAAACACTAAGTATGATACCAACACACTGAGCACAAAACAATTACTACAGCCGAGAACTCCTAAATTTCTCCATTGTCCACCAATCCTCGATTTTTCTTTAGTCGTACAACTACGTCAAACTGTAGTGTTGTTACCAATATGTTATTCCAATTATAACTTTATTAATTCTATCTCCACATCTGCTTGGTGATCCAAGCATCCTCAAATATTTTTGAAATCATGCCAAAGTCTATACTACTTAGGACACACAAACTTCCTTTCTGTTTAGTACTTCATTTCAAGAGTCACGTTTCCAACAAAATTCAACCTGAATTCCATTCACTGATTAAGACCTACACTGGTCTCATGCCTAACACCTCCAAGTAACACTTCACTAATCAATTTCCTATACACTTTGCAATTCTGGACAAATCCGAAAATAATGTTCCTACATCCACTGCCAACATTCATTCTGATACTTCTCCATTTCGTTGCGTCCTTCATTTACAACTTGATGATTATCCTTTCATTATGACAGGTCAAACGCATTGTATTCACTCCATCACTTTTCCATTTATACAAACATTAAATTTCTACCTCGAACCTTGATACATCTTCATTATAGTGATTCCTATAAATCAAGGCTTACTAACTCCCACCAAACTTTTCCATTTCATGTTCAATTGTTTCCTATCAAACAAACATTTAACATTCTCCTAGTGATTTCCATCCTTTAATAGACTCTCAAAACTTACATCACTACAATCTCGAAGTATTCTCGTACTCAATACTTCATATTCCACTTAATGGTAACATAGGGTTCAATACATCAAGGCTTAACTCATGTTTTTCCGAACATCACTCAAAGTTCACTCTTACGCATCTATAGTTTCATCCCAAAATCACTATCCATACTTACCATCTCCTAAACCACAAAGAGATTTGTCACTTATCAACAAAATATATATTCTCACTCCTATACTCGTCATGAGATTCATACTTAATAATCCAAGTTGTGAATCTACTTTAACTCAAATGCTCAACTTTATCCGTCAGGGTATCGACTATTCCTCAAAGCGTATTTTATCTAACCAGAGGAGTATTTACTCCTAATGTGTAGTGCCCCTTAACTTCAATACAAGTCTCTTTCATTGACACCTAAGCATCAAATGTTATTCCAAATGGAATCCATGTCTTCTCAATAATTCCATGGTGTTCACATCTCGTTGACATTATCAACGTCATCCAGTCTCATCTTGAGATCTACAGCTTTTTATGAATTCTCATCACCCTTGAACTTTGGAGGATGGTAACGACGAAAATCATCTAATCTTCTTAACTCAATAGCACATATCTCTCGTTCCCTCTTCTCCAGATCTTGTAGAGTCTTTGCAGCTGTATGTGCAACAACGAAAACATCCATGTTATTCGTAGCTTCAACCATTTGATCATCCCTACTGATGTTCATTATTGCAACGTCGTTCCTTCTTGGAGGTAGTGTTTCCCAAAAACCAACATTAAGAAGAGTGTCAACACCACTTCGGATAATTCCAAAACTAACTTTCGACTATATCAACACATAATAACTATCCCTGATCTGACAACTCAGACCAATTACCCCGACGCATGATCAGATAACGACTCCCAACCTACAGGTTGACCTACAATCTATAACCAAAAACTTCACAGCCCCAAAGAAATCCAAACCAAAGCTCTAATACCACAATGTAACACCCCGATTTTTAACAGCGCGAGTGTATTTTATTTTTCAAACAAAACAAATTTATAAGAACAAAGAAATAAATAAGAAAATACTTTTGGATAGATATTTAAGTCGTACACAACGACAAATAAGTCAACATAATTTACAAGCAGCGGAATATTTTTTGAAATATGAATCCAAAGTATTTACACATCAAAAAGTGGTACATGGAACCCATCAATAATAAAATGTCAAGCTGACAATATTGGTATAGGTACAGTCTTCCCAATTAAAATAAACACATCCCAAAAGAAAGACATCTAGTCCCTATACGTCAACATAATCTGATCATTCTACAAAAAACTATACATCCCGAGTGATCTTCACGCACCCCGCAAGATCCTCCTAACACAGCTCCAGTCAGGTGTTTCCAACTACATTCCCATCCATAGGGTACGAACCGGTAGGATGGTCCTGGTTCTCATCTGAGGGCAAAGCCCAGATTTCCACAATAGTTGTAAAGGATCACCAACCGAAATTACAATTAACACATAAGATTTAAGTTTTTAAATGCACAAAATAACCTTACAACTTAACATGCATCTTAAAAGGGTTTCTACATGCCAAACATGCATAAAAAATGTTGAAAAATGAAGTTTTTAACAAAACAACACTGTTGTATTCGAATACAGCATCTCTGAATTCGAATACAAGGCTTTTTCAGCATTCAGCAGCAAAAACAGCATGTATGTATTCGAATACAGCCTTCTGTATTCGACTACACAGCAAGTCCGTAGCAAAACAACATGTTTGTATTCGAATACAATAGTCTGTATTCGACTACACAGTAAGTCAGTGGCAAAAACAGCATGTCTGTATTGGAATACAACCCTATGTATTCAAATACACATCAGACAGCAGCAGAAAAACAGCAAAATTCAGCAAAATTCAGCATTTTTAGAGGGTTCGAAACCAATCAATACTTACACACAAATTCAAACAATCACACTTAGCAATTATAGCGCAATCACCACGACATCTTGAGTTTCGAAATAGTTTTGCAATCAATCACACTTACACACAATTCCAAAACATCCACTCTTGGCAATTATAACACAATTTCCACGACAACTTAAGTTTCGAAATGGTTTTGCAATCAAACACACTATCACACAATTTCAAAACATCCACACTTGGCAATTATAACACAATCACCACGAAAACTTAAGTTTTGAAATGGTTTTGCAATCAATCACACTTACACACAATTCCAAAACATAACACTTAACAATTATAGCACAATCACCACGACAACTTGAGTTCAAACACTCAATCATAATCTTGAATCAAACACGACTCGTGTGCCAAGCACCCTAATGCAATGCGTATATGACAAAATGCATGGACTCGGAATTCCAAACCTAAATCCTCCTCGAAGGACTATAAATAATAATTGTACCGCCTATCACAAGCCGAAGTACTAAATTACCGAGGTGCTACCTATCACGTGTCAGCATGATTTACTAAAAACGTAAATCGTAAATGTACCGCCTATCACAGGCTGAAGTACTATTTACCGAGGTGCCACCTATCACGGGTCAGCACGATTTACCAAAAATGTGCAGCCTATCGCAGACCTTACACAACGCGACAATCCCCGCAAGGATAAGATGAACCAACAAATCACATGGAATCATCTCGTGGCCCATCCGGTCACCACTATCACCATGGCCCATTCGGTCGCCATGTACTATGAAATGCATGAGCATACTCTGACTTTATCCACAACAATCGTTAACTAAATGCAGATATTAAAAGATTCCCCATTTTTAATACTCATTTAACTCTAACAATTTTCACGACAATCATTAAGTAAACAGAGATATTAAAATATTCCCCTTTTTTAATACTCGTTTAACTCTAACAATTTTGACGATAATCATTAGGTAAATGCTTATATTAAGAGATTCCCCATTCTTAATACTCATTTATCTCTAACAATTTCGACGACAATCATTAAGCAAATGCATATATTAAGAGATTCCCCATTCTTAATACTCATTTAACTCTAACAATTTTGATGACAATCTTTAAGCAAATACATATATTAAGAGATTCCCCATTCTTAATACTCATTTAACTCTAACAATTTTCACTACAAACATTAAGTAAACAAAGAAATTAAAAGATTTCCCATTTTTAATACTCGTTTAATTCTAATGATTTTCAAATTCCACATAGAACATACTCAGACATATTCTCAAATTCAATCCACAATTCACACCAAGTTACATCAATTCATTTTTCCACAAAATTCACACAAATACATCTCAAAATTTATAAATATTATCTATGAACACGTCAAACACGACAACCACAAAATTATCTCAACCCACCACTCCAACACATCAAATTTAATTTCCTCAAAACCACACATAAATGAGTTAAATTCATTTTCCATGAAACACTCATCAATATCACCAAAACCCAACTCTAATATTTCACCCATAAAAGCATTAAATTCATTTTACCCAAATCAACACTTCAACCCTAACAAATTTCTTTTCCACACAACCACATATAAGTCTCTAAATGCAAACTAAAAGTTTGGAAGGAGCCCTTACCTTAACGATAGCTCTAATACGCGATTACGGTACCGCGAGTAATTCCGATAAAATCTCTGCTCGCGACGTCGCTTCCAAAGTTAGTTCACTAGCACCGTAGTGTGGAGGTGAACAACTTTCCCTTCTATCACTTCTTGAAACGAAGCTTGGATCTAGAAGAAAAATGGAGTTTTGGGTTTGACGATTTTGAAAACCCCTAACACCGTTTTTCTTTGTTTTCGAATCAAAGAGTAAGAATGAAGCTGAGAACTCCTTGTCTTCTCATCCACAAGCCTTGGGTTTTCTCTTCTTGAAGCAAAAGAAAGTAAAAGAAGAAAAGAAGGGAGAAGGAAGAGGCTTGAATGCGCGAGGCAGGGAGATGATTATCTTCCTCTGTTTCCTTTCGTTTTTTTCCTTTCTAATACATATATATATATATATATATATACTACATCCGAATATATATATATATATATATATATATTATATTTAAATCCAAACTCAAACAAATATCTTACAACTCTTACACACATCACAATCTATTTTGATAAAATATATACTCTCGTCGCAACTCAATTGACAGATAAAAGTTTCTGCAACTAGAGATATTTTTAACAAAATTGTCCGGTATTAAATTCTTCGTAACGTAAATAAATTAGTCCTTGACAAATAATTTTAATCCAATTTCCAAAAATACATTTTTGGCATTTAACTCTATAAATACCAAAAACTGAGCTAAAAGCCAAAGAAATTCAACATAAAATACCCTTAAATAGTATAATTTAGGATTTAAAATTAAGGGTCTTACATTGATGCTTAACTAGAGGATGGATGTGTCGTATCTACAGGACAATCTATCATGATGTGACCTACTTGGCCACATTGATAGAACACCTTACCATCTCTGGAACAATTTCCAAAGTGGATCCTACCACAAATAGAACATCGTGTAGTTGGAACACCAAAATTTCTATGAGGGAAAGTGGATTGTGATGTTGCTCCATAATCTAATCTACGAGTTTACATTGTTGTAGAAGACTGCCCACTATGACCACCTCTCTGATACATGAGTCTTTATTTTCCCTGATAACCAAAAATAGATCCACCACCACGATTCATATAGTTACTGTAAGATCCTTCAACCCTTTTTTTCTTCTATAAATCTTGTTTATTACCTCTTTTTTCCTTCTGTTGTTGTTCAATCTGAAGTGTCAAACTCAACCTCTACAAAAGTAGAACAATTCGACCCAACCACATATCTAAATAAGTAATCCCTCAATTCTCTGATGAACCTCTTGACACACATTTCCTCAATGATAAGGTAAGGAGCGTGTCTAGAGAGTTGTGTAAAACGAGCATTATACTCTGAAACTTCCATACCCTCCATTTGCTCCAATGCTCAAATTCATGAGCTAATCCATATCTAACACTCTCAAGAATAAAACAAACTATGAACAACTGAGAGAACTCTCTCCATGCTAATAGAGGTGTGCCTACTTGTCTACCACATGACATTATATCAAATCAATTACGTGCCAAACTTATTAGCTGAAATGATGTCAATTTCACTGCTCTTACCTCAAAACAACCCAATTCTCTCCAAATCCTCTCTAGACTATCAGTCACACTAGACCCAGAAAAGTAGAGGGTTTAAGCTTCATGAAATCTGGTAAAGTAATCACAATTCCCCTTGTTGCAGCAGTCGTCTATTGCTTAACTTGTCTAACCTCTTGTTGACCATTGAGATTTTCATGTCTTTGATCACCCTCATTTTGTTGTCTGATGGCAACCCCAACAAGTTGTTGCACAACTTGTTGTAATCTCTACAGACGAGCAACAACCTCTTCCATTGCTGGATTTTCGTGCCTCCTCCTAGGCACCTCAACATTGGCATCCAAGCAACATCCACCAACATTTGCGACCTCGTTGATGAGCACCTTGGGATTGGGCAATTGACTCATCAGCAATTTTCCTTATAGTAGGATTCCTATTCTTGGTGGCATTCTCACCTATTCGACGAACATTGATAAAAAATTAAACAAGACGACAAGAAACTGTGGAAAGATATTGATGATGAATTTATTGAGAAATTAAATAGTTATCCATAACCATCTCAAAAAAAATATATAACTTTTCTCGAAATTTCGACATAATATCCTCTATAATTTCAACGTTTCCAAAATTTATAAAATTCATATTTACACTTTTAACTCAGTCATATTTCAAAGAGCATAATCTTAATAATTAATACATTTCCCAAAAAAGACTTTCTAGACTCAAAATAACTTCAAAATACATCATGACTCAACAAACTTTACAAACGGGCCATCGATCAAAGAGGTCTACCAAAAAAATAATTGAGACCTGAATCTACTAACAGCTTGCTACTCAATTGCCTATGAATCTAAAAGAAAAAGAAAAAAAAGAAAAACATGAAAGGGTAAGTCACAAAGATTTAGGAGACAACAACCACCACCATCTAGAAGGGAAACACAAAAACGGCACTAACAATTGTTTTACAATCTTGTGAAAATTATGTTAAACAATACTACCTAAAATATAGATAATTCTAAAATAAAGTATACACATGATATAATCATCAAACTTATAATTTGACCGTTCAGGTAGAAATATTTAAAATCCAAAGTGAAATCAAAATGAGCAACCTTAGAAATTATCATAGAAAATCAAACAAGTAAAAATACAAATTCTTGAGAACCAATAGGTGATTTTATCTCATTGATAGCCCTTACCTCCTAAGGGTGATGTTTCCCTTAGTGGTGGTTCCATCTAACAAATAGTCCTCTCCTCTCAATCCCGCAATGCATCATCACGCATCAATTGGGGAGCTTACATCTCATTGTCAGTCCTCTCCTCCTAAGGATAACATCTCTCATGGAGGAGGCTCCATCTAACGTGTAAATCTCCCTAATCAAAACGATGTAACTAGGTCCACCTACCGCCGTTAAAAATTTCATAATTATTAACAACGATTTCCAAAACACGTATTTAATATTCAACTCTCATTTTATCGTAACTCATGGAAAACATATTCAACTGTACAACAATTCAATATTTAAATACTTTATAACTCATAAACAATCAAACTACTAGCATATTATATAACATAGACCATGACAATAAATAAAGGATGAAATCGAGAAAAATTCAAAGGTTGTGTTCCCCAATTTTTTAAATAAATACTTTAACATAGAAATCAAGTAAAATAATAATTATAGTATAATATAAAAATAGGATAATGATCGTCATCTACTCACAACTATGAAGAATTGCCTAAGTTTCTTCTCCAATAACTCGCAAACTAGTAGGCAAGACCTTAGCTATTAAATCTAAACATCAAAAAAAATTCTCAAGACTTTAGAAAAATTATTCAAAAGTTTAACTAACTCTAGAAAATCATAAAAATCATCTAAATCTACTCTAAGAACCTAATAAGATTTTTAAACGAAGCCACATTTTTTAGAGATTCTTTTTAGCATTAGAGTTATGTATTTACCTCAAAGAGTCTCAATAAACAACTTTCAAGGACAGGGTACATTTGTTCTTCTTTAGAACACCAACCCTAACCAAAATTTATACCCACGAACTTGTGACCCACATTGTAACACCCCGATTTTTAACACCGAGAGTGTATTTTTTTTTTCAAAACAAATTCATAAACAAAGAAATAAATAAGGAAATACCTTTGGATAAATATTTAAGTTATAACACAACGACAATTAAGTCAACATAATTTACATGCAGCGGAATAGTTTTTGAAATACGAATCCAAAGTATTTACACATCAAAAAGTGGTACATGGGACCCATCGAAAATAAAATGTCATGCTGACAATATTGGTATAGGTACAGTCTTCCAAATTAAAATAAACACATCCCAAAAGAAAGACATCTAGTCCCTATACGTCAACCTAATCTGATCATTCTACAAAAAATTATACATCCTGAGTGATCTTCATGCGGCCCGCAAGATCCTCCTAACATAGCTCCAATCAGGTGTTTCCAACTACATTCACATCCACAGGGTACGAACCGGTAGGATGGTCCTAGTTCTCATCTGAGGGCAAAGCCCAGATTTCCACAATAGTTGTAAAGGGTCACCAACTGAAATTAACAATTAATACATAACATTTAATTTTTTAAATGCACAAAATAACCTTTAAACTTAGCATGCACCTTAAAAGGATTTCCATATGCTAAACATGCATAAACAAAGTTGAAAAATGAAGTTTTTAACAAAACAACACTGTTGTATTCGAATACAGCATCTTTGTATTCGAATACAAGCCTGTTTCAGTATTCAACAGCAAAAACAGCATGTCTGTATTCGAATACAGCCTTTTGTATTCGACTACACAGCAAGTCAGTAGCAAAACAGCATATCTGTATTCAGATACAGCCTTATGTATTCGACTACACAGTAAGTCAGTGGCAAAAACAGCATGTCTGTATTCGAATACAACTTTCTATATTCAAATACACATCAGACAGCCGTAGAAAAACAGCAAAATTCAGCATTTTCTACTTTTTAAAGGGTTTCGAAATCAATCAACATTTACACACGAATCCAAACAATCACACTTAGGAATTATAGCACAATCACCATGACAACTTAAGTTTCAAAATGGTTTTGAAATGAATCACACTTACACACAAATCAAAAACATCCACACTTGGCAATTATAACACAATCATCATGACAACTTGAGTTCAAACCCTCAATCATAGTCTTGAATCAAACACGACTTGCGTGCCAAGCACCCTAATGCTGCGTATATGCTAGGATGTAGGCTCTCACAGACAAACACCAGTGCAGTCTGTCACGAACAAACACAATTTACTAGGGTGTAGTCTCTCACGGACAAACACCAGTGCAGTCTCTCACAGACAAACACAATTTACTTGGGTGTAGTCTCTCACTGACAAACACCAGTGCAGTCTCTCACGGACAAACACAATTTAAAAGGGTGTAGACTCTCACGGACAAACACCAGTGCAGTCTCTCACGGACAAACACCAGTGCAGTCTCTCACAGACAAACACAATTTACTAGGCTGTAGTCTCTCACGGACAAACACAATTTACTAGGGTGTAGTCTCTCACGGACAAACACCAGTGCAATCTTTCACGGACAAACACCAGTTACTAGGGTGTAGTCTCTCACGGACAAACACAATTTACAAGGGTGTAGACTCTCACGGACAAACACCAGTGCAATCTCTCACGGAAAAACACCAGCGCAGTCTCTCACGGACAAACACAATTTACTAGGCTGTAGTCTCTCACGGACAAACACAATTTACTAGGGTGTAGTCTCTCACGGACAAACACCAGTGCAATCTCTCACGGACAAACACCAGTGCAGTCTGTCACGGACAAACACAATTTACTAGGCTGTAGTCTCTCACGGACAAACACAATTTACTAGGGTGTAGTCTCTCACGGACAAACACCAGTGCAATCTCTCACGGACAAACACCAGTGTAGTCTGTCACTGACAAACACAATTTACTAGGGTGTAGTCTCTCACGGACAAACACCAATGCAGTCTCTCACAGACAAAGACAATTTACTAGGGTGTAGTCTCTCACGGACAAACATCAGTGTAGTCTCTCACGGACAAACACCAGTGCAATCTCTCACGGACAAACACCAGTGCAGTCTCTCACGGACAAACACCAGTGCAGTCTCTCACCGACAAAACAATTTACTAGGCTGTTGTCTCTCACGGACAAACACCAGTGCAGTGTCTCACGGACAATCACAATTTACTAGGGTGTAGTCTCTCACGGACAAACATCAGTGCATTCTCTCACGGACAAACACCAGTGCAATCTCTCACGGACAAACACCAGTGCAGTCTGTCACGGACAAACACAATTTACTAGGGTGTAGTCTCTCACGGACAAACACCAGTGCAGTCTCTCATAGACAAACACAATTTACTAGGGTATAGTCTCTCACGGACAAACATCAGTGCAGTCTCTTACGGACAAACACAATTTACTAGGGTGTAGTCTCTCACGGACAAACACCAGTGCAGTCTCTCACGGACAAACACAATTTACTAGGGTGTAGTCTCTCACGGACAAACACCAATGCAGTCTCTCACGGACAATCACAATTTACTAGGGTGTAGTCTCTCACGGACAAACACTAGTGCAGTCTCTCACGGACAAAAACAATTAAATAAATGCAGATATTAAGAGATTTCCCATTCTTAATACTCATTTAACTCTAACAATTTTGATGACAATCATTAAGTAAATACAGATATTAAGAGATTCCCCATTCTTAATACTCATTTAACTCTAACAATTTTCACTACAAACATTAAGTAAACATATATATTAAAAGATTCCCCTTTTTAATACTCGTTTAACTCTAATGATTTTGAAATTCCACACAGAACTTACTCAGACATATTCTTAAATTCAATCCACAATTCACACCAAAACACATGAATTTATTTTTCCACAAAATCCACACAAACACATCTCAAAATTTATAAATATTAATTATGAACACGTCAAATTTCATTTCCTCAAAACCACACATAAATGAGTTAAATTCATTTTCCACGAAACACTCATCAATATCACCAAACCCAAGTCTAAAATTTCACCCGTAAAAGCATTAAATTCATTTTCCCCGAATCTACCCTTCAAACCCGTCAAATTCATTCTCCACACAACTACACATAATTCCCTAAATGCAAACTAAAAGTTTTGAAGGAGCCCATACCTTAACGATAGCTTTAACGAGCGATTACGGTACCGCGAGTAAATTCGATAAAATCTCCGCTCGCGACGTCGCTTCCAAAGTTAGTTCACTAGCACCGTAGCATGGAGATGAACAACTTTCCCTTCTATCTCTTTGTGAAACGAATCTTAGATCTAGAAGAAAAGTGAAAGATTGTGTTTGACGGTTTGAAAATCCCTCACACCGTTTTTCTTCGTTTTCGAATCTAAGAGGAATGATGAAGCTGAGAAATCCTTGCTTTCTTACCCACCAAGCCTTGGGTTTCTCTTCTTGAAGCAAAAGAAGGAAGAAGAAAGTGGAAGGAAGGAGGAAGAAGAAGAAGGGTTCGCGAGATTGGAAGGAAACATGTCTTTCTTCCTCTGTTTACGTTTTCCTTTCTTGTACTGCATTCTAGCATATATATACATATGTTACTTTATATTAATAATATATATATATATATATATATATATATATTATAATTAAAATCAATTCAACAAATATCTAACAATTCTAACACACATCACTTCACTCACATCTCAAATCATTTTGATAAAAATATCTACTCTCGTCGCAACTCAATTGAAAGATAAGTTTTCAGCAACGAGTGATATTTTTAACTAAATTGTCCAGTATTAAATTCTTCGTAACGTAAATAAATTATTTTCTGACAAATAATTTTTAATCCAATTTCCAAAGTAATATTTTTGACATTTAACCCACTAAATATCAAAAACTGGAGTAAAAGTATAAGAAATTCCACACAAAAAACCCTAAAATTGTATAATTTAGGATTTAAAATTAAGCGTCTTACATTACTACCCCTCTAAAATTAGTTTCGTCCTCGAAACTTAAAGTACAAGTAACAATCCACACTAGGTTTGTACTCTAATTCAACATACAAGTCGCAACTTGTTTCACCCAGCCTACTCGAAGAAAGTGTTGCCCACCCCTTTTCATAGGGTGCTTAATAACTCTACACACATCCATAGTCGGTAAGGCTCGTTCGTTCCATTCAACATGATTTTGTCTACTATCAACAAGAGATTAAGGATGATCAGTCCCTCAATTTGTCAATAAATAACCAACAACCATGATAGTGGCTTAGACTATCTTAACCGAACTGTAATAGCGCTCCTTGCAACTTACCACTGAGGTTATCCTAATGTACAAGCAGTCAACAATCTTCGCAAAGTCCACTGAGTTTCCCTTATTTTTCTATAACTTTGATCCTGTCGACTAAGTACAATTTCCCATAGCTATGTCACATAGCCTCATTTGTATCCACTTGGTACAAAACATCCATTTGGTACCAAATCAAAACACTAAGTATGACACCAACACACTGAGCACAAAACAATCACTACAGTCGAGGACTCCTAAATTTCTCCATTGTCCACAAATCCTCGATTTTTCTTTAGTCTTACAACTTCGTCAAACTGTAGTGTTCTTATCAGTATGTTATTCCAATTATAACTTTAATAATTTTATCCCCACATCTGCTTGGTGATCCAAGCTTCCTCAAACATTTTCAAAATCATGCCAAAGACTATACTACTTAGGACATACAACCTTCTTTTCAATTTAATACTTCATTTCAAGAGTCACATTTCCAGCAAAATCCAACTTGAATTTAATTCACATATCAAGGTCTACATTTGTCTCATGCCTAACACCTCAAATTCACGCTTCATTAGAAAATTTCTTACATACTTCGCAATTATGCACAAACTCGAAAATAATTCTCCTACATCTACTGCCAACATTCATTCCGATACTTCTCAATTTCATTGTGTCCTTCATTTGCAACTTGATGATTATCCTTTCATTATGACAGGTCAAACGCATTGTATTCACTCCATCACTTTTCCATTTATACAAACCTTAAATTTCTACCTCGAACCTTGATACATCTCCATTATAGTGATTCCAATAAATCAAGGCTTATTAATTCCCACCAAACTTTCTCATTTCATGTTCAATTGTTTCCTATCAAACAAACATTTAACTCCTTTGATTGACGAACACAATAACAACCCCCATGACATGCACTCAAGTAATGCCTTTATATCATTGGCATACCTTATAATAATAATGTCTGAATTATAGGGGAGATAATTCCTTTCCTGAATCGTTAATTGACATAAGCTACATCTCTACGTGCTGCTCCAACAAATTTCTTGGCACATTTTCCAATATTTGGTTCACTCGCTGGATTCTTATTCCTTCTAAACCTTCACCGAGATACAAACTGAAAGAATCCTAACAATCGAACGTCCTAAAGAATTATTTCTCAAACATTCCCCATAAGCATTTCCTAAGGAATAACTATCTATAACTTCATCCTCATAAATTTTGCAGTATAATATCTCAAAGACCCACACACCTTTCATTGTTCATCTAGTCACTAAAACACTCATTTTAAATCTCAACGCTTGATTTCCCAAGACCAACAACTAAATCATAAATCATTCGTTACATCTATTCTTTTTCACTTTCTATCATTTAATAGGATTCTAAAATTTGATCCTCAAAATCTCCAAACACTTCCATCCTTTAATGGACTCTCAAAACTTATGTTACCGCAATTTCGAAGTATTCTCGTACTCGATACTTCAAATTTCACTTAATGGTAACATAGAGTTCAATACATCAAGGATTAACTCATTATGTTTTTCCGAACATCGCTCAAAATTCACACTTACGTGTCTATAGTTTCATCCAATATCATTATCCATACTTACTATCTCCTAAACCACAAAGAGATTTGTCACTTATCAACAAAATATATATTCTCACTCTTGTAATCGTCATGAGATTCATACTTGACAATCTAAGTCGCAAATCTAGATTAACTCTAATGCTCCACTTTACCCCTCAAGGTATCGACTATTCCTCAAAGTGTACTTTATCTAACCAAGGTGGTATTTACCCCTAACGTGCAGTGCCCCTAAACTTCAATACAAGCCTCTTATTGGACACCTAAGCACCAAATTCTATTCCAAAAGGAAGCCTTGTCTTCTCAACATTTCCATGATGTTCACATCTCTTTGACAGCTATCAAACTTCATTAAGTTTCATCCTGAAATCTACCAGGAAAACATCTAATACTTTTCTTAATAAAAGTCTTCCACTTAGATCTTTACTTGAAATCCCTTATTAGTCTAATGTTAATCCATCCATACTTATCATCTTCGAGTTAACACCAACACATAGCTTTTGTGTCCTTGGAACCATTTCAAAAATTCCATGCTATCATGATTTGCTTCAACTCTGCCTAACAATCTGTCATCTCGAAGATCTTTTCCATTTCTTGAATCCACTAATCAGCTTTTCCTGAGTTCTCATCACCCTTGAACTTTGGATGATGGTAACGATGAAAATATTTCAATCCTCTTGACTTAATAGCACATATCTATCTTTCCCTCTTCTCCAGATCCCGTAGAGTCTTTGCAGTTGTCTGTGCAACAGCGGAAACATCCATGTTATTCGTAGTTTCAACCATTTGATCATCCCCACTAACGTTCATTCTTGCAACGTCGTTCCTTCTTGGAGGTAGTGTTTCCCCAAAACCAATCATCAAGAAGAGTGGTAACGTTACTTTGAATAATTCCAAAACTAACTTTCGACTATATCAACACATAATAACTACCCTTGATCTGACAACTCAAACCAATTACCCAGACGCATGATCAGATAACGACTCCAAACCTACAGTTGACCAACAACCTAAACCAAAGGCTCTACAGCCCCAAAGAAATCCAAACCAAAGCTCTGATACCACAATTGTAACACCCTGATTTTTAACAGCGAGAGTGTATTTTGTTTTCAAAACAAATTCATAAAACAAAGAAATAAATAAGGAAATACCTTTGGATAAATATTTAAGTCATAACACAACGACAATTAAGTCAACATATTTTACAAGCAGCGGAATAGTTTTTGAAATACGAATCCAAAGTATTTACACATCAAAAAGTTGTACATGGGACCCATCGAAAATAAAATGTCATGCTGACAATATAGGTATAGGTAAAATCTTCCAAATTAAAATAAACACATCCCAAAAGAAAGACATCTATTCCCTATATGTCAACCTAATCTGATCATTCTACAAAAAACTATACATCCTGAGTGATCTTCATGCGCCCCGCAAGATCCTCCTAACATAGCTCCAGTCAGGTGTTTCCAACTACATTCCCATCCACAGGGTACGAACCGGTAGGATGGTCCTGGTTCTCATATGAGGGCAAAGCCCAGATTTCCACAATAGCTGTAAATGGTCACCAACCGAAATTAACAATTAACACATAACATTTAAGTTTTTAAATGCACCAAATAACCTTTCAACTTAACATGCACCTTAAAAGGATTTCCATATGCTAAACATGCATAACCAAACTTGAAAAATGAAGTTTTTAAAAAAACAAAACTGTTGTATTCGAATACAGCATCTCTGTATTCGAATACAAGGCTGTTTCAGCATTCAGCAGCAAAAACAACATGTCTTTATTCGAATACAACCTTATGTATTCGACTACACAGTAAGTCAGTGGCAAAAACAGCATGTCTGTATTCGAATACAACCTTCTGTATTCGAATACACATCAGACAGCAGTAGAAAAACAGCAAAATTCAGCATTTTCAGCTTTTTAAAGGGTTTCGAAATCAATCAACATTTACACACAAATCCAAACAATCACACTTAGCAATTATAGCACAATCACCATGACAACTTGAGTTTCTAAATGGTTTTGAAATGAATCACACTTACACACAAATCCAAAACATCCACACTTGGCAATTATAACACAATCATCATGACAACTTGAGTTCAAACACTCAATCATAATCTTGAATCAAACATGTCTCGCGTGCCAAGCACCCTAATACACTGCGTAAATGCCAACATGCATGGACTCCGAATTCAAATCAAACTCTTTGAGAGTAGAACATCGTAATTGTAAAGTCTCGCAAAGACCAGCACTTATTACCAAGGTGCCACCTATTACAGGCCCGCACGATTTATTAATATTTAGCCTATCACAAGTCTTACACCTCAATTCCAAACAAAACCCTCCGCGAGAGGCGTAAATCCTAAACATACAGTTTCTCACGAATGAACACGAGTGCAGTCTCTCATGGACAAACACGGGTGCAGTCTCTCCCGGACAACCACGATTTTCAAGGGTGTAGTCTCTCACAGACAAACACCAGTGCAGTCTCTCACGGACAAACACAATTTACTAGGGTGTAGTCTCTCACAGACAAACACCAATGCAGTCTCTCACGGACAAACACAATTTACTAGGGTGTAGTCTCTCACGGACAAACACCAGTACAGTCTCTCACGGACAAACACAATTTACTAGGGTGTAGTCTCTCACGGACAAACACCAGTGCAGTCTCTCACAGACAAACACCAGTGCAGTCTCTCATGGACAAACACAATTTACTAGGGTGTAGTCTCTCACGGACAAACACCAATGCAGTCTCTCACGGACAAACACAATTTACTAGGGTGTAGTCTCTCACAGACAAACACCGGTGCAGTCTCTCATGGACAAACACAATTTACTAGGGTGTAGTCTCTCACGTACAAACACCAGTGCAGTCTCTCACAGGCAAACACAATTTACTAGGGTGTAGTCTCTCACAGACAAACACCAGTGCAGTCTCTCACGGACAAACACAATTTACTAGGGTGTAGACTCTCACGGACAAACACCAGTGCAGTCTCTCACGGACAAACACCAGCGCAGTCTCTCACGGACAAACACAATTCACTAGGCTGTAGTCTCTCACGGACAAACACCAGTGCAGTCTCTCATGGACAAACACAATTTACTAGGGTGTAGTCTCTCATGGACAAACACCAGTGCAGTCTCTCACGGACAAACACAATTTAAGTAAATGCAGATATTAATAGATTCCTCATTCTTAATACTCATTTAACTCTAACAATTTTGATGACAATCATTTAGTAAATACAGATATTAAGAGATTCCCCATTCTTAATACTCATTTAACTCTAACAATTTTCACTACAAACATTAAGTAAACAGAGATATTAAAAGATTCCCCTTTTTTAATACTCGTTTAACTCAAATGATTTTGAAATTCCACACAGAACATACTCAGACATATTCTCAATTTCAATCCACAATTCACACCAAATCGCATGAATTCATTTTTCCACAAAATCCACACAAACACATCTCAATGTTTATAAATATTAATTATGAACACGTCAAATTTCATTTCCTTAAAACCACACATAAATGAGTTAAATTCATTTTCCACGAAACACTCATCAATATCACCAAACCCAAGTCTAAAATTTCACCCATAAAAGCATTAAATTCATTTTCCCCGAATCTACACTTCAAACCCATCAAATTCATTCTACACACAACTACACATAAGTCCCTAAATGCAAACTAAAAGTTTGGAAGGAGCCCTTACCTTAACGATAGCTTTAACGAGCGATTACGGTACCGCGAGTAATTCCGATAAAATCTCTGCTCGCGACGTTGCTTCCAAAGTTTGTTCACTAGCACCGTAGCATGGAGATGAACAACTTTCCCTTCTATCTCTTTGCGAAACGAATCTTAGATCTAGAAGAAAAGTGAAAGATTGTGTTTGACGGTTTGAAAATCCCTCACACCGTTTTTCTTCGTTTTCGAATCAAAGAGGAAGAATGAAGCTGAGAAATTCTTGCTTTCTTACCCACCAAGCCTTGGGTTTCTCTTCTTGAAGCAAAAGAAGGAAGAAGAAAGTGGAAGGAAGGAGGAAGAAGAAGAAGGGTTCGCGAGATTGGAAGGAAACATGTCTTTCTTCCTCTGTTTACGTTTTCCTTTCTTGTACTGCATTCTAACATATATATATATATATATACATATGTTACTTTATATTAATAATATATATATATATATATATATATATATATATATATATATTATAATTAAAATCAATTCAACAAATATCTAACAATTCTAACATACATCACTTCACTCACATCTCAAATCATTTTGATAAAAATATCTACTCTCGTCGCAATTCAATTGAAAGATAAGTTTTCAGCAACGAGTGATATTTTTAACTAAACTGTCCGGTATTAAATTCTTCGTAACGTAAATAAATTATTTTCTGACAAATAATTTTTAATCCAATTTCCAAAGAAATATTTTTGGCATTTAATCCACTAAATACCAAAAACTGGGCTAAAAGTATAAGAAAATCCACACAAAAAACCCTAAAATTGTATAATTTAAGATTTAAAATTAAGGGTCTTACACACATGTTGTTTATGAAAACTTCGAGATAACGGTGAAGGCGTAGTAGAGTCATGGCTTGACTGCTAGTTTAATACGGACAACGTATTGTAGCTAGTGGGTAAGTAATACCCAATAGCCTATGTTTAAGTACATCATTATGAGCATAGCCGAGTTATCAAGGTCGATAATTATGTTGTTATATTATTTAACTTATTGTAATACTAAACTTGAGAAGAAGAAAAAAAAACATATTTTTCTTTGAAAATATTTCATTTCCTTTGTAAATTTTGTTGTTAATTTATTTATTTAAAGGATTTCTTCAAAATTAATTGTTTAAAAAGAAAAAAAATATATATATATTACTGCGGGAAAATCAAGGTGCAACCTTCCAATACCTAACCCTCAAAGATGATGGGTATGTCGGCTTTAGAGGGAAAAAAGAAAAGGTAAAATCATCAATTATGGTACTATAGGTTATGGTTATCTTGCCTCTGAGAAAAGGCTTGGCTTGTTAAAGAACTAAAGCATACTCTATTTAGGATAAGGCAATTAAGTAAAGCCATCAATCAAACTGATAAATTCATATTATTTGTTGAATAAAGGAAGAATAACATTTACAAAATCAAAACTCTCTTATTTAGAAAAATAAGAAGTCAAATGTTTAATGTCTATGAACAAAGAGAAATAGATTTGGCATAGATAATTGGGACATGTCAACCTGAAAATGATTTCTAAGTTAAGCAAGTTGAATCTTGTTACAGGACTGCCAAATCTAAAATTCAAACCAAATGCTCTTTGTGAGACATGTTATAAAAGAAAATAAGATCAAAACTTTATTTATACCTAAAAATATTGTTTCGACCTTCATATCTCTTGAGCTTCTTCATATGGATTTGTTTGGTCCTACAAAAATTGCGTGTAAGTTAAAAAAATATTGTTGATAACTATTATAGATGGACATGGGTTCAATTTGTTACCCACAAGGATGAGTCATGTAAAGTACTCTCAAATTTCTGCAAACAAGTGCAAAATAAAAAAGATTGTTGTATAACATCCATTCTTAGTGATTATGGTCCTGAACTTGAAAATAAACTCTTTGAAATTTTTTTGTGAAGAAAATAGCATTCTACATGATTTTCTCCTCTTCTAAGATACCACAACAAAATGCTATCATATAAAGGAAAAATAGATCTCTTCAAGAGATGATCTTGACTAGGATCGACTAGAATAGATGTGACCAATCACTTTTAGATCAAACAATTAGTACTTCATGTTATATTCATAATAGAATCTACAGTATACCTATTATAAATAAAACTCCTTATGAATTGTAAAAATGAAGAAAACCTAAAATTTCTTATTTTCATCAACCTGAATGGAAAACGAGTGAAATGTGTCATTATTGTGGGATTCTGGAAATAGTGACAACGGCGGCAGTAGTGAATTGAATGAAAAACGAGTGAAACGTATCGAAATGATGAAAAAGTGAAACTATGATTATATTCCCTAACTATTAGGAACTCGACAGCTGAATTGAGGCAAAATCATTCAAGGAGGATCAAAATAGATTCTAGATACCATGTTGTTGTTGTGAGATTTTACAGAAAATGAGGAGAGAAAATAATATGGGATTGAATACTATTGATAATAGTATTATGCTAACTTAATTACAAAAGACTGAATACTAATCTCTATTTATAGAGAAACATAGACTTAATCCTAAATCAAGAATAAATCATGATAATAATGAGATATTTTAAGATATCTCTATGATTATAAATTGATCATAGAAAATAACTCAAGATATTCTAATATAATATAATAAATATTATAAAATATTTTCTAATATTCTAACATTAATTTTCTTAAGAACTAAAAATTACGTTTATTTTTCTCAAAAATTAAATTGAGTCTCACTCATTAAAAAATTACTAGATAATAAAACCTTCATTATTTTTGGCCAAAATTTATATGTACATTATTACAAAAAATAAATAATTTATGTGTACATTTAGTATGTTATATTAAATGATAATAAATTAATGAGGACGGTCACTGCCTGCAGTTTATTCAACAACTGACAATTTTTTATGCACCTAGCAAGCAGCACAAGCAACATAGTTCAAAGCTACTACCCTCAACAACAAACAGGTCTTCTTTTCCAATTACTTTGAACTTGTAATATGAAAGTTACACACCATAACACAGCACAAAATGAAACGAAAATATGGTAAAGGGTTGACATATATATATAGTGGATAAAGAAAAAGTTGTTGTATAATAGTATCATTTAGTGAGTCCACAAATTTAGGTGTTTTCAGGTATACGATCTTGAAGGTGATTGTGGGTAAAAACTTCCCTTGCACGTGAACTTCTATGTTGAAGTCTTTGGTGAAGCATCTCAGAAATGTGGTTGAAAAAGTCAGGGTCCCATCTCTGAATCAATAAGGGATCTTCTGCATAGCATATATATATGGATGTCACTGCACTTTCCACCACAACCATAGCCACTCCAACCTGAAAATTGGAAATTTGAATGATCTTCAAATATAACATATATTTATGGAGATTTGGATTATAAATTACCATTAGGTTTAGTTATTATGAATGGAAATGGCCGGAGATGATATGAGATGTGAATATGGAAGGAATGTTGGGCTTAGCTTCTCCCAAGTGAGATATTTAGTTCTTTGGAGGGAAAAGTAAGTTTTACAAAGAAGTTCTATAGAATGTAAGATAATAAAAGTGACATTAAGGTGATGTATGATTTGATGCACGTGTAAATTTTTCATTCTGTCAATACATAGTCAGACAAATCTAATACTTGATCCAATAAGGGCTGAAAAACATAACTTATAATACATAAAAAAAATATAATATTATTAACAACTGACATTAGCCTATAATATATATATATATATATATATATATATATATATATATATATATATATATATATTATAGACTTAATTGCAATTTTATTTCCTCTATTTTTATTGATTCACAAAATTGGTCCTACTATTTTAAAAGTCGACAGTTTTGGTGCTTCCCTCTAATTTTTTAACTACAAAATGATTACGTGAGATTTTAAAATAACGTCACATATGAAAGGATGACGTAGAATGATTAATACCTATGAAATTTGAATAAAACGTCGTAAAAACGTATATTTCAATTTCAAATTTTTTTCATATTTTTAATTTAATTAATGGCATAAATAATTAATGCACCTAAATGGTTCTATATTATAGAATTGTATGTCAATCATTAAAAATATGTCAAATCGTCGTTTTTTAATTCAAAAATATGAGACTCACCAAAATTGTCGACTTTTAAAATAAGAGGATCAATTTTGTGAATTGGTAATAATAAAAGAACCCAGAGTTCTTTATCTTAATTTTTTTTATCAATGTAGTCTTTATCGCGACAAATTTGTCCTTTGTGCTTAAAAAGATAACAACATTAGAACAAACCTCATTTTTCATCCATGTGTGCAACAAAAAGTTTTACTTGCCTATTCAAAAAGATAAATTATATCCTTAATCCATCAAAAACAATATCTAAATTAGATCAAAATAACATTTACAATACTTAATCCATCAAAATAATGTCAAAATTAATATGATCTTTTTTCAGTTGTTATATAACATTTTGGTCTCCTTGTTGTCAACTGAGGTACAATAGTGGTTTTGAGTGGTGAAATATCCAATATTGTACTTAGATCATTTAACAACTATAATAGAAGTGGATGTAAATAAAATTTGGTCCAAAGGTGTTAACATTTTTGAAAAACTAATTTGACAGAAAAAAGATAAAGGACTACATCGAAATAAAAAATTATGATAAACGACCCCTAACACAATCTTCCTTATATCTTGTAAGTATATATATTAGAAACGAGTGAGTTCATCAAAAAATACGATAAAAAAGAAGTGCGTGACATGGAGAGTGGAGGCTAGAGCCCAAGTTTGCCGCTCTAAATCCGTACCAATTATTACCATTAGTTGCCACAATATCTCATTATTTTCTCTAACCTCATATTCTATGAGCCAATACCATGGATGATAAACAGGGCATGTTATCTTACCAAATAAGACCCAACGTAATAAAAAGTCAAGAAGGTTGTAAACTTACCAATATCATCCCCATGAGCATAGATGTAGATCCAACCATAAAAGCTCTGTCACTCCATTTAATCCATGCCCAAACACCAGAACAAGTTCCAGTTATCAACCCACCCAAAATGATTCCCATTAATAGAACAGCACCTGAACAATCATAAGCCACAATTGCTTCAACTCCAGTTGATTGAAACAACTCCCATGCATCTCTGGCAGAACGGTTAAAGCTTTTACCATAAACAGCAATCTGCAAAAGGAAATGAGCACAAAACAATGCTAGAGTAAGTTTTTCGATTTCAATTTCCAAGATGTAGACATTTTCACACCTTGTCTCTTTATAAACAATAATAATAGGTAGTTAAACTTAAATGAATGATCAGCTGTATCTCATTTGAATCTTGATCGCTGAGATGCAATTTCTATCATTATTGTATATTGAAGTGCTTACTTTTATAGACACAATGGGCTACCTGGACATAAGCATACTTGTTAAAGAATCGGACAAGAGTCTCCACAAGATGGAAAAGGAAATCAACGCAGCAAAGCAAACACTCATTGCTTCCTATCTTTGATCGGACTCCTCTTATCTGAAAGGAATCAAAATTTGGATGAGTGTACACAGGAAATGAAATACGTAAAGGAAATGAAGTTCAAACAATTCACAAACAAAAAAGATCATTAATACCTCCCATCGCAGTGTCCTAATTGCAGCTGTGAATAATGAGCCATAACAAATGCTGCCAAAAGAAGTTGTTAAAGCATACTGTGAAGATTTCATTATGGAGTTAGCGGGATTCGATGCAGCCTCGCAACCACCATGGATACTAACACGAACTAATGTCCCAGACACTATGACATGTAGAGTATTACAAAGCACAGCACCTGTCCAAAATAAGCTTACAGAGAGGACCTGCATGCATGGATAATAGCAATAACTGATGTGATAAGCTTACACAATCTGTATCAGTAACCTAGTTCAACAAGAACAGACAGAATGAAGAGCAAAACTTGCCAGCTCACCACAAGAAGCCACCAACGTCCACCGTCGCCCATGCTTGAAGCTACAACACCAGCAGCTCCAAATGACCACAAGGCCATCCATAAAAGCACGACAGCCATAAAGGCGTATGCTACTCTCATAACCTCAGGAAAATTCCATACCATCTTCACAGCCTTTTGCAGAACCAACATTGTGAATGGAAGTCTGGATAACAAATAAGAGCTACCAAAAATCAACTTCATGACTCAACTAATTATATAGAAAGCAAATAGAAGGGAATGAAGAAATTGTAACATTGTAATCAACAACTGATATAAAGCTTTTATTGTAGACATGGATTATAAAACTCAATTAATTTTGAATTTCCAGAAGTTGAGTAAAATTTATCAACGGTCAAGATTAATTTAAAACATCACTTCATGTATTGAGAACTTGGGGAAACATTTAAGATTTCTTTCAGTGATTGAAAAGATTTATTCGGAGGATGTAGAATAGGATAAGTAGGTCTAGCTCTTAAAATGTTGAACATTTTGACCGGAAGATGAACATTACTTTTTTTTTCAAAATAAACAATTAAGCTTGCAAAATCAACGACAATGTGAACAATACAAGAGACATCAACCTTTTGAAAGCTCTACTTCATTAGAATTAACCATTTAACCTTCAAAACAACTTCACTTCATCAATTCCATTTATTATTAAGAGAAAAGACAATTTCATGTTCACAAAAAACATGATTTCATAGAAGTTATCAAATTCAAAAGAACAACAAAGGTAATCACTAATCAGTCTCTAAGTAACAAATTTGCAGGCACCTTGAAATATTAAACTCCGATAACTTCGTGAAAACACTGTATTTTCATTTTCTAAAATATGTGTTAATTTCATCTTGATGATAAACTCTTGAAGTGACGATTGAGAAGATGAAATGTTAGTTAATGAAGATGCATTTTCGAAAATAATGAAAACCGCTTTTGACATTTTCATTCTTCTTAATAATGTATACAATTGTTAACTACAAAAGTTTCTTACCCCATGTTAACATGTAAAATTTGTTAGATAATGTTATTATATATTAGTAGTAAGGGTATTTTAGACAATTATTATATATTAGTAGTGAAATGTTAGTTAATGAAGATGCATTTTCGAAAATAATGAAAACCGCTTTTGACATTTTCATTCTTCTTAGTAATGTATACAATTATTAACTACAAAAGTTTCTTACCCCATGTTAACATGTAAATTTGTTAGATAATGTTATTATATATTAGTAGTAAGGGTATTTTAGACAGTTATTATATATTAGTAGTAAGGGTATTTTAGATATTTCTATTGTTTTATATATATACTCATTGTAACCCTATTAACTTAAGTTTGGTTCATTCTATGTTATGAAACCCTAGAGTGGTTGTCTCTTGGTTGTATCTCTTCTTCCTTTTTTCATTGTTAACATGGTATCAAAGAGCTTTGGTTGATTTTGATATTACTATAAAGAAGAGAGAGATTATTTTGGTAGTGGGATCTGTGTGGAGGCGGTACATATCCCCCAGGTACCGGGCTCGAATCCCACGAAAGGTAAAAATTCGCTATTTCCAACTGAGTGGTTAGGGGGGCGAGAAGATCGTAAGGTAGCATCGCTGGTAACGGGAATGGCCGGAGGGTTACAAAAAAAAAAAAAAAAAGAATAACCCAATTATCGATTTTGTTAAATCAGTTTCACAAAAACATCGATTGCGCATTCGTTAACCATTAGATCGGGCTGATTTTTGGACAGCAGGTTCGAAACATTCAGGTCTTCGTCTTCAACGGTCGGATCGACGAAACGACGTCTGTAGAGGGGAGATATCATGCTCGCACATCACCAGATTATTCCTAATTTATTTTGTCTCAGTGATTGTGTTTGTCGTATTTTCTTGTCATTATTTGTTATGGCTGGTGCTAAGGATGATTCTCTTCAAGCACATTGGAAAGCACATTGTCCGAAATTGGGGAGAGCACATAAGAAGAATTTTAGGGGACCATCGTCCAATGTTGTTGCTTTTGCTCCTCCTACCATTGACTGTAGTTCTGATTTTGGTTTGGTTCACATGATTTCAATTGTTGTGGTTCTTTGCTGATTTGGTTGGTAATTTAATTGTTCGCCTCTCCTATCTCTTTGGTTGCTTTCTTCTGTGTTGTCGCTCTCTTTGTTGCTTCTTCTGTTTGATTGCTCCTCTCTCTAGTGATTTTCTTTGTTGCTTCTCTCCATATTGATTGTTCTATTTGTTTGCTCTTCTCTCATGTGGTTCATCTATTTGGTTGCTTCTCTCTTTGGTTAGTTTGGTTTGGTGTTGTTTAGTTTGGTTTGATTTAGTTTTGTTTGGTTTGATTTGGTTTCGGTTTGATTTTTTGTTGGTTTGGTTCTTCTCTTGATTGTGACTATTTGATATGATTTTTTGTTGGTTTGGTTTCTCTCTTTATTGTGATTGTTTGGTATAGCTAATGATCATCCCTTTGGCTTCTGCTTCTTCTTTCATTGCTTCTCTCTTTGTTGGTTCTTCTCTTTGATTGTTGCTTCTTCTTTGGTGACATCCCCCTTGTCCTCCTGGCTGTCCAACCACCTCCTGCGATTGTTTATCCTCTTCGTTACCCCTCTCGTCAACTTTGTCTGAGCTCTCTTCCTATAAAGAGGTTGTTCTTGATCCTCTTTGGCAGCAGACTATGGCAGAAGAACTATCTACATTGCACAAAATCAATACTTGGGAATTAGTATCTCTTCCTCCTGGAAAACGTGTTATTGGGTCTCGTTGGGTATACAAGATCAAAACTAAGTCTGATGGGTCAGTTGAGTGCTACAAAGCACGTCTTGTTGCTAAGGGTTTCTCTTAACACTATGGGATGGATCATGAAGAAACTTTTGCTCCTGTAGCCAACATGACCAGTATTCGTACTCTTCTTCTTTACAGATTGCTGATTTGTTCACAAAGATGCATTCTATTAAACGTTTTCGTTTTTTAGTTGACAA
Organism: Cicer pinnatifidum; assembly: GCA_037974775.1. Classification (NCBI taxonomy): domain Eukaryota; kingdom Viridiplantae; phylum Streptophyta; class Magnoliopsida; order Fabales; family Fabaceae; genus Cicer; species Cicer pinnatifidum. Next base: position 35,065,802 of record JBBPBR010000008.1, read on the forward strand.
ACTCTCAATGCTCCATGTTAATGCATCGTGAGTTTGAGGGGAGATGTTAGATAATGTTATTATATATTAGTAGTAAGGGTATTTTAGACAGTTATTATATATTAGTAGTAAGGGTATTTTAGATATTTCTATTGTTTTATATATATACTCATTGTAACCCTATTAACTTAAGTTTGGTTCATTCTATGTTATGAAACCCTAGAGTGGTTGTCTCTTGGTTGTCTCTCTTCTTCCTTTTTTCATTATTAACAAAATTAACACATTTTTTAAAATGAAAATAGAAAATGTTTTCACAAAGTATTTCCTATTTTCAAAAAAATATACTTTTTAAAAAAAAACACAAAAAAAAAAAACAAATATTTTCCTCACCATTTTCTTTTACAATATTTTAAAACAAACATATTTAGAAATTTGGAAAATACCAAAACACAGTATTCATTGTGTTTAAGTTGTGGGATTTTAGAGAAAAGGAAGAGAGAAAAATAAGAGCTTGAATATTATTGATAATAGCTTTAGGCTAACTTGATTACAAAAGACTCAACTCTAGATCATAAATAATAAACAAATCATAATAATTGTTAGAATATTAGAAAATATCTTATAATATCTATTATATTATATTAGAGTATCTTGAGTTATTTTCTAATGATCAATTTATAATCATAGAGATATCTTATAATATCTCTCATTATTATTATGATTTATTCTTTATTTAGGATTGGATCTATGTTTCTCTATAAATAAAGATTAGTATTGAGTCTTTTGTAATCAAGTCAGCATTAAACTATTATCATTAATATTTAAACCCTTATTATTTTATTTCCTCTTTTTCTCTAAAATCCCACAACTTCAACATGGTATCTAGAGCCTATTTCGATCCTCATTGAACGATCCGCTACTATTCCGCTGCTGAGTTCCCAACAATTAGGGAATATAATCATAGTTTCTCTTTTCCAACATTCTAACACGTTTCACTCGATTTCCATTCAATTTGCTACTGTCGCCGCTGCCACTATTTTCGACAAATTTTCCTGCGAACAACAGTTATCTCCAGATCAAGTCATGCCCGAAAGCGCGTCGCCAAAAACCGTCACGCGCTGCAAATCTCTCATGCAAGTAGATCTGTCGCCGTTGCCATCTACTATTGTCTGTCGTTGTTGTTGTCCCGTCTGCTACTGTTGCCATCTGCTATTGCTGCTGGAAAAGTTTTCCGACACAACCACTTCTATTGTGTGCGAAATCTCCTAATCTACACAACCCATAATTTTTTAGGTCAAAAGTTGCTCTATGCATGCTCATGTGCCTCCAAGATCCGCCGTGTTCATCTCACGCGTGCCACCACCAGCCTCAAGCTCAAGCGCATTTGTCCGCCTTCCGGCATAATGTTAAAGTCGTCTAGATTAAGTTTTCCTTCTTGGTTTCAGATCTGTTTTAAGTTTTTTCTTTCGAGCCACATGCATACAACTTGGCAATTTGTCCCAGATACACTGGCCCTATCTTTGTCCCAGATGTACTGGCCTTGCCTTTCTCTCCTTGAAGCAAATTCAAGTTTTAATATTTCGAGTCTCTGATATTATTGGTCTAAAACTTCTAAATGCAGTTTTTTTTAGAAGGACAGACCTTGCTTTGTTCAACTGCTGACCATGAATTTCTCTCATGATGATGATCACTCAGGCTATCTGACTAGGCTGTATTTATAGCAATTCTCTCCGACTTCACCTGCATTCCTGAGTTGCCTTTCCATCTTTTTTTATTATTTTGTGGAGTAAAACATTGTTTCATTGTAACAAGCTAAAGCTTAGTAAGCTTTAGCTTGAGGGGGAGTGTTAGAATATTAGAAAATATCTTGTAATATCTATTATATTATATTAGAGTATTTTGAGTTATTTTCTATGATCAATTTATAATCATAGAGATATCTTAGAATATCTCTCATTATTATTATGATTTATTCCTTATTAGGATTGGATCTATGTTTCTCTATAAATAGAGATTAGTATTGAGTCTTTTGTAATCAAGTCAGCATTAAACTATTATTAATAATATTTTAATGCTGACTTGATTACAAAAGACTCAATACTAATCTCTATTTATAGAGAAACATAGATCCAATCATAAATAAGGAATAAATCATAATAGTAATGAGAGATATTCTAAGATATCTCTATGATTATAAATTAATCATAGAAAATAACTTAAGATACTCTAATATAATATAATAGATATGATAAGATATTTTCTAATACACAACTTCAACAAGAATAATGAGAGATATACTAAGATATCTCTATCATTATAAATTGATTCTAAGAAATAACTCAAGATTTTCTAATATAATATAAAAGATATTATAAGATATTTTTCTAATAATCAAACACATTGTTTCTAAAAATGCATTGTTCTTAGCTTGCCTTCCATCTTCTCTCTATTACAATTTTTTACTACACGAGTCTTCTATCTCCCTAATAGTATTTCAAAATGAACAAAGAAACTGAAAATTGTTTTTACTTTCCCAATCCTTAAATGTGCAAAGGGACACCTCCTTGCATGCAATCAATCAGCAACAAAGAAACAACATCAAATCAATTCCATCATAAAATGTATCCAAAGCAAAGTTGGCTACTTACCTATCTATGACAGATAAAACATACAAAAACTGCAGAGATGCTCCAATAGCAAAAGCAACACCCCAAAAAACCTGTTGAGCCCAGAAACACAAAACACTGATCACAGCAAGATAAGTGGTTAGAATGTGGACAGAAACCTTCATCATCTGGATTGCGCGAGAACCTAACAGCAGCAACCAACTCCATCCAAGAGCAGTCCCAACGCCGCCGGCGACGGCGTAGAGTGGCCAGTAATCCTCTGTCAAACCAGCCTCATTCTCCATGAACCGGTATGTGTATTTATCAATGTCAAGCCTGTTCTTTTTCTTGAACCTGTTAAGGCCAAGAATCACAAGGACAAAACCCAAACCAATCATTTGTATCACAAATAGTCCTAACCAGAACACATCGTGCCAACACCTTTTTTGATCCATGCTCACCACTTCACTGATGTTGTTGCCACTTTTCCTATACTTTCCCTGCATATATTCAAGAAAATATATTATGTATTCAAATACTAAGGCTTTGTTTGCGAGTTTGGAGGGGAAAGGAGGGGGGAAGGCTTTGAAAAAAAAGGAATAAAGAAATAGAAGGAATTAAGAGTTTTGAGAGGAGAGGGTTTTGAGGGGTTTGTTTTAATTCAAAATACAAAATCCCTCTATTTTGGGGGAACTCAAAAATTGTATTGGAGAAGAATTTTAGAGGACTTAGACAAATTTTTCATATTTATAATACTTTATAAATTAAAAATATATTAATCATACACATTCTCTTACCTTTCTCTACAAAATCACTCTTTTAAAAAATATAAAAAAAATTCTCCTTATTTATCTATTTTCCCCTGCCTGCAAAGCCTTCCTTTCCCCTCCAAACTCCCAAACAAAGCCGAAGGGTATGTTTGGATGATTTTGAAGGGGTTTCTTTTATAGATTAAGGGAGCTATAAAATATTTCTTAAAACAAATTAAGTGAGATTGAAATGTTAAATTATCATCTATCGTGTTATTATTTCAATTTCTTTTAAAATTTCAAATATATATACAAAAATATAATGTTAGCTCTCTAAAACTCTCCCTCCAAGATCTTCCATTCGAAATACCCTAAAAAAGTACAAGTTCATATGGTAACATGGTATCCTCAAATAGATCAAAATCACATAAATAAAAAATGAAAACCTTAGACCTTATAGATGGTGAAAACTGTGAAAAATCCCAATTTTATTAATGATGACGAAAAAACAAATGAATAAAATAATTGAGGATTTTGTTTGAACTTTATAATTAGGGTAGCAAAATAGAAGAATAAAAGGATTGAAACCTGATTGTTGGTGGCAATGGAAGAATCCATCATTGTAATAAGATATGAAAAAGCATTGCAGGTTGCTGTAGTAATGAACTATGGAAGGCCAAAACATGCAATGAAGGTTTGAATAATAGTAAAAACAAATAGTGACGGAAGAAGAGAGTTGTACTCGAAAATGGAGGGTGTAGTGAAACAGTCTACAAGAGAGAGAGAGTGAAAGGGTTTGGGAATGTTTGAGAGTATAAGCAGAGAGATTCCTCCTAATCTTGGTGATTTGCCTTACTAGACACTAGTATTACTATTCGTGTTCCATTATTATTACTGTTATGACAAAAATTAATTTTCATTCAAGTATTAAAATGAAATACTACAATTAAAATTGACTTTGAGTTAGGATATTTTTAAGCACGTTTATCATAACAAATAAATATTTTAAAAATTAATAAAAAATGATTTAATCAAAAATATAATCTTATTAATTAAATTAATTTTGTTTACATATGATCAACAATTAAGAATAATGTAAGATTTTTTCTCTTTAGTTTCATTCATCTTCAAAACAAAAATATTTGTTGTCGTGACTATACCTAATCTTTGAGATGATCGATTATATATTGGTTGGCAAAATATGTGTAAAGTTGATAGAGTATTGAATTTGACGATAACTTTCATAAACCTCTTATTCATCAAACTACATATCAATTAAGTAATACATAAAATGCAAACTTAAAATAAATAAAAGCGTTACACTCACACGAAAAATAAAATAAAAAGTCAAACTAAGACAACGAATACAATAACGTTGTACTCGAATAACGAAATTACAACATAAAAAAATATTAAAAAAACAAAATATATTTAAAAATTATTTATTTAAAGAGAAAAAAACGAGTTGAAGAATGATTTTACATAAAAAAAATATGTTAAATCATCTTTCTCTTATTAATAAAGAAGAACACAGCAAAAACAAACATTAAAAAGACTTTATTATTATTATTATTATTATTATTATTATTATTATTATTAT
>JBBPBR010000008.1:35070901-35134241 GCA_037974775.1 Cicer pinnatifidum
CCATTGTTTTAATGAAATTTGTTAAAAAATCAAAAATAAAATTTTTATATTAAAAAAAAAAATCAATATTAAAAAATAATAAAAATACAACTTTCAATATATTTTAAATAAAAATAATTTAAATATGAGTTTTTTTATCAGTTATTAAAAGGTAAAAAATTATTTACATAAAAATGTGAAGTGTTAGATTTTAACTCAAGATAATATCCAACTTAAAGATATAAAGATTTGCGGTTTAACCTTATGTAATAGTAAAAAATGTGATTCTTTAAGGAGTATTCAAATATTTCTTAACCTTTCTTTATTATTTATTATTTCTAAGAGAAAGAGAAATCGACAGACCTTTTGGGAGCCACGTGCCATGATTGCAATGTTGCCATGCGTCTCGTGACAGAATTAGCCTCTTGTGATGATGATGCTTAATAAACTTTTATTTTACGGGATGATGATGAATGCACTTTATCATACTAGTGATGTGTCCATTAGCCATACTAATAATTGCTCGGAACTAAGGGTTTGTTTGGCAAACTCAAAAGAAAAATTTAAAGCCGCGTTTAACTTAATATTTCTGATAGATAATTGTATTTCTTTTTTTGCAAATTATAATATTTTAATTTATGTAAAATTGATCTTTTTATTTAAAAATTCAACAATTTTATTTCCTCGTTCATAAGTTTTAATCAAAAAATGATGATATGATATATTGGAAATAATATGACATTGATATATACAAATTAATATCTATAAAATTGCAATAAAATCTTTTAAAAAGTTCAATTTTAACTTCTGAAATTAATTATTTTTGTAATTTAATTATTAATGTATAAATAATTAATACATCTAGATGTTTCTACATCATAAGATCGTATGTCACATCTTTTAAAATATGTTAAATCATTATTTTCTAGTTTAAAAATTTGATAGATAGACTAAAATTGTTGAATTTTAAATAGCGGGACTAATTTTCTAAATTGATGAAAATAGAAGAACCAAAATCGCAATTAAGTTTAATATTTTTTTTAAAGTTTGTAGCATTTTTATAAGTTACTTGAAGTATCGTTTGAGTTTAGAGTTTATATCATTTTATTTTTCATTTATTTTTATCTTCATTATCTTAATTGAAAATTTTAAAATATTAATTAAAGATATATTTTTTACGTTATTTTATATTTCTGAGGTAGTTCAATTGTCAACTTTGTCAAACACTTTATAAAATAATGTTATTAGAACACAAAATGAGACACAAATACAATATTATATAAAATACAGCGGGGTCATGTTTTGTTTTTCATAAAATGTCAAAGTATTTTATTTATGTTCTATTTTGTGTTAAATTTTGTATTTCAATAACATTATTTTACTTTAAATTATGTCAACTAATTCATCTACTATTATCTATCGACTAACTTATCTATTATTCGTTATAAATTCATCATCTATCAACTTATTTATTTCTTTTCAGCTACTTTTCCCAAAGAAAATCTAAATCTCACTGTATATTGGTGGACTGAGTTAGTGAAATTACACATTGTGAAAGAGATTCGACTTATCTCAACCATTCATTTTGGTATTTGATCTATAATCCATTATTTTCATATATAGTTGTTTCTAGTGAATCAACAAGGTTTTGTTTACAACTTATTTAAAAGTCTATAGAACGCATACCGTATATAAACTACTTTTATAATAATATGTAAACTATAGTCAAACTATTTTGACAAAAATCTAATGTAGTTAAGAAAAAAAAAAACTAGGTTTAAATATAACTTTATATAATTGTAGTTTGTTTTTTAGTCTTGTAATTTTTTTCATTCAAAATCTACAAAATTTAAAAACACTTATTTTTAGGGACAATTGCTGTTAGAGACAAAAAAAATAATTGTTTTATAAATTACTGAAATTGGATTTAAACAAAAAAACAAAAATTACAAAGACTAAAATAAAAAAACACTATAATTGCAAGAATTAAAATCATATTTTTTTATAAAAAAAAATATATATATATATAAGCAGGAAAATGGTGTTGAGGTAAAATCTCAAATTAATGTTTTGATTTAAACAAATAAAGGTTAGTTAAAGACTTTAATTATTATTCTAAATTATGTGTTAATTTAACATGTGCTTTTGAGTGTAATAAATTCAAGATAGGTACTAAGAAAAAGCAAGCAAATTCAGTTTAAGGAAAGAGCTAAAAATTGAACCAAGAATGTTCTTGATAAAATCTGGGAAACCAAGAACCTTCTTCACGTTTTTGTTATTTTCATCAAACAAGATCAGATCAGTTTTTAATGCAAGGAAAACTCTTGTAAATCGCGAATGGATGTTCAATTCAACTACTAGGAATATACATCTCTCATATGAGCAAAAGAAACACTCAAAAATAGCAAAGATTAAAAGGCACAACTTAAAGTAAAAGTGCCAAACAATCATTCTCCAGCATGGTAACATCAGTCTCCAGATTGATAAAGCATTCTCTAGCATGGTAATATCAATCTCCAGATTGACAAATATTCTCCAACATGTTACACATAATCTCCATCATGCGAACATCTTTCTCCAATATCATTATCAACTGTCTCTAAAATGATTAAACATTATTCTCCAATATGATGACATGAGTCCCATAATGATACAATCATTCTCCAGTATATTAACCATCATTCTCTAACTTTGTTACATCATTCTCCAACCTGTTTTGCATGAATCAAAAGGCAGTCTTAATCTGAATCGATTAAGCACATCTCTGAGATGTTTGTGTACATAAACAAAGGATCATCACATACAAGAAAGATAAGCTACAAATCAGACATTATTATTGCAGAAACAAAAATGTAGAATGTTCAAATCAAGAACATTCAAGGTTTAAAAAGTTTGGTCTTTGGTCAAGTTTGACACGGGACAACAAGGTCCCTTTTCAACAGTCATAATAAATGCCATCAACCTCCTTGAAACCTATAAATGCAACCCCCAAGCTCGAAGGAAAAGTAGAACTTCAAGTGCTAAGAAAAGCCATCAATCACATGCACTTACATACTTGAAAGCTTCTCATTTGCAAAAGAATCAGTTCTGATTTCCTCTTCATATATGAAGATCATACTACTGAATTCTTTTATCAAGAATTTACTCTTAAACATGAGTTGAGCATACTCAGATTCTACCAATCTCTTTAAATCATTATTGTGTAAACTCAAAACTATAAGGGTTGTTTATAGTGTGAGTAGTTTTGTAAAAATTCTTTTATGGTTAAAAGGTGAATTGAAAAATCATCTCTAAAGATTGATAGGTGACCTGATTGAATCCTTTCTGGGTGGAAAGGAATTGTTGTTTTAGATCAAGGTTGATCTTAACAAAAACTGTGTAAAACCAAGAACGTTCTCTATTTGAACACTTAGTGAAAAATCTCATAATTGTGAGGACTGGACATAAAGTTGGGTGAACCAGGATATATCATTGTGTGGTTTCTCTTCCCTTATCTCTATTTACTTTCAGTCATTTTGATTATCAAGTTAAATAGATAAGCTAAAACTGTTATTTTAACTAACCAAGAACGTTCTTTGTTTTCTGTTTTCAAAACCAAAGTCAATCTTGCGTTATTTTCTTAAGATTTTAAAAGGAAAATTTAAATATGTGAATGTACAATTCAAACTCTCTTCCTTGTAAATTGACATTTATACTTCAAATGGAACCTTCCATTTCATAATATTTTTTGTATGAGTCCATTGCTTAATATTTTTCCTATGTTATAAAAACAACGTAGGAAAAATAGATCATGAGGTACTTTATGTTTCATAAAAGTAACAATTTGGTCTTTTATATATTTTTATTTGTGTGTAATATTTAAGTCGTTTATGTTTAAATCATTTTCCGCTTAGGTCCTGTAAGAAGTACCTTGTAGAATAATACTATTCCTTAATCTTTTTTGTGATTTTTTGGAAAAATTCGGAGCAATCCGAGACAATCGCCTGAAAATGTACTTTTTTGACTAATAAAGTGTGGAATTGAGCCTACACGGCCTATACAACAACGAAGCACAAAAACAATTGGTAGGATGGTTAGTAGTATTCTAAAATTGACTAATATTACTATTAGAGAGTCCCCAGAAACGGTACCAAAATACAAGTAATAAAAATATAGTGTAGGACAACACTCAAGTTGTCTCGCAAGAACTTATGACAATATTAATCGAATTCAAAATCAATAAAAAATAAATAAGTGAGTTTTGAATTTAGGTTCGGAATAAAATAGGAACATGATCAATATGAAGAATTTCCAAACTCAATCTGAATAAAATACAATTCAAAATTATACAAGGACTCAATTGAAGCCCCGATTTTAACTATAAATAAATACTCAAAGTTGAAGAAGAAGATCATAAAAAAGCATAAAAGAGTACAATAACTCAAGCTCAAAATTCTAAATTCATCTTAGAGTTCAAAGACATAAACACTTGTTCGAATGATAAATATTTTCTAAGTATTTTTTCTTAGAGTGTGAGAGTTGTTATTATTATCTGCTTTGTTAGAAGTAAATACTTAAAGTTCCAATATTTTGTATCCAACCCATTAATGGTTTAGTTCCTCATTCAATGTGGGGTAGTCAAATTGTTAGGAGAAGAGTAAAAGCATAAAGAAGTAGAATAACTCAAGCTCAAAATTATAATTCATCTTAGAGTTCAAAGACAGAAACACTTATTCAAATGATAAATATTTTCTAAGTATTTTTCTTAGAGTGTGAGAGTTATTATTATTATTATTATTATTATTATTATTATTATTATTATTATTATTATTATTATTATTATTATTATTATTATTATTATTATTATCACCTTTGTTAGAAGTAAACACTTAAAGTTCCAATATTTTGTATCCAACCCGATAATGGTTTAGTTCCTCATTCAATGTGGGGTAGTCACGTTGTTAGGAGACGAATTGACTTGTAGGGTCAAAGTTGTTAGTTCCTTAAAAGCCTGGGGTTGTTAGGCTGTTTGGGAGAACTGTCTTGGATGGTAAGATGTTTTATAATTCAAGGTATTTGAATTGGTGGATTTAAAAGCCCTTGAATGAGAGGACTGGATGTAGTCAAGTTAGTGGCGAACTAGGATAAATATATGTGTCAAATTATTTATGCTTTCATTGTTTGCAGCCTCTGAATCTAATTGCTTCTTATCTAAGTAATTCATAAAAATAAACTAACCTTCATCAAATTAGCAAAAAGTTATCAACTTTGGCACACACAACTCAACCCCCCCCCCCCTCTCATTCTCGTGTTTGTACCTTCAATTGGCATCCGAGCTCGGTCTCAAGGGTAAGCATTTTACAGTGTTTGAGGACAACTCCAAAGGTTCAACATGTCTGAATTTAGTGAATCAGCAAATGAATAATTGAAGTATTTTTTGACTTTACTTGATATGATTTAAATATTGCTATAAATTATTTTTTAAATAACAATCACAAATTATCTTCAAAATTGAAAACACTTAGGAAAGAAGATACAAATCTGACTAAAAAAGTTAATACTTTAAATAATCAAAGTGTTGAATTTAATACAAAAAACACAACTTTGAAAACTAATATTATTGAACTTAAAACAGAAAACACAACTGTGAAAATTGATATTATTGAATATAAAACAGAAAATCCAACTCTGAAAACTGATATTACTAAATTTAAAACAGAGAATGCAAATCTGAAAACTGATATTGTTGAACTTAAGGTTGAAAATTTAACTCTGAAAAGTAATTATAGTTCAACAGCAATTGAAAATACCGCTTAAAATTCTAATAAGCATGAAATATCATTTCAATGTTTTCTTGATAATGGTATAGAAAGAAGCAAGTATGCATCTACAATTTATGGTGTTAATAGGAATGGTAAAAGAGGAACAAGATTTCAAGAAAAAGAAAGTGAACCTAAGTTTGTTCCCTCTAATGATATATGTATTAATTTCTATAAGAAAAGTCACACTAAAATATCTTGTCATATGCTTGTTGAGGCAAAATCCCATATTAATGTTTTGATGTAAACAAATAAAAGTTAATTAAAGACTCTAATTATGATTCTAAATTATGTATTAATTTATCATGTGCTTTTGAGTGTAATAATCCATGTTAGGTATAAAGAAAAGCAAGAGAAATCAGTTTAAAGAAAGAGCTAAAAAGGAACAAAACTAAACCAAGAACGTTCTTGACATAATCTGGAAAACCAAGAACATTCTCCACACTTCTGTCATTTTCAGCAAGCAAGATCAAATCAATTTTTAATACAAGGAAAACTCTTGAAAATCACAAATGGATTTCCAGTTCATATACTAGGAATATACAACTCTCATATGAGCAGTAGAATCACTAAAGAGGATCAATGATTAAAAGGCACAACTCAAAACAAAAGTGACAAATGAACAATGTCCAACAGTGTAACATCAGTCTCTAGATTGATAAATGTTATCCATCCCGTGACAGATAATTGTTAGCAAGATACATCTTTCTCCAACATGATTGAGAGTTGTCTCCAAAATGATCAACATCATTCTCCAGCCTTGTTACATCATTCTCCAACCTTGTTACATCATTCTCCAGCCTTGTTACATCATTCTCCAACCTTGTTACATCATTCTCCAGCCTTGTTACATCATTCTCCAACCTTGTTACATTTTTCTCTAGCTTGTTTTGCACGAATTCTAAGGCATAGTTAATATGAATCGATTAAGAACATCTCTGAGATGTTTGTGTGCATAAATAAAGGATCATCACAGTCCAGATTGAGTAGCTACAAATCAGACATTATTAACACAAAAGAATAAATGTCGAATGTCCAAACCAAGAAAATTAAGTTTAAAAGTCTAGTATTTGGTCAAGCATAACATTTGACAACCAGGCACCTTTTCAACGGTTATAATAGCTGTCATCAACCTCCTTAAAGCCTATTAAATGAACCCCAAGCTCAAATGTCTGATCTTAAGATTTTCATAACCAAGATCAATGTTGAGTTATTTTCTTAAGATTTTAACAAGAAATTTTAAATAGGTGAATGTACAATTCAAACCCCCTTTCTTGTAAATTGATATTGCTACTTGAATTGGCATCAGAGAAAGGTCTCTATAGATTAAACACATTAACAAGTACTAGAGTAAAGATCTAGAAGAAAAAATGTCAAAAGCAAAATACGTTGTCGGAGGAGGATCTTCAAACATACCACCTTACTTTGATGGAACATATTACTACTTCTGAAGAACAAGATGCAGTTGTTTCTAAAATCTCAAGATATAGGAATGTGGTACATCATTACAAATGGAGATTTCATACCAAGAGTTTATCAAAATGATTCAACCACTGCTGAAAAGAAAGAAATAAACTTGACACCAGAAGACAAAACTAAGGTACCCCTAAACTCTAAAGCTCAATTATTCTTATCGTGTGCTTTGAGCAGGGAAGAAAGCAAAAGAGTTGATGAATGCACCACTGCTAAAGAAGTATGGGACACACTGCAGATTCATCATGAAGGAACAAGTCATGTCAAAGAAATAAGAATAGGCATTGGCATAATGAAGTTTGAGTTGATCGAAATGAATGAAGGAAAAACCATTGATGAGATGTACTTAAGGTTCACAACTATAGTAAATAATATGCGTTCTCTTGGGAAAGTTTATATAGTACAAGACATAGTAAGAAAGATCGTGAGATGTCTTATAGCCATATGGAGACCGATGGTGAAATCTATAAGCCAAACCCAAAATATTGAAGTGCTTTCATTAGAACAACTAATTGGAACTTTAAGAACACATGAAGTATTGTTACAAGAAGATAAATTAACCAAGAAAGGAAAAGCAATAGCATTAAAAGCATCTCAAGAAATTACACCAGCACAAATAGAAGAAGAATCATAAGAAACTGGACAAAAAGATGTTGATGAAGATATTGCTCTTCTCACTAGAAGAATTCAAAGAATGATGAGAAAAAGAAATCAAATCAAGAAAGAATTTCCAATCAAAAGAGAAAGTCCCAAAATATAAGTGGACAAGAGCCAAATTATATGTTTTGGATGTAATAAATTAGGACATTACAAATATGAATATCCCCTAAGTAAGAAACGACAAAATAGATTTCCTTTAAAAAAGAAATCAATGATGGCTACATGGGATAACTCACATGAATCTAATGAAGATGAAGATGAAGAAGCTAACATATGCTTAATGGAAATACAGAAGAAAATGAGGTAAAAAATTCTGAATCTTTTCTTTTGTGTGAATAAATGGAAAAATAATTTGATAACTTGCTAAATGATTCAAACTTTCTTGTACAAAAGTGTAGTTCTTTATTAAGAAAAATTTTACAAAGAAAAAGAATAGAAAGAGAAAACTCAGGCTATGAATGATTAGCTTAAAGGGATCATTCAGAATCTAAAAGAATCTCAACTTAAAGATTTTAAAACTGAAAATAAAGAAAGTCAAGAACATTCTGCATTTCAAAAGGAGAATGTTCTCGTAAAAGCTGGACTTGAACGTCTTAAAAATGATTTGTCAAATTTCATTGGAGGCACTGAAACATTTCAAAAAATCATGGGATCTCAAGTAGGAATATTTGATAAAACTGTTATTGGATTCGATCAAACTCAAAAAACCAAAATGTATGAAAAAAAATTTGTTTCAGAAAGAAAATAAGGAAAATACAAAATCAAATGGTCATATTGCAGCAAAAAAAAAAAAGAACAAAACAAATCTTCAAAAGAAGAGAACATTATGGAACAAAAAGAAAGATTTTTCAAAATCTGAAAAAAGGAGAACATTCTTCAGCTAATGCAGCAAATGGAGAATATTTTGGAATTTTAACAAAACTAGTTAAAAATCAGATTTCTAAACCTTTTCAAAAACAAACGACTAGATGTTCCTCCAGTTCTACGATTAGACACTCTGAATCAACAAGCCATATTAAGAAGAAATCAAAATTTAAAACTAACCCTCTAGACCCCAAGACCACATGGGTACCTAAAGTTAATGTAACAAATCATGCAGGTTGGATTTCAAAAGTATCAAGAAAAAGCCATAGTTCTTGGACAGTGGTTGTTCAAGACATATGACGAGTGATAAAAACTACTTCATGTCCATTCTCAAGAAAGATGGAGGATCAGTCACCTTCGATAATAATAATCAAGCTCAGGTTAAAGGTAAAGGAACAATTGGTAAGAAAAATTCTACTCAAATAACTGATGTTTAATATGTGGAAGGTATGAAACATAATCTCTTAAGCATAAGTCAACTATGTGACAATGGCTTTGAAGTTATTTTCAAACCTAACCTATGTGAAATCATAAAAAGAAATTATGGGGAAATACTTTTTTCTGGAACTAGAAAGAAAAATCTTTATGTTTTATATCTTGAAGAAATACTTGATTAATCCTACTTCATGTCTATCAATAAAGGTAAATGGATTTGGCATAAGCGGACAGGTCATGTTAGCATGAAAACCATTTCAAAAATTTAAAAACTAGAACTTGTTAAAGGATTACCATAACTCAATTTTGAAAAAGATAAAGTTTGTGAAGTATGTGGTAAGGGAAAAAAAGTTAAAAACAATTTTCATTCAAAATGGTTCATCTCCACAAACAGAATTCTTGAACTGCTTCACATAGATGTTTTTGACCTTGTTAAAACAACAAGTTTAGGAGGAATGAAGTATAGTTTTGTTATTGTTGATGATTTCTCTAATACACTTGGGTATTATTTTTAAAACAAAAAGATGATGCTTTTGATACCTTCAAAATATTTTGTAAAAAGGTACAAAATGAAAAAGATTCCAACATCATTTCTATAAGAAATGATCATGGAGGAGAATTCATAGATGCTTCTTTTAAAACCTTCCTTGAGAAACTTGGCATTTCTCAAAATCTATCTTGTGCAATAACTCCTCAACAAAATGTAGTTGTTGAAAGTTTGATGCAAAATCAAACAAAGTTATATTTTTGGGTTACTCAACTGATTCTAAAGGGTATCATAGTTTCAATTTAAAAACCAAAATTATTGAAATCAACATGCATATATCATTTGATTAATTTGATGATCTTGATTTGAATATAAATGATGAGGAAGAAGAAAAACATTATGGGAAATAGCAGAATGTTCCTCAGGAAAACCAGATTGATAAACAATCTATGTTTCATTCTCCACCTAAAAGCAGGAGAACGATTAGTGCTCATCTTCAAAATCAAACCATTGGAGATATTGTTGATGAAATTAGAACAAGAATGTCATTCAAGGATGACGGCAACAACAACATGGCAATGATCTCCCTAATTAAACCAACATCAATCAAAACCAAATCATGTTTTTAAGCTCACCAAAGCTCTATATGGTTTAAAACAAGCACAAAGAGCTTGGTATGAATGATTTAGTTCCATTTTTAATCAAAAATGGATTTTCTAGAGGAAATATTGACACTACATTGTTCCAGAAAAATGATAAAAATGATTTACTTATTATTCAAGTGTATGTCGATGATATTATCTTTGCCTCAACTAATGAGAAAATGTGGGATGCTTTTCCAAAACTCATGCAAAGTGAATTTGAATTGAGTATGATGGGAGAATTAACATATTTTTTCTGCTTGTAAATTAAGCAACATAAAGATGACATTTTTATATGTAAAAAAAATACATAAAATATCTTTTAACAAAATATAAAATGATTGAAGCCAAAATCATGATTACTCCCTTGCATCCATCTTCTTAATTAGACAAAGATGAAAATGGAAAATGTATTTCAGAAAAAGAGTAAAGGGGTAGGATATGATTTTTGCTATATTTAACTACTAGTAGACTTGACATTGTGTTTGCAGTAGGATTATGTGAAGTAGCAATGTCAATTTACAAGGAATGAGGTTTGAATTGTAAATTCACCTATTTAAAATTTCCTGTTAAAATCTTGGTTATGAAAACTGAAAACAGATAACATCCTTGGTTCTTGAAATAGAAAAAGGAGAACATTTTTGGTTAGTTAAAATCACAATTTTAGTTTATCTATTTAACTTGATAATCAAAATCAATGAAAGTAAATAGAGATAAGGAAGAGATACCATGCAAAGATATATCCTGGTTCACCCAACTCGTACTATGTCCAGTCCTCACACCTGTGAGATTTTCCACCAAGTGTTCAAATGGAGAACGTGCTTCGTTTTACAACGTTCTTGGTTTTACTCATTTTTTTAATAAGATCGACGTTGATCTGTAAGAGCAACTCCATTCCATCCAGAAAGGATTCAATCAAGTCGCCTATCAATCTTGAGAGGGTTTTACAATTCACCTTTTAACCATAAAAGGATTTTTAAAAAATTACTCAAACTATAAGCAACCCTTATAGTTTTGAGTTTGCATAATAATGATTTAAAGAGATTGGTAGAATCTGAGTATGCTTAACTCGTGTTTGAGAAATATTCTTGATAAAGGATTTCAGTAGTACGATATGGATATATGAAGATTAAATAAGAACTGATTTTTTGTAATTAAGAAACTTTTAAGTATGTAAGTATATGTGATTGATGGATTTTCTTAGAGCTTGAAGTTCTACGTTTTCCTTGAGCTTGGGGTTCATTTTATAGGCTTCAAAGAGATTGATGACAGCTATTATGACCATTGAAAATGTGTATGACTCTCATGGGTCAGACTTGACCAAAGACTAGACTTTTAAAATTTGAATGTTCTTGTTTTGAACATTATGCGTTTCTCTTTCTATGTTAATATCGTCTAATCATAAGTTTTTCATTCTTTACTATGATGATCATTTTTTTATGCACACAAATATCTCAATAAGTTGGAGAATGTTCGTATCATTCTGGACTGATGTCATCAAACAGGAGAATGATGTTGGCCATTCTAGAGACATATGTTAATCATGCTAGATAAAGATGTTTGGTGTTGAAGATTATGTGTAACATGTTGGAGAATGTTTATCAACCTGGAGATGGATGTTACACTGTTGGAGAATGATCATTTGTCACTTTTGCTTTAAGTTGTGGCTTTTAATCTTTGATCCTTTTGAGTGATTGTTTCGCTCATATGAGAGTTGTATATTCCTAGTATATGAACTGGAAATCCATTCGCAAACGTTTTTATGACCAAATTATGTCAAGAACGTTCTTGGTTCAATTTTGTTCATTTTTTGCTCTTTCTTTCACCTAATTTCTGTTGCATTTTCTTTGTACCTAACTTGGATTATTACACTCAAAAGCACATGTTAAATTGACACATAATTTAGATTCACAATTAGAGTATTTAATTAACTTTTATTTGTTTACATCATAATATTAATTTAGGATTTTGCCTCAACAATCTCTCCATTTTTGATGATGACAAATATGTTAATTTTGATTCGAATTTCAAACATAGAGAGCTTAATAGCTCCCCTTGAGAATATGTTTCATATTTTTGTATCGAAAATGCAAAAAGGAATGGGAGAAAAAATGAAAATATAATCTTATTTAGAGAGGGAGAGAGAAGATCCATCAGATGCAGACGATCTTGAAGGTGTTGGGTCAACATGGAAGGAAGGAGGAGGATCAATCCATAACTTCGAAAACAGCTGGGTGGTCATCCATTCCCTTAGAATCGCAAACTCCCTATCCTGATGTGTTTGTCGAGCCATGATAGTCTGTAGGACAGCCATGATGGATTGGTTGGTGGAGTCTTACTAGACTTTTTGACGCTTAGGCTGGCTATTTGAGCTATCCTTGGGTGTTGTGGGGAAAGTGTTGTGAGATGGAGATGCATCAATGGAAAAAGAGGACAGAGTGGAAAATGAGGTGACAATGGTGGGAAGGGTCATGGTTGGTGATGTTGGGGGACGACTGGATATACCATGTGTGGCGAGAAAGTTAAGAAATTGACTAATTCTGAAGATTGAGGGAAATGAAGGTTGGTGACATGATAGATGAAGGGTGAAATGGTAGTTGAGCACACATGTCACTGAGTGGATTGTAAGGAGGAGGGATGGTAGGTTCAACATATGATGTGGGTTGAAAGGAAGAAGGGAGAATGTGTGGGGAAGAACGTTCTTGAGCTGCTGGTTGAGGAAGAGAGGATGGAGAACATTCTTTAGTGGCTGCTTGGATAGGGCAAGATGAAGAACGTTCTTGAGCAAAAGGTGGAGAACATTCTTGAGTATTTTTGTGTGTAGAATGACAAGGAGCAGCTGGTGGAGACTGTTCTCTTGGGAAAATATTGGATGCACCAGATTTGCGCAGTGAGTGCTTTCTCTAGAGAGAGGTGGAAGGAACTGCAGATTTTGGAATGTGTTTTGCTGAAGATTGATTCTTCATATTAGACACATTCTTTGAGGAAAAAAAAATGAGATTTTGATGGTTGAAGTTTCAGAAGAGAGAGGGACTTCAAAATACCTAAAGATTTTTGACAAAAGCATGCTATACGAGACTATATTTTTCTTGTAGTCCTTCATCGTTGCAGCGATCATATTTTGATGAATGATGAAAGGTAGATTGACCCTCTTCCACTTGAGGAGATGATGAATGCTTAGAGCATCATTATTAGAAATGTACTCATGACTTCCCTAGTGTAGTAAGATGGAATTTTGGCTAATGTTGTTAAATACCTTGCAGATGCGATTTAAGAATGTAAACAAGTGGCTTTTGCAGCCATCTTGAAAGATTCTAGCAAACACCTCATTCCTATTCAGATTGAAAACTGATTACCAATTCTTTCCAAAGAAAGAAGGTCCATCATTTGGCATGTTGAAGATGGTGGTAAGAATATCAGCGATCAAACGAGTCTCAATACCCTTGAGAGTTGTCACT
This sequence comes from Cicer pinnatifidum, assembly GCA_037974775.1. Taxonomy (NCBI): domain Eukaryota; kingdom Viridiplantae; phylum Streptophyta; class Magnoliopsida; order Fabales; family Fabaceae; genus Cicer; species Cicer pinnatifidum. The sequence goes on from JBBPBR010000008.1 coordinate 35,084,697, forward strand.
AAAAGTGACTTCTATGGAAAGGTATGGGCTCTACAGTAGAAGGCCCTCACCATATGCGGGCATTAATAGTTAGAGATTTGCAGAATTTGGGTCCAGTTAATTGCATCTGTATGGTTTTTTATAGAGGTGCCTTCGATGAGCATATTTTCAAGCAAGAAAACTCTACCAATTCCAACAGGCCGCTTAGCCCATTTTTCAACATAGGTTTTTTGTAGGGTTGAAGGAATGAGTGGAGGGAATTGTATTTTAGGGCCTGATTTGGGAGGGTGGGTGGGAGATGAAGAATGTTTTGGATGTACAATAGGAGGAGCATAACTTTCTGGTGAAGTAGAAGGAGAATGTTCTTGAAAAGGTGGATAACTTTCTCAAGGCTTTTGCTTGGGAGCAGCTGCTTTGCCCTTTTGAGGGTTTTTAACTTGTTTTTGGCTAAAAAATACGATAGAGTAATGGTAGTTTTGACCTTTAAATTTTTTTCAATGAGGGTTTTGATGGAGATGGTTGAGAGGGTTTTATAGATGAGAAAATCCCAGTCATTGGTTTTCTCATTTGATTTGGGGGTGTGGAGAAAAAAGGTTCAATTTGGAATGAGGATGTGGATGGTTCAGATGGTTTGAGAGGTGTTGAAGTCTTTGTAGGGTTTGGAGTTGAAGCTTCTAAATCATCACTGTTAGAGATGACGAAGATTGTAGGTTTTAAATGTTTAGGCTTTGAGGTATCCATTCTAGTCGATACTCTCATCGAGCGTCTCTTTGGCTCCGTTGGTTTAGGAAAGGATTATAGAAGGTGAGGATGGACTTCATTTAGATTTGGAGTGGGAAATTGGAAGAAAGGGGGAGTACGATTAATAATGGGTTAAGAGAGATGAAGTTAGGGTTGGAATCTTGTCTAGGGCTAGATTCAGGGGAAGAAGAGAAGTAGTCTGAAAAAAATATTTTCAGAAGATTTATGAGGAGGAGTCGGTCTTGGTGGAGGTGAAGGTGAACGATTGTAAAATGGTGAAGATGAAAGAGATGATGAGGATACATGTGCATTAAGGCAAACGCTTTTCATGGCAGTCATTTTAGTACGAGCCATTTCAATATTTTGCAGAAAACTGTTTGAAGGTTTTTTGAGAAGTTTGAGAGTTGTTGTTTTTGGAAGAAGAAGAAACTATTTTAGGAAGACGGACGAACGTGATGATGATTTGCAGTATTTTGTTTTGTTGGGGAAAATGAAGTGACTGATTGGTGTTGGAAAAGAGGAGAAATGACATAGTGGCAGTTACATTTATAGACAAGGAAACACGTCTTATTAATGCCACTAATAAGACCTTTTGCTGAGTTTTGAGGGAAAAGGGGAGAATTATGTGTGCTGAAGAGCAAAATAGAACTTTTTCTATACCATAGGCCAAGATCAGTAGTACCAACGAGATATCTAAAAATTCTTTTTCCAGCTGTTAAATGAGATTCTTTAGGTGTTGATTGAAATCTAGCACATAATCCTACTGCAAACACAATGTCAAGTATACCCCTGTACTCTTTTTCAGAAATAGATTTTCCATTTTCATCTTTGTCTAATGCAGATGATGGATGCTTGGGAGTAATCGTGATTTTGGCTTTATATATGTTATATTTTGTTTAGAGATCTTTTATATATTTTTCTTGACATATAAAATGCCATCTTCATGTTGCTTAATATGCAAGCCAAGAAAATATATAAGTCTCCCTCATACTCATTTCAAATTCACTTTGAATGAGTTTTGAAAAAGAATCACACATTTTCTCATGAGTTTAGCCAAAGATAATATCATTGACATACCCTTGAACAATAAGTAAATCCGTTTTTTTTTTCATTTTTCTTGAACAGTGTAGTGTAAATCTTTGCTCTAGAAAATTCGTTTTTGATTAAAATGGAACTAAGTCGTTCATACCAAGCTATTGGTGCTTGTTTTAAACCATATAGAGTTTTGATGAGTTTGAAAACATGATTTGTTTTGATTGATCTTCGAAACTAGGAGGTTGACAAACATAAACTTGTTTATTTAAAAAACATTTAAAAATGCACTTTTAACATCCATTTAAAACAGTTTGATAAGTTTATGAGATGCATATGCAAGATGAATTCGATTGGCTTCTAACCTTGGAACGAGAGCAAAAGTTTCATCATAATCTATACCTTCTTATTGATTGTAACCTTGAGCAACCAACCTTGCTTTGTTTCTCACAACCTTACCTTCTTCATCTAGTTTGTTTCTAAATACCCATCTTGTTCCTATGATGGTTTGATCTTGTGGATCTGGAACTAGTTTCCAGACTTCATTCTATTCAAATTGAAGAAGTTCTTGCTTCATCGCGTCAATCCAACATTGATCAACTATGGCTTATTTGATTGATTTTGGTTCCATTTGGGAGATCATTTCCATGTTGTTGTTTCCACCATCGTTGAATGACATTCTTATTTTAATTCCATCACCATTATCTCCAACGATTAGATTCTGAGAAACATTTTGTTGTTGTTGTTGTCCAGAATGTTCTTCTTCTTCCTAATCTTTTTTACTCAAATCAAGATCATCAAATAATATATGCATGCTGATTTCAATTATTTTGGTTTTTTAATCTTTAGAATCGGTTGAGTATCCCAAAAATATAGCTTTGTCCGATTTGGCATCAAAATTTCCAAGAGTTTCTTTATTGTTCAAGATATAACAATAACAACCAAAAATGTTAAAATATAAGATGTTTGATTTCCTGTTTTTCCAAATTTCATATGGTGTTTGTTTATGATCTTTCTTATTGATACACAGTTTAAAATGTAACATGATGTATTGATAACTTCATCCCAAATGTATTTTTCAACATTAGGCTCTTCCAAGATTGTTCTTTCCATTTCTGGTAAGGTTAAATTTTTTATTTCAACAACACCATTTTATTGAGGAGTTCTTGCAGATGATAAATTATGAGAAATGCCAAGTTCTTCAAGAAAGGTTTTAAAAGAAACATTTATGAATTCTCTTGCATGATCACTTCTTATAGAAATGATGTTGGAATGTTTTTCATTTTGTACCTTTTTATAAAATATTTTGAAGTCATCAAAAGTATCATCTTTTTGTTTTAAAAATAATAACCAAGTTTTACGTGAGAAATACTCAACAATAATAAAACCATACTTCATTCCTCATAAACTTGTTGTTTTAATAGGACCAAAAAGATATATGTGAAGCAGCTCAAGAATTTTGTTTATGGAGATGAACTCTTTTGAATGAAAACTACTCATGACTTGTTTTCCTTTAGCACATGCTTCACATACTCTATCTTTTTCAAAATTCAATTTTGGTAATCGTCTAACAAGTTCGAGTTTCAAAATTTTTGAAATGGTTTTCATGCTAACATGACATGTTCGATTATGTCAAATCCATTTATCTTGATTAATAGACATGAAGCAAGATTCATCAGATAGTTCTTCAAGATATAAAACATACAAATTTTTCTTTCTAGTTCCAGAAAAAAGTACTTCCCCGAAATTTCTTTTTATGATTTCACAAAGGTTAGGTTTGGAAATAACTTCAAAGCCATTGCCACATAGTTGACTTACGCTTAGGAGATTATGTTTCATACCTTCTACATATGAAGCATCAATTATTTGAGTAAAATTTTTGTTACCAATTGTTCCTTTACCTTTAATTCGAGATTGATTATCATTCCCAAAGGTGATTGATCCTCCATCTTTCTTGACAATGGACATGAAGTAGTTTTTGTCACCTTTCTTATGTCTTGAACAACCACTGTCCAAGAAACCTGGCTTTTTCTTGATACTTTTGAAATCCAACCTGCATGATTTGTTACATTAACTTTAGGTACCCATGTGGTCTTGGGGTCTAGAGGGTTAGTTTTAAATTTTGATTTCTTCTTAATATGGCTTGTTCATTCATAGTGGCCAATCTTAGAACTGGAAGAACATCTAGTGATTTGTTTTTGAAAAGGTTTAGAAAATTGAGTTTTAACTAGTTTTGGTAAAATTCCAGAACATTATCCTTTTGCTGCATTAGATGGAAAACGTTCTCCTTTTTCCATATTTTGAAAAAAAATTGTTTTTGCTCTATAATGTTCTTTTTTTTTTGAAGATCTTTTTGTTCTTGTTTTATCATCTTTTTTCTTTAAATAGCATGCAAATTCTAGATGCCCAATCTTGCTGCAATATGAACATTTAATTTTACTTTTACCTTCTTTTCTTTCTAGAACAAAAAAGTTTTCATACATTTTGGTTTTTAGAGTTTGATCGAACCCAAGTCTAGCTTTATCAAATTTTCCTACTTGAGATGCCATGATTTTTTGAAATATTTCAGTGGCTCTAATGAAATTTGACAAATCATTTTTAAGAAGTTCAACTTCAGCTTTAAAGAGAACGCTATCCTTTTGAAATGCATAATGTTCTTGACTTTCTTGATTTTTAGTTTTAAAATCTTTGAGCTGAGATTCTTTCATATTTTGAATGATCTATTTAAATTGATCATTCATAGCCTGAGTTTTTGCTTTTTCTTTTTTTTTTCTTTGTGAAGTTTTTCTATTAAAGAACTACACTTTTGAACAAGAAAGTTTGAATCATTTAGCAAGTTATCAAATCTTTTTCCATTTGTTCACACTAAAGACGAGTTTCAGGATTTTTTACCTCATTTTCTTCTGTATTTGCCATTAATCATATATTGGCTTTTTCATCTTCTACTTCATCAAATTCATCTAAGTTATCCCATATAGCCATCGTTGATTTATTTTGGAAAGGAACTTTGTTTGGTGTTTTTTATTTAGGGGACATTCAAATTTGTAATGTCCCAATTTATTATATCCAAAACATGTGATTTGACTCTTGTCCACTTCTATTTTGGGGCTTTCTCTTTTTTTGGAAATCCTTTCTTGATCAAATCTCTTCTTCTCATCATTCTTTGAATTCTTCTAGTGAGGAGGGCAATTTCTTCATCAGCATCTTCTCGTCCAGTTTCTTCTAATTCTCCTTTTGTTTGTGCTGGTATACTTTCTTGAATTGAATTCAATACTATTGATTTTCCTTTCTCGGCTGGTTTATCTTCTTGTAACAATATTTCATGTGCTCTTAAAGTTCCAATTAGTTCTTCTAATGCAAGCACTTCAAGATTTTAGGTATGGCTTATACTGTCACCATTGGTCTCCATATGGTTGGAAGACATCTCATGATCTTTCTTACTTTGCCTTGTACAGAGTAAGCTTTGCCAAGAGAACACATCTCATTTACTATAGTTGTGAAACTTGAGTACATCTCATCAATGGTTTCTCTTTCATTCATTTTGAACAGCTCAAACTTACTTATGTCAATGACTATTTTTGTTTCTTTGACATGGCTTGTTCCTTCATGATGAGTTTGTAGTGCGTCCCACATTTCTTTAGCAGTTGAGCATTCATCAACTCTTTCTCTTTCTTCCCTTCTCAAAGAATACGATAAGAATAATTGAGCTTTAGAATTTAGGAGTACCTTAGTTTTGTCTTCAGGTGTCCAGTCTATTTCTTTCTTTTCAGCAGTGGTTGAATCTTTCAGAAACAACTGCATCTTGTTCTTCCAGAAGTAGAAATCTGTTCCATCAAAGTAAGGTGGTCTGTTTGAAGATCATCCTTCAATAATGTATTTTCTTTTGTCATTTTTTCTTCTAGATCTTTACTCTAGCACTTGTTAAAGTGTTTAATCTTTAGAGATCTTGCTCTGATACCAATTGAAGTAGTAATGTCAGTTTACAAGGAAATGAGTTTAAATTGTAAATTCGCCTTTTTAGATTTTTCTATGAAAATCTTAAGAAAATAACTCAAGATTGTTCGTGGTTATGAAAATATAAAAAAGGAGAACATTCTTGGTTCTAGAAACAGAAAATGGAGACTGTCTTGGTTAGTTAAAAGCACATTTTTAGTTTATCTATTTAACTTGATAATCAAAATGTCTTAAAGTAAATAGAGATAAGTAAGAGATACCACACAAAGATATATCCTAGTTCATCTAACTGGGGTTACGTCTAGTCCTTACAACTATGAGATTTTCCACTAAGTGTTCAAACAGAGAACTTTCTTTGTTTTATATCATTCTTGGTTTCATGTAGTTTTTGTTAAGATCAACATTTATCTGTAACAACAATTCCTTCCCACTCAAAAATGATTCAATCTGTCACCTATCAATCTTGAGAGCATTTTACAATTCACCTTTTAACCATAAAAAGATTTTTACAAAATTACTCAATCTATAAACAACCCTTATAGTTTTGAGTTTACATAATAATGATTTAAAGAGATTTGTAGAATTTGAGTATGCTGAACTTGTGTTTGAGAATAGATTCTTGATAAACGAATTCAATAATACAATCTGGATATATGAGGATGAAATCAAAACTAACTCTTTTGTAATTGAGAAGTTTTCAAGTATGTAATTGTATGTGATTGATGGATTATATTAGCGCTTGACATTCTATGTTTTCATTGAGCTTATGGTTCCTTTTGTAGATTTCAAGGAGGTTTATGACAACTATTACGACAATTGAAAAGGTGTCTGGTTGTAATTTGTCAGACTTGACGAAAGACCAGACTTTTAAACTTTGAATGTTCTTGTTTTAAACATTATGCGTTTTTGCTTATGTGTTAATAATGTCTGGTCTGAAGCTTGACATTCTTGACTATGATGACCCTTTGTTTATGCACACAATTATCTCAGAGATATGTTTAATCGATTCAAATTAAGACTGTCGTTTGATTTGTGTAAAACAGGCTGGAGAATGATGGTTAGTAAGCTGCAAAATGTTCATATCATTCTCGGCTGATGTCATCATACTGGAGAATGATGTTGATCATTCTGGAGACAACTGTTAATTATGTTGGAGAACGATGTTTGTTGTTGAAGATTATATGTAACAAGCTAGAAATTGTTTACCAATTTGGAGAATGATCTTACACTACTAGATAATGATCATTTGTCACTTTTACTTCAAGTTGTGCCTTTTAATCTTTGATCATTTTGAGTGATTCTTTTGCTTATATGAGAGCTGTATATTCCTAGTATATGAACTGGAAATCCAAGTTTTCATTGCATTAAAAACTGATTTGATCTTTCTTTATGAAAATGACAAAAACATGGAGAATGTTCTAGGTTTTCCAGATTATGTCAAGAACGTTCTTGGTTCATTTTTTGCTTTTTCTTTAAACTGATTTCTCTTGCATTTGTTTTGTACCTAACTTGAATTATTACACTCAAAAGACCATGTTAAATTAACACATAATTTAGAATTATAATTATAGTCTTTATCATTTGGCATATACAGAGATTTGCATAAATTAGAATCTTCCTTCATTTGTTTTGTACCTAACTTGGATTTGTTTTGAAGGAGGTGCTTGCTGAAATATTTCAAGAGGGTTGCAAAAACCCTTGTCTACATCCTTAAAGCCCATATGCAAAGTGTTTAACAACATCAACCAGCATTCCATCTTACCACATTGTGGAAGTCCTGAGTATGTATCTGACAACGATGCTCTGATCATTCATCATCTCCTCAAGTGTAAGAGGGTCAATCTACCTTCCACCATTCTTCAAAATATGATAGCTACCACGATGAAGGACTACAAGAAAAATACAGCCCCGTATGGCATGCTCTTGTCAAATATCTTTAGGTATTTTGAAGTCCCTCTCTCTTCCGAAACCTCCACCATCAAAATCTCAAAATTTTCTTCAAAGAATGTGTCTCATATGAAGAAGCAGTCTTCAGCCCAACACATTCCAAAATCTGCAATTCCCTCCACCTCTCTCCAAAGAAAGTGCTCAATACGCAAATCTGGTGCATCTACTACTGTTCCAAGAGACCAGTCTCCACCACCTACACCATATCATTTCCACATCATTCTGCACACAAAAAGGCTCAAGAACATTCTCCACCTCTTGCTTGAGAGCATTTTCCATCCTGCCCCATCCAAACAGCCACTGAAGAAAATTCTCCATCCTCCCCTCCTCAACTAGCAGTTTAAGAACGTTCTTTCCCACACATTCTCCCTTCCTCCTTTCAACCCATATTATCTGTTGCACCTATCGTCCCTCCTTACTACAATCCACTGAGTGACATGTGTGCTAAAATGCCAATTCACACTACTTCTATGATCTCACCAGCCTTCGTTTCCCCCCAAAAGACTAGCTCCTCCATCATCAGAATTAGTCAATTTCTTAACTTTCCTAATAACCCTGGTACATCCAGCCGTCCCCCAACATCACCAGCCACGTCCCTTTCCACCATTGCCACCTCGTTTTCCACTCTATCATCCTTCTGCACCATTGTTGTTTCATCTCACAACACCATTCCCTTTTCCCCCAAGAACAACTCCAAAAGCCAGGCTAAGCGTCAAAAAGCCTAGCCATAATCAACCAGCCACTTCATCATGGCTCAACAACTACATCAATGTAACGCCCCAAATTTTGATCCAACACATTACTTAAAAATATTTATTTTCTTTCAAAAACGACATTTTTTAAGTAGTTCATCATATAATCAATAAAATTTCACTAGTAAATAGTTTGATTTCATTTTAAGAAATAACACAACACAATTTATCGAATCTTATTGTTATTATTTACGTCATAAAATAGAAAATGTTCACTCACGTCATAAAATAGAATAATTCAGTTTTTTCCTAACGGAAGGATCCCACCTTCATATTTCTATTTAAAATCGACGAAGAAAAGTAAATAAACTTAAAAAATGTACCACATCGGTCTTATTATTATAAATATTATTTTTTATTTATTAAAGTACCCTTTTTTTCCCACGCGCGTGCGCCAAGCAAACATCATTCATGCAACTTTTCGATATCGTTAGTACCTAAATATTGGTGTAAGGGGTCAGTTCATCCCACAACAAAATTAAATCAAATAATAAGTTAACAACTATAATATATGAATATAAAATCTTTTTGTAATAAAAGATTTAGAGAAATTGATATTTTTTAATAATTCGCAAAGGTGTATCAAAAGTTATAAAATATATCTACGTAACTCAATTAGCAAGTCACCTTAGAACAAATAATTTTATCAAAATAAAAATGACAATAAAGTGTATGCAAGTTATACATGCTCGTAAACATGTATGATCCATATATAGCCAGTCACTAAGGCGTCCATACAGAAACCACTCATACCAATGAGGAAAATGAAACCAACCACTAAGGCATCCACAAAGATGCATATGGTATGTCATGACAATGATAATGATGCTCGAAATGTACAAATCACTAGCTACTTAGGCAACCACAAAGAAAAAAAAAATCATAACACAAATAGCCAGCCACTTAGGCAATCACAAAGAAAAACTATTTAAACCACAAATCACCAGCCACTTGGGCAACCACAAAGACAAAATATTCCCGATTAAATTTTTTTAAGTCACATAAAACATCAAATTTACATTATCATGGATGTTCATAGTTAGAACTCAATAATGCGTTCATTATAAAGTTTTCCGCATTATAAAAATGAACTATTCATCAATGCATTCGATAATCAATTTTCTCATATTGTAAAAATTAAAAATATAAAATTCTCATCAATTTCCTTAAGACACATATATTGTTCATAAAAGTCAAGTTTTAAATTTAAAATACTGAAAAGTCAACACTTAAAATCAAATACATCATAATAAACTTATTACTAATTATATCATCATGAAAATTATAACTTTATAATTAAATACTCTAAAATACGTAAGGCGTTAAACATTTTCACTATAAGTTGTTTTTTTTGAAGGTATAATAATAAAAATAGAAGTTTATAATTAATTTCATCAACATAGAGGTATTACTCAAAAGAAACAATTAAAGTATTATAGTTAATTTCTTTACGAAGAAAATAAAATCAACTTTTTTCTTTTAAGACATTTAGACATCATATCAATATCTTATGAACCGCTAATTAAATATCTAGCCTAACTCTGCATGGGGAAAAACCCTTACCTTAAATGATTTCCTTCTAGGTGGCACTATATAGCCCTCGAAAATCTCACCAAGATGAAGGAACGAAAGTTTAGAACTTCAATCAGAACGCGAGGGAATGTGAGGATGGTTTTTTGTGCGGCTAAGAAAATATTTGACATAAATGTAATGTTGGTAATGGCGTGTGGGTGATTATGACTTCTTTTTCTCTATTGCAGGTTTAATCGTGTCCTACAAAGGAGAGGTATATGTGACTAATAAAGGAGGCGTGAAGCTGATCAAAGAGAAGGAATAATTCTCTTCATTGAGTTTAATTGCACACATGAATAAGGAATTCAATTGGACTAATACCATTCAATGATCAACCGTTAAGAATTAATTAACATTCATGTATTTATTCTTGATAGTTACACATTTGAATGGACACAAGGGAAAATGCACGGTTCTAAAAACTATCTTACTATCGTCACACTAACTTAATCAAAAATAATAAACAAAACTAAGGGTTTTAAATTAATTAATTAAAATAAAGTGTGTTACAATACTTACCCCCCTTAAAATAGTTTCGTCCTCGAAACTAAGAGTTATCTAGAAGGTTTGGGTAAAGCTCCCTCATCTTCTCCTCCAACTCCCAAGTAACATCTCTAGTCATCTAGTTCCAAATCACCTTAACCAATGGAATTTCCTTTCCTCTCAAATGTTTGGTAGTTCTGTTTGCGATGCTTATGGGTGGGACCTCGAAGGTAAGATTCTCCTTCAATTGAATATCGTCTAGAGCAATTATATGGAATGGATCTGCCATGTACTTCCTCAATTGTGATACATGGAACACATCATGTAAATTGGCCAAATTCAGTGGTAAAACAATTTGATAAGCCACTAGACCCACACGTCGAAGAATTTAGTATGGTCCAATAAACTTCATAGTAAGCTTCTTATACTTCAATGCCCTTCCAACTCCAGTAGTAGGTGTCACTCTCAAGAATACATGTTCATCCTCCTGAAACTCTAAAGGTCTCCTATGTCGATCAACATAACTCTTCTTCCTGCTTTGTGTTGTTCTCATCCGCTCTGACACACCTTCTTTGTAGTCTGTTTCACCAACTTTGGCCCTACGATCAAGTTTTCACTATCCTGGTACCAACACAAGGGAGTTTGGCACTTTCACTCATATAAAGCCTCGTACAGTGCCATCCCGATGCTTGCATGATAGCTATTGTTATAGGTAAATTCAACAAGAGGAAATAGATAGTCCCAACTTCCTCGAATATCTAATGTACTCTAATGTACAAGCTCTTAGCAAATCCTCTAATGTCTCAATAGTCCTTTTAGTTTGACCATCGATTTGAGGGTGGTAGGCAGAACTCAATCTCAATTTAGTACCCAATGCCTCATGCAATGCTTCCCACAAACGAGAAGTGAACTTTGGATCTCTATCAGACGCAATGTTAGATAGTACCGTGTAATCTAAAAATTTTAGCAACGGAAATCTCTGCAAGCTTAGATACATTGTAAGTAGTCCTTACAGGTATGAAATACGCGGATTTTGTGAGCTTGTCAATAATCACCCAAATGGAGTCAAATTTCTTTTGAGTCTTAGGTAATGCCACCACAAAGTCCATAGATATGCTATCCCCTTTCCGCACTGGTACATCTAATGACTGCAACAATCCAACAGGTTTTTGGTGTTCAACCTTAGCCTTTTGGCAAGTCAGGCAAGACGCCACATATTCCACCACTTATTTCTTCATTCATGGCCACCAAAATCTCTACTTCAAGTCTTTATACATCTTTGTAGTACCAGGGTGAATACTCAATTTGCTCTTGTGGGCCTCATCCAAAACAGTTTTTCTCAACTCTGCATTATCAGGCACACAAATACGTTTATTACACCACAAAATGTTATCTAGACCAATTTTCAAATTCAGGAGCCTTGCCAGTCTCAACCAATTTTCGTCTCCCCTGAATAGCCTCATTGGTCGCTTGAAGGGCTTTTATCTCATTCATTAGTTTATTATATACGATGATCACTCCATATTATACTTTTCCCGACAAGGAATCCAAATTAAGATCCAAGTCGCAAAAATTCTCTAACAACTCTAACTATTTCAACGTTATGGATGACAAATAGGCTCGCTTTCTGCTCAAGGCATCAACCACCACATTGGCTTTTCCTGGGTGATAGTGCAACGTGAAATCATAATCCTTGATGAAATCCATCCATCTCCGCTGTTGGATATTAAGCTCTTTCTGGTCGAACAAGTATTTCAAACTTTTATGGTCACTGTAAACATCAAAATTGCACCCATATAGATAGTGCCTCCAAATCATTAGTGCAAAAACTATTGCAGCCAACTCCATGTCATGTGTGGGATAATGTTTCTCATGCACTTTCAATTGTCTTGAAGCATATGCTATCACTTGTTTGTTCTACATAAGTACACAACCCAATCCTTGCAAAAAAGCATCACAATAAACTTCATATGGTTATTCTGGTTGTGGCAACACCAACACCGGTGATGTAGTTAGTTTCTCTTTCATCATTTGAAAACTCCTCTTACATTCCTCTGTCCATGCATAAATATGATTCTTCCTTATGAGTTGTGTCAACGGCGCTGCAATCTTTGCAAAACCCTCAATGAATCTTCTATAGTATCCAACCAAGCCCAGAAAACTTTTAATCTCTATGACAGTTTGTGGTTGTTTCCATGCCACCCCAGCCTCTACTTTAGTTGGGTCGACAACGATACCTTCCCTTGAAATGACATGTCCCACGAACTTCACCTCCTCCAACCAGAATTCACATTTCCCCAAATTAGCATACAATCACTTGTCCTTCAAGACTTGCAAAACTTGACGTAGGTGAACTTCATGTTCCTCTCGGCTCTTAGAATAGATCAATATGTCATCAATGAAGACCACCACAAATTTGTCTAAGAAGGGGTGAAATATACGATTCATGTAATCCATGAAAATAGCTGGTGCATTGGTGACACCAAAAGGCATCACCAAATACTCAAAGTGTCCATAGCGAGTTCTGAATGTTATTTTAGGAATGTCTTCTTCCTTCACTCGAATCAAATGGTACCCCGAATTTAAATCAATCTTCGAAAATATGATTGCTCCTTTGAGTTGGTCCATCAAGTCATCAATGCGTGGAAAGGGATACCTGTTTTTGATGGTGACTTTGTTAAGCTGACGGTAATTGACACAAAGTCTAGACCTTCCATCCTTCTTCTTCACTAGGAGCACCGGTGCTCGCCAAGGTGAAACACTTGGTCGTATGAACTGTTTAGACAAAAGGTCATCCAAGTGATTTTCAACTATGACAATTCTGATGAAGACATTCTATATGGGGCAATAGAAATAGGTCTTGTACCTGGAGTCAAATCAATTGAGAATTTAATATCATGAACTGGGGGTAATCCTGGTACATCCGACATAAATACCTCTGGAAAATATTCAATCACAAGTATCCCGTCTACCTCCACCTCTAGCTTCATACTGGTTGAGTTTCGGGAAACACGTTTCTAAACTCCCCCTTTCAAATAGAAGTTCAATATATTGGTATCGAGGAATTTAGAAACACCTGGGTCTGGGAATATCACAGACTTACGAGCGCAATCCAATAGAATATAATGGCTTGACAACCAATATATCCCAAGGATCACTCCCAAATGCTTTAGGGGGATACAAATCAAATCAACGTTGAACCTCATATAAAAAACAATCAATGGGCATTGTAAGCAAGCCGTATTACATTTTACCGATTCTGTAGAAGGTAGGGTAACCACAAAATCAAATAACAAGGTAGTAACAACAAGTTGGAGCGAGTCCACCCAATCTAATGAAACAAACGAGTGTGTTGCCCCCGAATCATATATTACATTAAGTGATTTACCAACAATTAAACACTCACCTTGGATAAGTTCAGAGGATGTATGGTGTGCAGTAGGGCGTGCAACATTCTCGTTGATATTGTTGTGGTCGACAGCTTTATCGTCCTTCCGTTCAGGGCATTCATTTGCGAAATGGTCTGGTTTTTTACAGATGTAACAAACCCTAGGTCTGATTGGACACTCAGATATCTTGTATCCTTTGTTGTTGAAGCGAAAACACCTAATAGGGTACGCCTAGTTCTGACTTGGAGTTTTTGGTCCTTGACCCTCTCCGTTTTGAGGTCGGGTTGATCTCTAGCATTCCTCAGTGGTCGGGTATACGGCTTGTGTTGTTGATGTTGTCTGCCCCTATTCTATTGGTCGTTATGCCCCTGTTTCAAATATTAACATTTAGAGGCCAAGCTTATGAATATCATGATTTAGAGGTCTGATGGTTCCACCTACAGAACCCCTATTCAGGCGACTAAGTTTCATCTGCTCCACATTCTTGCATTTCTCCACCAGCACTTGATATTGGTGTATCTCCAGGGGTCCCACTAACTCCTTAATCTCATACTTATGCTAGCTTTCGAACCTCTCACACATGTATTCTTCATCTATCTAATTTAGGAAATAGCAGAAATGCTTTGTTAGAGACTCAAACTTTTCCGCGTATTCCGTTATCGCGAGATTCCCTTGATACAACTTCAGAAATTGGGACTCCTTCTCAGCCCTAGCACTTTTCGAGAAGTATTTGTCTAGGAACTTATTCCTAAAAGCCTCCCATTTCAGCTTTTCATTATTTGTCTCCTTCATTTTCTTCGCACCGCACCACCAGTATTTAGCTTCACCAATCATTAAATAGGTCGCATACTCTACTTTCGTATTGTCAGGGTAGTGTAGGATCTCCAAGATCTTCTCGATTTCTTACAGCCAAAGATCAGCCTTGTCGGGGTCATGCTCCCCTTTGAATTTAGGCAGATCTTGTCAACGAAATTCATTCAATGCTCTTGTTGCACTAGCTGCTTCATCCCCCTGATCCTTGTGTGCATCTCATTGAGCTTGGACCGCAACTTGTTGGGCCATTGCAGCGGCTATTGAATTCATGGCTTGGATCGCTTCAATCATGTCATTTCTTCCTTGGGGGACCGATCAATTTGTACGACGAGCCATAACGCTTCTTAAAATTATCTAATTAGGAAAATATTATAACATAATTTTAACTTTAGGGTCGTACGAAAGTCTTTTATTGAACATTATATAGTAGGTCCGGGTTATACAGCAAGTTGTGCTTTGGAGGGGTTCCCAAGAAAGAGAGGTGGGTCAATGGACCACTTACTGTTCATCATTCTCCAACCTTGTTACATCATTTTGCAGCCTTGTTACGTCTTTCTTCAGTCTGTTTTGCTCGAATCAAAAGGCAGTGTTAATCTGAATTGATTAAGCACATCTATGAGATGTTTATGTGCAGAAGCTACAAATCAGACATTATTAACATAGAGGTAGAAATGCATAATGTTCAAAATAAGAAATTTGAAGTTTAAAAGTATGGTCTTTGGTCAAGTCTGACACATGACAGTCAGACACCTTTTCAACGGTCATAATAGTTGTCATCAACCTCCTTGAAGCCTATAAAAGGAACCCCAAGCTCAAGGAAGATGCAAAATATCAAGTGCTAAGAAAATCCATCAATCACATATACTTACATACTTGAAAGCTTCTTAATTGCAAAAGAATCAATTCTGATTTCCTCTTCATCTATCCATATCATATTACTGAATTCTTTTATCAAGAATCTATTCTCAAACACGAGTTGACATACTCAGATTCAACCAATCTCTTTAAATCATTATTGTGTAAACTCAAAACTATAAGAGTTGTTTATAGTTTGAGTAGTTTTGTAAAAGTTCTTTTATGGTTAAAAGGTTAATTGTAAAATCCTCTCAAGATTGACATGTGACTTGATTGAATCCTTTCTGGGTGGAAAGGAATTGTTGTTACAAATCAAGGTTGATCTTAACAAAAATTGTGTAAAACCAAGAACGTTCTTTGTTTGAACACTTAATGGAAAATCTCACAGTTGTGAGGACTTGATGCAACTCGAGTTGGGTGAATTACGATATATCCTTGTGTGGTATCTCTTCCTTATCTCTATTTACTTTCAATCATTTTCATTATCAATTTAAATAGAAAAGCTAAAACTATGATTTTAACTAACCAAGAATGTTATCTGTTTTCTGTTTCTAGAACCAAGAACGTTATTCATTTTCTATTTTCATAACCAAGATCAATCTTGAGTTATTTTCTTAAGATTTTAACAAAAAATTTTAAATAGGTGAATTTACAATTCAAACCTCATTCATTGTAAATTGACATTGCTACTTCAATGCCAACCACATGAAAAGGCAAAAAACCTTTAAGAACTAACAAACCAGGACCCAAACAGATTTGGGTACCAAAAGATAAAATTGTTTATGTTGCATATGTTCTAAGCAGTCAAATTGAAACACCGATGATGGTATTTAGTCAATGGATGCTTGCAATATATGAAGCAGAAATTGTCTATGTTCCAAGACCTACTAAACATAAATCAAGTAACTTTCGTTAACATCAAAACTCTAAGTATAAAACAAACTTGATTCCAACAGTATATTATTTGACACTTGCTTTACCTGATGCTCGATTCAAACATTGAGATTTATTTTCCAACAACTTTTGTTTGGTAGGTTTTCAGTCTTTCTATCTATTTATCCTATGATTTACCATGTAGTCTCATTCTTCAATTGTAAATAATATTAGATGAATGACTTAAGCGATCACATTTTTTTATTGCAAAAAAAATTAATTGCACTCTTAATGTTTTTATAATTTGATGCGACACCACGGTTTTATACTTGTGGATCAAGCTTCAGGTTCACAAAGTGGTTGATGCATGTTGGATCATTATTGGATATTGACATATACCTTAAATCCTAACTTGAGTCTATTTCAGTTAGTTTTACATTGATAATTAAGTATAACTCACTGTATCTTTATTGCATATTAAATTGCATGAATCCTTATTATATGTTTTTATTTGTAGGAATTGAGAGATTATTTATTAAACAATAAAACTCGTAGTTATATAAATCAGTATTTAAGTATTTTTGATTATATTTGTACTAAAAATGTGTTACTAAGTCTATTAATTCCCTTTTATTAATGTATTAAATTAAGCGACCAAATTATATTTTTACAAGTAAAATATTTTTATTTAATATTATAAAAAATAATAAAAATTGGAGTTTAAAAAGTTTTTAGCTTCAAAATTCGTCAACAAATTTTACTATCTTTAAATTTTAAAACATCTTTAATTTCGACAAAATCTTTTATTTAAATTATAGGGTGATTTTGAGATATGATTTATGTTAAAAGTAATATTCTGAATGAAAAAAAAAATTATATTAATAAAGAAATTAATTTCTTTATAAATATAATTAATTGTGTAAATTATTCATGATTATTTTCTATTCATTAAATATAATGTCCATTCATGAAATTGACATAATTTAAAAATGAGAGGTGAATGATGTGATTACGACCGTCTTACATAATTTTTTAGAGAGTTTAAGACTAAAGTTGAGATGAGTAATTTTTGGAAATTAATTTAAAATGTAGAGTAGTTTAATTAAGGGAATGAAATATTAAGTTTCCGTCCCCTGAAGACATCACACGGCCTTCATCACCATCTTACTATATACTGTTCCCTTTTTTTTCGCAAACCATCATTTCCTCCATACTTCTCTCCATTTCCAACTCAAATCATACTTCATTTTTGAGCCTCTTTAATGCCTCCTTTCTCAAATCTCTCAACTGCAAACTTGCTCCATTGCTTGAGAGGAAGCCAATGAACTAAAGATCACATCTCAATGTAGTCATTTTCCATCTCTTCTCTGCCTTACCAGAGGCGCACACAGAGAGCTATCTAAAAACTCCAACTACAAGTCCTGAATTTTTTTATTTTATTAAATCTCTATTATTAGGTCCTCTATCCAAATAATTTTTTTAAAATTTCGGTCAATTATTGCATGGGGCTTAAAGGAATGGGCTCTTGGAGGTTATAGGCCCCCAATATTTTGTTAATTTTGAAATTTTTTCTTGAAAAATTTATGAAATTTATTTTATTCGAAAAAAATTAAAAAATATTTTTTTTCTCAAAAAATTTTGTAAGAAACAAAAAATATTTCTCAAAAAATATTATAAATAATTTTTTATCAAAAGAAATGAAAATTTTTTATCGAAAAAAATTGGATATTTTTTAGTGAAAAAAATTGGATATTTTTTAGTGAAAAAAATCGGACAATTTTTTTCAAAAAAAAAATCAAAAAAATTTTATCGAAAAAAAATCGAATATTTTTTAAAGAAAAAAAATCGGACATTTTTTATCGAAAAAAAATCATAAATTTTTTATAAGAAAAAATTGAAAAACTTTATTTCTAAAAAAAAATTGATTCTTTTTAAAAAAAAAATGGACCGATAGGCCCACTAAGCCTACAAAATTTTAGGGGACTTTTAGTTTTGGGGGCCTTGTTTTTTGGAGTCTTTTAAATTATTAACTTTTTTTGCTCCTCTAACATATAGGTTGGGACCAATAATTATGAGACTTGTCAAATTGACAGCTCTACAAACACATAGAGACTAAATGAGTGATTTTTGTGTATTTTGAGTTCTATCTTGCTTGTTTGTTGCTTTAATTTTTTGTTCTTGATGTTTAGAATGAAAAAGAAACATTTTCATCATTTTTCTTTTCAAAAGTAGAAAATACTAAGTTAAGCGAGTAAAATGAAAGTGTGGTTTTTACTTAAGGACTTTATTGAAGTTGAAATGTAAAATGTTAGTAACTTGTATAACAAGAAATTAAACTAATTCCCCCAAATTTATTAAGAGAGGCCGGATGATATATGTAGTGTGAAAATTTAATTCTTGAATGTATTTGAGTAATATAATGAGTTGTTTTCAAATAAATGAGTTTGAATCTAAATTAGAAATTTTATCAAAAAAAAAGCTTAAGTAATAAAATTTTGAAAAAAATTATAGGTTAAATTTATGTGAAGTTTTTGGACTAAAATGACAATCGGTGTATTAATGACTTGGTATAGTGAATTTTAAGACTCAGTTATGAAATATGAATTTGTTTGGTGTATTTCAATTTTGTTTTGGATAAATGTCTTTGAATTCAAGTATACAACTTTGAGAAAGAGTGTTTAAAATTCTATATTTAGGTAATTAGCATTTTTAGTATTAAAACGAAATTAAGAGTGTTGATACAGAGAAAGCGACAACGAGGATTCTAAATAATTATATTGTTATGATGTAAATTTTTAAGAAAAATATTTATAATCAAAGATGTGATGGCCATTTTTTAGAAAAAAGGTTTAGAAACATTGTCAGTGTTATGTTGGAACACACTTATTTTTATATTTTATGTTGAAAATAATAACTTTTTAATTTTTGAAAAATTGAATACATAAGTTTCAACATACTATTTCTATATTTGGCTTCTTATCAATTTTTTTTTTGGTACAAGGACTTGTTATCATTTTACTAACAATTTTACTTCCCACACCCTTCATTTTACTTCCCATACCCCTCAATTTTTTTTAAACCCAAAATACTCAAATATCCCTTCCCTATTTATTCAATTAAACCACTTTTCTTCAACCTTCTTCAATCTTCATCTTCATTAACTACCAACTTCAACCAACTTCAACCTTCTTCAACCTTCTTCAACCAACGTCAATATTCTTCTTTTTCATCATCCTCATCTTCATCATTTTGATAAATTTGATGTTCAATAAACTTGAATCACTTTGAACATTTTCATCATTTTCATCATCCTCATCATTATAGTGAATCAAAACAAGCAGGTATGTATTTTGCAGCTGATCTTTTTTTTTCCAGATCTGAGTTTCGTACGTGAACTCAATTCATGTACCTTCATGTGAACTTAATTCACATAGCTAATAAGATGAAGAAATTTTTGAATTTACGTGAATTAGGTTCACGTACACCTACGTGAATTAAGATTGCGCATGGTAATGGAGGTTGTATGTTGTTGTAACATACATGAACTGAGAATACGTATGAGTACGTGAACTCAATTCACGTAGCACACAAGTGAATTGAATTCACGTGTACATACATGAACTAAGTTCACTTAAAGAAGGAAAAGTTTGTCAATTTATACGTACGTGAACTGAGTTCACGTAGGGTGACTTAAATTGAATTCACGTAAGTGATATGTGAATTGAGTTCCGTAGGCCATTTTGAATTCACGTACGCATTCTCAGTTCACTTAAGTGCAATAAACATGGCATTTTGAATTTTTTTTAATTGTGTTTAACAATTGTTATATTATATTAATGTAATTTAATGGATGCAGTTAAAAGGATGAAGCGGGAGACAACAGTGATGAAATGTATGAAGGTTTGGAACATGATGTTTTTGAATAAATGTATGATGATTTGGATCGTGATTTTGAAGAAATGTGTGATGATGTGGAACCTAATTTTGACGCTATGAATGACGGAGTTGAACCTGTTATGATTGATTTGACTGATATGTTTACAACCGGTGTGATGTTTGATACATGAGATGAATTATAGAAATGGGCTAGAAAGGTTGGAAGGGAAAATGGAATTGTTGTTGTGATTTTTAGATCTGAAAATGCGACCGCACGACCAAGAACAAAGACTAAATTAATTCTTGGTTGTGAAAGAAGTGGTAAATATAGACCATGGAAGAATCCTAATATTATGAGGAGTACTTGGACTAGAAAATGTGATTGTCCATTTAGATTGAGAGGAACACGATTAAGTGTTGGTGATGGATGGTATTTGCATGTAATATGTGGTCTCCATAACCACGAATTAGCCAAAAAGCTGATCGGTCACTTTTTCTTAGGCCGATTGTCTCAAGATGAAAAAAATGTACTTGGTGATATGACAAAGAACTTTGTAAAACCAAAAAACATTTTAATGACATTGAGGGATCACAATGTTGAAAGTTTGACGACAATAAAACAAGTTTACAATGCACGTCAAGCATATCGTTCATCACTTAGAGGTAATAGAACAGAAATGCAACATCTTTTGACATTGATGGAACGCGACAAATACGTATAACGATATAGGAAAGTAGAAGGTTTAGATGAGTTGAGGGACATATTTTGGGCCCATCCAGACGTTATCACTCTTGTAAATAATTTTCACATAATATTGATTATGGATAGCACTTACAAGACCTGTAGATATCGAATGCCATTACTTGAGATTATTGGTGTTACATCTACTGAAATGACATTTTGTGTGGGATTTGCATATCTACAATCTGAGCGTGTTGATAACTTCACATGGGCACTACAGATGGTGAAAGAACAGATTACATGTGGTGAAGTTGAAGTCATCGTTACTGATAGAGACCTTGCTTTGATGAACGCGGTTGAAATTGTTTTTCCAAAAGCAGTGAATTTATTATGCTTGTTTCATATATGCAAGAATGTGAAAGCCAAGTGCAAGATGACTGTGTTTCCAAAAAAGAAGCAAGTGCAAATATTGGAGGCATGGGAGGCTCTTATTTATAGTTATGATGAGACTCAGTACTACACGAAGTTGGCTATCTTTGAAGGAATTTGTAGTAGTTGTTCTATTTTTTATGATTATGTACACGAGTAGTGGTTAATTCCTCACAAGGAAAGGTTTGTTGAGGCGTGAACATAAGGAGTTATGCACTTTGGGAACACCTAAACACAAAGGGTTGAGTCGGCGCATTGGAGTTTGAAAAGCATATTACAAGATAGTATTGCTGATATATGCAGTGTTTGGGAAACCATCAACATCATGATTGCATTACAACACAATGAGATAATAGCATCATTTGAAAAGAGCATAATTCAAAAGGTGCATCGATATAGTAACAGATTATACGCAAATTTGCGTGGTGTTGTGTCAAAAAATGCAATTGATCACATTGCGGCAGAGTATGACCGCGTCAAGTATGTAGGTATTGATCAGACTGAGTGTCGTTGCACAATTAGGACAACTTATGGTCTACCTTGTGCATGTGAAATAGCCAGGTATAGTATGATCCCACGTTCCATTCCATCGAATGCTATTCATGTTTGGTGGAGTAAACTATCTTTTCATGTTGATGCATCGAGTAAACCTTCAGAGTTATCTGTGAAACATGAAATAAATGTCATAGTGAAAAAGTTTGAAGAACTTGATGTACCTGTCAAAATTTCACTTAAAGGTAAAATACGAGAGATCGCGTATCCATCGAAAATGTCGATGTTTCCACCAGTTGCCAAGGTTAAAACAAAAGGTGCACCAAAAAAAGGAAAAAGTAAGGTATCAAAAAGAGATAAATGAATGAAGCGTGATCCATCTTGGTGAGAGTATGTGGATGCAAGTATTCAATGTAGTGGCACAAATGCATGTAGCACTATTGATACCAGTAAATTAGAAAACATGGCACCTCGACCCTCAATCCAAAAGGTCACACCTCGACCATCAGTCTAAAAGCTCACACCTCGACCATCAGTTAGCAAAGTTCAACAACCAAGAGTTCTCGTCTTAAAAGATTGGTTGTCAGTTGAAATTCATAATTTCATAGATGACATTATTGATGTCGGTGATGATGGTAATTGTGGATATCGTGCAGTCGCAGCTTTACTTGGAATTGATAATTCATAATTGATTTATAATTTTATTTAATTTAACAGATTTACTTAAAGTCAGATTCTCCTATACCACCAGCAAGTAATTTGTGGAAAAGATATTGCAACGAAGAAGCACGACAATGGGAGAATATTTACAGGGATCGCATGCAACATTGGTTGCAGATATTTCCAGAAACTATAAATGAAGTTATTGTAATGAAGTTGTTTGATTAATTAACGTATAATGAAGTTGTTCAATTAATTAACTTGTTTATTTAATTAACTTGTTTAATTAATTAACTTGTTTATTTAATTAACTTGTTTATTTAATTAACTTGTTTATTTAAAATAGATATCAAAAATAGAGATCCAAAATAGAGATCCAAAATCCAAATCTAATATCAAATAGATCCAAAATCCAAAATACAAAATCTAAATCTAAAATAGATATCGCAATACCAAAATATCCAAAATATCCATAATCCATAATCCAGATGTGCATAATCCAAAATATCCATAATCCAGATGTCGGAATACCAAAATACAAAATCCAAAATAGATATCAAATAGATCCAAAATACAAAATCTAAATCCTAAGTCTGCCTATGTCTCCTACGGTATGACACTACAATAGTCCAATCTCTACCACCACCACTTTGAGATCGCATACCAAAATTAATTCATTGACGAGTGCGATTCCATCAAGTAATACCAGTTGTCGACCAAGAAGCTTCTCTGCAATTTGTATTGCCCGGTGCTGCATTAAAAAACAAATTAATTAATTAAATGATTAATAATATTAATAAAGTTATAACTTAAAGTTAAATGAATTTACCGTTGTGATATCTGGAGCATGATCATCATCGGCAGGTTCTGCAACCGAAGGAGCTACATAGACTAGTTCTCTACGAATGATATATGGATGAGAAATCCGACGAAATCAGTACATGTACTCATTTGCGCACTCTGCATGTCTGTGTACAACTGCCCCAGCGTCAACTACATGAACAACATATTGCGTAAACATGATGTCCATTTCCTCTGGTGTGGTCGTCTGGGCTACTATCTCCAAAGGTGAACCAGGGATGGTTTGGACATGTCCATATTGACGCAATACCCTATTTGGTAAGTGAGCATACATCTTGGGACCCCAACGTATACACCTTCTAAATAGTGAAACAACCTCAAATGGTCGCTTCGGTCTATGCTCTCTGTAGGGTGTCCAACATATGTTGTCAACATCAATCTCGTCCAGTGCTTTCCTAAATGGAATAACCAAACCTTTATCCCATTTTGGCTTCCATCTAAGTGCTCTCGGGTATTCCTCATCATAAGTCTGAGATAGTCGACAACAATTCGCACACAATGTTGGGAAATGCTCATACACCCACGCCTGCACATATGTAATAACATATTAATAAATCAGTAAATCAAAGAACCACAAAATGATGAAATCAATCAAACAACGAAAGCAACCACAAATACCTGTAACAGTGTTAGATATCCGGATACCGTCCTAGTCTGATGCATGCTCGCTTGTCGAAGATTGTCGTACAGGTAAGCAAGCGTAGCAGCACCCCATGCATATCCCCCACATGAGTTGAGGTCTTTGAAGCGTTCAAGGTAGGCAACACTCACTACGAAGGCACTCTTGTCGCTGAACAAGGTGCAACCCACCAAAAATAAAAGAAATGCCCTCGCAGCCATCTGCCAATGCTGATCAGCACATCGCTGATGGCATACGTCGAGCAACCAACTATACAGAACAATGGTTGTCCGCGTCATGTTAAACTCAGCATATGCATCAGCCAGACTAACCCCAGCTAACTCACCCAATAATTCAGCAGTTTCACCCTTACTAAATATATTCACGCTAAAAAACGCAACAGTGATGGGTATATGCAGCAGCGAAGACACATCATCCAATGTTAATGGTCATCTCCCCAATTGGAAGATGAAAGCTGTTAGTGTCGCGATGTCATCTCTCGACAAAGGCAGAAATAAGACCTTTGTCAATCATCTCGTAGCTGCATTTTAGCAATGGATATAAACAGGAACTTCTAACAAGTTCCTCAACCTCTTCATTTTCAATGACAGCTTCTTTTAATTTTTTTCCATTGCTAAAAACCCTTAACTCTCCGCGATCCTGAAATAAATTAACCATACAAATATAAGTTGAAACACATTAACGAAAATTAAATATTTAATTTCATTAAAATAAACATTTAATTTCATTAAAATATTTACTTACAACGCCGTCCCATAGTCGTGTCACAACATGATCCCCATATGTCCTTAAGACAGACCTGTCAATTAGACCCTCGGGATATCTGTCAGCTGCTTCAGGGTGGGCCTCATCAGGGTGGGCCTCATCAGCATGGGCACCATTAGCATGTTGGGCCTCATCCGCTTGCCCTTGTTCTGCTTGCGCCTGTTCTGCTTGTTGCCTCTGCAATCTTTATTGGTGACGCAATTGAAGCCGAGCACGGTGAGCCCGTGCAGAAGCGGTTGGTCTAACACGACGACTTTCAGGCCCTTCTATAACATGACCGTCTCTATCAATAAACATTGTTCGCACCATTTCTGCATAAATAAATCATAATCAGTATAAAAAAACATAACAATATAACATTTATGCATGTCCATAACTCAACCCTGACTTACATGAACTGAGTTCACGTGCGTGAACTCCATCATTTTTTTTTGTGCCTACGTGAACTGAGTTCACGTACGTGAACTTGCTCAGTCTACGTGAACTCCATGACGTGAACTTGTACGTACGTGAACTGAGTTCACGTAATGCATTTCAGTTCACATAAATCACCACATTCAGAATATGTGAACTGAGTTCACGTTCATCATTTCAACAGTTCACGTTCATCATTTCATTTCAACAGAAAACCCCTAAACCCATAAACCCATAAAACCCATAAAACCCCTAAACCCAGAAAACAATCCTAAACCCAGAAAACCTTAAAAACGAAAATGGTGTTGAATGTGTTGAAGAAGCTTAACCCAAAAACGAAAAACAACAATGGCTTACTTCATTGATTGAAGAAGCTTCAAGTGATTCAAGATGGTGTTGAATATGTTGAAGATGGTGTTCAAGATGATTGAAGAATGTAAATTGTTGAAGATGAAGGAGATGAAGATGTAAGGTTGAAGGAGATGAAGGTTAGGTTGAAGGAGATGAAGGTTAGGTTGAAGGAGATGAATTGAAGAAAAGTGGTTTAATTAAATAAAGAGAGAAGGGCAATTTGGGTATTTTGGGTTTAAAAAAAATGGAGGGGTGTGGGAAGTAAGATTGTTTTACTAAAGGTATTGGTGATATTTTGGTAGAAGAAATTAAGTATTTATTAAATATCATCATTAAAAAACTATACATTATGTATGGAAGCGAGACTAGCTTAAACACATATATTGAACAACATTACTATGATCGCTCTAATATACTCCATCGAAAATAAGACATTAATAAATGAAAAATTGATATATTTGAACTAAATTTATATTGGATATTGTTGGATAGCCTCACTCCCCAAATGGAACCCACCAATTTTAATATTATTATTATTATTATTATTATTAAATAAAAAGAAAAATAAAAAAAGTTTTAATTGATTTGGCCCACTTGAAGGTAATAAAAGGGATTTAGAAATCCCTACGAATACACACAGAAGAACAACGGAAGAAGAATGGTTGCTAGAGAAGAAAAATAAGGTATTTGTTCTAGTGGTTGTAACATGTGTGTAGCAAACTTGCTCCGTTTGATCTACAAATTTAATATGTTATTCCTACCATTGAGTTTGTTACTTTAATATATAATTTGAGTAGTTTTATCTTCTCTGAGAGTTACTTTGGCATACCCACTTTAGTGGAAGGTTGTTATAAGGTTGTTATAAGGTTGTTATAAGGTTGTTATAGGGTTGTTATTGTTGATTGATATTCCTTATTGTTATTAGGAAGACTTTTGGTGTACCCATTAATTATTATAGTGGAAGTTTTTACTGAACTAGGTCTCGTGGTTTTTATTCTCTCAATTTGAGGGAAGTTTTCCACGTTAAAATTGTGTTTGTCTCATAT
Organism: Cicer pinnatifidum; assembly: GCA_037974775.1. Lineage (NCBI taxonomy): Eukaryota > Viridiplantae > Streptophyta > Magnoliopsida > Fabales > Fabaceae > Cicer > Cicer pinnatifidum. The sequence continues at coordinate 35,111,303 of JBBPBR010000008.1, forward strand.
TTAATTTTCTGCCAATTATTATTGCTCTTGGAATTGTATTTTCTGTTTGGCCATTTATCTGCACAGGTGGGGAAAAAATATTCCGCATTGTTGAGATAGTTATTGCTAATTATTGAGGTGAAACAATGAAAACTGCAGTGGATTTGATCAATCTTTCTCCTTCTATTCCACTTGATGGTGATGTTCCAAATAGAGTGTTGATAGGGAAAGATATCTCTTACCGTTATTTGAGAGTTTTTGGCTGTAGATGTTTTGTTCACGTTCGAAGAGACGAGAGGTCCAAACATGATAGTAAATCCAAACAGTGTATATTCGTTGATTATGGTGATGAAGAATTTGGTTATAGATTGTGGGATCCGGTTGACAAGAAAATTATCAGAAGCCGAGATGTGATATTTCTTGAAGACCAAACTGTTGAAGATTTTGATAAAGCTGAAAAATAGAAACCAAATTCCAGAAGTTATATTGATGTTATGCCTAAGCCCCCTACAGAAACTCTTATTGACGGGGGAGATATATAGGTAGATGATGAGAATGTAACTGATGATCATACGCCTAACCATGATGAGCAGGTTCCAGTTGAGCAACCAATCGAGTTTGATTTGAGAAGATCTACTAGAGAACGTCAACCTTCTCAAAGATATCCTCCACATGAGTATGTGATGATCACTGATAGTGGAGAGCCAGAGTACTATCAAGAAGCTATTACAAATGTTGATAAAGAAAAGTGGTTAAAGGCCATGCAAGAAGAGATGACTTGCTTGCATGAGAATCATACATTTGAATTGGTAAAATTGCCTAATGGTAGAAAAGCACTTAAGAACAAATGGGTATACAAGATAAAGATAGAAGAGAATAATTCTCAACCAAGATACAAAACAAGATTGGTTGTGAAAGGTTTTAATCAGAGAAAAGGTATTGACTTTGATGAAATCTTTTCACCTGTGGTGAAGATGTCCTCTATCGAAGTTGTGCTTGGGTTAGCAGCTAGTTTGAACCTAGAAGTTGAACAACTTGATGTCAAAATTGCATTCCTTCATGGTGATTTGGAGGAAGAGATTTATATGGAGCAACCAGTGGGTTTCGAAGTCAAAGGTAAAGAGCAACTTGTGTGTAATTTGAAGAAAAGCTTGTATGGTCTCAAACAAGCACCTCGACAATGGTACAAGAAATTTGATTCTTTCATGGAGAAACATGGGTATGGTAAAACTACTTATGACCATTGTGTGTTTATCAAGAAATTCTCTGATGTTGATTATATTATTCTCTTATCATATGTGGATGACATGTTGATTGTTGGTCATGACACTAAGAAGATTCAATCTTTAAAGAAATATTTGATCAAGTCTTTTGCAATGAAAGACTTGGGTCCTACAAAGCAAATTTTGGGTATGAGAATCACTCGTGACATAAAGAATAATAAATTATGGTTGTCACAACACAATATTGAGAAAGTGTTAGAGAGGTTTAACATGAGCAATTGCAAACTTGTTAGTACTCCACTTGCTACTCATTTTAAATTGAATTCTTGTAACACCCCGGCCATTCCCGTTACCGACGATGCTACCTCACGACCTTCTCGCCCCCTCCTTTCCCTCATGGAAATCTGGCGAGTTTTTGCCTTCCGTGGGATTCGAGCCCGGTACCTGAGGGATAAGTACCGCCTCCACACAGATCCCACTACCAATTAAGGCCTGTGTGGCCGGGGTAGCTCAATTGGTAGTGGGATCTGTGTGGAGGCGGTACTTATCCCTCAGGTATCGGGCTCGAATCCCACGGAAGGCAAAAACTCGCCAGATTTCCATGAGGGAAAGGAGGGGGCGAGAAGGTCGTGAGGTAGCATCGCCGGTAACGGGAATGGCCGGGGTGTTACAATTGTGATAAATGTCCTACAAGTGAGAAAGACAAAGAAGATATGAAGAAGGTTCCTTATGCATCTGCAGTTGGTAGTTTGATGTATGATATGGTATGCACAAGGCTAGATATTGCTCACGCAGTTGGAGTTGTTAGTCGATTTCTCTCTAATTCTGGTAAAGATCATTGGCAAGTAGTGAAGTGGATTCTCATATACCTCAGAGGCACTTCCAAAGTGTGTTTATGCTATGGAGGTGGTGAACGTGTGTTGGATGGCTACACAGTTGCAGATATGGCAGGTGATCTTGATTCTAGAAAATCTACTTCTGGTTATATGATGACGTTTGCAGGGGGAGTTGCGTCTTGGCAATCAAGACTACAAAAGTGTGTTGTTTTATCTACTACTGAAGCTGAGTACATTGCAGCAACTAAAGCTTCCAAAGAACTCTTGTGGATGAAGAAATTCCTACATGAGTTAGGTCTCAAGCAAGACAAGTTTGTGTTATTCTGTGACAGTCAGAGTGGATACATTTCAGCAAGAATCCAACTTTTCATGCAAAGTCAAAGCACATTGAAGTGCGGTATCATTGGATACGAGATGCATTGGAAATGAAGTCATTTTTAATTGAGAAGATTAATACTAATGAGAATGGTTCAGATATAATAACGAAGACATTGCTTATGTCGAAGATGATATGTTGTAGAAAGAAAACTGGCATGATTGAGCAGTACCTTCCCACTTGAGTCGTGAGGGGGAGATTTGTTGGGTGGGCTCACTCTCCAAGTGAAACCCACCAATTTTATTAATATTATTATTATTATCAAAATAAAAAGAAAAAGAAAAAAAAAGTTTTAATGGGCATGACCCACTTGAAGGTAATAAAAGGGATTTAGAAATCCCCAAGAATTACACAGAGAAAAACAACGGAAGAAGAACGGTTGCCAAAGAAGAAAAATAAGGGTTTGGTTCCAGTGGTTGTAACAGGTGTGTAGCAAACTTGCTCCGTTTGATCTACAAATTTAGTATGTTATTCCTACCACTAAGTTTGTTACTTTAATATATAATTTGAGTAATTTTATCTTCTATGAGAATTACTTTGGCATACCCACTTTAGTGGAAGGTTGTTATATGGTTGTTATAAGGTTGTTATTGTTGATTGATATTCCCTATTGTTATTAGGAAGACTCTTGGTGTACCCATTAATTATTATAGTTGAAGTTTTTACTGGACTAGGTCCCGTGGTTTTTATTCTCTCAATTTGAGGGAAGTTTTCACGTTAAAATTGTGTTTGTCTCATATTTAATTTTCTGCCAATTATTATTGCTCTTGGAATTGTATTTTCTGTTTGGCCATTTATCTGCACAGGTGGGGAAAAAATATTCCGCATTATTGAGATACTTATCGCTAATTATCTTTGATTTTTGCCAACATATATATCACTCTTGTAATTATAATTTTTTGTTTATATTTAATTTTAGATCAAGTATACGTCATAATTTTAAAATGGTTGTCACTATAGTCTCAAAATAACTTTGTTTTAAAATGAATGTGATTTTTAATTTAACTTAGATTATTTTATTAATTTTATTCTAAAATGTTTAGTATATACATTACTTTCAAAACATTAATTTTACTTTACATTTATAATGGTAGAAAACACACCAATTGTTGATAAAATTAGTACATATTCAAAAATCTTAAAGGACTGTCATTTTAAAATTGAGGAAGTATGCAATTAGTTATTTTTGTTCAAAAACACTTTTGTAACATGATATATAATTTGTACTATTAATTACTTTGGATACTTCATTGACTATTTAAATACATGTTATTAAGGACTTTTTAAACATATATCGTATTAATCATAAAAATACATGACATTAACCACTTTACAATATATTTTTCTAAGTAGTTAAAATGTAAGTCATTAACTACTTATAATAATATATTGTAAAGTGGTTAATGTCATATATATATATATATATATATATATATATATATATATATATATATATATATATATATTAGTGGTTATTAAAATATTTAAAGGGGTAAATGATATAAACTTGTATATGTGTCATAAGATGTCTCAATAATAAATAAATTAAAAAAGTTATTAAAAATAAATATTGTTCACCATATAAATACATTGAACAATACATATGTGTCAAGTATCAATTATTTGTATTCAAATAACATTTTTCTAATAAAATTCATAATCTAATATAGGACAATTTCTATGGTACTTTTAAAATATAAAAGTGTATTCGTACTCTTAATTTTTTAGTCAATAAATATATTATTTTTTCTACATCAATATCTATATATTATATATTAAGTTGACTAAAGTATCTGTACTAATATATTTATCTTTTTAATTTAATCCACTTAAATTTAATAAATTATTTTCTTACATATTTTTATTTTATTTTACATTGAAATCATTATCAACCCAGAAATTCAGAACTCCTTCCCTTCCTCTTGCGAAACCGCTCTTCCATTAAAGGAAATCGTTTTCCTCAACATTCCTTCCACCTTTGTAATAAGAATTATCGTTTTTCCACTACCGCGATAAAATTCCTCGTTTATATCACTTTCAATTTACTTGTGTTTGCGTTGTTATCGTTTTGGTGTTGTCAACCACACACCGTCATCGTCGCACCTTTGTTTTTAAATTCGTCTTTGATTCTTAATGAATCAATGACGAAGATAGATGATGCAGAACATATTAAAGAGACGGTGAAGTCGATGAAGAACAACGGAGAAATAATGGACAAGAGAATAAACTTAATTTTTTTATATATAGTTTAATAAATAAATATTAATTATTCAAAAATAGAATAAAAATATAAAACTTTAAAATTTAGTAATCTTTAAAGTTAAAATATTGTCAAACTTATTTATAAATATCATATCAATAAATTATTTATGATTTAATTTAATAATAACAAAATATGTTAATTTTCAATTGGACCTTAAAAATCCTCCTAAAGATTGTGACACACCATAAATAGTACTATTGAAGCATAAGGGGCGTCATTTCATTCTCGTAACGGGAGTGAGTGCACCGCAAGATCAGACAAGTGACTCCCTCGCAGCGGTGGCATCTGTCTTTTTAGTTCAGTCATTTCCTAAGACGGCTCCTCTTATTATACGATAATCCAAGCAGATCCGGGAGCTGAAACATGAGTGTTTGTCTCTTTTTCAACTTCAACAGGAATGCATCAACAAAACAGCCCTTCCATATAGATCGTCGTGGCATGAACTTTGTCAAAAAAAGAATTTATAGCTAACTCCTCTTCCTATTGATCTTGATTAGTATGCGTCATAAGACATTTCATTTCGGACTTCAACCTTTTAGCTACACCATTAGCGTAAGAACATGCTTCATTTCTATCATTTTACATGATTATTTGAGTTGTGCTTTATTAAAATAAATTTTATTTACTTAAATAATTTTATTAAGTGCAGTTCGTAAAACAAATTACTATGTTGAATTATCACAAATAGATGTTGGATATTAAATTCTTTCGCAGAAATCTTCAATTATTGTAGTTTATTATGTGTCTAAACAATTTTGGAGATTTATTTTATTAAATAACACTACGCCAAAAATGTCATTTAATAGCGTCCCTTTTACAGCGTTTGCTAAACACAAGCGCTGTTGTAAATATATTTTAAAAATAACGGAGCCTTTTACAGCGCTTTTTTTGACAAGCACTGTTGTAGGGTCATATAACGTTTGCGCATAACGTTATAAGGCTTTTACAACGCTTTCAACAAAAGCGCTGTAAAATACATGCGCTTTCAAATAATTGAACTACCTATTACAGCGTTTTTTTCACAAGCGTTGTAAAATACATGCGCTTTCATTGAATTTAACTACCTATTACAGCGCTTTTTTCACAAGCGCTGTAAAATACATGCGCTTTCATTGAATTTAACTACCTATTACAGCGCTTTTAGTACAAGCGCTGTAAAATACATCTTTCAAATAATTATATACGTTGGGAACCCTCATATCCTCGACCATCTTTCAAATAATTATATACGTTGAGAACCCTCATATCCTCTACGTACTTTTAAAACAAATTTACGAACCCTCATCACCTCTACTCTGGGAACCCTCATATTCTCTACGTACTGTGCAGCCATCTACGTTATCTCAGGTATTTTTTAATTTGTTTTTGTCAAAAAATCTTTAGTTTTTTAATAATTGAAAACTAAAAATTGTTATATATATATTAAATCTCTTTTTTTTTTTTAAATTTGTTGACCTGTTCTATTTTGAAATCTTTTCTGTTTTGAAATCGTTATTAGATATGTTAATATTGGTTTCTTTTTGAAACTTGTTGATATGTTTTAAAAGCTTATTATTTTTGTAACTGCATTTATATAGGTCATATAATATGGATAGGAAATGGATGTCTGCCAATCGATTGTCAAAAGAGTATGAAATTGGAGTGAAGGAGTTTGTTGAGTTTGCAGTAAAGAATGCAAAAGATCCAAATAGAGTAGTTTGTCCTTGTTTAAAATGTTGTTTTGGAAAACGTGTTAGAGAAGATGAATTAGAAGGACATCTAGTATGTAATGGAATTGATCAAACCTACACATGTTGGATAAGACATGGGGAGAAAAAAAAAGGAAACATTAATTTTGAGAATAGTTCGACATATGCTTCAACTGACTTCGATACAGATACATATGAGCCGGACCGAGTTGATGAGATCGCAAAAGCAGTTGAAGAAGATCTTCGAGATTGTCCTAAAATGTTTGAAAGTTTGTTGAGTGATGCAGAGAAAGAATTATATAATGGTTGTACTAAATTCACAAGACTGTCGACGATATTAAAGTTGTACAACTTAAAAGCGAGTAATGGATGGTCTGATAAAAGCTTTACAGAATTATAAACACTCATAAAAGATAAGTTGCCAGATGATAATGAACTTCCCAGTCGAACCTACGAGGCTAAACGGATTTTGTGTTCTATTGGAATGAGTTACGAAAGGATTCATGCGTGTCCTAACGATTGCATTTTATTTCGAAATGAATAAGAACTACTTAAGGCGTGTCCGAAATGCAATGTCTCTCGATATAAGAAGAAAGAATCTACTCCAACAAAAGTCGTGTGGTATTTTCCTATAATACCAAGATTTAGGCGCATGTATCGCAGTGAGGAAGATTCAAAACACTTGACATGGCATGCAGATGAAAGAATTAGAGATGGAATGTTTCGACACCCTGCAGATTCCCCACAATGGGCAAAAATTGATCACGAGTATCCTGAATTTGGGATAGAGCCAAGAAATCTAAGACTTGCACTTTCTACTGATGGAATGAATCCACATGGTCTTTAAAGCATATCACATAGCACGTGGCATGTGATTTTGATAATATATAACCTACCTCCATGGTTATGTATGAAGCGTAAGTTTATGATGTTGTCTCTGTTAATTTCTGGACCCAAACAACCGGGGAATGATATTGACGTATACTTGACTCCTCTAATCGAAGATTTAAAACGTATGTGGGAGACATGTGTGGAAGTTTATGATGGGTATAAGAAAGAATGTTTCAATTTGAGGGCTATGTTGTTCGGTACAATTAATGATTTTCCAGCATATGGTAATTTATCAGGATATAGCATTAAAGGTCAGTGTGCATGTCCTATATGTGAAGAGAGTACAAATTGGATGCAGTTGAAACATTGTAAGAAGAATGTGTTTCTTGGACATCGTAGATTTTTACCTTATAGTCATCAGTATCGTGGGTGGAGAAATGCATTCAATGGAAAATCAGAGGAAGGTAAAGCTCCTTTAGCACCGACTGGATATCAAATACTTGAAAAAGTACAAGGTTTGACCAATAAATTTGTCAAACCTTTTGCGAGAGAGCTGGTCAAAACTGGGTGGAAGAAAAAGTCAATTTTTTTTGAATTGCCATATTGGAAGTCATTGTATATAAGACATTTCCTCGATGTGATGCATATTGAAAAAAATGTATTTGAAAGTGTTATTGGTACGTTACTCAATGTTCCAGGAAAGTCTAAAGATGACATCAACGCAAGATTGGACTTGGTCGATATGGGAATAAGAAATGAATTGGCTCCAGTAAAGAAAGAAAATCGCACATATCTACCTCCAATCGCTCATACTCTATCTAGAAAGGAAAAAATTGTTTTATGTAAATTTCTACACGAAGTTAAAGTTCCAGAAGGATACTCTTCGAACATTAAAAATTTAGTTTGTATGAAAGACCTCAAGTTAAAAGGTTTGAAGACTCATGATTGTCATATTCTAATGGAGCATTTGCTACCAATAGGTATACGTTCCATTTTACCTGAAAAAGTTCGACTAGCCATAACTAGATTATGTTTCTTCTTCAGGAAAATTTGTAGTAAAGTGATCGACCCTCAAAAATTACCGACATTGCAGAGGGAAATTGTTGTTACTTTGTGTGAGCTTGAAATGTATTTCCCACCATCGTTTTTTGATATAATGGTTCACCTTACTGTTCATCTGGTTAAGGAGACACAACTTTGTGGGCTAGCTTATATGAGATGGATGTATCCGATAGAACGATATATAAAAATATTAAAAGGGTATGTAAAAAGTAGAAGTCGACCAGAAGGTTGTATTGCTGAACGATACATTGTTGAAGAGGCTGCTGAATTTTGTACTGAATATCTGTCCAATGTTGAATCCATAGGGCTTCCCATGTCTCGTCATTCGGGAAGAATATCAGGAGAAGGGATAATTGGAAGGAGACTACTGACTATATCAAGGACAGAATGGGAGCAGGCACAATTGTATATTCTGCACAATGATGATGAGGTTCAACCGTATGTTACAATACACATGGATCAGTTATCTCGTTTGAACATGAATAGGAATCAAAATTGGATAACTTGATAGCACAATCGAAGTTTTATAACATGGTTAAAAAATCACATAAAGTCAAAATTTGATATAGACCCCGGATCAATTTCAAATAGATTGAGGTGGCTAGCAAATGGTCCGAGCTTACATGTCTTTTCTTACACTGGTTATGTTATTAACGGCTACACATTTTATACCAAAGAACAAGATGATCAGACCACTATGCAAAATAGTGGAGTCACTCTCGTAGCTGAAGCGATGCATGCCTCAAGTGCAAAAGACAAAAACCCAATATATGCAAATCTATCATATTTTGGTGTTATCGAGCGCATATGGGAGTTAGACTACACAATGTTTCGTGTTCCCATATTTGGTTGCAAGTGGGTCGATAATAATAATGGCGTTCGGATTGATGAGTCAGGATTCTTGCTTGTCGATTTTAATAGGGTGGGATACAAAGACAAGCCTTTTATTTTAGCGTCACAAGCTCAACAAGTGTTTTATGTCACTGATCCTTCTGATGATAAATGGTCTGTTGTCCTATCGACCAATAAAATAAGTGATGATAACAATAATGATGAAGATGTTGGTAATGATCTTTTATTTGCAACATCACAACAACCACATGAAATTGATTCAACTGATGATGGTTTATATCTTAGAGATGATCATGATGAGGGAATTTGAATTAATCCATCGTTTCGTATTGTAAATGGACAAACAAATGTGAATCCCACCAGGAAAAGAAGAAGGGCATCTTAATGTATATGTTTAATTGTTTTATATAAGCCATGCATGTAATCTGAATTATTATCATAAATATGAATATAATCTGAATTATTGTGATAAATATGCATGTAATTTGAATTGAGTGTTTTATAATAATATGGCAGAATAGCAACAGATTTCATTTCAGAAGCTTTTGGAATCAAACCATACATACCAGCATATTGGGATCCTAGTTATAACATCTCACAGTTTGCTACCAATGTCTCTTTTGCTTATATAATGTAAATTACGTGCCAATTCGATTGGAATAAATGTCTGAGTTACAGTCATCCAAATTTGAACCCAAATAAAACCAACACAAAAATAACATACTGAGGCCTTTTATAGCGCTTTTTATAAAAAGCGATGTAAAAGACCCTTTTGAAAATAAATAAAAAATGACATTTTACAGCGCCTATTTGAAAAATGCTGTAAAAAGCTTTAAAAATAATATTCATCAGACACCTAACATGACTATCTCTTACAGGATTTTCTTCAAACACCTTGTACGCATCATGGGAATCCCCAAAAACACATTGTTAACAAAAACATCAGACTCAAACCCATTTTTCGCAACATGGCAATGAACCTGAATATCAAGTTTCGATTTAAGAAGGAAATGGAATGTAAAGAGATAAAAAGGGTGTTGAGGTGGAGATTGAATTGTGAAAGAGTAAGCTTTGATGTTTGTGAAGAAGATGCATAAAAGGAGAAGAGTTTGGTGAAGAGGAAGAGATTTTGGTGGTGACCAGTTACTACTATGTGGGTTTTGCATGTTGAGCTTGTTTAAAAAATAACATAACAAAACACAAAAACAATAAGGCCTTTTACAGCGCTCATTTAAGAAAGCGTTGTAAAAGGCTTTAAAAAAACATTCATATAACATAATAAAACAAGGAGGTCTATTACACGCTTGTCCAAATAAGCGCTGTAAAATACTGTTTTAAAAATAAAATAAAGAGACCTTTTACAACGCTTATTTGAACAAGCGTTGTAAAAGGGTTTTATATATAACATAATAAAACAATGAGGTCTTTTACAGCGCTTATTGGGAAAAGCGTTGTAAAAGAGCCTTTAAAAAAATTAAATAAGGACGCCTTTTAGAGCGCTTTTCAAACAAGCGCTGTAAAAGGGTTATAAAAAAGCGCCGTAAAAGGGTTTTATATATAACAGTAACCGCTTCAGTTTCCTCTTCATTACGTAAACTTCACTATCATCTCAACCTTCATCGTTCTTCTCTTCTTTTGCAAACCCTATAATCCCGTCCATTATGAACCGTATTTCCACGATCATCTCCTTCATTTCAAACCTTATTTCCATCCAAGATCATCTCTCCCATTGCATGATGCATGTTGAGCTTGTTGATGTTATACTAAACTGCATGTTGAACTTGTTATAGTTAAATGGATACAAACAAAGATTTAGAATGTCAGAATGAAGAAGTTGGCACCTCTAAGACTTATGAAAATGAAGTCAAACGTGGTGCAACTATCATGCAAAAAGTCATTAAAGCAAGGAGTAATGACATTAAATTTGAGGTATACTATACTCTGTTTGATGTGTGTTTTTTTATCTTTTTTTAATAGCATGTACTTACTATATGAGTTTATTAGGTTGGCTGGAATGAGAGTGGTCAACCAATTGACCCCAACAGCTCTATGTTTGTAAGCTATATTGGGGCTATTGTTCGTCAAAATGTCCCAATTACAATTGACGATTGGAGAGATAAGGCGTTGAAGGATGCCAAAGATAATATATGGAATGAAATTCAAGTAAATTTTTTGATCCACTCTTTTGTCATTTATAATTTTTTTCTTTGAAATACTTTACTTATAATTTTTTTCATTGCAGACGACTTTTGTTCTTAATGAGGGACGAAAGTCTTATGTTTTGAGAGTTTCTGGGAAGATCCATCGCGGATTTAGATCCCATCTCTCAAATTTCTATCTAAAAGATAGAGAAGGAAACACAAGTGTTGAACCTCCAAAAATATATCAACATTATATATCAAACGATGAATGGAGAGCATTTGTTTCCAAACGTTCTGACCCCGCGTTTGTCGTAAGTGATTAATTTATTAGCATTTGTGTTTTATTATTCATATTCGTAGCGTATTTTAAATTTTTACACAATTGTTATTTTTTTTATATAGAATATTAGTAAGGAAAATTGCGAACGGGCAAGCAATCCAAAACACCCATACAAAAAATCACGTATGGGATATGCACACCTTGATCAACAACTTGTAAGTAATTAAACATCAATTTTATATAATGAAGTAATTTGTATTATAAACTATAGTGTGTAACTAATTTGTATTATTTTGTTTATGATTTTAACGAATAGAGAAAAGACACCCAAGCCGATCAACCCTTGGGTCGTCATATCTTATAGAAGGAAGCGCGTGTTAACAAAGACGGAGTGGTTGATAATGAAAATATCAAAATAGTAGTAGAACTTTGTGTAAGTATATTATCACTTTAATATTTTTTAATATTGTATTTTAAAAATGCTATTGAACTTATCTTTTTAATGTTACATGTATTTTAGGAGATTATTGAACAAAGTTCTGAAAATTCGGAGGGCAACAAGGATACTTGCAGGGACATTCTTGGTAAAGTGTTTAATGTCCCTGAGTATTCCGGTAGAGTTAGGGGGAAAGGATTTGGCGTAACTCCCAAAAGCTTTTTTCCTCAAGAGAAGCGCCAAAAACCTTCCAACGAGGAAGTATTAGAGAAGCTCAGAATCCTATCAGAGCTCAAACCTTGTTGCCCTCGAAAAAAAGATTTCCAGAAACAAATCAGTTACATCTCCCGAAAAGGTTTGTCACATTTATTGCCTAAGGTTTGTCATTTTTTCAGATTCAATAAACTAAAATTTTACCTCATTTTTGTAGGTCCAAATAAATAAACCACCCCTACAGCCAAAAAAAGGCAGCAAACCTCAAAAATTGGAGGTTAATAGAGCTGCCAAATCACAAAGGCCGGAGGGTAATAAAGTTGCCAAACTTGCAGCAAGAAAAAAACTGGATCGGGGAAAATCGGTCGCTGCTGCTGCTGCTCCTAATAAAAGTCAGCCACGCCTTGGTAAATACGGGGCGTGTCTTGACATCCAAATAAAAAGGAACATGGGCAGCAGCGACGATTCACGCATCGTACACATGAATAAAGATATATTTGGAGATGAGTATGTTGAATATCTCGAAAAGGAGCAGATATACAAACTTCTCGAACATAAGGAGCTCAGTGCTACTGTAATGAGCTTGTACATAAGGTAAAAAATACTTTTAATTGCATTTATAGGTATTTAATTAAATGTATTGGTAATTAATCTAGTTTAAAATTTTCATTGAAGGTTTTTGTATCAGAAGGTCGTGTGCACGAGGAAATTGTCAAATAAATACTCATTCTTGTCTCCGCATAAGATGTCGATGTGGAAACTCGATCCAGACAATGTAAAGAAATACATTGTAGATATGTTTTTAGGAAATATAGAAAATGATAAATTGTTCTTCGTACCATATAATTCAGGGTACGTAATTTTATCTTTTTTAATTGATGAGAATTTAATTTATTAGTTGTGTATAAACAAAATTGCTTAACCAATTTTTTTTTGTTGTAGGGCACATTGGGTGCTATTTGCAATCAATGCGGTCTCTGAAGTTATATACTATTTGGATCTCGTGCATGGCAATTACAACAATCACTCCGAAATAAAGACTATGCTCGACACGTAAGTAATATTCATTTATTTCTTACATATATATATATATATATATATATATATATATATATATATATATATATATATATATATATATATATATATATATATATATATATATATATATATATATATATATATATATATATATATATATATATATATATATATATATATATATATATATATATATATATATATATATATATATATATATATATATATATATATAAATAATGTGTTTGTTCATGCTATAATAATCACATTTATTCATTCGATAGTGCCTTAAAAGTTTTTCGAGCTCAAAGAGGTGCTACAGTGTCGAAGCAAAAGTCTAATAACATTACATGGATCCCAATAAAGTGCCCTCGTCAAACAAACAACATCGACTGTGGGTACTACGTATTGAGATTCATGAAGGAGATTGTTGAGAAGAATAAAACTATTATCCCAGAAACGGTACGGTATTTTCATTATATGATTTTCATATATAAATTATCTATATATTTGATACTAACTTAATATAATATGTTCAATTTTTATATTGCAGTACTTTGACAATTCCAGTTCATCATATTCTGAGGAAGATCTAATGGAATTAAAGGAAGACTGGTGTCAGTATGTGCTTGACATGCAAATTATTTGATTTTCTTGGAAATAGCTTGCTGCTGGGCAAGGGATCTGAATATTATATGGTAGCTGGTGCATATTATGTGTATTCTGTTAGTTATTATATGTATATGATCATAGGACACAATATATAACATGCATATGGATCTGAATGTAGTTAATTAGGTTGTAAATTAGGTTATATATATGTATCTACTGATTGTGTGAAATGCATATTGTATCGGAATATAGTCAATTCCAGTTACATATATGTTAATTAAGTTACAGAATTTTGTTTTCTGTTCTACTGATTGTGTGAACTGCTTATGGTATTTGAATATGTTTTGTTGTTGTGTGCACTGATTGTGAACTGATTTTGGATCAAAATAATTTTGGATAAAAAGATAAAAGACAGCGCTTTCTAAAAAAAATGCCATAAAAAGCTAAAAAGCGCTTTTCATTTCAAATATTTAATCTACAGCGTTTAAAAAAAAACACACATTTTACAGCGCCTTTTTTAAAAAGCGATGTAAAATGTTATTGTAAAGCGCTATAATGGTGTACATTTTACAGCGCTTTCTTAAAAAAGCGCTGTAAAATGTACACACAAAAGCGCTGTAAAATGTACACACAAAAGCGCTGTAAAATGTACACACAAAAACGTTGTAAAATGCAGACCCATAATTCATAAAATGGGTGTACGTTTTACAGCGCTTTCTGAAAAAAGCGCTGTAAAATGTTGTTTTTCGCGTAGTGTAAATAGATTTTTGAAAACATTAAATTGTTGTTAAAATTATTTTAGAATATATATTGATAAATTTTAGAATTAATTTTCTTTAATTATATGTGGATTTTCTATGATTTGATAATTGTATGCTTATTTGATTTATTGAGTAATATAAATTAAAAATATTATGTTTAATACTATCTTTATTTTTCTAAAAACAATTTCAATTTAATATAAGTATTTTAAGGAATAATAATTTAGACAATTTTACGTCTAGATGTACATCAAATATTTGTGGTGATATTTTCGTGTGTATATGAGTAAATGATAAGTGTGTGTATAGTTATATTTTAATGATTCTGACTAATTCATATTTTAGTTATGTATTTTATAAATAATTAACTTGAGATATTAGTAATATTGTGATTGATTTTATTTATTTTTATATAGTTTCTACTGTCACTACAAGAATTCATGGAATTTGTGAGGGCCAAAAGCCCTCACAAAGGAGGGAAAGCAGCCACAAAAGAGATGTTTGTGGCGGCCTTAGACAGTCACAAATAAGCTGGTCACAAACCTTTGTGGCGGCCAAAACAGCCACAAAAGTTGAATTTTTCGCTACCATTTGTGAGGGCAAAGGCCGCCACAAATGTCTTCTTTTGTGAGGGCTTAGACCGCCACAAATGTCAGTTTCCATCTTGATGAGATATTTATCAACGAGCGTTGAAGAACATAAATTCTTGAAATATTGACTCACTTCAATAAGTGGGTTCAATATATGTGTCGGTAAGGCACTAAAGGCAATAGGAAGTAAACACTCTAAAAATATATGACAATCATGACTTTTCATCCCATGCATCCTCCTATTTTCTACATCAGCACATCTTGCCAAATTAGAACAATAATCGTCAGGCGTCTTTAACTCTTTGATCCAACCATAAACATATTTGGCTTCATCAGGAGATAAAGTGTAATTCGCATGAGGTTTTAGAGTCTTGCCGTTATTCTCCACACGTGTACTAATATTAGGCGCCGTCGGAGACTCTTCTCCATGATTAGTCCAAATCTAGTAGTTAGGCATAAATCAATCTTCATATAAATGCACTCTTATTTCATCTTTACTCTGAAACCGTCTACATCGACATAAACAACATGGACATCTCATCCCCCTTCATCTTCGACACTTTTATGCATTCTCGTAAATTGAGAAAGTCTTCAACCTTGTTAGCAAAACGTTGTTTAAGACTCTTCTTCCAGGAAAATTCCTATCGTACATCCAACTACGGTTTATATCCATATATGTGTGTATATATATGTTTATTCTGAAAATTAAATAAATATATAAATTATATTTATATATCGATGTTTTATATATAAATTGCTTTATTTTTCAAAAACATTATATATAAATTATGACATACTTTATATGTCAATTAGGGGAGCATTTACAAACAATATAATAAATCATTATAGAGACTATAAATATACAATCCAAAATAAAATTTAAATGATGTTTAATGAAATTTTTTATAAAATAAGTCCTTATATATAAACAAAAATAGAGACTGCTAAAGTATATAAATTTTTAGTACGAACTCAACTACAACTCTTTTTAATGACTAACAACAAATATTAATATCATCAATTTTAATAATGTTTTTGAAAAAATAGTTATATTAAAATCAATAAGTTTTACATGTGTTTCAAATTTTTATTTATCATATATTATGTAAACAACATAATTTATATTTTTTTAAACAAATCTATACTAACATTTCGAATGAAGAGCTTTATATATATTTTAAAAATAATATAAAAATAATATTTATAATATCACATGTTTTATTAATCTATATTTAAAATGTATAAAATACTAACTTGATGTCGGGTAGTGTTTGACTTGAAGCTTTCACAAACTGAGAACTATTCGAAGTAAACACAATATCACCACTGTCAAAATAAAAATTAAATAATATTCATTAAATAAATAACTTCAAATAAAAAATAAAATTAAAAAAAAAAACTAAATATATAATATAAACTTACCAAAATTGAAGATACAAAGTAGAGAAAAAATTTGGAGAAATATTTTTTGTAGAGAGAAGGTAGAAATTAAAAATAACAAGAGGAGTGATATTTATAAAAAAAAATTGATCCTTTGTGGCGGGCAAAGCAGCCACAAAATCTAACGGTAACCAAAGCTTTTGTGGTGGCTTTTACGGTTAGAAATGAAGGAATTTGTGGCGGCCTAAGCCGCCATGACTGGCAACGGTACAATGAGTATTTGTGGCAGTCTTTGCAGCCACAAAGTGCAACAGTACACTGATTTTGTGGCGGCTTGGGGGGCCACAAATGTCTTGCCTTTGTGGCGACCTTTATCCTCACAAATGGGTGATTTTTTGGTTGAAAAATCCCTCACTAAGGACTTAATTTCAGCTGGACTTTTGTGGCGGCCTAAGCCCTCACAAAATGACAACGTTGTGATTTCGTGAGGGCTTAGGCAGCCACAAAATCCAGTTGAAATTGTAATCTTTTGTGAGGTCTTTTTCAGCCACAAATAACGACCAATTTGAATTTTAGTATTTGTGATGGATTTTTCGGTCAATAATTTATGAGAATTTTTTTCGGCCACAAAATATTTGTAAAGTTGGCCACAAAGAGAGTGTTTTCTTGTAGTGTGTTATGGCATGGTGTTTTTTTTACATATTTGTTGTGATTTACTAATTAATACAAAGTGTTGATATTATATTTATATACTTTACCATTTTAACTATTCTCTAAATTTGGTAGTATTTAAAAAAATAATATTTTAATAATTGCGACAATAATTTTGAGTATGAGAGTTTTATCTATTATTATATATTTAAATGGTTAATTACTTTAATTATTCTATTTTATAAAAAAAATAATTTGAAATATTAGTAATTTTTTAAATTAAATTGTTTATAAAGAAATCTAAAATGAATTTTGTTATATATTGATTTTGTTTTAAATAAAATAAAAAATAAAAAATAAAAATAAAGTTTATCAGAAATGGCTTGGCACATGTTGGTGTAGTACAAAGGGATTTTAAATCCCTAGTTTTATGACAACAACAAAACAATGCAGCGACTACAGCAATAATAACAGAAAGAAACACAAAGCTGTGAGGTAACAATTTGGCACCCGTGGTTGATAATTGAGTAAATAATTTTAACACGTCTATTTTTGATAATTTTAGAATTTTTATTTTTTCTTTTAAAATATCTTACTCCATTGGTTATGAAATCGGCTTATTTTATATCGTTCTCTTTTATAATAAGTTTATTTTGAATGAAATCAACACAAACATGATTCCGTAAACAGTAAATAAATTATTCGCTTATTAGTTTTTTGACTAGGGATAAGTTTCCATGATCTAATTTCGAAATTGACTATTTTAGAGTGTGCTCTCATATTTTATGTTTGACATTTATTCATAAATTATGAAGTTAGATCGATTGAAGGACGATGCGTCAAATGAGGAGAGACTTTTCACTTGTGCACTCAGATTATCATATGAAAGCATCAAAATAAAGTAAGAGGTGAGATTATCTTGAAATTCATAAGTATATTAAGAAGAAGACCAAACAAGAGAATAGGGAAGGGGAGAGGGGAGGTGTTAAATTGCGTTTGTCTAAATTTAATTGTTTTATGAATTCTTAAACAAATTATGGTTCTTGTGAGTTAACTATTTTAAAGGATCAGAGTCAACAACAATAAAAATATGTATAAGTAAAATATAACACACCAAATTTTATACTAGTTCAACACCAATTTGGTAGTTACAAATAGTCTCTTTATAAGTTAGAAGTCAGTTTTCTCAAAATTGCATGAACCTACAAACTTTTTAAGCCAAACCAAACATTGACCGTACAAGTCAAGTATTCTCAACACAACATGAGATTTGTTTCTTTTTATCAGCATCACAATCCTTTCTGAATATTTCAACACAAGTTGCACCTTTTGAAGCCCTCATAACCCTCTTCGACCATGTCCCAGAGTTCATAATTGTGGGAGATGTAGCTTATGAGTTTGTATTTCTAGTACTCAAATATTTCTCCATCAAACAGGAGAGGGAGATGTCTATAAACGTTTCCACATGTAACTTCTTCACCATAGTTAGTCATAATAATAGATCTTTACTCAAACATAGTTAAGTGCTCAACATTGAGACCAGCTCTAATGCCAATTTTAGAACGGAAAACACAAGAAAAGGGGGAACTGAATTGTGTTTCTTTTAAAATCTTTTTAACGTGACTAAGCTATATAAGGATAACAAGGAAGATGAACAAAAACAAGATAGAATAACAAAAACCATTTATCTTGGTTCACTACCAGCACAGTAGCTACATCTAGTCCTTTCAACATAAAGGATTTGATCCACTTGTTCACAACAGAATTACACCTTCACTGAGCACCTAGTAGTCAAATTGACTGTGTTAAAGTCTTCTTAACATTCTAGCTTAGTATGGATAAACTATTGAGGAAGGCAACCACTATTAGACTCGGTTACAAGAAAACAGGTTTAGGTGTTTTGAAAAAGCTCTCACAAGAGAGTGTTTACAAAGTTGTACTCTTAAAAAGTTATATCAACACTTAGGTAAAACGAGTGATTAAGAGCAAGAAGGAAGAAAAGGCCGTATATGCTTATAGTTGTTCGTTTTTTGTGTTTTTCAAGTTAGGAATGCGTATTCTTTTATAGAGATCGTTTAGGGTTTTTGGTTATTGTCTTAATTGCAAGAAATCAACATAAATCATGAAATTTAGTATCATAACTTTTGAGATTGATTATCCATGGAAAAACGTTCCAAAACGGATCCTTGTAATTGATTAAGCATATCTTGGTATGAAGGCAGCGAACCAAAGGATACGATGATCATAACATATCTCATAGACCTTCAGACTATTGAAGTAAAAAACCTTTTTGATATGTATTTTAATGAAAACAAACCTTATGAAATAAATGTTAAATATTATAAATAGTGATCTACTAATGTTTACATTTGAGTTTTTGTTGAAAGAACAGAAGTAGTCAAGCTTGAAGCCACTCACAAACAAGTGCATTGTATCAACTCAACAATGAAATAAGTGAGGAACTTAATTCATAAATATAAAGATGATTATCCTTAAGTCGAGGATGATCATCCCAACATGTTGTAACTCAATCACACACAAAATATCTTGGAAGAAATCAAGAAAAACTATGGGTCAAGATGTGTCTATTTGGAAATTAGAGGATGAAGAAATTGGAACCAAGTTGGTTTTACATTTAGAGTTTTGACGTTAACAAAAGTATTTTATGATAACAATATATTTGATTCAAAGAGTATGAAAGAAGATTCATGTTTTTGAAGAAAATCTAAAATAAGATTTGATTCAAATTTATAATTGAAGAAAATCTAAAATAAAGATTTAATTCAAATATATAATTGAAGAAAATCTAAAATAAGATTTGATTCATATTTATAATTGAAGAAAATTTTATTTCAAGAATTTACAAAGTTAAACTATACAAAATAGGAACAAAATGAATCTGAAGAATTTACAAACTCAATCTACACAAAATAGGAAATAATCAATTTGAAGAATTTACAAACTCAATCTAAACAAGATACAATTCAGAATTAAATAAGGACTAAATTGAAGCCCAAATTTTCACTATAAATAGACACTCAAGGTTGAAGAAGATAAGCATCAAAAAGCATATAAGAGTAACTCAAGCTCAAAGTTGTCAATTCTTCTTAGAATTCAAAGAGAGAAATACTTTTTCTAGGTTAGAAATATTTTCTAAGTGGTCTTTTCTTAGAGTGTCAGAGTTATTATTATTAGCAGCTTTGTTAGAAGCAACTACTCAAATTACAATCTTTTGTATTCAATCCGATAGTGGTTTAGTTCCTTCTTCAATCTAGGGTTGTCAGGTTGTTAGGAGAAGACTTGGCTTGTAGGGTCAATGTGGTTAGTTTCTCAAAAGTCTGGGGTTGTCAGGTTGTTTGGGAAGACTGACTTGGAGGGTCAAGTGCTTTGTAAATCAAGGTATTTGAATCAGTGGATTAAAGCATTCTGAATGAAGGGACTGAATGTAGCCAAGTTAGTGGTGAACAAGGATAAATCTATATGTCAAATTATTTATGCATTCTTTGCTGGCTATCTCTGAATATGATTGCTTCTACACCAAGTAGGTCACCAAAACCCAACTAGTTTGTTTATTTATTTATTTATTTATTTATAAATTATAAAAAGTTGTCAACTTTGGCATACACAATTCAACCCTCCTTCTCGTGTTTGCACCTTTAGAAAAATCCAGATATGAGGATGAAGAATCCATATCTGAGAATGAATATTTTTAACAATATTATATCCAAGGATAAACCCGATGATGAACATTCATCACAATCTTAGGTCCGAGGATGAGTATTCTTCAAAATTTCATATTGGAGGATAAATATTTAACAAAATTTTGATCTCACAAATATTGAAAATGTAATTTTCATAAAAGTACCAAATGACAAAAGTTGACAAGTTGTTCACACTATTCAAGGTTTACCAATAGTAAATATAGAAGTGACATCACATCAATTACATACTCTTATATGGAAGATAAGAAATTTCATCCTCGCACATGAGGATGGACTCTAGAAAAATCATCCTCTCATATATAAAAATGAGTTCTTATATAAATAGTGCAAAAATACTAGGTTAACATTGTTCAAATTTAAACAAAAGCCTTTGAAGTAAGACAAACACACCAATCGTGATTTTCAAGATATTAGAAGCAAGAAGGAACTTTCTCATGCATAATAGATCAAAAGGATAATAAGAATGTCTTTTACAAATCATATTCTAGAAGGTTACCTAACAAGTAAAAATTGTGTCAACATGTTTACAGCAAATTCTAACAGTCACATATTGGAAAGAAAGACATACAATAATCTCTCAAAGACTTATGATCATCCATGAACATCCTTAGAATTAGTTACATTAGAGGATGAATATAGTCTTAAGATGAGGATATAGGTAGAGGATATCCTCATAACTAATTTGACACATAAAAGAAAGTATACAAAGGTACAAAAAGGTAAAGTACTTGACATGAATAACACATTGGTCAAAATGGTTGGAAAAAGGAAAGAAAAAAGCAACAATCACATCAAGACTCAATAAAATAGAAAATCTATCCTTGTACATAAATCAGATTTAAGGACAAACGTAGATGATAAACAAAACTTACGGAAGGATGAAATTATAACATCTATGCTAGAGGATAAACAATAATGAAAGAGAAAATGAATCTATGTTAGAGAATAAAATAATAATGAAAGAGAGAATGAATCTACGTTAGAGGATAAATAATCATGAAAAGAGGATGAATCCCCGTAAGAGGATAAACAATGCAGAAGAGATGATGAACTTTAGTTATCTATTCATCCTCACACATGGGGAAAAGAGTAAAAGTACCAAAGTACAAAAAATGTTGTCCTTGACTTATGAGGCATGACATTATAGGTGTTGGGAAAAGAAAAAGTCAAAAGGACAAGTCACATCAGAATTAACGAAAGCCTCATCCTCCTTCAAACTTGATCAGAGGATAGACTACAACACTCATCCTCTCATGATACTTAGCAGGGGGATAAAGGCTAAATGACAGTTTTGTAAATAAAGACAAGTATAAGAAAACTTAGCAAAGTCTCCAACAACTATATTTTGATAACTCATATGATTGAAGCTCCTAAGACAATTATAAATAGAAAAGTATTAATATTCAAACATCAAGAGAATCATCTACAAGATAACATCTAAGTTATTCAAGCTTATCATCATTCTCTTCATTCTACACACTCTTCCAAACTTAAACATATTGAGGATCATTTTTATTGAGTGTGTTATATACAACTTCACATCATTATCTTATCTTAGAAAGTTGTAATTTGATCCCAAACAAATGAAACACATTATTACTTGTATATCCTCAAGTTGATAAAAACTTGAGTTATTTTGTAAGTCTATCGAGGCTAGTAAAAATGCAGTTTTGTAAGCCTGGTGAGGCTAAGAAAATACATAGTTGAAAAGGTGTAGATCAAAAGACGAGTTTCTGAGCACTAGTGAAAATCTCACAACACTGTGAGGACTATAGTAGCCTATATTAGGTGAACCAGTATAAATTATGTGTGTGAATCTTCTTAAGCTCTACTTTCTTTATATTTATTTTATTCATACCATTAGCACACTTATCATACATATTTCAAGCTCATATTCTTCTTCTTTAAATGATCCTTAATTAGAGGAGGATTATTTTCATTAATCATCCTCACTCCAAAAACTAAATTTTAAAAAAGGTCACAATTCAACCTCCCCCCCCCC
>JBBPBR010000008.1:35134300-35147113 GCA_037974775.1 Cicer pinnatifidum
CCCCCCCCCCCCCCCCCCCTTCTTGTGACATTCACTTTTACTTCACAAATAAGTAGCAAATTTAAGATGTTCATCAGAGGATGTGCAAGGACTTTGCCTTCTTCGAAACATTGACTTTTTTAGAGCATACATCATAGATCAGAGTCAAACAATTAGATACTTGATGTGATGATATGATTATCATAGATAAAGAATCACTTGCTTATGAAGCTTATAAGAGGAAGACGAACAAACGCTTGGTAAATTCCTCTTTAATTACTTGTGATGGAAAAATTGGTTGGTCTGTTGTGACCCGTTTAGCTCGTCGATTTTTGTGGGGAGAGTTGAGATTTCCAACCCACCACCACCAGTTGGCTCGTCTCGCCTAACTTGTCGAAAAATGGGGTGATGGCAGGTTGGTTCATCAGGGTCTAAAAGAAACTACATTTTTTTAATCAAAAGTCTAAGCCCATTTTTAAAATTTTCTCTTTTTTTTTTTTGGCCCAACTCAATTAGCCTAATAAGTAATTGATTTTAGGGTTGATATAAATATTAATACTTTCTATATTGTTTGACGAATAATTACCTACCGATTCACAAAATATTAGAAGACTTTGTTAAGGTTGTATGGTTTCATGATTTTAGCTTCATGTTTTTAATAGTTGGTGAATTGGTATGGTGAATTGTAATTAACTTTAAATGGCATATTATATAGTTTTAAATGACGAATCATGAATATTTAAATGATAATTTCTATATTTTAGTTTGACTCATTAATTTTGTATTTTGGTTTTCTTGAATAATCTTTAAGTTTAATTACACTATTCTATAGTTTTTATGAAATTATTAATTAATAAAGGAAATTAAAAAGTTGACAGACGCCTGCCAACCCACTAGCCTACCTTGTAAAGGAGTGGAGTAATATTTTCAACCCGTCAACACTAATTCGCCGACCCCACTCCTTTTTAGATAGATTTATGACATGGTGAAGCTGGTCAGTTAGTTTTTCCATCCATACGATTACAATTTGAACCCAAATTTTGATGTTGGTGAGGCGAGTTAAACTCGAACTCGAACGTGAGGTACCACTATCCCGGAAAGAAATTACAAAACGAAGCGGTTCCACAAATATTTAACTTGTAAACATGACAAAATATAAAATGTGACACAAAGAAGGATAGTAAAAAGGCTTATTAGTCCGTCCTAAATTCCTAATTAACCTTATGAATTGCAGGTGCCACACACACTTATATATTGCAATGACATATAATATGGTGATAATTAGGTGTAGAATCTATAAGTTGAGGCATCAGCAATGATATTCCTAAAACCACCGACCGTTGATGCCAGCATAATGCACACACCAATGTATATTGCAGCCTGTTAAACACAAAATAATCAATTGGTACATACATTAATGAATGAATTTAGAAAGAAAAGTTGCTAATGTAAATTAATTACTACATCTGACCCAATTGATGAACCAGTTGATGCTAAATCTCTTTGGTTTCTTGATTATTAGCCACATTATACTCGGAAGCTGAAACAGCAGATGAGCCACACCAGATTATTAATTAATTGATCTCCTATGTTTTGAATAAATAAATTTTTGTATTTTATAAAAGAGCCTTACAAAATATGAAGTGGGAGCAAAACCAAATCCACCAAAGAACCCAAGAAGATCCCCGAAGAAAGGGAACGTAACCCCAATAAAAAGTGTAAAAGCTGCAATAAATTAACAAGATGCGGTTACTTAGAAAATAAAAAGTAATTAAATATGTTTATAGTTAGAGCCGTCAAAATAAATAAAAACTTTCTTCATTTGAGTCTATGTTGGACAGTAACAGTTTAAAATTTTAAATCAGTTTTTTTTTCTTTCAAAAATAATCAAATATTTTCATTTTCTTACTCTCCTTAATGTCAGGAAGGACAGCTTTTGGATTCGTAGCTTGTGGGTTCCAATCCCACAAAGGCTATCAGAGAGAGAGGTAAATCAAAACCATGTATAAATATTCATTAAATTTTAACATTTCATTTATCTTAATTTCTCTCTGCTTTTTATACACAAAAAAAGAACAATAAAAAATAAATATTTTTTGGTGATATCATGGGTTATTTTGGATATTTAATATCAATATTTCTCACCAACATAAGCAGATCTAGCAACAAGTCTGAGAGGTAGTCCTGAAGGGAAATTCAATCTTTTGATCATCATTCTCTCAATCAAATCAAAGACAGGCATAGCATAAACTTGATAACTTCCAACAACATGAATGAACACCATCAAGTTAGCCGAGGCAATGAGCCATGCTGGTTTTTCAAGTGACATAAGCACATTATCATCAACTTCCCTTCCAAATGCCCAATATCCTATAAGTGCAACTGGGAAATAGCATATTGCATTTATGATATAGGCACCAATAGCACCTTTCCACATAGGTATTTTTGAAGGTTTTTCAGGTGTTGATGGAATTGTAGCCTGAATTTCAAGTGCCACTGCATGACCAGCAAATGCAAATGAAATTTGACCGAGTGCATTGAACACTCGGAAAATTAAATCACTTGTACTTGTTTGCTTGTATGCATAGCTCACGTTTTCAATTCGACCTCTAGCCAAGCAAGCCACCCAGGCTATAGTTGAATAGCTGCAGGGACAATAGAACAGGTTAAGCCTGCTTTACTTTCGGGTAAACATTTAATGTTTTATATTAATATTAATATTTGTAATAGTAATTTTACATATTTTTTTTAAATTAATTTCAATAGGTTTTATTTTTAGATTATATAAATTATAAAATTATTTTGTGATAAATGTTATTATTAATTTGAAATTAGATAAATCTAGAACTACGTAGAATTTCTATGTAAGAATCTATAAGTGTTTTAATTATAGAAAATAGTAGAAAGTATCTAGAAGTGGGTATTAATTAGGAAGCTCCTAGAAACGTGTCTAGAGTTTTCTACCTCATTATACTTAACATTAAGCATCAAACAAATTGAGAGTTTTCTATTAGAAATACATTCATTTATCTAACAGTGGTATCTAGAGCTTGATTATGAGAGTTGATAAATTGTGACTCGTGATTACACTATTTTCCACTTTCCTCTTCTAAAGAAAGAGAATTATGAAAAATTATGCATTCGCATGAAAGCATTGTTTGGCTCTCAAGGTGTATGATGAGCCACAAGATGAGTAGGGATTGTCTCAAGTTGTGAAGGAGACTTTGGCAAAAACAAGAAAGAAGGATCAACAAGCTTTTAGTCTCATCCATCAATGTTTGGATGATTCTATGTTTGAGAAGGTTGTCGATACTACAAATTCAAAGGAAGCTTGAAAGATTTTGGAAAAATCACTCCAAGGTATTGAGAAAGTGAAGAAGATAAGACTTAAATCTTTAAGGGGAGATTTCGAAGCTTTGAATATGAAGGATTCCGAATCAATTTCAGATTATTGCTCAAGGGTGAAGACAATTGTTAATCAAATGAAGAGATATGGAGACAAGATAGAAGATGTTTGTGTAGCGGAGAAAATTCTTCGTTCCTTGACTTCTAAGTTCAATTATGTGGTCTGTTATTGAGGAATCGAAAGATCTTGACTCAATGTCCATTGAGGAATTAGAAGGTTCATTGCAAGCTCAAGAAGAAAGAATAAATAAAAGGTAAAATGAGCCATTAGAGCATGTTCTCAAGATCAAAACTTCGTTGAAGGATGACAGATAATTCAATAGTCAAAACGGACATGGAGGTGAACAAGGAAGAGGACGAGGACGTGGTCATGGCCAAGGAGGAAGAGGTTTCAATCGTGAATCAAACTACGAAGAAAGAAGTCACTCATCACCAAAAATTTGTGGACGAGGAAGAGGTTTTGGCTATTATCAAAGTGAAATAAGGTATGACAAATCTAAAGTTTAATATTATAATTGTCATGAATTTGACCATTTTACTTGGGAATGTTGTAATGCTCCTAATCAAGAGGAAAAAGAGGATAATCTTATTGACGAAGATGAAGAGTCAACTTTGTTGCTAACACTCAAGGAAAAAGAGAGAGATGCTAATAGTTCATGGTACTTGGACAATGGTGCAAGTAACCATATGTGTGAATGCAAAGAGAAATTTGTGGAGCTTAATAAAAAGATGAATGAAAATGTTTCCTTTGGAGACTTATCAAAAGTGGAAATTGAAGGGAAATGTACGATTATAATATCTTCTAAAGATGGGAGCCATAAGTTGATTAGTGATGTATACTATGTGCCTAAATTAAAGAGTAATATTTTGAGTTTGGATCAACTTCTTGAAAAAGGATATGAAATTCTCATGAAAAATAAACATATTTGGCTTAGAAATCAAAATAACAGTTTAATTGCTAAAGTTCTTATGTCGAAAAATAGAATGTTTATCTTGAACCTAAGAACTATTGAAGCAAAATGTTTGAAGATGAGTGTCCAAGATGAAGCATGGTGTTGGCATATAAGGTATGGCAACTTGAACTTTGGTGCACTTAAAATTATGGGAGAAAAAAATACGGTGAAAGGGATGTCTTCAATCAATCATCCAAATCAATTGTGTGAAGGTTGTCTTCTTGGCAAGCAAACAAGAAAAAATTTCCCTAAAGAAACCACATCAAGAGCAACTAAGCCACTGCAACTTGTGCATACCGATTTGTGTGGACCAATCAATCCATCTTCATTTGGTAAGAGTAAATATTTTATTCTCTTTATTGATGATTTTAGTAGAAAAATTTAGATTTATTTCTTAAAACAAATATCAGAAGCTTTTGTTGTTTTCAAAAACTTCAAAGCTCTTGTAGAAAAGTAGCGCGGTCATGAAATCAAAACTTTGAGATCTGATCGAGGAGGTGAATTCACTTCGAAGGAGTTCAATGAATTATGGGCAACGCATGGAATTCGTCGTCCATTGACAGTTCCAAGATCTCCGCAACAAAATGGAGTAGCCGAGAGAAAGAACAAAACTATTTTGAACATGGCAAGATGCATGCTAAAATCCAAAAGGATGCCAAAGGAGTTTTGGGTTGAAGTAGTTTCTTGCGCGGTCTATTTGGCAAATCGCTCTCTAACTTCAAATGTCAAAGAACAAACCTCTCTAAAAGCATGGAATGAAAGGATGCCTAGTGTTAATCACTTGCGTGTCTTTGGGAGCATAGCATATGCACATGTGCCACAACAAGAAAGATCCAAACTTGATGATTGAAGCATCAAACATGTTTTTGTTGGCTATGATCCGCATTCTAAAGGTTACAAGTTGTACAGCCCATGCAACAATAAGGTAGTGGTGAATTGTGATGTTGAATTTGATGAAGATGCTACATGGAATTGGGAGGTCAAAAAGAAACAAATTATATTTTCCTTCCATATTTTGAAGAAGATCAAGAGGCCACAACACCAGTTCAAGATGCAACTCCACCTTTCTTACCTTTTCCTTCACATACTTCTCTAGAAGAAAGTTCAAGTAAAAGATCAAGTAAGATGAAAGATATAGAAGACATTTATGAAAGGTCAATTGAAATTACTCTTGACCTTGACGAGTTGTATTGTCTCTTGACGAATAGTGAACCATTAAATTATGGAGAAGTAGTGAAAGATAAAAGGTGGAGACAAACCATGGATGAAGAACAACACTTAGGAATTAGCAACTCTTCCAAAAGGCCATGAAGCAATTGGAGTCAAATGGGTGTACAAGGCTAAAAAGAATGTTAATGGAGAGATTGAAAAATACAAAGCAAGACTTGTTGCCAAAGGCTACAAACAAAAACATGGAGTTGACTATGAAGAAGTTTTTGCACCAGTTGGTTGCATGGACACTATTCGTTTGCTAATCTCTGTAGCAGCTCAAAATAAGTGGAAACTTTATCAACTTGATGTAAAATTTGGCATTTCTAAATGGCTATCTTGAATAAAAGGTTTATGATGAGAAATCAATGGGATACGTGATTAAAGGACATTAAGATAAAGTTTTAAGATTGAGGAGAATGTTGTATGGATTAAAGCAAGACCCAAGAGCATGAAATAGTCGCATCGATAAATACTTTCAAGACAATAGGTTTGCTCGTTGTCTTAATGAATATGCTATTTATGTCAAAGTTTGTGATAATGGAGATATTTTGATTGATTGTCTCTATGTGGATGATCTTATATTCACTAGAAATAATCCAAGTTTATTTGAAGAATTCAAAAGGTCATGGCGCTTGAGTTTGAGATGACTGATATTGGGCTCATGTCATACTATTTAGGCCTAGAAGTAAAGCAATTGGAAGAAGGTATATTTATTTCTCAAGAATACTATGCAAATGAAGTTTTGAAAAAAGTTAAAATGTTTGATTGCAATCCGGTGAACACACCAATGGAGAGCGGATGGAAATTGTCAAAGTTTGAAGATGGACAAAAAGAGGACCCTTCCTTTTTCAAATGCCTTGTTGGAAGCCTAAGATACTTAACATGTACAAGGTCTGATATTTTATATGCGGTAGGAGTAGTGAGTCGTTTCATGGAAGCTCCTACTACTACACACATGAAAGTCACTAAGAGGATACTCCGCTACCTTAAAGGTATGTTTGATTATGGAATATTTTACTCTTCTTCTAATGATTTTAAACTTTTTGGATTTTGTGATGGTGACTTTGCGGGAGAAATTGATGATAGATAGAGTACTAGTGACTTTATATTTTTCATCGGGGACTGTTCTTTTTTTCATGGAGTTCAAAGAAACAACTTATTGTCTCACTTTCAACATGTGAGTCAGAGTATGTAGCAACAACATCTTGCACTTGTCATGCTGTTTGGTTAAGGAGATTATTGAATGAACTTCATATACCATAAAAGGAAGCTACTGATATTTGTATAGACAATAAGTATGCTTGAGTTTGAGATGACTGATATTGGGCTCATGTCATACTATTTAGGCCTAGAAGTAAAGCAATTGGAAGAAGGTATATTTATTTCTCAAGAATACTATGCAAATGAAGTTTTGAAAAAAGTTAAAATGTTTGATTGCAATCCGGTGAACACACCAATGGAGAGCGGATGGAAATTGTCAAAGTTTGAAGATGGACAAAAAGAGGACCCTTCCTTTTTCAAATGCCTTGTTGGAAGCCTAAGATACTTAACATGTACAAGGTCTGATATTTTATATGCGGTAGGAGTAGTGAGTCGTTTCATGGAAGCTCCTACTACTACACACATGAAAGTCACTAAGAGGATACTCCGCTACCTTAAAGGTATGTTTGATTATGGAATATTTTACTCTTCTTCTAATGATTTTAAACTTTTTGGATTTTGTGATGGTGACTTTGCGGGAGAAATTGATGATAGATAGAGTACTAGTGACTTTATATTTTTCATCGGGGACTGTTCTTTTTTTCATGGAGTTCAAAGAAACAACTTATTGTCTCACTTTCAACATGTGAGTCAGAGTATGTAGCAACAACATCTTGCACTTGTCATGCTGTTTGGTTAAGGAGATTATTGAATGAACTTCATATACCATAAAAGGAAGCTACTGATATTTGTATAGACAATAAGTATGCACAAACACTTGCAACTAATCCAATGTTTCATGATCGTAGCAAACACATAGACACAAGGTACTATTTTATTAGAGAATGCATTACCAAGAAAGAAGTTGAGCTTAAATACGTGAAGACTCAAGATCAAGTTGATGATATCTTTACAAAGTCGTTAAAATTTGAAGACTTTCGAAGGCTAAGAGCAAGAATTGGAATGAAGAAGAAAATTTCAAATTAAGGGGGAATAATGTTATTACTAATTTGAAATTAGATAAATTTATAACTATGTAGAATTTCTATGTAAGAGTCTATAAGTGTTTTAATTTTAGAAAATTGTGGGAACTATTTAGAAGTGGGTATTAATTAGGAAACTCCTAGAAATGTGTCTAGAGTTTTCTATTTGTATCTATAAATATCTCATTGTACTTAACATTAAGCATCAAACAAATTGAGAATTTTCTATTAGAAATTCCTTCCTTTCTCTAACAATAAATTCATACTTATTTTTTAAATTAATTATTAATATTTTTATTTTTAATTTATATATTTGAACTATTACACGTGGCCAATTTTCTTTCCTGGTACATCAAATTGTTTACTCACAATTTGATTTTTCGAATGCAATATAGAAAAACACCATAAAAATATAATTTGTAACACAGGTAATATTAAGCATTGTAAATTTGCGCAAAACACAACCAATTTAATTAGGAGCAACATGATTCATAATTCAGTAATAACAAAAATGGATTTTTTAAAATTGATTTTAATTAAAAATAAATTAAACATAAAATAATTTATATTTAAATAAACTTATATAAAAAATTATAACTTCAAATATTTTAAAAAAAAATCTTAGCTTTAAATTAAAATTAACTTTAGAGAGAAAACTAATTTTATTATCGGAAAAAATATGCACAAGTAACGTAGGAGATATCTATTCTATTTGATTTGATTCAACTCGATCAATCAAGCATGAAGTACTGCTTTGTCTAACCAACCGCCCAGTTTTAAGCTTTAGGAATGTGATTGTGCTTCAACGCAAACATAACCAGAATAGTAAATTTATTTATCCCTTTCAGCCTAAAAGTTGTGCCTCAACTAAATTATGAGTTCAAAGGACAGCTATTTATACTTTTCACATGTATAAGTTCTTTCAGGAAGAATCCAAACAATACTTTTTCCAGGAATCTACTTTATGTGGATCTAAAAAGTGAAGCTAGCTGAGCAAATTTTTTATGTTCCACTTTCATATTTAAATTTATCCAAAATCCGAAGATTTTTAAATCAGCAAAAAAAATCTAAGATTTTTAGCTTTGACTGTAACATTCAATTCTAAAATTTATTGAAAGTAGCACACATATACGTATGTACAATTAATTATGATCCAAACTATCTAATTCTGTTTTACAAATAATCCCTTGTTTATAAATGTATACAAACAAATTAATTTTCGTTTAAATTTATTTATAAATAAAATTGAGTTGACTTGATTAAAAAAACTCATTTACGTTAAAATCCATTTTTAATATTGTATAACTAAACACACAAGCTATTACCTCAATGACATTGCAGCTGCTGCTAAAGAAATCGAAGCAACAGAATTGAAATTGGGAAGCTGAGAGAGAAAGAAATGAATGGCACCAAAAATCAAAATCCAGTATGATTGTTTGAGTTGTGTGCAATTAGTGCATGCAATTTCTATGAATTTCTTTAGACACTTTCCTCCAATGACCATGTATACAATATCACACCCAATTTGAACAATTAGTTGTTGTGGGAGCACAATCCAGGGTCCAAGTTTAGGTCCAAAAGCATGTTTACCAAGATCAACATAACGATCGAATCGAGTACCAGGAACACACTCATGGAGCTGAATCATTTGCCACATTGTGTTTAAGGTCAGGCTCCAAGATAACAACAGCATCAAGGTCCCTGGAACCCTGTAAACAACAAAATAATCTTTCAGCTTCTACTTGCCTCCTCGTTAGCATCATTTATAAAAAAAAACACTGTTTTTAAGTCCCATTCATCAAGAGACAAAAAAGTTAATTCAAGAAGTCAATCACTATCTTAATACACATTCACATGAATTACCGTCACCTATTCCATACAAATCCGGTAAAATATTTATAAAAAAACATAAAAATTTACAGTATCTACGGCCACTTCACCAATTTTAGAGTATTAGGACTTCATATATTAACTAATAAATATTCTATGTAAAATTGTAGAAAGCATATCATCTCTCACAAAAGTTTTTTACAACAAAATCTCATCCAATGATATATCTCAACAATATGTGTTAATTAAAAGTCATTAAAAAGGAAGTTGAATGGTGAAGATTTTTAGAAAAATGACAGAATAAAAGGTGTGAAATTCTGGCATATATATGATCTTTATTTTTCTTTCTGAAATAGATAGATAAACTATGGTAAATTGCATTGCATTCTATTTACCATCCAAGATATGCCATGGCATAGGGAAGGCTGAGAACACCTGCACCTATCATAGCTGTCACAGTATGGAAAGTTGAGTACCACCATTTGGCGTTGCGAGAGCTTCTGCCATTTTCCTCCCATTTTTTTTCTGACTCTACTTCCTGGCCCTGCAAGTGTACCAGATGCAACAATTCTATTTTTACAACAAACAAAAAAACACTACTAACAAAAGACACTATTAAAAAAAGATGATAAAGAATGAAATTATTTTTTTGATTCATTAATGAGAAGGTTTAGTGGCAAAATTTGTGATAAGTTTTATAATTTAGAAACAAACTTGATTGAAAGGCTTACCTTAGAAGGGGAAGGAGAAGTAGTTGAAACCATTTTTGAATAACTTAGAAAGTGAAGCAGAGCAGCTAAAGAATACTTCTTTGAATTTTGGAGTAACAGTTAAAGAAGTGTATGTAATATCAAACTTTTAATGTATTACTGATGAACATATAATAATATACATGTTTGCCACTATTGCACTTATCTTTTCTACTAAGGAGGAGAGGAGCCTGACTAATAACCCAATTTGCAACAACTGTTTTTGTGTGTATGTACCTAGTTGAAATTCAGACCACTTACATCATAAGAAAATAATAATAACTTTTAGAGTAATGTTTTATTTATGGATTACTTTTGCGAAAAGATAGTAAGTTGGAGAATCATTTCATGATGGAACATTGATAGATATAATAATTACTCTAGAGGACAGTAGCATAATTCATTCCAAAATGGCTAATATAATCGGTGTCATTTTCACATCATACACGGTCAGTGCTCCAACAAATTTGTACTCATTTTAGTTGGCAGTGGTTTGTGGTGTTTGAAATTTGAGTAAAAGTTCTCCGCTAAATCTTTCTAAATTTAAAAGCTTTTAAATTTTAATTTAATTAATAATATTAATATTATTAAATTAAATTCAAATTCGAGACAATATAATATGAATTAATTATAATAAAATTTATGATGTCTTTTAAAATTAAAAATAAAATCTTACAAATAATACAAAAATATATATCAAATATCGTATAACTAAAAAGAGTTTATATATTTAATATTTTAAAATTTTAGTATTCAATCCATTTATTTAATTCCTTTTACCCAAATGTAACAATTTCCCAATTCCCTCAGTGGTATCTTGAGGTATTGTAAGATTAATATTATTTGTCTTCATATTTTTATTTACGAATTAGAGCGTAAAGTCCCATATATGTTTGATGCGGAATTTTATCAGTCTCTCTACGTATTAATTGGTTTATAAAATTGATTTTCTCGTTCTATATTTTTTCATTTAGTACACATATTATAATAATTATCTTTTAAGAATTATAGAACATTTAATTAGTCTGATTATAATAGATGCTTGTTAGTTGCATAACATTTAATTATTTTCATTATACATAAATTTTTTTTCGTTCCCTTTGCATTTAATTAGTCTCATTGTAATAGATGTTTGATCAAAATATTTAATTAGTTTTATTATACAAGAATCTTTTTTGGTTTCCTTAATTTGCTGACACATAAAGTATTACCCACCACCAAAGTAATTTTTTGTTTATGATTTGTCAAATTGGTGGCTAAAAATTGGGATGCATCATTTTGGTCATAGTTGTATTGCAACATATCTATAATTCATTTTAACATATGAGTAAGTCGTCCACTCTTCTTGTCAAAAATATACGTAGAATGATTCAACCTTACTTAAAAACAACATGACAAAATGAATGAGAGTTGTTCATGGTCATCATCTCTTTGGTATATAACACTCAATATTTTTACCTTCAACTTATATCAATGTTAATGTGTGTTATATAATCAATGGTTAAATCTTTCTGTAGTTTCTTCTTTTTAACATATTTTATAATTCATTTAAAAAAATATCTTATAATTATTTGTTGTCATTGTCAGACTTTCTATTTTTCAATATTTTTAAGATAAACTATAATATTAGAAGTTATAATATTTTTTTTCTTTTCTAGTTAAACCTTTACCAAATTGTCAAATGTAAAAAAATTAATGAACATCTTATTCTAAAATTAAATTTTCATTACATAATTTCTACATGAATTTTCTGTATTTATTATGTATTTCTATTACTTTCTCATTTATTTATATCTTAAATTTTTCTATGTTTGTATTTTTTGACGTTTGGATACAAAGTATTTGCTTTTATTTTAACTAATATTATGCATGTTGGACTTGTTGGACACTTTCAAATTCTTAAACCAGAAAATAATTTTTCTTACAAACATGAATTTTTCTTTGTTCTTTTAGATTTTTAAGTCAACTATATATATATAACGAATATAAACAAACACTACACTTTATTTTAGTCAATAGTTTACAATATCATTTAACATAGAAAATTTAATTTGTTCTACTAGTCGTTTGACCATAAGCACTAACCAATGGCATATGGGAACATGACTTCACATAATTTCATTCACAATTTACACCAATTGTTCATTTGGACAACCAAAATATAAATCATATAGAGTGTCAGTTTTAATCAATATTCTTTTGGTTGTAATGGATGTATAAAAAATTAATAAATAAATTTGAAAAGTATTGAAGACAAGATAATTTATCAACAATAAAATACGAAGAAGAAATGACAAACAATGAAGAAAATACAATATCTTTAAACAAATAAAACTATGATTGAAAAATTAAAAGTATATTCACTCTCTATTTTTCATTATACCATATATTTATATATATGATTAAAAATTCAACAATAAAAATTATAATTCCTACTATAAACTTAATTTCATATTAAGTCATTCTTAATAATTCATCACATATAAATACATCACAATATTT
>JBBPBR010000008.1:35147373-35162833 GCA_037974775.1 Cicer pinnatifidum
ATATATATATATATATATATATATATATATATATATAATAAAATTTATAATTGAAATATGAAGTTTAGCCTAAAGTTAAGGAGTGCTCCTAAACAATGTTTCGATTTTTATATTTTATGAATATTGATGGAGAAATTTTTGCTGGTAAATGAAAGGGTTCTACCGTTTAATCATTACCCTTATTTAGTCTTGAAAATAAATGATCGAAGATTATGGTGGACAATTCATGTGTGTAAGAAGTATATATCATCTCTTATTGTATGGTTGAATTTAAGCAAGAAAAGGTGTGTCCATTAGTTCCTTTTTTTTTCCCTTCTTTTGTTTATATTTTTAGAAGAAAAAAAATGTGGCGAAGGATTACCAAAATAATTAAAACCGGACATTTCGCATTTCTTTGTCTCCATCCCATGTTATTTTTCTATTTCTACTTGTGAATAAGGGTTTCAGTTAATTCTCGTTATGTGTCTAAGAAGAAATGTTGAGGAAGAGAAAAGAAAAACCAATAAGTAGTCACATATTCATTTTACAGGTAAGTTCATTTATTCACATGTACGTTATCCAATCTATACTCATCTTTATACATAAATTATCATAATCACATTTTTACCTAGACCCATTTGAACATGTTAACACATAATATGTATTCACATAACATTATCAATTAAGCATTTATCATTTATCATTTACTATATAGACACATTAAAGTGTGTTGAGTGGGTTAACTATCTAAATGGAATCCACTAATTTTATTAGTATTATTAAAAGACAAAAATAGAATTAATACAAGGCAAATGATTGTGTATCTTAATAGGTTATGTATCTTAATGGGCTTTTTAAATTCGGCTATAATAGCCGCTAGTAAAGAAAACAAAAGAAGGTGATCAACAACAATAGAGAAGAGGATAAGAGATTTGGGTTTCAATGGTAATGAGTGTGAAGAAAATAGCTCCGTTTGGTATACAACTTATAGTATGTTATTTCTATCACTTAGTTTGTTCTTTTGTTATATATTGCTAATTGCTTTACCTTCTTGGAAGTTAGTTTGGAATACTCACTTATGTGGAAGGTTGTTCGTTATTATTTTGTTTTCATATACGATAATGACTATTTGTTAATTGATGTTTCCTAGTATTACTAGGAAGACTCTGGTGTACCTATTATTTATTTTAGTGAAATGTTTTACTAGACTAGGTCCCGTGATTTTTTTCCTCGTATTCTATGGAAAGTTTTCTACTTTACAAATTGTGATGTGTCTGCTATTTAATTTTTCTACCAATTGTTATTGTTCTATGAAATTGTATTTTATATTTGACCCTTTATATTCACAAGTAAGGGAAAAATATTTCGCATTATTGAGATAATTATCTTTAATTTTTTCAAACAAAATGGTATGAAAGCCTTGGCTAGTTTGATTTATGTATTTAAGCGGAGGAGGAAAATAAGGGTCCGAATATGATTAAGCTAAAGTCTACTTGTTATACACTTTGGAATACCCTCATTGAAGATATGTTATATAGTTAAGAATTATATATTCCTATTGAAGGAACACCGCAAAACCGAAAGATAAATCTGATGGTGACTGAAAGAAGATTAGAAAGGTGGTGGGCTTGATTATATAGTGGTTGAATCAGAGTATATATACACATATAGAAACTGAAACAATTGCTAAGAAAATATGGGATAAATTAAAAGAGTTGTAAGAGTGGAAGAGCGTGCAAAATAAAGCATGCTTGATTAGAAAGTTGGTGAATATGAAGCATGAAGGTGAGGATTCAATGGAAGAGCATAAAAATATTTTTCAAAATACAATGAATCAATTGAAAACCACAAATAGTAAATTAGATGATGAGCTACAAACGTTGTTACTGCTAAGTTCCTTGCCTGACAATTGGGAAGTCCCTATTATGACATTGACCAATTCAACTCCAACTGGAAAGTTGAAAATGTGAACGGTAATAGAGAGCATGTTAAATGAAAAAGCTTGAGAAAGGATTGTGGTTTGATTGATTCTTCCTCAAAGTTAAAAGCACGAGTTACAAAGTTATGTAGAGAAGTCAATCCATACACTTCAGAAAGTCGTAGCAAATCAAGAACCAAGTTGAAGACTAGAAAATAAGTGATATGCTACAATTGTTGAAAATAGAATCAAATAAAAAGAAATTTCGGATTCCGCAAGATAGATCAATCAAGAGAAAGAGACACAAACAAAAAGAAGAAAAAAAATATAAAGATACAATTGTAGTTGCATCTGTTGTGATGTCTACATTGTTTGTCATGATAATTCCATAAAATTTGCATGCTAGGATTCAACTTGGATTATTTATGCAGGTACCTCATATCATGTTACTCTTAAGAATAATTTATTCTCATCTAACAGTATTGGTGATTTTAACACGTACGTAAAAAAATGGTAAACGAAGGAGTTTGTAAAATTATTGGTATGAAATATATTAGGGTTGAAACAAGTATTGGTTGCAAGCTTCAATTGAAGAATATGAGATATGTTCATAATATTTTTCTCAAGTTGATTTCAGTGAAATTCTTGGTTATCCAGGGTTATCACACTTACTTTGGTGATAATGATATATGTAAAATCACCATAGAATGTCCAGTGGTGGTAAAAGAGTTGAGTTATACTACTCTCTACAATATGTCTATCAAGTTATGCAAGAAAGAGGTGAATGCAGTTGAAGACACATCTTTTATTTTTGTCATATGTGCCTTGGTCACTTGAGTGTGAAAGAACTCAACATCATTGGGAAGAAAAGTTTTCTTTTTGTGAAAGGTACACCTTTAAATATTTGCACTAATTGTGTTGCTGGAAAACAACAGAGTTTTTGCTCATAATTTTGGTCCTCATAGGAAAAAAAACTATTCTTGATTTAGTTCATACAAATATTTTCATGATGGATAGTAAATCTCTTGGTGGTGCGTTGTATTTTTTTACTTTATTGACGACACTCTAGAAAAGTGTGGGCGATCCCTTGAAATCTAAACACAAGGTTCTAGGAGTTTTCAAGCACTTTCATACAAGTGTGGAAATAGAAAAGAGAAGAGAGTTGAAATGTGTTCGATCAAATAATAGTGGTGAATACATAGGTCTATTTGAAGAGTATTGCAAAGAATATATAATCAGGCTTGAAGAGATAGTCCCAAAGATTCCTCAACATAATGAAATTGCAGAGAGAATGAATCATACCATTAACGATAAAATCCAATGTATGCTATCTGCAATATATTTGAGGTGAATCAATGAAAACCGCAATAGATTTGTTAAATCATTCTCTTTCTATTCCACTTGATGGTGATGCTCCAAACAAATTATGGATAAGAAAATATGTCTCTTATGGTCAGTTAAGAGTGTTTGGATGTAGATGTTTAGTTCATGTTCCAAGAGATGAGAGCTCCAAGCTTAATAGAAAATTCAAATAATGTGTACTTAAGAGTTATGGGGACGAATAATTTGGTTATAGATTGTGGGATCTGGTTGACAAGAAAATTATCATAGTCGAGACGTGATATTTCTTGAAGACTAGAAAATTGAAGACTTTGATAAAATTGAGAAACAAAATTAAATTCCAAAAGTTACATTGATGTTGCAGCTTAACCCTACTGAAATTTTTGTTGATGTGGGATTTATACAAGTAGAATATGAGAATGTAATTGATGATCATGTAATTCACCATGATGAGTAGGTTCCACTTAGGCCACAAACTTAGCCTCAATTGAAAAGGTCTAATACTACCTAGAGGTATCCTCCACACAATTATGTGATGATATCCTCCACACAATTATGTGATGATCACTGGTAGTGGAGAGGAAGAATACTACCAAGAGGCCATTGCAAATGTTGATGAGGAAAAGTATTTAAAGGTTGTGCCAGAGGAAATTATTATTATTTTTTTTTTTTGCAAGAGAATCATACATTTGATTTGGTGAAGTTTCCTAAGGACAAAAAAACACTAAAAAACAAAAGGGTATATAGGATAAAGGAAGAAGATAATAACTCCCAACCTAGATACAAAGATTGGTTGTTAAAGGGTTTAATCAGATAAAATGTATTAACTTTGAAGAATTTTTGTCACATGTATTGAAGATGTCCTCTATCTGAGTTGTGATTGGGTTATCAAATTGTTTGAACCAAGAAGTTGAAAAACTAGATATGAAGACGACATTCCTTCATGGAGATTTGAAGGAAGAGATTTATATGAAGCAATCTATGGGTTTCTAAGTCAAAGTTAAAGAAATATTTGTGTGAAAAATTGAAGAAAAACTTGTATAGGCTAAAAAACAACGATACAAGAAATTTGGTTCTTTCATGGAGGAGTATATGTATGGTAATACTACGTCTTGTTTGAGAATTGATGATAACAAAAGTATTTTATGAGAATAATATATATCTAAAATAAGATTTGATTCATATTTATAATTGAAGATCTTTGACCAAGTTGAAAAGAAGATGTTGTCCAGATTTGATTAAGATTTATCTACAACAAAATATGAACATAATCAATCTAAAGAATTTACAAATGCAATATGAACAGAATACGAACAAAATCAATCTGAAGAATTTACAAACTCAATCTAAACAAAATAGGAACAAAAGCAATCTAAAGAATGTACAAACTCAATATGAACAAAATACAATTTAGAATTAAACAAGGACTAAATTGAAGCCCAAATTTTAACTATAAATAGATACTCAAGACTAAAGAAGAAAATCATCCAAAAACATAAAGGAGAAGATGAACTCAAGCTCAAAATTCCAAATTCATTTTAGAGTGTGAGAGTTATTACTATTATCAATTTTGTTAGAAGCAAACAATTAAAGTTCTAATCTTTTGTATACAACCCAATAGTGATTTAGTTCCTTCTTCAATTTGCGGTTGCCATGTTGTTAGGAGATGACTTGTCTTGTAGGGTCAAGGTTGTTAGTTCCTTCTTCAATTTGGGGTTGTCAAGTTGTCAGGAAAAGACTTGTCTTGTAGGGTCAACGTGGTTGATTCCTCAAAAGTATGAGGTTTTCAAGTTATTTGGGAAGATTGGCTTGGAGTGTTAGGTTCTTTGTAATTCAAGATATTTGAATTAGTGGACTAAAGCCTTTTGGATGAGGGATTTGAATGTAGTCAAGTTAGTGGTGAACGAGGATAAATCTATGTGTCCAATTAATTATGCTTTCATTATTTGCGTCCTCTAAGCTTGATTGTTTCTTATCTAAGTAATTCATAAAAACCAACCAACCTTCATCAAATTAGCAAAAAATTATCAACTTTGGCAAACACAATTCAATCCCTCTTCCTCATAGCTTCATGTTCACTTCTGGCCATTGTGTGTTTGTACAGAAGTTCTATGATGTTGGTTTCATTATTCTCTAATTATACGTGGATGACATGTTGATTGTTAGTCATAATAGTAAGAAGATTCAATGTTTAAGGAAAGATTTAAGAAAGTCTTTTGAAATGAAAGACGTGGGTCCTCCAAAGCAAATTCCTGGAATGAGAATTACTTTTGATAGGAAGAATGGTAAAATATGGTTGTCTCAACACAATTACATTGAAAAGGTGTTAGAGAGATTTAATGTGAACAATAGTAAGAAGATTTAGTGTCTGAGGAAAGATTTAAGAAAGTCTTTTGAAATGAAAGATGTGGGTCCTCTAAAGAAAATCCTTGGAATGAGAATTACTTATGATAGGAAGAATGGTAAAAATGTGGTTGTCTCAACACAATTACATTGAAAAGGTGTTAGAGAGATTTAATGTGAACAATTGTAAATCTGCTAGGCATTTCAAATTGAGTTTTGAACAATGTCCCACAAGAGAAAAAAATACAAAAAAAAGATGAAGAAAGTTCCTTATGCATCCGCAATTGGTAGTTTGATGCATGTTATGGTATGCACAAACCCAAATATTGCTCATGTCGTTGGAGTTGCTAGTCGGTTTCTCTATAATCCTGGTAAAGATAATTGAAAAGTAATGAAATGGATACTTAGATATCTCAATGGAACTTACAAATGGTGTTTATGTTTTGGAGGTGGTCAACCTGTGTTTGATGGGTACACAGATGCATATATGGCAGGTGATCTTGATTCTAGAAAACTACTTGTGGTTTATGATTACTTTTGCGGTGGGAGTTATGCCTTGGAAATCAAAATTACAAAGATGTGTTGCTTTATCTACTACAGAGGAAAAATACATTGCAGCAACTAAAGATTCCAAATAACTTTTTTGGATGAAGAAATTCCTACAAGAGTTAGGTCTCAAGCAAGAAAATTTAAAACTTTTCTATATGTAGCGGCCTAAAATTTCGAGCATTTCTCGAATTCAATGGAGTCGCCACCAAAATTTATTTAAAAACTACGGTAAATATTGGAAAACCTTTTAAAAAAGAAAAGTGGTATTTGAAACCAAATTTTGAGTTCGGGAGTCGATTATGCGTTGGGAAAGTGTTAGCACCCTACGACATCCAT
Organism: Cicer pinnatifidum; assembly: GCA_037974775.1. Lineage (NCBI taxonomy): Eukaryota > Viridiplantae > Streptophyta > Magnoliopsida > Fabales > Fabaceae > Cicer > Cicer pinnatifidum. The sequence goes on from JBBPBR010000008.1 coordinate 35,153,840, forward strand.
TAAAATACATTTACCTATAACTAATTATACAAAATTAATGTTAACTTGTATAAATTTATCTCTCCTTTTTAAACTGCAAGTATAATGTTTTAATGAAAAACAATTTAATCATAAAAGTATATTTAACACATAGAGAACAAAAAAGAAAATTTTATTATTATTATGCTTGACAAGAGTGCGATCTTAATCCCACGTACCTCGGGTATGAGAAATTCATTATGAGAGGTATATTTGGTGTAAGACTCTTAGTTTTTAAATTCTAATATATTTAGTTTTAGTGTATTTTGTGTTGAATTAGTTAGACATTTAGGACTATATTATTTTATTTTGTGAATTAAGTATCAAAAGTATATTTTATTTACAGTTATTAATATGTTTAATATATGTATAGTTATACTTTCAATTTTTTTTTTAAAAAAGGGATTCCAAGTTTCATGAATTAAAATACAAGCTTTGTTGATAAGAAAAGAAAAATAAAATATTTAATATATTTTGAAAGGAATGAAACTATTTCAAAGAGTTATAACCTTGAAACTAGAACAAAAAAAATATTTATTGATATCTTTTGTGTGGTTATGTAGTTATTTGGAAGAAAAAATAATGAGTTATGGAAAATTTGAAAAAATTTGTGGTTGTGTGAAAAACTTTGAGAAAAATAATTTAAAACGTTTCGAAAAATTGTTAGTGAATTCACTAAAAAATTAATGGATGTTAATTTATAAAAATATATTTTATATGTTGAAAGTGTGTTGCGGTTAATAGTACTATTAGTCCTTAGTCATTGTGAACTCTTTTAGTAAAATATACTTACTCTAAGGGAGTTAGGAGTAAGAAAATATTTTTAAGGTAGTTAAAGTTTAAGGGACTAATTTGACTAAGTCAAACACTATTTGATTAAAGGTGTCGGCACAAACGAGATTTTTCGCTGTGTTTGATCGTGGTAGTGATAACTGTTGGAAACGCTATAACTAAGGTAAGGACTCCTTCTAAATTTTTGGTTTGCATATAGGGATACTAAATGTGTGATTGATGTATGATTAATGTGTGAATGTGTGGTAATTAATTTTGACGTGAATATATATATATATTGTTACATATTATGAATTGATGATTAATATTGATATGATTATGTATTATAGAGTGAACATATGTGTTGTTATATGTTATGAATTTTATCGAGGAAAATCTGTCTTGAGTATGGTCTGTGATAAATATGAAAAATTATTAGTGTTAATCGAGTTTTTAAAGGGGAGTCTTTTAATAGCTGCATTTACATAATGATTGTTGTGGAATGAGTCAGAGTATGCTCATGCATTTTATAGCTAGTGGTGATCGTGATGGGCCACAGTGTTAGTGTTGAACGTGATAGACCACGAGGTTAAGTGGTGACTGTGATGGGCCACATGATAGTTCCATGAGTTGATTGGTCCATCTTATCCTTACGAGTATTTAACTGTCGTGTAGGTCTGTGATAGACTACACTTTAGTAAATCTGTAATGGGTGAACCCTCGATAATTAATACATGCCAGTGATAGGCGGTACATTTATAATTTACACCCCTCGAAGAAGGTTTTGGAAATTCCAGAATCATGTGCATTGGTATACACACTCTGTTTGTTATAATATGATATTTATATATACACACTTTCTTATTGTTTGTTATCATGGCGTAATTGCCAAGTGTTATTGCTTGTTTTTATGGCGTAATTGTTAAATGTTATTTGTCAATTCCGGGAAGATGCAGAGGCCACCGTAGGAGCTGGAGATACAGTGGTTGGGCTGGGGACTGGCATAAAGGATAAGGGGTCGATGCCGGTGGGAAGAGATATTGCAGGACTGTCTAGGCGGGCCGAGCCAGGGCATTTGCTTTTGGTGAATGATCCCTTATCGACTGTCACCGAAGTAGCGCACTGTTTTGAGATCCTAGCACCGCCGAAGCCACCTATCTTGTGGGTGGATCTGACTTCAGAGGAGACCGATCCTTCTATGGATGTTGATGAGGAGGAGGTTACTTCGAAGAGAGATATTGCATCAAATGGGACTTGTGTAGTGTATGAAGGTCACCCTTGTTATTGTAGTTGTTAGTGGATGATCACATTAGTTTTTGGTTGTACTTATTTTGTGTTGGGATGACTGTATCTATAATATATATTTCCAGTTGACTTTTGTTTTGGTGGATCCATGTTCCATTTTTTTGACTTGACCATGGGGGATAGCATTTTTGGTGCAGTACTTTTGTGCAGGTGCCTGTCGAAAATACCCCAGGGGTATGAGCGATGCCTGATAGGTCTCATAGCCCCGATGTATTTTTCTATTTGTTTACTTTGGATTATCGTCTCAAAAACTATTTTAGCTAGTTTGTATATATGATGTAATTATTCATGACTTTTGTTGTTTGTGTTATGACATGGTATTTTATTAAGTTGTTAATAATTTGTTTTTGAAAAAAAAAAATGCACTCACCCTATTATAAATCGGGGTGTTACATTTGGTTGTTTGTTCGAAATTACTTGAAAATGTTTAATATCACTAAGTTGTCACAACTCATGCGTTTTAAACTAGGGACTGACAAGATGTCATATCTTGATCATTCCCATTTTATTTAAATATTATTACTTTAGAGCTTAAGATCATCAAATTGTCACAACTTAGATATTATAAATATTTAAGATTGATAAGATGTCTCATCTCAATAAATTATAATACTTATTTTTAATATTTTTGTTTGAATTTTTTTTCTTTTTGGAGAAATTAAAAAGTAGAACCTCAAAAAAAAAATTAAAAGAAAAAAACAACAAGAGTAAAATGGAATTGAACATTCATTAAAAAATAATTTTAATCAAATAATAAATAAAATAAAAATTAGTGGACCTGTCAAATGAGAGAGAATGTAAAAAAAATAGAAAAAATAGACTACATAGTTAATATTAAAAAGGTTGGGTTTGGCGCCCAAATTTTCTTTTTGTATAACAAAAAAAAGGAATATATATAAAAATCTAAATCTAATTTTTAGATAAAATAAAACAAAGAGAAAGAAAAATAAAGAAAGAGGGATGAAGGAGGTGTTGGTTAAAGAGAGAAAAAAGAAGAAAAAGTGAAGAAGAGAAAAAAGAAAGAAGAAAGAAGAAAAGAAAAGAAAGACGAAAGAAGAAAGAGAAGAAGAAAAAGGAAACAAAGAAGAATGAGTGTGGTTGTTTGGCCACCAACGACGAACGGTGGAGGCCAACGACGATCGATGGTGACGATTAATGGCGGCCGACGACTGCTGATCATCATTCTCATGAAAACCATAGTTTAAACCCCAACTTCTCTCTTTGTTTTGATTTAATTTTTTTTTTCTCTTTTGATTTATTGTTAATTTGTCTCTAATATTTTCAATTTTATTAATTTGTTTTGAGTTTATACTTTCTAATATTAAATATTGAAGAGAAAAAATACATAAATTAATAAACACAACAAGATCATGAATATGATTTTTTTTATTTGTAGACATAATGTGATGATAAAAACGAATATATATATATATATATATATATATATGTGTGTGTGTGTGTGTAATATTAATATTTAAAAGATTTAAAAATACTTTATTTCTTGTATTTTGTTCCTCTGATATGTTGTTTCGCTTCTATTTCTTACCCTATCTATTTTTCTATTTTTTTAGTAGTAAAAAAAAAATCTCCATAATTAGTGATTTTCGTTCTCAATTTATAGACTTAAATGATGAATCTGTGTTTCCATGAAATAACATTGAGTTTTGGATTTTTCATTTTTCATTGTTTTTGCTGCACATAGGAAGGAGAGGGAGGAATAGGAAATGAACAAAAAAACAAGAGAAAAAGGTGAAAAGATGGAAACGTGTGGAAGTAGTAAAGCAAACAAAAAAAAAACATTTCTTATATTTTGTTTTAGTTATTTATTTTATTATTCGTGTTAAATATAACGTAACGGAAACTTATATAGACTCAAAATTGGATTAAATTTATAGAATGATAGTTTTAGATTTAGTGCAAAATGTTTATTAACATACTATTACTTATTTTTGGTTAAATTATTTTTTAATTGGTCGGACAACATTGGGGTACTACAGCTGCCTCTATTGAATTATATTTACTAGAGAATAGAAATATTATCATTTTGAAAGATAATTAAATATAAGAAACTAAATTTTGTCTAAATAAATTGTGAAAGTGGAAGATGAGATGTGAAATTAGGATATGATAAACATGTTTGGCAAAGATGAAAAACGATATACTCTAGATTAGGTACCGATGCGTAGATAAACACAAATATAAATGATTGCTTCAGATTGGTGAGCGATGCTTCAGATTGGTAGAGTATCTATAAACATATCAACCATTTCTCTTTTCAGATAAAGGAGGATCTACTTGCGATGCCACTTCTCTCCACCGCTGTACATATTCTTTGAATGTTTCATTGCCCTTTTTTTGATGAATTTTGCAATTGCATACTATTCGGGGATATGTCAATATTATACCTGTATTGTTTCAAGAAGGCATTAGCCAAATCTTTCCATGAAAGGATTCGATTTCTCTCGAGATGTATATACCAATTTAATAATGCCCCACTCAAATTGTCTTGAAAACAACAGATGAGAAGTTTGTCATTATGAGCATGAGAAGCCATTTTTCTACAATACATGGTCAGATGGTTTTTAGGACATATGGCACCTTGTATTTTTCAAACTCAATTACCTTGAATTTTGAAGGGATTGCCGCATTGGGAACCAAGCACATATCAAAAGCTTCGAGACCATAAACATTAATTCCTTCAATTACTTTTATTCGTTCTTCTAAAACATGGAATTTTTCTTTCAAGTTTGTATCTTCATTAATAAATTGAGGTTGTCGCCAATTTCCATTAACATCAAAATGCATTACTTGAGGTGTGCTTAATGGAATATTTTCGAAGGGTATAATGTTTTGTGGTGACACGTAGCCCAAAGATGATGAGATTTGTGATTGGTTTAGGTTTTGGGGGTTGATAGTTGAGTGGATTGGTTTGTTATCCATAGGGTTGATGACTATGGGCAGAGAATAAGTAGGTGGGAGACCATATATAGGAAATTGCATGGCTGCCACACGAAACTATTGAGTAGTTGGGGTAAATCTTGGTGGGTGAGAAGGGGTAGTTTGGTGTTCTTCATTTGCAGTTGGAGGATCCTCATATGTATTCTACTTTCTTGATAAAGTATGTATAGTCTCTAGGATTCAATCAACCTTGTCCTTCAATTGGATGACATCCGCTCTCATCACTTCTTGGTTTTGTTCAAGTTCATCCGTGATCTTGGAGTTTGTGCGAGTCCGATAAAGGTGTCGGGGAAACAACTTTATTGATTTTTTCTGAAAGATTATATGATGCTAGTTAAAAAATATGAAGATTTATATGTATGCATGTGGGTTTTATAGAACCATTGATTCCGCAACCCAGGCACAAATATATTTTTATAAAACTCATAACAAGCTCGTTCATTGATAATTAAAAGGGTACAAGTGCAATATTTATTGCTATATCTAAAATACATTGTTTCTACTGCTCTCAAATGCTTTCACTTATTCCATCATTTAGGTTTCTTAACATATTTGCTTCCTCTTGTTCCTTCAACCACGCATCTTCTATCCTTGTCTTATATTCTACTACCACTCTCTCCAACTATTGTTTCAAATCTTTTAATTGTCATTTTGCATTTCTTTCACTAATTTATGAACCTTTCAACCATTTTCTCAATTTCTCAGCCTCATATCGTGTTTGGTCTCTTTCTTGTCTTCTCAAACATAAGGACTCGTTAGAGGCTCTTAAATTGATGCTTGCTATCATCAATTATTCTCACATATTGTTCTTTTCCTCTTCCGCCTCTAGAATTGATGCTTGCTACTTCTCAATTTCTACACTAACGATAGTTGGTTGTATTGGTGTTTCATCGATCGCCTCAGGTAGCTTTAATCTATTGGACCTTATTCTTGACACATTATCGATAACAATCCTCTACACCATAACTTCTACTTCCTAGTTCCTTCCTTTTTCTGATTATCATATTCCAAGATTGACATACTCTCCTCAAATCTTCAATGTTTTCTAAACCCATGTCATAAAGAATAAAAGGGATTATTAGTTTTGGCATTGGTTCTCCTATGATAGGATACCCAAGTTTTCTCAAGGCCAATACTAAGTTATAATTCACACAACATTTAGTTCCAAGATTGGTATATTACTTCTTTTACCTCTCGCCATCTCGTATACATTGAACTATTTTTTTCATTAAGATCTACCAATCTTTGAGCCCATTTTCGATTATCATTTATGTCAACATAACAATTCTTGTAATCATTGATAGGGCAACGCTTTTGGCACCCACTATCAAACATATGATTCATCAACCATACGTACAAAATAGGTAAACTACACAAAATATGTTTACCTTTTTCTCATGATAATACTTAAGTGTATAGTATACGTCAACGAGGACAACTGTTGTAGGATTTTCTCCTCTATTTTTCAAATCTAGGAAGACATCAATTGTTGCTAAATCAATAATTTCTTAATCACTCGAGAATAGAACAACCCCATAGATTGTGAGAGATAACACCTCCATAAAAGCACTCTAATCTTGGGTGAGAGATAGCACCTTCTTAGAAAACCATAAGTCCCTTTCTTCTTTTGGATAATCAACATTTCCTCTTCAACCCTTAATATCCCAACTACTTTGTTGTTGATGGATACTTCCCCATGTAACGATAAGGTCTCCATTTTTATAGGGAGTAGCCTAAAATTGGTTCAAACCCTCCCAAAGTAGGCGCAATTTGGAAGTCTTGAAAGGTGAAGCATCTCAAATGAGAGTCGTAGAGTTGAGCCAAAGCAGTAATAACCCCTATTTGTACGTCCATATCCAGTAAATCAATAATCTTTCCATATTTCTTAGTAAATGTTAATTGGTGATTAAGCTCTAAGAAGCTTTGAAGTCCTTTTAAATTGTCAACCTGAGGTTTTTTGGTTTCATATTCATAGTTTTTCTTAGCATTGGGATTGAATATTCATTGTTGGATCCCATTTTTAATCAAAGATATTCACACCCTAGCTTTGAATTCAATGGTTCTCTAACGGACCTACATATAAATGAATGATTATTAATATTGTATGGTATGGTGTTGAAAATAATTTATAATGCATGAAAGGAATGCATGGTACTATAAATTTTTTTAAATTTATCATTAACAACGAAAGCTATTTGCATGGATGCAACAAAGAAAAAACGAGAGGTATACTGACGTCGGATGGTGGAGAAAATAATAATAATAATAATAATAATAATAATAATAATAATAATAATAATAATAATAATAATAATAATAAAAACAAATTTGCCATTTAAAAAAAAGAAGGCTAAGACATGATTTAGATGCATTCTATCCAAGATTGGATAAATTTTAAAGTCTATAAGATTCTAAATTCGTGCGCTCTTTCTGTTTGGGTTCTATAATCCTAAAATTCATTGGTCTCTAGAGCTAGGTACTCATATCGAAATAGCACTACAAAAAGGAAGTATATCCAAAATGTAGGTATTACTAATGGAGTCACACTCTAGACGAGATTTTTGCAATAACCAAATAGGATGTACATCCAAAATGATTACCAATAAATCCCTAACTAAACTTAAGTTTTAATCATGCCCAGGTATAGAGTCTCACTCATAAGTGTGTGTCTTAGTAAAGGTGTAGGATGCAAAATATACATAATTCAATAATTTCATAATGCTTATAAAACACATGTATATACAAAAAAAAAAAATTAATAATAAAATAAAATGATCTACTAATTTACATGAATATTATAATGACAACTAACGTTTAAGAAATAATAAACACATAAAGTAAAAGAGAATGAAAAACAAACAAATATAGAAGAAAAAAAAGTAAAAAAGTAAAATAAAAAGTTGCATAATTAATTATGTTAGGCTTAACTCTATAAGGCTCCTTAGTGGAGTCGCTAGCTGTCGCGGCCTAAAATTAGAGTGTTTCTCGAATTCAATGGAGTCGTCACCAAAACTTATTTTTAAAATAGAGAAAATATTGGGAAACCGTATAAAAAAGAAAAAAAAAAAAAAAGTGGTATTTGAAACCAAATTTTGAGTTCGGGAGTCAATTATGCATAAGAAATGTATTAGCATCCTACGACACCGTTAAAATATGGTTACCTATAATTAATTGTTTAAAATTAAAGTTAACTTATATAAATTTATCTCTCCTTTTTAAAATACAAGTATAATTTTTTAATGAAAAATAATTTAATCAGAAAAGTATATTTAAAACATAGAGAAAAAAAAAGAAAATTTTATTATTATTATTATTATGCTTAACAAGAGTGTGATCTTGCTCTTACGTATATCCTGGTGCGATCGCAAAATCAAAGCTACGTAGTTGTTGGGTAAAAAATGAGGATGTGTCGATTGCTTTTAAAGAAATACGTTTAGTAGCAAAAATTTACATTTAATTAGAAGATTTTGATAATTTGATAAAGAAAAAAGACACCGAGTCTTAGAAATTCACTATAATGGCTATGTTTGGTTGTTTGTTTGAAATTACCTAAAATCATTTAAGATCACAAAGTTTTCACAACTCATGCATTTTAAACTAGGGACTGATAGGATGTCATATCTTGATCAATCCCATTTTATTAAAAGATTATTAATTTGGAGGTTAAGATCATCAAGTTGTCACAACTTTGATGTTATAAATATATAAGATTGATAAAATGTCTCATCTCAATCAATTTTAATATTTATTGTTAGTATTTTATTTTTATTTTTTTCTTTTACTAGAAATTAAAAAGTTGAACGTCAAAAAAAAATTTAAAAGAAAAAACAAAGGAGTAAAACGGAATTGAACTTTCATAAAAAAATAATTTTAGTCAAAGAATAAATAAAATAAAAATGAGTGGATCTATCAAAAGAGAGAAAAAGAAAAAAAAAATAAAAA
>JBBPBR010000008.1:35170477-35226369 GCA_037974775.1 Cicer pinnatifidum
ATTTATACACATTTTTTACTATATTTTGATGGCTTTTTTACACACATTTCTCTCTTTACTGTATTTCTCTCTTTACTATTTGATTTGTAAAATATCTCATTTTAATTAATTTATTAGTAGTAAACATTTATCTCGTGTATAATTTATACTTTAAATTATATTTAGTTGTTCTAGTATTCCTCACACTTTTTATCTAGAAAAACTAATAATAACACTTATAATCAAATACATTTTATCTTTTAATTATGGGTTAAATAAGATTTGTGTCCCTATACAAAAAATCACATTTTTAGTTCCTACAAAGCTATTCTACAATTTGTTTTAGTCTTTCCTAGAACGAAACATCCTTCAACTTTAAAGTACAAAAAATATAGACTTAGAAATCGAATTTTGAGCTCATTTTTTATGGAAGAACGTTTGATAGTGTTCTAATTATGTCTGCAAAAAGTATCATTCAAAAATTTATGTTGATGTTTTAGCATAGACTAAAACTACTTGCATAATAATTTTGTAGGAACTAAAAAGTGTGAATTTTTTTATTGGACTACAAACGAAATTTTAAAATTTTATAGGAACTAAAAACTAATTTAATCTTTTAATTATTAATTAGTGAATGACCATTTTTTAACTAATTGATCAATGACAAAAAAATTGTCACGTGTATTACTTGGAACAATATATTATAATTTGTGTTTTTTTTTTAATTTTCTCATTTTCATCTAGAGATATCCTACATATACATTAATAATCAAATATAATTGTTAATTTTAACTATTTTATTTGTAGTAATCTATTGTTAATTTTAAGTAATTGATCAATGACAAACATTTCTCTCAAGTAGTTTTACTTGAAAACCAAGAAAGAATCTAAGTTCCCCTATCAAACTTATATCAAATTCATTTTGTATGAGTTTTGAAAAATTCTTACATTTTTCATTTGTTGCTCCAAATATGATGTCATCAACATAGACTTGAACATTCAATAAATCCTCTCTATGAGATGTATCAATCATTCCTCCAGAAATGTCACTGTTCATTAGAAATATACTCAACCTATCATACCAAGCTCTAGGGGATTATTTAAGTCCATATAATGCTTTGGATAGTTTGAAAATATGATTTGGTTTCTTTTCATTTATGAAATTAGGAGCTTGATGCACATAAACTTCCTCATTTAGAAATGCACTTTGAACATTCATTTGAAAAGTTTAATGCATTTATGTGCAACATAAGCCAGAAGGATACAAACAGCTTCTAACTTTACTACATGGGAAAAATTATCATCATAATCAATACCTTCTTGTTGATTGTATCCTTGTGCAACAAATCTAGATTTGTTTCTTATTACCATTCCATTCTCATAAATCTTGTTTCTAAACATTCATCTAGTTCCAATTATTATTTCATATTGAGGATGAGAACTATAATTCAGAATCCAGACTTAATTTTTCTCAAATTGAGTAAGTTCTTCCATCATAGCTTCAATGAATGATTGCTTCATCAATTGTCTTTGGATCAATTTGTTATATCATAGTCATATTTCTCTCATAATCTTTGAATGTAAGTCTTGTTGTAACTCCATCAAAGGTTTTCCTATAATGTATTGAGGAGGATGAGTCATTGTTTACAACTCTTATGAGGATCTTGTGAGGAAGATGGTTGATCATTCTCATGCTTTTGATTTGTATCGTTATGAGAAGGTTGATCATCCTATTTATCTTCACTTCTTCTTGCATTTTGATGATCATCAAATTCATCAAATACTACATGGATACTTTATTCAACAACTTGATTTTTTATGTTGTACAATGTATACCCTTTTGAGGATGTAGAGTATCCCAAACATATTCCCTTGTTAGATTTGGAATCAAACTTTTTCATACTGTCTTTGTTGTTGATGTTAGAACCAAAATGGTTTGGAGAACAATTCCTTATCTTGTGTTTGATGATAAAAAATGTATTTTGTGGAAACAATTTATTGCCCTAATAATTTAATTGAGTATGAAGAAAATAAGCTAGAAGTTCCCATAATTAGAGGAATCGTCCAAAATAAGAGGAAACACCTTGGTTTAGAGGAATTGCATCCACTAGATGATACCACCAGAGGACACCACAAGAGAATACCAGAAGATACTAAAGATGCAAATGCGAGAAGAGGACATATTGAATTGTATTTGACAAAGTTGATAACTTTTTGCTAATTTGATGAAAGTTGGTTGGTTTATACGAATTACTTAGATAAAAAGTAATCGAACTCAGAGGCAGCAAATAATGAAATCATAGATGATTTGGCACATAGATTTATCATTGTCGTGAAATCAAAATAAGGTAGAGAGGAAAATTGATTCTTTCAACTAAAAGGTTTAATTTATTTTGATTATGTTATAAAATTAAGTATAGTCAATAATAAGTAATAATTAATTATTATTCTTTGCGTCCATGTGATATATATATATCTATATATATATATATATATATATTTATAAATAAAAACTATATATATATATATATATATATATATATATATATATATATAAACATAATATTAAGTAATTATATCGTACTTGACTCTGGTCTTCTTTCCAATATTCCAATAAGTTCTTAAAGTCTTCTTCTGGTATCTCATGAGGACGATTTTTTAACCACTCGCACGTGGTTTTGTACTTGCTAAAATGCTCTTTTTTAAGAAAACATTTGTATCTTCTCCAAGCATCGTTTAAAATAGAAAATACAGTTTTCCTTCCTTTCTCTGGAATGATGTCTTTTTGCTGCAAAAATAAAAGAAACATGTTAGGATCTATATTTATAAAAGTGCTAACTCATACATTCAAATTCAAATTATTGAAAGTGAGAGGACACAAATATGAACTTCTTGCAATTGTCCACAAAAAACTACTAATTTCAGAAACTGTCTTTTCACCAGGCCCAGTCAGTTGTCCTTCTTCATTCAAGATGATCTCTTGTCTATCTTTGAATTCTCGTGAATGAATTTTCCGACATATAGTATTTCCTCGTTTTTGTATTAATCTTGACACTAAACCACATAATAGTAATTAAGAAAGTAAAAAAAAAATTGCAAATTTTTATATCCAATATATACGCAACAAAAACATATATACCATTGGTTCCCTCGCTTTCCTCACTTTCATAGTTGATACCCTCCTCCATTTCATTTTCTTCTATATCTTCATCACCCGAATCCTTTACTCCATGTTGTTCCTTATTCTGATTGAGATATTTGGTAAGTGACATAGCTGGACATTTTGGAATATTTTTTTTTTCTTCTTATAGGCTTGTTGATGTACTCTTGATCCTTGAACTTGATTTCCCGTGGTAGAGTTGACTTGCCTCTTAAGGTTATTGTTTTGATTGTGTCCTTTGTTATTTTCCTCAATTTTCTTAGAGACTTTTGGTTATGTTGGAACTTGAACTTTAGGAGCCATTGTAGAGTTCAATTGCTTCTTAAGATTACTATTCTGACATAATTGTTTATTTTTGTAATCAATTTTTTCAGAGGCTTGTGATTCTATAGAACCTTGAGTAGCCATTGTTGACTTTAGTTGCTTCTGAAGATTATTATTTTGAGAAATCATTTTGTTTTTGCTCATCAGTTTTCTTAGATACTTGTGATTCTATTAAACCTTGAAGATAAGGAGCCTTTGTAGACCAAATTTGTCTCATTATAATATTATTTTGACCAACTTATTTGTTCTTCTCAACAACTTTATGTTGTGTTTGAATTGAATTCCCAACTTCCAATAATTGCTTTGATTGGTCTACCTTTTGATTGCTTTCTTTTATAGATTTATCATTTTCTATCTTAACTCTATATTGCCGCATTAATTCATTGTTGGACTTAGCTTGAATATCAAGCCGAAAACCATTCCCATTGCTTTCTTTCATGCTCACTTCAAATAAAAGTACATTGTTATAGTAATTGTAAAACAATTCTTTAATGTGTTAAAAACCTACAAATACAACTTTATTTATTTACCTTATAAGACATTGGACATTGTCACAATTGAATAAAATGTAATGATGGGCCTGACTACTAGATTTGCAATACACATAAATTCCTTCACCTTTTTTCTTTCCCCCAATAGGATGACCAAGATCGCATGTATCACTCTTCCTTGTCATTTTACTAAAACTTGTCTTCGCACCACTAAGCAACTATCGCGAGCAAAATGTCAAGCACTCTTCAACCAAGTAACCCTCAGTAATAGAATCCCCAAGATGACTTTTATTACGAACATAACTCTTCAACTTTCCTAAAAGTCTTTATGTAAAGTACATCCATCGAAATTGAACAGGCCCTCCGAATCTTACCTCATTCACCAAATGTATTGGCAAATGAACCATTATATCAAAGAAACTTGGGGGGGGGGGAATTGTCTCCAGTTGGCAAAGTGTTTCTACAATCTCAGTTTGCAAAATATCCAAATCAGCCACCTCAATCACCTTATGACATAAACATCGGAAAAAGGAACAAAGACAAATTAAAGGGTGAGCAACTTGGTTAGACATTAAACTTCTCAAAGCTACTTGAAGCAAGTAATGCAACATGAAATGTGCATCATGACTCTTATATCCACTAACTTTTCTTTTAGCAAGTTGAACATATTTTGAAATGTTTGAAGCACATCCATCAAGTATTTTTTTTTTCTTTTTTTAGTACAAAACAAAAAGTAGTCTTTTCCTTTGCAGTCGTGGAAAAACATGCTTTTGCAAGCACTATCTTTTTACCTTGATCTACCCCTTTAGGGTGAAGTTTCTTTCTAATGCCCATGTCTTGTAAATCTAAACGAGCTTTTTCATTATCTTATCTTTCCTGGATTATCCAACAAAGTTCCAATTATATTATCAAATATATTTTTCTCTATGTGCATTACATCAAGATAATGGGGTAAAATACTGTTTCCAATATGGAAACTCAAAAAAAAAAAAAAAAAAATAGATTTTTTCTTCCATGGACCATCATTACATTTCTTTTGCATTTTACCAAATGCATCGTTAAATCCTTTTAACAAATCAAAGTTATCTTCTCCTTTTAACAATTCTGGTGGTGGCCTATTTTCTGTCCTCCCATTGAAATCCCTTACATTTGATATATATTTATGATCCATAAGAAAAAAAAGCACGACGACCGATATAATACATCTTTCGACTATGCTTCAAATAGGTTGAATTAGTGTTATAATTACAACCAGGACATGCATGTTTCCCTTTTATACTCCACCCACTTAACATAGCTACCCAGGAAAGTCACTAATAGTCCACAAGAGAGTTGCTCGCATTTGGAATGTTTGCTTTAGTGACGCGTCATATGTTTCTACTCCCATAACAACTTTAACTCTTCAACCAATGGTTGAAGGTACACATCAATTATATTCCCTAGCGATTATGGTCTAGGTATTAAGAAGACAACATAGAATACTAAGCCTTCATGCAAAACCAAGGTGGAAAGTTATACGGTATTAATAACACAGGCCAAGTACTATGAGACACGTTCATGGTTTTAAAGGAATTAAATTCATCGCTGGACTATCCAAGTCTTATATTACGTGAGTCTAAAGCAAAGTATGAATGGCATTTAACAAATTCTTTTCATGTTTCTCTATCTACAGGATGCCTCAACTTCCCATCTTTCGAACGCGCTTCTTCATGCCACCTTAATGAGCTAGCCGTCTTTGAACACATAAACAACCATCAAAGTCTAGGAATCAAGGGAAATGTCTTAATATTTTAGTTGAAACTTAATAAACAACCTTTAGTTTAATTGAACGTATCAGAGATGTTCAATGAAGGCATAGCTTCTTTCAAAAATATATCAATGAAGGCATAGCTTCTTTCATTTCTCCAACCATACAAACACTTCAATAAATATATCCGAGTTGTGAACGACAGTTTTGCAAAGTTTTTACAACCTAGATATAACTCTTGTTTGGCTTCTTCGACTAGTTTATAAAACTTTTTTGCATCATTGTTGAGGCCTTCATTAAATTCACATTCTTCTTGTATAACATCTCTAAGTAGTTCATCAATTTGACCCTCTTCATCATTCACATGATCATCATTAAGATCATTGGATTTTTTTATCTCTTCACCATGACGAGCCCAAAAATCATATCCTTTTTGAAATCCAAACGCTATTAAATGATTTCATACTACCTTCCTTGTGAACTAATTAGTTTTGTAACATTCAACACATGGACACATAATCTCTTTTCCACGAGATTTTCCTTTGGTGTATGCATAATCTAGGAAAAAATCGACACCGTTTTGATATTATTTACTCTCTCTAGCCAATTTTGTCTATTCCTTGTCCATCAAGTTTATGATGAGACTACCATATATGAAAAATAATTTCAAAGGGATGTTAGTATGATCTCGATCAAAATCTAGATGCGCCCAAAGAGGCCCTAATGCTATCCAATTATAAATTATTTTACAGTTGTTTTGAAAATAACCCTTTTAATTTGATTTTTTCTTTAAACATGACATAGATTGAGTAACTTATTAATATATTAATATTAGTATGGTGTTCTATAATAATATTATATCATCATGTATGAATATAGAAAACAAACAACAATATAAAA
The DNA here is from genome assembly GCA_037974775.1 of Cicer pinnatifidum. Taxonomy (NCBI): domain Eukaryota; kingdom Viridiplantae; phylum Streptophyta; class Magnoliopsida; order Fabales; family Fabaceae; genus Cicer; species Cicer pinnatifidum. The sequence goes on from JBBPBR010000008.1 coordinate 35,177,079, forward strand.
ACTATAGTTCAAGGAGGGAATATGTTATTATATCATCATGAGAGAAATTGTAGTTCGAGGAGGGTATATAATATACCTTTCAAATCACGTTCCAAGCAAAGCACCTTAGAGATCAATAGTTAATTTCAATCTTGACTAGATGCTTCTATCGAAGTCTCTATAAAACTCAATTTAAAAAAAAGGAAAGCAAAAACTGACATGTAATATAATTAATAAATTTATGATGCTGCCAATTATCAATGTAAATTTAGCAAAGTATCACATAACTATGACAATTAAAAGTAAAAAGTTGATATGGAATACATTCATGTAACAAGCACAATAGGAAGTGTCAAACAATTCTTCACCCCAAATGCTTCACCCATTATTGAAAAGACTAGCCTTATACATGGTGTGTTGAACATTGCTGCAAACATGCTTAATCAAGCACAATAGGAGGTAACAAACATTCCTAAAAACAACAGTCTAAATAATTGTAATAAGCACAATAGGAAGTGTCAAAAGACATGCATTATAAGAAAATAAACAACAGTCCAAATTAATTGTAACAAGCTATCCAAATAAAGTAACAAGCAGTCCTAAAACAACAGTCCAAATTAATTGCTAGCCATTCACAATCAGAACAAGTAATCTTTTCCTGCAAAATTATTTAATAATTTCGAAAAAGAAGTAAATTAAAATTATTGGAGATCTTGAGAAAAATGAAATTTGCATTCCTAGGTTCAGCCAATCAAATACACTACTGAAAATTATAAATTCAACTTCACGAGTCTCATCACTTATAGCTAGATTAACTAGATAGTCAGACATATCACATTGATACGGTTGCAGGAATGTAAGAATGTAATATGAACTTTTGACAACATAATTTGATTTAGAAGGAAAAGAGAGAAGGTGGAAGCATTGGTGTGAATTACCAAATTGATAGTTTAATTTATGAATTAGTTTAGATAGATTAAACTATGAATTACCAAATTCAGATATGATTTAAATTGTTTTATCTACTCTTTTTTCTCTTTTCTATTTCTCTCCCAACTTGTTTCAAATTGGTTAGTATTTTTTAAACCAATTTTGCCATTATATCCAATCTTTGTATTTTTTTTACTATCATCTCTTTACCAAAATTTTTGGTACCTTGTTCAAATACACACTTTAATAAGAAACATAAAATAGAAGTAAAATAACAAAGAGACCGTAATAGAGGGTGTGGAAGTCTAAACACTACTAGTAATAATTTCTCATGAATCTTAAGTCTAAACACTAATACTTAGCAGATTTTGAAAACACTTCATATGCACATTAAGGATACTAATTCTCTAACTATGAGGGTTCTTCTCACTAATTAACACAGTGCATAAAGATTAAAATAAACAATCAGCATCTCCCGTTATATTAACAATCAATGTAAATAACCATTTCAAGATTATTATAGAGTTACTTTTATTGTAATGTAAAAGCAGATGTTGAGCTTTAATAGAGCAAGGATGAAAATACGTACCAAAGTCACCAAGTCACAAAGAGGTAGAAGTTTTGCAAGTCGGCATGCCTTATCAAACACAAGTTGATAAGGGGACATTCCAATTGTTATTTTATAGGTTGTTCTATAAGCACAAAGAGCTTCTTCAAGGTGATAAGACTTATTTTATAGGTTGTTCTATAAGCACAAAGAGCTTCCATGTTTGAGACTTAATCTTGCCCATTAGTCTGGCGATGATAAGGTGTAGAAACTATGTGCACAACCCCATACTTCTGAAGCAAAGCGTCCATTGTGCGGTTGCAAAAATGAGTGCCTTAATCATATATGATGGCTCGAGGTATTCCAAACCTGCAAAAATATATTTGATCTAATAAAACCTGCAACAACTTTAGAATTATTAGTTCTAGTGGGTATTGCTTGCACCCACTTCAAAACATAATCAACAACTAGTAAAATGTAGACAAAACCAAAAGATACAAGAAAAGGCACATAAAGTCAATGCTCCACACATCAAATACTTCACAGAAAAGCATAGGTTGTTGAGGCATCTTGTAACACCCCGATTTTTAACAGCGCGAGTGTATTTTTTTTTTAAAAAAAAACAAAGAAATAAAACAAAGAAAATACTTTTGGATAAATATTTAAGTCGTAAAATAACGACAAAGTCAACAAATATTTACATGCAGCGGAATAATTTTTTGAAATAAAAATCCAAAGTATTCAAACATCAAAATACACCGGGGCTATGAGGCTTATCGATCATAGCTCATACCCTTGGGGTATTCTCGGCAGACCTGTACAAAAGCACTGCCCCAAGAATTTTAACTTTCCCCATGTCACATCAAAAAGTGGAACATGGACCCATCAAAAGAAAAGACATCAAACAGTTTAAGCATGGATACAATCTTCGCAAATGAAATAAATACAATCACAAAAGAAAGACATCTAGTCCTTATACAACCACCTAATCTGATCATGCTACAAAAACTATTCAACCCGGGTGATCTCCACGCGCCCCGCAAGATCCTCCTGACACAGCTTCAGTCAGGTATGACTAACTACTCTCCTATCTCCAAGGTACTAACCGGTAGGATGATCATGTTTCTCATCTGAGGGCAATGCCCAGATTTCCACAATAATTGTAAAGGTCACCAACCGAAATTAACAAATATGACATAGCAAAATTCTTATATTTTCAAATGCTCAAAAGAACCTTTCTTCTTAGCATACTCCTCGAAAGGGTTTTCATATGTCAAAAAAATGCATAAACAATGTTGAAAAATGAAGTTTTGACAATCTGCATTGTCGTAGCCGAATACAATTGAGAAAATGCAGATTTTCAATTCTAAAATGGCTCTGAATCAATCAACACTTCAAACATTAATATTATCAATTATGAACACATAATTAACACAAAATTAATCTCCACAAATTCACACCTCAATCACACATTGAATATTCATTAAATCAATTATGAACACATAAATACATCAAAACTTAATCAACCCAACTTCACACCTCAAAGTAATTATGACAAATCACAACAACAACCGAATATGTATATACAATCATCATAGTATAACAAACATGACTCGCGTTCCAAACACCCTAATGCAATGCGTATAAGCCAAAATGCATGATTCCGGAATTCCAAACCAAAACCCTCCTCGAGGGGCATAAATCATAATTGTACAGCCTGTCACAGACCAGTACTAATTACCGAGGTGCAATCTCTCACGAATCAGCATAATTTACTAGCGTGCAGTCTCTCAAAGACCTGCACGACATACAAGAGTGCAGTCGCTCACAGACCAGCACAATTTTCTAGAGTGCAATCGCTCACAGATCAGCACATTCTAGAGTGCAATCTCTCACAGATCAGCACAACGCGACAATCTCCGCAAGAATAAGATGAACCGACAATTCACATGGCATCATCCCATAGTCCATCACGGTCACCACTATCACCATGGCCCCATCGCGGTCACCATGTACTATGAAATGCATGAGCATACTCTGAACACATCAATTTCACCAAACATGAATCACCAAAATTTCCAAACATTAATTACCATATTCAATCTCCAATATTTTCAATCATAAATCACCACAACAACATTAAAATATCAGAGTTCTCCCCACCACTAACTCAGTGCCAACGGTCTCGAATCCTTTTCGAGACTCAAGGAGCTAACTACATAAACATGAATATTTATAACAATTTGTTCACAATAAAACTAATCCAAACACAATAAAATTCTCAAAATTAAATCTTTCTCACACACCAAACTTTTAAAACCGAATAATCTATATTATTTAGTTAAAACTCAATAAAACAAATATTGTCCAAATTTCACATACCCACACTCGACTATTAAAGCGCCAAAATTTTTGAGTTAATAAAATACTCTAATGTTATTTTCTTTTTAAACTAAGTTCAAGAGTAATTAAAATATTAATATTTTGAACTCTAACCCTTTTTATTTTCAATCTATCTTTTTACTCAAACTTTTTAACTTAGTTAAAATTTAAATTTGTTTTTTGCACAACTTTAACAACTCTAAATTTTTGTAAAATTTCAGCTTCAATTCAAACTCATTTATTTGAAAATAACTCATTACGTAACTCAAACTCATCAAATTTAATTAATTCAATATCCACAAAATCCACACCTTAATCACATCTCAAAAATTCATAAGAATAATTATGAACATATAAATCAAACCAAATATGGATAACCACAAACCACATCTCAAAACACACCAAAAACAAATCCCACTAATTCCCACATAAACGAATTAAATTCATTTTCAACAAATTCACACATCAAATACATCAAATTTCATTTCCACAAAATCACAAATAATGTCCTAAATGCAAACTAAAAGTTTGGAAGGAGCCCTTACCTCCGTTGTAGTTTTAACAACCGATTACGATGCCGCGATTAATTCCGGTAAAATTTAAGTTTGTGATGTCGCTTCGAAAACTAGATCACTAGCACCGCAGCGTGGCAATGAGCAACTTTCTCTTTTGTCATTTCTTGAAAGGGAACTTAGATCTTGAAGAAAAATGATGATTTGTATTTGTTGGATTTTGAAATCACAACATAAAATGGAAACAGAGAAAGAAAGAAAAAAGGAACAAGGAAAGAAGGAAGAAAAGGAACACGCGCTCACTTCTGTTTCCTTGCTTTCATTTATATATATACATATTTTCACCTAATATATATATATATATATATATATATATATATATATATATATATATATATATATATATATATATATATATATATACTTAAACTTTCCTTGCTTTCTTATACATATATACATACACTACTTTATATATATATTATTAAAACCAAACTACAAATATCTATAAATATTTAGATATTTCATAAAATTACCATTTCACTCATCACTCTCCAAACCACTTTTGGTTAAAAATATCAACTCTCGTCACAACTCAATTGACAAATACAATTTTTAGCAACCCGAGGTATTTTTAACAAAACTTTCCAGTATTAAATTTTTCGTAACCTATTTAAATTATTCTCTAACAAATAACTTAAATCGGGTCTCAAAATATATTATTAAAATATATATAAATATTAAACATATTATTAACTCTAATAAAATATGATTTTAAAATTTAATTCCCAAAATTAAAATTCGATTGTGCTAAATGCCTAAGCAATTTAACACCAAATACCCTAAAATTGCATAAATTAGAATTTAGAAAATTAAGGGTCTTACACATCTCACTCCTACGAGTGATTGTTGTTCCTACTATTTGGATTTGTTCACAAGTTTTGTAAGCCTCAAAAGCATCTTTAAACGAAGTGGACCAATAGAAACCCAAGTCTAAGACTTTTCTAGCTGTAGGAAGGACTTCAACAACTAGATAATTAATTAAATTAGCAAACCAAGGAGTTACCTCACGCAACTGTAGTAGTTGCTCATTAGGGAAGTCATCTTGAATGAGGATGGGGTCCTTATCCATTTCTATTCTGCTCAAATGATCTGGCACCAAATTTTCAGCTCCACTCATATCTTTAATCTCTAAATCAAATTCTTGGAGTAACAAGATCCATTGGATCAATCTCAGTTTTGCTTCTAGTTTCTTCAGCAAGAACTTCAAAGTTGCATGGTTAGTAAAAACACTACATTCAAACCTAGAAAATATGATCTAAACTTATCAAGTACAAAACAATAGCTAAAAGTTCTTATTCAGTGGTAGTATAATTAGCCTGTGGAGAATCTAAAGTCCTAAAAACATAATAAATAACATTGGCAGCATTACCAACCCTTTGTGCTAGGACTGCTCCAAATGCATAATTAGAAGCATCACACATAATTTCCAAAGGGTGGGTCCAATTGGGTCGCTTAATTATGGGAGTAGAGGTCAGTGCTGCCTTTAAGAAATCAAACGCCTTCTTGCATTTGTCATCAAAAGGTGAAACTAACATCTTTTTCATGAAAATTTGACAACAGAAGAGCTATCTTGCTGAAATCCTTGATAAAGCACATGTAAAAACCTGTATAGCCAAGAGAAGAACGAATCTCACGGATGCAAGATGGGTAAGGAAAATTAGAAATCACATCAATCTTGGCAGGATCCATGTAACACCCTGATTTTCAGAGCGAGAGTGTATTTTTTTTTTACAAAACAAATTCATAAAACCAAGAAATAAATAAGGGAAATACCTTTGGATAAACGTTTAAGTCATAACGCAACGACGTTTAAGTCAATATAATTTACAAGCAGCGGAATAGTTTTTGAAATATGAATCCAAAGTATTTACACATCAAAGAGTGGGACATGGAACCCATCGAAAATACAATGTCATGCTGACAATATTAGTATAGGTACAGTCTTCCAATTTAAAATAAACACAGTCCAAAAGAAAGACATCTAGTCCCTATACGTCAACCTAATCTGATCATTCTACAAAAAACTATACACCCTGAGTGATCTTCACGCGTCCCGCAAGATCCTCCTAACATAGCTCCAATCAGGTGTTTCCATCTACATCCCCATCCACAGGGTACGAACCGGTAGGATTATCCTGGCTCTCATCTAAGGGCAAAGCCCAAATTTCCACAATAGTTGTAAAGGGTCACCAACCGAAATTAACAATGAACACATAACATTTAAGTTTTTAAATGCACAAAATAACCTTTCAACTTAGCATGCACCTTAAAAGGGTTTTCCATATGCTAAAAGTTCATATAATACTTGCCAAATAAAAATGAAATCAAAATAAGGTTTTTAATCAATCAAGTAATAAATAACTGACCAATCCATTGATGAATCAATTGAGCAATCGATTATCTAACTCATAGTAAGAGTTTCTACTAAGCAAATCGATTGGGAAATCGATTTCTTGAACGTTTTTAGTGAAACCTGTACTCCGGGCTTAAATCAATCGATTGGGAAATCGATTTCTTAACTAGCTGAGCCCCTGTAACTTGCCAAATCGATTGGCAAATCAATTTCTCAAATAGCTGAGCCCCTGTAACTTGCCAAATCGATTGGCAAATCGATTTCTTAATTATTTGAGCCCCTGTAACTTGCCAACTCGATTGGCAAATTGATTGTGTTCAATATCTATTAACAGAATCGATTGGGAAATCGATTTTCCTGAAGTATTTCTAAAACTACATAACTGAATCGATCACAATTACACACAATTCCAAAACATCACACTTAACACTTATGATACAATTACTACGACATCACGAGTTTCGAAATAGTTTTGCAATCAAACACACTATCACACAATTCCAAAACATCCACACCTGACAATTAAAACCCAGTTACCACGACAACTTAAGTTCGAACTGGTTTTGCAATCAATCACACTCACACACAATTTCAAAACATAACACTTAGCAATTACAACGCAATTACCACGACATCTCAAGTTCAAACCCTCAATCATAATCTTGAATCAAACACGACTCGTGTGCCAAGCACCCTAATGCAATGCGTATATGCCAAAATGCATGGACTCGGAATTCCAAACCAAAACCCTCCTCGAAGGACCGTAAATCATAATTGTACAACCTATCGCGGGCCGAAGTACCAATTACTGAGGTGCCACCTATCACGGGTCTGCACGATTTACAAAAAAGCGTAAACCATAAACGTACTGCCTATCACGGGCCCGTACCGTTTACCGAGGTGCCACCTATCACGGGTCTGCACGGTTTACTAAAAAGAAACATAAATCATAAATGTACCGCCTATCACAAGCCAAAGTACTATTTACCAAGGTGCCACCTATCACGGGTCTGCACAATTTACAAAAAACCGTAAATCGTAAATGTACTGCCTATCACAGGCCAAAGTACTATTTACCAAGGTGCCACCTTTCACGGGTCTGCACAATTTACAAAAACGTAAATTGTAAATGTACCGCCTATCACAGGCCAAAGTACTATTTACCAAGGTGCCACCTATCACGGGTCTGCAAGATTTACAAAAAAAATGAAATGCATGAGGATACTCTGACTCCATCCAAGACAATCGTTAAGCAAATACAGATATTAAAAGATTCCCCATTTTTAATACTCATTTAACTCTAAAAATTTTCACAACAATCGTGAAGTAAACAGAGATATTAAAAGGTTCCCCATTTCTAATACTCGTTTAAATCTAACGATTTTCACTGCAAACATTAAGTAAACAGAGATATTAAAAGATTCCCCATTTTTAATACTCGTTTAACTCTAATGATTTTCACGACAACATTAAGTAAACGTAGATATTAAGAGATTCCCTATTCTTAATACTAGTTTAACTCTAATGGTTTTCAAATTCCACACAGAACATACTCAAACATATTAACAAATTCAATCCACAATTCACACCAAATCACATCAATTCATTTCTCCATAAAATCCAACCAAACACATCTCAAATTTCATTTCTTCAAAACACTCATCAATATCATCAAAACCCAACTCTAAGAGTTTACCCATAAAAGCATTAGATTCATTTTCCCCAAATCAAAACTTTAACCCTAACAAAATTCTTTTCCACACAACCACAGGTAAGTCCCTAAATGCAAACTAAAAGTTTGGAAGGAGCCCTTACCTTAACGTTAGCTTTAACGTGCGATTACGGTACCGCGAGTAAATCCGGTAAAATCTCCGCTCGCGACGTCGCTTCCAAAGTTGGTTCACTAGCACCGTAGCATGGTGGTGAGCAACTTTCCCTTATATCCCTTCGCGAAACGAAGCTTAGATCTAGATGAAACGTGGGAGATTGTGTTTGACGGTTTTGAATCCGAGAAGAAGAAAGAGGACATAGGGAAGAAGTCAAGCAGCAGGGGAATGTTTTCCTTTCACTCACACTTGGTTTTCTTGAAGCCAAAGAAAGAAAAAGAAGGAGAAGGGAAGGGTTTGTGCAAAGGGGAGGATTCATTTCTCGTTTCCTCTGTTTACGTTCTCTGCCTTTCCTTTTCTAGCTTCCATATATACATATATATTACATTCTATTTATATATATATATATATATATATATATATATATATATATATATTACTTACTATATACATATATATTACTTATAATATTTATTCATATATATATATATATATATATATATATATTATAATTAAAACTAAACCAATAAATATCTAACAACTCTCACATCCATCACTTCACTCTCATCTCAAACTATTTTGATAAAAATATCTACTCTCGTCGCAACTCAATTGACAGATACAATTTTCAGCAACCTGAGATATTTTGAACAAAACTGCCCAGAATTATATTCTTCGTAACCTAAATAAATTATTCTTCGACAAATAATTTTAATCCAATTTCCAAAATTATATGTTCAGCCTTTAACTCACTAAATACCGAAAACTGGGCTAAAAGTCTAAGGAATTCTACACAAAATACCCTAAAATTGTATAATTTAGGATTTAAAATTAAGGGTCTTACATTACTTCTATCCTATTAAATGTCCCAAAATTATGCCTTGTTCAACCATTAAATGACATTTTCATAATTTAGCACAAGGTTAGTTTCAATACATCTTTGCTAAATTCTATCTAAATTGTTCAAGCATGCATCAAATTAGTGAAAATACTAATCATGCAGCGTTGAAAAGTATCAGGAGCATTGCATAGCCCAAAGGGCTTCCTCTTATAGGCTAATGTGCCTAAAGGGCATGTGAATGTGGTCTTTTCTTGGTCTTTTGGTTCAATAGGGATTTGAAAATAACTAGAGAAACCATCAAGAAAACAATAATGTGACTTACTAGCCAACTATTCAAGCATTTGATCAATGAATGGTAAAGGAAAATGATCCTTTCTAGTTGCTTGGTTTAGTCTCCTGCAATTGATGCATATCCTCCTGTTGTTTTGCACTCGTGTGAGGATAAGTTCGTTATTTTCATTTTTAACCAATGCGAGTCCAGTTTTCTTAAGGACTACCTGTATCGGACTCACCCATTGACTATTAGAGATGGGGTATATAATGTATGCTTGCAAGATCTTTGTCACTTCTTTTTTTTACAACATCCAAAATGAATGGGTTAAGTCGCCTTTCGGGCTTCCTGACTTATTTTACCCGATCCTCTAGTAGTATCTTATGCATACACATTGATGGGCTAATACCAGCTATATCAGCCAAGGTCCATGCGATTGCCTTCCTGTGTTTTCTCAAAATCTGCAACAGCTTCTCTTCTTGTTCATCTTCAAGTTTGGCTGAAATAATCACAGGTAACGTGCCACTTCCTTATAAATATGCATATTTCAAATTTTCAGGAAGTGGTTTAAGCTCTATAGTCGGTGGTTGTCCAATGGAAGGTACAACATCAGTGGTTGAAGCTAAGTCTGCAAAATCAATTACGTTTGTAGAAATAACAATCTTAGCGCAATGATCAACCTGCAAGGCAGCTTCAATCTCAACACACACATAGCAAAATTGAGTATTTGTACAAAATTCACAAGTGTAAGAATCATCAAAAACAGAGAATGAAGGAAAGTCAGTAGAAAACATATCAGGGTAAGTGTCATCAACCAAATCAGCAAGCAATTCAATTTGAAAAATATAATGCTTTTCCATGGGGTCTTTCATAACATTAAAGATGTTAAATTTTACAATGCTATCACCAAATTCCATGGATAGAGTTCCAGCATGTACATCAATTTTTGTTCTAGCAGTTTTTAGGAATGGTCTGTCTAATATTATATGCGCCTATTGTGTTGATCCGTGATAGGTGGCACCTCGGTAAACAGTACTGACCCGTGATAGGTGGTACGTTAACGATTTACGTTTGGTAAGTTGTGCTGACCCGTGATAAGTGGCACCTCGGTAAACAGTACTGACCCGTGATAGGTGGTATGTTTACGACTTACGTTTTTGGTAAATTGTGCTGACCCGTGATAGGTGGCACCTCGGTAAATAGTACTGACCCGTGATAGGTGGTACATTTACGATTTATGTTTGGTAAGTTGTGCTGACCCGTGATAGGTGGCACCTCGGTAAACAGTACTGACCCGTGATAGGTGGTATGTTTACGACTTACGTTTTTGGTAAATTGTGCTGACCCGTGATAGGTGGCACCTAGGTAAACAGTATTGACCCGTGATAGGTGGTACGTTTACGATTTACGTTTGGTAAGTTGTGCTGACCCGTGATAGGTGGCACCTCGGTAAACAGTACTGACCCGTGATAGGTGGTATGTTTACGACTTAGGTTTTTGGTAAATTGTGTTTGTTCGTGAGAGACTGCACAGGTGTTTGTCCGTGAGAGACTACACCTTGGTGAATTGTATTTGTCCTTGAGAGACTGCACATGTGTTTGTCCGTGAGAGACTACACCCTGTTAAATTGTGAATTGTTGGTTCATCTTATCCGTGTGGGTATTGTGTTATAAGTGTTAGATGTTATGTTTTGGAATTTGGTGATAGCATGTTTGATTACAATACTATTTCGAAACTCATGATGTTGTAGTTATTGCGTTATAAGTGTTAAGTGTTATGTTTTGGAATTTGGTGATAGCATGTTTGATTGCAATACTATTTCGAAACTCATGATGTGTAGTAATTGTGTTAAAAGTGCTAAGTGTTAAGATGTGGAATTGTGTATGAATGATTTTGAGTTAGTTTATGTATTTTTGGAAGAATATGCCGGGAAATCGATTTCCCAATCGATTGGATGAGTTACAGGGATTTCTTTAATTTGACATAATCGATTTGCCAATCGATTTTATAATATGTGTTTGAAAATCTTTTAAGAAATCGATTTGGAAATCGATTGGCATTAAGTCAAGGGCTCAGCAAAACTGACGAAATCGATTTGGAAATCGATTGGCATTAAGTCAGGGGCTCAGTTATCCTGTCAATGGATTGCTCAATCGATTGCCCAATCGATTGCCCAACCCATTGAATTAAGCCTAGAATTCAAATTTCACTAAGAACCTTCAGGAAATCGATGGGCTTAATAGAAATTCTTATTTTGAGTTAGATAATTGATTGCTCAATTGATTTATCAATGTTTTGGTTAGTTATGTATTACTTGATGGTTTGAGAACTTTATTTTGATTTCATTTTCATTTGGCAAGCATTATATGAACTTTTAGCATATGGGAAAATCCTTTTAAGGTGCATGCTTAGTTGAGAGGATATTTTGTGCATTTAAAACCTTAAATGTTATGTGTTAATTGTTAATTTCGGTTGGTGACCCTTTACAACTATTGTGGAAATCTGGGATTTTCCCTCAGATGAGAGCCGAGATGACCCTACCAGTTCGTACCCTACGGATGGTAATGTAGATGGGAATGCTTGACTGGAACTACGTTAGGAGGATCTTACAGGGCGCGTGGAGATCACTCAGGGTGTATAGTTTTTGGTAGAATGATCAGATTAGGTTGACATAGAGGGAACATATGTCTTTCTTTTGAATTGCGTTTATTTTAAATTGGAAGACTATACCAGTTTTTTATGTTTAAATATTTTGGAGTCGTATTTCGAAAAATTATTCAGCTGCTTGTAAATTATTTTGACTTAAATATTTATCCAAAAGTAGTACCTTATTTATTCCTCTATTGTATTTTAATTTCTTTTGAAAAAAAAAATACACCCTCGCTTTGAAAAACGGGGTGTTACATTGTGGTATCAGAGCTTTGGTTTGGTTTTCTTTGGGGGCTGTGGAACCTTTGGTTATAGATTGTAGGTCAACCTGTAGGTTGTGAGTCGTTATCTGATCATGCGTTGGGGTAATTGGTCTGAGTTGTCAGATCAGGGGTAGTTATTATGTGTTGATATATTCGAAAACTTAGTTTTGGAATTATTCGAAGTGGTGTTAACACTTCTTCTAGATGTTGGCTTTTACGAAACACTACCTCCAAGAGGGAACGACTTTGCAAGGATGAACGTTAGTAGGGATGATCAAATGGTTGAAGCTACAAATAACATGGATGTTTTGTTGTTGCACGAACTGCTGCAAAGACTTTGCGGGATCTGGAGAAGAGGAAAAGAGAGATTTGTGCTCATTAAAATTGAGGGTTAGAATATTTTCGTCGTCACCATCCTCCAAAGTTCAAGGGTGATGAGAACTCAAGAAAAAGTGAGTAGTGGATTCAAGGAAAGGAAAAGATCTTCAAGATGACGGATTGTCAAGCAGTGTTGAAGCAAAGTATGACGACATGGAATTTATGAAATGGTTCCAAGGACACAGAAGCTATGTGTTGGTGTTAACTCGAAGATGATGAGTATGGATGAATTAACATTTGGTGCTTAGGTATCCATGAAAGAGACTGGTATTGAAGTTAAGGGAGCGTTGCACATTAGGAGTAAATACTCCCTTGGTTAGATAAAATATGCTTTAAGGAATAGTCGATACCTTGAGGGATAAAGTCGAGCATTCGAGTTAGACTGGATTCACTACTTGGATTATTAAGTAGGGATAATAATATTGGAGGAATCTATAGACACGTAAGTGTGAATTTTGAGCGATGTTTAGAAAAACCTAATGAGTTAAGCCTTGATGTATTGAACTCTATGTTATCATTAAGTGGAATTTGAAGTAATCGAGTACGAGAATACTTGAGATTGCGGTAATATAAGTTTGAGAGTCTATTAAAGGATGGAAATTACTAAGAGGATGTTAATATTTTGATAGGACTGAAGGAATATTCGAGATTTGATTTGGGACCCTAAGATGGTTGATTTTTAGCTGATGATTTAAAATCTCGCAAGGTTGGATGGAGGACCAAGTAATGCTTAAAACTTTCATAATCGAAGGAGTTGAGGCAGGCAAGTGATAAATAATTCATGTTAAGGATGGAAGTGTTTGGAGATTTTGAGGATCAAATTTTAGAATCCTATTAAATGATAGAAAGTGAAAAAGAAGAGATGTAACGAATGATTGGTCTTGGGAAATCAAGCGTCGAGATTTAAACTGAGTGTTTTAGTGACTAGATGAACAATGAAAGGTATGTGGGTCTTTGAAACTTTTTACTGCAAAAATTTGGGACGAGGAAGTTATAGATAATTATTTCTGAGGAAATGCTTTGGAGAATGTGGGAGAAATAATTCTTTAGGACGTTCGATTGTTAGGATTCTTTCAGTTTGTATCTCGGTGAAGGTTGTGAAGGAATAAGAATCCAGCAAGTGAAACAAATATTGGGAAAGGTGCCAAGAAATTTGTTGGAGCAGCACATAGAGATGTAGCTTATGACAATTAAAGATTCAGGAAAGGAATTATCTCACCTATAATTCAGACATTATTATTATAAAGGTTTGCCAAGATATAAAGATATTACTCGAGTGCATGTCATGGGGATTGTTATTGTGTTCGTCAATCAAAGGAGTTAAATGTTTACTTGATAGGAAACATTTGAACATGAAATGGAAAAGTTTTGTGGGAATTAGTAAATCTTGATTATTGGAATCACTATAATGAAGATGTATCAAGGTTCGAGGTAGAAATTTAAGGTTTGTATAAATGGAAAAGTGATGGAGTGAATACAATGCGGTTGACCTGTCATAATGAAAGGATAATCATCAAGTTGCAAATGAAGGACACAGCGAAATTAAGAAGTATCAGAATGAATGTTGGCAGTAGAGGTAGGAGGATTATTGTCGAGTTTGTGCATAATGGCAAAGTATGTAAGGAATTTTCTATTGAAGCGGGAATTTGAGGTGTTAGGCATGAGACAAATGTAGACCTTGATCTGTGAATTAAATTGAAGTTGGATTTTAATGGAAAACGTGACTCTTGAAATGAAGTACTAAACTGAAAGGAAGTTTGTGTGTCCCAAGTGGTATAGTCTTGGACATGATTTCGAAAATATTTGAGGAAGCTTTGATCTCCAAGCATATGTGGGGCTGGAATTATTAAATTTATAACTGGAATAACATACTGATAAGAACACTACAGTTTGAAGTAGTTGTACGACTTAAGAAAAAATCGAGGATTTGTGGACAAGGGAGAAATTTAGGAGTTCTCCGATGTGGTGATTGTTCTGTGCTCAGTGTGTTGGGGTCATTCTAAGTGTTTCAGTTCGATACCAAATGGATGTTTCGTACCAAGTGGATGCAAACTAGACGACGTGACATAGGTATGGGATATTTTACTTCGTCGACAGAATCAAAGTTATAGGAAAATAAGGGAAACTCAATGGACCTTGAGAAGATCGTTGACTGCTTGTACATTAAGATAACCTCAGTTGTAAGTTGCAAGGAGCGCTATTACAGTTCGGTTAAGATAGTCTAAGCCACTATCATTGTTGTTGGCTATTTATTGACAAATTGAGGGACTGATCATCCTTAATCTCTTGTCAGTTGTAGACAAAATCATGTTGAATGGAACGGACGAGCCTTACCGACTATAGATGTGTGTGAAGTTATTAAGCACCCTATGAGAATGGGTAGACAACATTTTTTTCGAGAAGGCCGGGTGAAACAAGTTGTGACTAGTATGTTGAATTTGAGTACAAACCTAGTGAGGATTGCTTCTCGTACTTTATGTTTCGAGGACGAAACTAATTTTAGGGGGGTAGTAATGTAAGACCCGTAATTTTAAATCCTAAGTTATACAATTTTAGGGTATTTTGTGTGGAATTTCTTAGGCTGTTAATCCAGTTTTTGGTATTGAGTGAGTTAAATGCCAAAAATATATTTTTGGAAATTGGATTAAAATTATTTGCCAGACAATAATTTAATTACGTTACGAAGGATTTAATACCGAGCAATTTTGTTAAAAATATCACTCGGGTTGCTGAAAATTGTACTGGACAATTGAGTTGCGACGAGAGTAGATATTTTTATTAAATTGGATTAAGAGGGGAATGAAGTGATGGGTGTAAGAGTTGTTAGATATTTATTGGCTGGGTTTTAATTATTATATATTAATATACAAATATATATGTATATATTGTAAGTAATGAATTGGAAAATGAATTTACCTCACGTATGTATGATTTTGAATAAATGAAATTTATGGTGTTGATTTGTGTTCATCGTACTTGGCGTGTTCATACTTGATGTTTGTTGATTAATGTGTTTTGGTGTGAATTATGGATTGAATGTGAAAGTATGTTGAGTTTGTTTTGTGTGGAATTTGAAAACCATTATGTTAAACGAGAATTAAGAATGGGGAATCTCTTAATGTCTTGTTTACTTAATGTGTGTTTTGTTTTCAAAATCGCTTAAGTCAAATGATTATTAAGAATGGGGAATCTCTTAATGTCTTGTTAACTTAAAGTGTGTTTTGTTTTGAAAATCGCTTAAGTCAAATGAGTATTAAGAATGGGGAATCTCTTAATGTCTCGTTTACTTAATGTTAGTTTTGAAAATCGCTTAAGTCAAATGAGTATTAAGAATGGGGAATCTCTTAATGTCTCGTTTACTTAATGTTTGTTTTGAAATTCGTTTAAGTTAAATAAGACTTAAGAATGGGGAATCTCTTAATGTCTTGTTTACTTAATGTTTCTTTTAGTAAACCATGCAGACCCGTGATAGGTGGCACCTTGGTAAACGGTACGGGCCCTTGATAGGCAGTACGTTTATGGTTTACACTTTGTGGTAAGTTGTGCTGACCCGTGATAGGTGGCACCTCGGTAAACAGTACTGACCCGTGATAGGTGGTACGTTTACGACTTACGATTTTGGTGAATTATGCTGACCCGTGATAGGTGGCACCTCGGTAAAAGTACAGACCCGTGATAGGTGGTACGTTTACGATTTACATTTGGTAAGTTGTGCAGACCCGTGATAGGTGGCACCTCGGTAAACAGTAATGACCCGTGATAGGTGGTATGTTTACGACTTACGTTTTTGGTAAATTGTGCTGACCCGTGATAGGTGGCACCTCGGTAAACAGTATTGACCCGTGATAGGTGGTACGTTTACGATTTACGTTTGGTAAGTTGTGCTGACCCGTGATAGGTGGCACCTCAGTAAACAGTACTGACCCGTGATAGGTGGTATGTTTACGACTTACGTTTTTGGTAAATTGTGGTGACCCGTGATAGGTGGCACCTCGGTAAACAGTACTGACCCGTGATAGGTGGTACTTTTACGATTTACGTTTGGTAAGTTGTGCTGACCCGTGATAGGTGGCACCTCGGTAAACAGTACTGACAAGTGATAGGTGGTATGTTTACGACTTACGTTTTTGGTAAATTGTGTTTGTCCGTGAGAGACTGCACAAGTGTTTGCCCGTGAGAGACTACACCCTGGTGAATTGTGTTTGTCCTTGAGAGACTGCACAGGTGTTTGTCCGTGAGAGACTACACCCTGTTTAATTGTGAATTGTTGGTTCATCTTGTCCGTGTGGGTATTGTGTTATAAGTGTTATATGTTATGTTTTTGAATTTGGTGATAGCATGTTTGATTGCAATACTATTTCGAAACTCATGATGTTGTAGTTATTGCGTTATAAGTGTTAAGTGTTATGTTTTGGAATTTGGTGATAGCATGTTTGATTGCAATACTATTTCGAAACTCATGATGTGTAGTAATTGTGTTATAAGTGCTAAGTGTTAAGATGTGGAATTGTGTATTAATGATTTTGAGTTAGTTTATGTATTTTTGGAAGAATATGCAGGGAAATCGATTTCCCAATCGATTGGATGAGTTACAGGGACTTCTTTAATTTGACATAATCGATTTGCCAATCGATTTTATAATGTGTTTCAAAATCTTTTAAGAAATCGATTTGGAAATCGATTGGCATTAAGTCAGGGGCTCAGTTATCCTGTCAATGGATTGCTCAATCGATTGCCCAATCGATTGCCCAATCAATTGAATTAAGCCTAGATTTCAAATTTCACTAAGAACCTTCAGGAAATCGATTTGGAAATCGATTGGCTTAATAGAAATTCTTATTTTGAGTTAGATAATTGATTGCTCAATTGATTTATCAATGTTTTGGTTAGTTATGTATTACTTGATGGTTTGAGAACTTTATTTTGATTTCATTTACATTTGGCAAGCATTATATGAACTTTTAGCATATGGAAAAATCCTTTTAAGGTGCATGCATAGTTGAGAGGATATTTTGTGCATTTAAAAGCTTAAATGTTATGTGTTAACTGTTAATTTCGGTTGGTGACCCTTTACAACTATTTTGGAAATCTGGGATTTGCCCTCAAATGAGAGCCAGGATAACCCTACCGGTTCGTACCCTACGGATGGGAATGTAGATGGGAATGCTTGACGTGAACTACGTTAGGAGGATCTTACGGGGCGCGTGGAGATCACTCAGGGTGTATAGTTTTTGGTAGAATGATTAGATTAGGTTGACATAGAGGGATCATATGTCTTTCTTTTGAATTGCGTTTATTTTAAATTGGAAGACTGTACCACTTTTTGATGTTTAAATATTTTGGAGTCATATTTCGAAAAATTATTCCGCTGCTTGTAAATTATTTTGACTTAAATATTTATCCAAAGGTATTTCCTTATTTATTCCTCTATTGTATTTTAATTTCTTTTGAAAAAAAATACACCCTCGCTTTGAAAAACGGGGTGTTACAGATATGTTCTCAACCAAAGCCTTTGCTGCTTCTAGGGTCTTATCGACAAGTGCTTCCCCACTAGTAGATCTAAAATGCTTTTATCCATAGGTAGCAAGCCTTAATAAAAATACTGGATAAGCAATTGTTCTGAAATCTGGTGATGAGGACAACTAGACACTAGTTTCTTGAATCTCTCCCTGTACTCATGTAATGATTCCCTGCCTATCTGCCAAATGCCACATATTTATTTTGTGATTAAAGCAGCACTTGAGGCTGGGAAGAATTTTTCTAGAAATAATTTCTTGAGATTATTTCAACTTGTAACAGAACCTGGTTGAAGGTAGTATAACCAGTCCTTGACAGCATCTTGAAGTGAAAATGGGAAGGCTCTCAGCTTAATGTGGTCTTCTGTGACTACTTGAGGCTTGATGGTAGAACACACAACATGGAATTCCTTCAAGTGTTTGTGGGGGATCCTCACCTGCAACACCATTAAACTTTGGAAGCAAGTGTATTAAACTAGAATTAAGTTCAAATGGTACAGTAGCTTCAGGATATGTGATACACAATGCATTATAATTGACATTTGGTGCAACAAGTTGTCTTAAGGTTCTATTATTCGCATCAGCCATATTTTGCAGCAAGTTGTTACTTTCAATATCTAACTCTGACTCTGGCTCGTTAGCACTAGTACCTCTATTAACTTTATGACGTAAATGAAATGTCCTATCTATTTCAGGTTCAAGGGAATGTAGATCTACATAACTAGCCCTAGTCATGCATTATCGCAAAATCACAATTTTGAAAATTCAAACAATGTCTCTATTGCTTAAATTGAAGTTTAAATGAAGGAATTCGAGATTTTAAGCGTCGAATCTCGTATTAAGTCCTTTATATGGGAGTCCTATTCCTTGATTTTTTTCTTTCTGATTTTCTGGAAATATTTCCAGGCAATCCAAAACAGTCTCCTGAAAACCGAGGTTTTTTTACTAGCAACGTGCCTACGAGCTAGCAACAACCCTATTTGACCGGTAGAGCAACAAAACACGAAGAAACAATTGTCAGGATGGTTAGTAATATTCTAAAACTGGTTAATATTGTTATCAGATAGTCCCTGGCAACAACACCAATTTGATCCGCTGTCGCACACAGGTCAAATACAATTGATAAAATGTAAATAGAGGTAATAACTCGAGTCGCTTCGCAAGGACTTTTGATATAATAATAATAACCAAATTGAAAGTTGAAATTAGAAATGGATTTTTTATATATTTTTTATTTAACAGATGAGCAAAACGATTAATCCACTAATTCGAGTTTTAGAATTATCACATATTCTATCAATGAGTTTAATTTCTAATTCTTGATTATATTCTTATTTGACTATAGAATTGATCAAACAAGCGTAATTAATCCTATGTGAATTCGGTTTCTTTGACTGGATTAAGTATCACAGTCATCAAAATATTACAATTAACGATCAAGCATGACAAAATTATAATTCCATTAAATTAGAAACCGAATATATATTACTCAATTTTGTGTTTTAGGGTTTAAAAAGAATGAAAACTCTCAATATATAGTACTCGATTTACCCATAAGAGATCACTTTATCTTTTTTTCTTTCTACGAATCCTTTTTTTTGTACCATAGATTTTCTCATTAAAAATCATTGTATGAACCTTCCCTCACCACTTTCTTGTGTCATAAATCTTTTTTTATTTTATTTTTATCAAAATGCATTTTTATGATAATCATATGTTGGGACACGAAATATGAGACGTCAATGAGGTGAAATAAATTCTACAAGATGTCCACGACGGCTCCTATGGGATCCATGTGAGCGGACATACCATGTATAGAAAGATTCTTCGAGCCAACACCTTGCCCATTCTCGATGTGGGGCATAGACGTCATCAGAATGATCAAACCTAAAACATCAAATGAACGTCGCTTCATCTTGGTGGCGATCGGTTACTTTATCAAACGGGTAGAGGTCGCTTCGTTCACCAATGTAACCAAAAATGTGGTAGTCAAATTCATAAAAAAGGAGTTAATATGTCATTATGGCCTACCAACCAAGCAAAATCATTATTGAAAATGATACAAACCCGAATAACAAATAATGGATGAATTGTGTGTCACCTTCAAAATTCAACACCACAACTCGTCTCTGTACGAACCAAAAATGAACGGAGCATATGAAGCAGCAAATAAAAACATAAAAAAATTGGTAACATATAAAGATTGACATGAGATGTTGTCGTTTGCACTACAAGAGTATCGCACTTTGATTCAACTAGGGCAACCCCTTTTTCCCTAGTATATGGGATAGAGGCTGTGCTACCCATTGAAGTAGAAATCCCCTCGCTAAGAGTATTAATGGAAGTCAAACTAGAGGAGTCAGAATGGGTAAAAACCTGTTTCAATCGATTGAATTTAATTGAAGAAAAAAAGGTTGACGGTCTTATGTCATTGGCAATTATATCACAAAAGACTGAAAAGAACGTATAAGAAAAAATACATGCTCAAGAATTTCGGGAAGAAGACTTGGTGCTAAAAAATATCTTACCCATTTAAAAGGATTATCGTGGGAAACAGACCCCTAACTATGACGATCCACACGTCGTGAAGCAAGCTTTCTCAGGTGGGACTTTGATCCTCAGGAATATCGATAAAAAAGCTTTACTCCTCCCGATAAACTTAGATGTCGTAAAAAAGTATATATAATGAATACCCGCTAAGTTGAAAACCTGAAAGGGGCAACTTAGGCAAAAAAATAGAGTACACAAAGTAATAATGAATACGTGCTAGGTTGAAAACCTGAAAAGGCGACCTAGGCAAAAATTAGGGTAAAAACAAAAAAATATCCGCTAGGTTGAAAACCTGAAAATGCGACCTAGGCAAAAATTAGGGTACCAAAAAATATAATAAATATCTGTTGGGTTGAAAACATGTAAGGGGAAATTCGAAGAAAAAAAATGACAAAGACAAAGAATATTTACTCAAAAGGATATGATCAACAATATGAATCAAGCTATAACACGAGAATAAATGTTGTTTACAGTACAAGGCAGACAACAACATAAGATCCAACTTAAGATCACAGAAGATAGATCAAAGATATTAGGTTCAAGAAAAGTGTATAAATGTTTTTCGCATTCATGATTTGAATGGTCATGTCCAATAAAAATATTGATAAAAATCAACATATTCATGCATCCATTTCATTCATTCACTCAATCACTCATCCATGTCATTCATTCAATCACTCATCCAAAGCTGGGAAAATGACTCGCACCCAAAGCCGAGAAAACGACCCACATGTTAAAGCCGGAAAAACGACTCGCACCCAAACCAGAAAGCAACTTACATTGTTCTCCAACAAACCTCTAATTTTTGGACAAAATTAGTATCGTTATCTTTACTTTTCTTTTATTCTCAAGAAAAATTAAAGCAAAGAGGGGCAGCTGTAGACACCTAATTTTGTCCGCCACTTTTAAAGTTTTTATGAAATATAATAAATATATAATTAAAAAAAATTAAAAAATAAATAAATAATGATAAAAATAAAAATAAAAATAAACAATTAGGCTGTTGACACCTAATTTTGTCAGCTCTTCCTTTTTTATTTGCAGAAAAAATATAATAATAAATATTAAGCATATTCTTGACTTTTTGTTAAGTTAAATAAAATAAAAAGATTAAAAAAAAAGATATTAAATCTGATTTAATTTATTGTTTCTAAAAAATAGGTTAAAATATCATACTTTAAGTGATTATGGTAGGTTTTTGTAAACGTTAAGAATAACCTTAATGATCATTAATGAGAATTATTGTCTTCCGAAAAAATTAAACCTAATTCCTAACTATAAATAAGAGGACAAGGAAACTGAAGAAAGAAAGGAGAAAAGTAGAGAAGAAAAATAGGAACCTAGAGCTAATAAAAAAAACTTCTTCAGCGCGGTAAAATACTTTATTTTCTTTGTTTTCTCCTCATTTATTTTTTTGATATTATTATTGTTATAGAGTTGTTTCCTTACTATTCTATGCACGTATGATATAAACAATAAATTCTTTTTAGTTTAACGATCAAATTGATTAAGAATCAAGTCGATTGTTGTATAATTATCAAATTCGCGATTTTATTATCTTTATTTTGTTTTTTTTTTTTATCTTGGGAGTTAGATCTTAATCTCTTTTGTTATTATCGTCGTCGGTTCGCGCCACATATGTGCCGCCGACTCGCAGATCTGTTCTTGAATCTTTATATCCTTTACAATTTGTAAAACGCAAAAAATAGTAAAATGATTTTCTTAAAATAAAACAATATACAAATTAATAAACAACACGTCACTCCTATTATTATTATTATTATTATTATTATTATTATTATTATTATTATTATTATTATTATTATTATTATTATTATTATTATTATTATTATTATTATTATTATTATCACCACTATAGTGTGAATTTATTTTGATATATATATATATATATATATAAAATAAAAATTAATAATAAAATTAATCAACACACAAATATTTTCTACCCAAGAACTACGTGAGTTTTGATTTCCCTATTGCACCTGGGATACGTAGGAGAAAGGTCTTCCCCTTGTCAAACTAAATTAATAAAAAATATTTTTTTTTTATTAATGTAAATAATTTATTTTCTTTTTTTTTTTTACTATTCTTTTTTGGGGTAAAAATAAATAAATAAATAGTTTGTATACAATTAATTATGGGGTAACTGTTTTAACAGACGTTATAGGGTGGTAATATATACTTCTCTATTCGTAATCGACTCCCGAATCCGAATTTTTGGTTCAAAAATTATTATTTTAGGTTTTATCCAATTTTTCCTTTAATAAAAATAAAATTGGTGGCGACTCCTTTTTCGCAGACAAACCGGACGCGACATATTCATAAAAATAAAGTGTTGAGGGAAAGGAAAAACCACAATGATGTTTAGACTGATTCCTTTACTAGTCCTCGCTATGTAGAGTAATCAACAAACTAATATCACCATGCATAATTAATCTGAATTAATCACATAATACTTTGTTTTTGACCTTAAGGAAAATAGACATTTCCTAACAACTACACACAATCAAACAATTACTACCTGCTAGGAAAGATCATCCTCCCGTATTTTGTTAATCCTGCACAGAGCAACGAAAGTGATCTTAAGGGATCAAAAATCCTTCTTGATACCAAAGTTCGGGTACATAGTAGATGCAAGCGAGTAGTTTTCTGGTCTAAGATGAATTGGAATTCGAATTAAAGCTTAGGATACTTTATGACTTGATTGGCATTAGGATTTGTGTTGCATTAGTCCCAAAAGTCAAATAGTGCACTATATATATACCACGTTAAGGCCTGCAAAATAGGAAAGTTGGACTTGGTACCCTAAATTAACCTTATACCTCCCAATTCTTAAAAATACAAAATTATCTCTAAAAATTTTATTGACTGAACGGTAAAAAAAATTACTCCAATTAAATTCCGGTACGTAACATTTTTTCTATTAAAATCCGGTACACAATTTACAATTATGTTACTGGAAATTTCGTCATTAAATTTCCAGTAAAGTATTTATACTACCGGAAATTTGTGCCTTAAAATTTTCGGTAGTTACATTTACCTTACCGAAAATTTGAAATTTCCGGTAGTTACATTTACTTTCCCGAAAATTTCAAATTTGATATCTGGTAGTTACATTTACCTTACCGGAAATTTTAAATTTTTGAAATCTCTAGTAGTTATTCTACTTAACCGTAAATTTCAAAAATCCGGTATGTCATTTATTTATTTATTGAAATATGGATGGAAAAAACACAACCAGTGTGTATAGATTTGACTGAAGCATTCACAACTGATCAAGTTTTTGAGTCACAAGAAGCTGTAATATCATGGACAAGAGAGGTCGACCGACAAAATCAAGTGGTAGATATCATTACTCGATCTGACGTAGAGACCAGAAAGAGAGAAAGGAAGTCAAAATTAATTTTTGATTGTGATAGAGGTGGAAAATATAAGTCAAATAAAAGTAACACAAGTATTTCAACAAAAAAGTGTTGTTGTCCACTTAAACTTATATCGAGACCATTGAAAAATGTTGAGGGATGGATTATTAGTTTAATATGTGGACTTCACAACCATGAGTTAGTGGCTACTTTTGAGAATAATGCATTTTATGGGACGCTAAAAAGAAGAAGATAAGAAACATGTTGACGAGCTGACAAAGTATCATGTTGCACTGAGACACATCTTGTCATCTTTATCAGATCGAGATAAAGAGAATGTGAATAATATCTCTCAAATTTACAAGCGATGAAGCACATACAGGAAGAATTTGAAAGTACCTAGAACTAATATGCAACATTTGATGAAGTTACTTGAAGTTGAGAAGTACGCTTGTTGGAATAGGACTCATGGAGACTCCAATGTTGTGAGGGACATGTTTTGGACGTACCCAGATTCCATAACTTTGTTGAACATGTTCCCTCTTGTATTGATCATGGATAGCACCTACAAAACCAACAAGTATAGGTTACCATTGTTTTAAATTTTTGGTGTAACTTCAATTGGATTGACATTTTACGTTGCATTTGTTTATATGGATTGTGAGCGTCAAGAAATCTTTTGTTGGGCATTGGAGAAGTTAAAAGAGTTGTTTGTTTCAAACACCTTATTTCATCAGGTGATCGTGATTGACAGAAAACTTGCTTTAGTGAATGCAATTGAAGTTGTATTTCCATCTTCAACAAATTTACATTGTGAACTTCATATTAACAAAAATATTGGAGCCAAATGCAAACAAAATATATATTATGAGTTGTTGAGGAAAATTATTTATTGTTCTAAAGATAAGGAGTACGAGGAACATTTTCAAATGTTTGAGCAAGCATGTGTCGATAATATTATTTTCTTTGACTACGTCAGAGACACATGATTGAATCCAAACAAGGAAAGATTTGTGGAAGCATGGACCAATTAAGTATAGCATCTAAAAAATACTACAACTAATAGGTATGTCATTAAAACTTTGCATTTTGTTTTATATTTATACTTATATAGGATTAAACATGCATGATAGAATTTTTATTGAAATAATATCAAATATTTTTTATGTTTGAATATTAGGGTTGAGTCTGCTCATTGGTCATTGAAGAAATTTTTGGAAGACAATAAAGGATATTTTTGTAGGGCATGAAATGGTATGAATGACATATTGAAGTTCCAAATTATTAAGATATAAGGTTCATTTGAGATAAGTAAGGGTCGCAAAGAGCATATACACAACAATCCACTCTATGAGAAATTGACTTGGGTTGTATCCAAGAAAGCCTTAGTTGATATAGTTCATGAATACAAGAGATTCAGCTATGTCGGTAACGACAAAGTTGCGCATTGTTGTATACTTAGAAACACTCATGGATTATCTTTTGCATATGAGTTGACACGATACAAGCTGGAAGGTGTTCCAATCCCATTAGATGTTGTTCATATACATTAGAGGAAATCAACCATGAATATTGATTAAGAGGAAGAAAAGTTGGCAAATGATTTAGAGTTGGAAATAACAACTGAGATGAATATAATTTGGAAAACACTTATTGTTGCTGGAAGGAGGGCATTAAAGAGCAAGTTGCGTGAAATAGCATATCTAGAGACAACATCAACATGTGCACCACTAGATAAGATCAAAACAAAAGGTGGTGTGAATAGGAAAAAAGACAATAAGCCGAAGGGATCTAACATATATCGCGACCCTTCATACTTTGAGCATATTGATGCATTTTATTCTAATAATGCAAATACTCAATTTTCTCAGCAAGCATCCAAAAAAGTCTCTCAGCAAGCATCCAAAAGAGTCTCCCAGCAAGCATCCAAACAAGTATCTCAACAAGCACCAATAATGAGTCAAATTAGAAAATATTTCGACGAGTTCCTCGTCTAATTCATTCATATATTGAAGATATAGTTAATGTTAAAGCATATAAAAATTGTGGATAACGTGTTATTGCTACTTTACTTGGTCATAGTGAAGAATACTTTAGCATTGTGTGTCGACAGTTGTATACATAGATTAATTCCAAACCTGGTTTATATGATGCATTATTCAAGGAACGTTTGCAAGAAGTGACATACTCTTTACTTCTAACTGAGTTGGAAAACTAACCCAACGACAAGTGGACGAGCATTCTAGATATGGGTTACGTGATAGCAACAAAATATAATCTCGTTCTTGTTACATTGGAAAAAACATTTTCTTTGACTTTTTTCCCATTGAGGGGTGCACACAATGGAGACTTGTCATGTGATCGTATTATCAACATTGGTTTTGCAAATGAAAGTCTTTAAGTTCAAGTTAAATTGAAATTCTTATGTCCATTATCTCCACTAGCATGGCATTGGAAGAAGCACTGTAGTGACGAGTCTACATCATGGGATATAGCTTATGCATGACGTCTACAACATTGGGATTCATTAGATTTAGAAAATATATTAGGTTATATGTCTTTGGCAAATCATAGACACTTTTTGTACACCCCGATTTTTAACAGCGAGAGTGTATTTTTTTTTTCAAAACAAATTCATAAAACAAAGAAATAAATAAGGAAATACCTTTGGATAAATATTTAAGTCATAACACAACGACAATTAAGTCAACATAATTTACAAGCAGCGGAATAGTTTTTGAAATACGAATCCAAAGTATTTACACATCAAAAGTGGTATGTGGGACCCATCGAAAGTAAAATGTCATGCTGACAATTGGTATAGATACATTCTTCCAAATTAAAATAAACACATCCCAAGAGAAAGACATCTAGTCCCTATACGTCAACCTAATCTGATCATTCTACAAAAACTATACATCCCGTTTGATCTTCACGCGCCCCACAAGATCCTCCTAACACAACTCCAGTCAGGTGTTTCCAACTACATTCCCATCCACAGGGTACGAACCGGTAGGATGGTCTTGGTTCTCATCTGAAGGCAAAGCCCAGATTTCCACAATAGTGTAAAGGGTCACCAACCGAAATTAATAATTCACACATAACATTTAGGTTTTAAATGCACAAAATAACCTTTAAACATAACATGCACCTTAAAAGGGTTTCCATATGCTCAACATTCATATAATACTTTCCAAGTAAAAATGAAATAAAAAATAAGGTTTTAATCATTCAAGTAATAAATCAACTGACTAGTCAATTGATGAATTGATTGGGCAATCGATTGTCTGACTCAGAATAAAATTTTTTACTAAGTAAATCGATTGGGAAATTGATTTCTTAAAGGTTTTTAGTGAAACCTGTATTCTGGGTTTAAATCAATCGATTGGGAAATCGATTTCTTAAATGGTTTTATCAGACCTGTGTCCTGTGATTAAAGAAATCGATTGAACAATCGATTGAAATAAATAGCTGAGCTACTGTAACAAGCCAAATCGATTGGGAAACCGATTAGTTCAATATATTTTCAAAATTCAAGAAAACAAGAAACGTAATAATCGATTAGGCAGTCGATTAAGCTGGTATTACTTTTTTAACAGAATCGATTGGGAAATCGATTTTTCTGCAGTTTTACTAAAAATACATAAACTGAATCCATCACAATTACACACAATTCCAAAACATAACACTTAGACATTATAACGCAATCACCACGACAACATAAGTTTTGAAATGGTTTTGCAATCAATCACACTCACACACAATTTCAAAACCTAACACTTAGCAATTATAACACAATCATCATGACAACTTGAGTTCAAACACTCAATCATAATCTTGAATCAAACACGACTCGCGTGCCAAACACCCTAATGCGATGCGTATATGCCAAAACGCATGGACACGAAATTCAAATCAAACTCTTCGGGAGTAGAAAATCGTAATTGTACAGTCTCTCACAGACCAACACTAGTGCAGTCTCTCATGGACAAATACAATTTACCAGGGTGTAGTCTCTCACGGACAAACACAATTTATCAGGGTGTAGTCTCTCACGGACAAACACCAGTGCAGTCTCTCACGAACAAACACAATTTACCAGGGTGTAGTCTCTCACAGACAAACACCAGTGCAGTCTCTCACGGACAAACACAATTTACCGGGATGTAGTCTCTCACGGACAAACACCAGTGCAGTCTCTCACGGACAAACACAATTTACCAGGGTGTAGTCTCTCACGGACAACCACTTGTGCAATCTCTCACCGATAAACACAATTTACCAGGGTGTAGTCTATCACGGACAAACACCATTAAGTAAAGGCAGATATTAAAAGATTCCCCGTTTTTAATACCCATTTAACTCTTACAATTCGAACGACAATCATTAAGTAAACGTAGATATTAAGAGATTCCCCATTCTTAATACTCATTTAACTCTAACGATTTTCACTACAAACATTAAGTAAACCGAGATATTAAAAGATTCCCCATTTTTAATACTCGTTTAACTCTAATGATTTTCACAACAAACATTAAGTAAACATAGATATTAAAAGATTCCCTATTTTTAATACTCGTTTAACTCTAATGAATTTTAAGTTCCCCACAGAGCATACTCAGACATATTCTCAAATTGAATCCACAATTCACACCAAATCACATACGTTCATTTTTCCACAAAATCCACACAAACACATCTCAAAATTTATAAGTATTAATTATGAACACGTCAAATACGACAGACACGAATCATCACAACCCACCACTCAAACACATCAAGTTTCTTTTCCTCAAAATCATACATAAATGAGTTAAATTCATTATCCACAAAACACTCATCAATATCACCAAAACCCAACTCTAAAATATTAACCATAAAAGCATTAGATTCATTTTCCCCAAATCAACACTTCAACCCTAACAAAATTCTTTTCCACACAACCACAAATAAGTCCCTAAATGCAAACTAAAAGTTTGGAAGGAGCCTTTACCTTAACGTTAGCTTTAACGTGCGATTACGGTACCGCGAGTAAATCCGGTAAAATCTTCGCTCGCGACGTCGCTTCCAAAGTTAGTTCATTAGCACCGTAGCGTGGTGGTGAGCAACTTTCCCTTCTATCTCTTTGCGAAACGAAGCTTAGATCTAGATGAAACATGGACGATTGTGTTTGATGGTTTTAAAATCCCTAACACCATTTTTCTTCGTTTTCGAATCTAAGAGGAAGAATGAAGCTGAGAAATTATTTGCTTTCTCACCCACCAAGCCTTAGGTTTCTTTTCTTGAAGCAAAATAAGGAAAAATAACGCAAAACCAAAGAAGAAGAAAGGAGGAAGAAGAGGAAGTGTCGCGAGGCAGAGGAAGAAACGTTTTGTTTCCTTTTCCTTTTTCCTTCCTTCTATTTTCTTTTCTTTCTATTTCCTTTTCTTTCCTTTCTATTTCCTTTTCTTTTCCCTCCAACCAAATATATATATTTATATATATTAATTATAACTTAACAAATATCTCAAAATATCTAGATATTTATTAAAATTACCATTTCACTCATAACCTCTCCAAACCACTTTTTGTTAAAAATATCTACTATGATCGCAACTCAATTGACAGATACAATTTTCTGCAACTAGAGATATTTTCAATAAAATTGTCCGGTATTAAATTCTTCGTAACATTAATAAAGTATTCTCCAACAAATAATCTTAATCCAATTTCCAAAAGTATATTTTTGGCATTTAATTCACTAAATACCAAAAACTAGGCTAAAAGCCTAAGAACTTCAACACCAAATACCCTAAAATTGTATAATTTAGGATTTAAAAATTAAGGGTCTTACACTTTTGATTTAAGGTTTTATTTCATATATGTTGTTTTCAATTAGTTAGTTTATTTCCTCTACAGTTCACATTCTTTTTTGTAACAAAATTCATTCACATAACTTTAAATAATTTCAATAAATAAGATAAGTCTAAATAAATAACATTAAATCATTTCAACTATTAACAAGATATGTCTAAGTAAACAACTTCAAATGATAAAGTTTGAATAAGTTTAAACAAATAAGTTTGAATAATAAATAAGTCTGAATAATAAAATAAGACAATAAAAATAAGTCAATCAAGATAAGTCTAAACAAATAAGTATGAATAATAAAACTAAACTCTATGACACACATCTCATCTCATCTCATCTAATAAGACACACATCTCATCTTAAGGGTCACCCATATGTAAATCTAAACTCTATTGTATAAGACCACCTATTAGTTGACATTGTGAACACCTATTAGTAGTATCGGAACCAACATCATGACTAGGACTGGGACAACATCAGCATCATAACTAGGACCAACACTAGCATCTGCAGCAATGTAAGGATCATCCTAGAATAAGATATCCTATAGTACCATTAAATGTATCCCTCAACACACTCATGTGGATATGCAACTGAATGTAATTTAGTACGAAGTGATCGTACAGAGTTCCTGTACATACTTCATTCTACATCAACATCATGTACAACAAGCATTGGTGGTGTAGAAGGGATGTGTTGAGTATACTCAAACTGTCGTATGCACTTCTTTGGTGAATATGGTACCATCGCGGAACACCAACGAATGTACCTTGTAAACAATGACACATGTTAAAACTATAGTGTAGAGTTTTCATCATAATTTGACATCTAGATAATCTCAATATCTCTCAAAGCATCCAACTTTGTTCTGTAGTATGCAACGTTCCCAGATGGTTGTTTTGTAGTCCATCAAAACATCCGTGGAATTGAAGATATAGGCTCATCCAGTTCCTTTTTACAAATGTCAAGGAAATCCTCATAAATCCATGTATGTAAATAAATAAAAATACAAATAGTTAAATAAGTATCTTATCAAATAACAATATAAAAAATATATTAGTACCTGAAATAGAGATAAGTATCCTCCAATTTGCTTCATTGCAGGCAACTCGTGTTCAAACTGGTGTTGTTGATCATGTTCATCATTAAACACATGACCTTGTTCATCATCAAACGCATGATCTTGCTGGTGTTGCTAATCATGTTCTTCATCAAACGCAGGATCTTGCTCAAACTCATGTTGAATATTATAGTCATGCGCCTGCATTTCTTCGTTCCTCTTTCTTCTTTTCTCAACTTCAGCTCTCCTATTTGATTGTGTAGGAGGTCGAACTCAGGAATGTTCAACACCTGTTTTTGCTCCTCTGATCTTCACTAAAAAAATAGAATGAAAAAAAAATGTAATTTTTTTTTTACAAATAATGTAAAATAAAAAAAATCGTTCTAGAAATTTCAATGACGAATGAAATTTCTGGTAGTTATGAATCAATACCGAAAATTTCGTTTTTGAAATTTCCAGCAGTTTCACTCGGA
This sequence comes from Cicer pinnatifidum, assembly GCA_037974775.1. Taxonomy (NCBI): domain Eukaryota; kingdom Viridiplantae; phylum Streptophyta; class Magnoliopsida; order Fabales; family Fabaceae; genus Cicer; species Cicer pinnatifidum. The sequence goes on from JBBPBR010000008.1 coordinate 35,208,899, forward strand.
AATTTGAAATTTCCGATATTGTAAACAAATTACCGGATATTTAAAAATTTTGGGTGAAACTCCCAGAAATTTCAAAAACTAAATTTCCGGTATTGAATCTAACTACTGGAAATTTGATTCCTCCTAATATTTCCGACAAACAAATTTTTGGAACAAAACTCACGTTTTCGGAAAACGCGAATAGTGGGGGTATGACGCCACTTTTTGATTTTCACAGTTTTGTTAAGAGTATTTTGAACATTTCAAATTGTCGCGACCTAAAATTTTGAGTTTTCTCGAATTAAATGGAGTCGCCACCAAAATTTATTTTAAAATAGGGAAAATATTGGGAAACCCTTAAAAAATAGAAAAAAAATTAAAAAATGGTCTTTGATACCAGATTTTGAGTTTGGGAGTCGATTATGCGTAGAGAAGTTATTAGCATCCTACGACATCCGTTAAAATACGGTTATCTATAATTAATTGTGCAAAATTATATCAACTTAAATATACTTATTTTTCTTTATTATTAAATATGAATACAAATTATTTTTTATAAATGTGATTTTTTTTTAGATAAAAGTGTGTTAAAAAGGATGAAATTTTTTATTATTGTGCGTGAAAAGAGTGTGATCTTGCTCCTACGTATCTCCCTATGCGATGGAGAAATCAAAGCTATGAGTTCTTGGTAGAAAATGTGGATGTGTTGATTTCTTTTAAATAAATTGTATTTTGTTATTTAAAAAAGTTAATGATGTTGACTCGGTGGAGGACACTTACGTAATTAATTAATTAAAATAAATACACCACATAGCCAAGCCAAGCCAGATAATTTTTAAAAGTTAATTGCCCTCCAGTTGCAGAACTCCTCTATAAATATAGGGTTCTCCTCAGTTGGAAAAACACACCAAAAGCTCTCTGTATATGAGGCTTACCTCACTTCTCCCCCTTCTTACTTTTTCTTATATTTCTCAAGAGTGGCCTCAGTGCCATATTACGAGTGGCAGTCATTCGACTACCATACTGAGGGTGTAATTCTAGAACGATTTTCTACAGTGCAGTAGAACTTCGATACAAAGTATATGGGTTGTTTTATCTTGGGGACTTCGTGGTTGATAGTCTGCCTTGCACAATTTGGGAAGTGCCTTGAAACGTCTTAAAGAGAGCGACCTAGTCCCCGACTCAACCCGTAATTTTTCGGTGGCATTGTTAATTTTCAAAAGGTTTTTTTTTTAAACTTCTAAAACAACAATTTTAAGACGTCTTTCGAACTGCCATGTCTACCGACGAAATTACTGGGACAGGTTCTTTTGTTTCTGACTTCAACAAACCGTTTCGGTTTGAGGGCAGTCACTTCAAACGATGGCAACAAAAGATGTTATTTTTTCTAACCACAAAAAAAGTTGCCAACATTCTGAAGGATGACATTCCTGTTGTTCCAGAAAAAGCTAAACAAACAGAAAAGGATAAGATAGCTGCTGAATTAACCCAATGGGAACATAATGATTACTTATGTAAGAATTATATTCTTAATGGACTTGTTGATGATCTGTATGATTACTACAGTTCCGATAGCAATACTGCTCGGCAGGTTTGGGATGCTCTAAAGAAGAAATATGATACTAAGGAAGCTGGAGCTAAAAAGTATGTTGTTAGCCGCTACCTCAAATATTAGATGACAGATTAGTGGAAGCTCAGTCTCATGAAATCCAGAAAATAGCTCACGAGATTATCTCTAAAAGTATGTCCCTAAATGAACAGTTTCAGATTGCTGTTATTATTGACAAACTACCCCCTGCTTGGAAAGATTTTAAAAATTCTCTCAGACACAAAACCAAAGAATTTTCTCTAGAAAGCTTAATAACTCGCCTTAGAATTGACGAGGAATCTCGTCAGCAAGACCAGAAAGATGAAGTTCTTCTTGTGGCAAATAACAAGAAAAAGAAATTCATCGGAGCAATTCTGAAGCCTAACGACAAACAACTAAAGAATCAAAATCGCTCCTCTAAGAACAACAACAAGAATGGGAACCATTCAAAGGTCCTAAATGCCAGACAACAACCACCTCCTAGAAATGGCCCTCTCCCATTTGTCTGTTTTAACTGTGGGAAAGAAGCTTATATGGCATGCAAGTGCAGGAACAAGCCAATCCCTGCAAATCAGGCTAACTTGACAGAAGAGCAATTCATTGCTATGATAACCAAGATCAACCTTGTAGCTGGATCAGATGGGTGGTGGATAGACATTGGCGCCTCTCGCCATGTCTGTTATGATCGTGCTATGTTTAAAACATACACTGATGCTGAAGATAAGAAAGTGTTGTTGGGGGATTCCCACACCACTAATGGTGCAGGTATAGGAGATGTGGAACTAACATTCACAACTGGAAAAACCTTAATTCTGAAGGATGTCATGAACACTCCATAAATAAGGAAGAATCTGGTTTTCGGGTTTCTTCTCAACAAGGCAAGGTTCACTCATCTATAGGGGCAAAGTTGTACACCATTTCTAAAAATGGTATTTTTGTTGGGAAAGGGTACGCCACTGATGGCATGTTTAAATTGAATGTTGAAATGAATAAAATGTCTCCTTCTACTTACATGTTGTATGATTTTAATATTTGGCATGCTAGACTCTGTCACATGAACAAAAATGTGATTTCAAACTTAAGTAACTTAGGCTTCATTCCAAAGTTATCCCCAAAGGATTTCGAAAAATGTGATTTTTGCAGTCAAGCTAAAATAAGAAAGAAATCACATAAATCAGTAGTTAGAGAATCTGAACCCCTAGAATTAATACACTCGGATATATGTGAACTTGATGGAACGCTAACCAGAAATGGAAAGCGTTATTTCATAACCGTTATTGACGATTGCTCTGACTTTACTTTTGTATATCAGATGAAAAATAAAACTAAAGCGCTTGACATGTTTACGATTTTTGTAACTGAAATTGAAAATCAATTTAATAAAAAGATTAAGAAGTTTCTTAGTGATAGATGAACATAATATGATTCCAGTTTATTTAATGAGTTTTACAAAACCCAAGGAATTAAACCTGAAACTACCACACCGTATTCACCTGAAATGAATGGTAAAGCTGAAAGAAAGAATAGAACTCTTACTGAATTAGTTGTTGCTATTATGTTTAACTCTGGTGTTTCATCTCACTTGTGGGGAGAAATTATTTTGACTGTTTGCTATGTTTTGAATAGAGTTCCAAAATCTAAAAGCAAAACATCTCCTTATGATATAATGAAGAAAAGACCGCCCAACTTGTCTTATCTTCGAACATTGGGTTGTTTGGCCTATGTCAGAATCCCCGATCTCAAGCAAATTAAACTCGCAAGTAGAGCATATGAATGTGTTTTCATAGGATATGATAAACAGTAAAGTGTATAGGTTTTATGACCTAAATGCGAAAGTGATCATAGACTCAAATGATGTTGACTTCTACGAAAATAAATTCCCTTTAAAATCGAGAAATAGTGGGGGCAGCGAACCTAGTCAAGTCCCTATGATAAGAAACACTGAAAGCAACAAACAAGATGAAACAGAAACTCAAAGGAGTAAGAGAATAAGAGTTGCTAAAGATTATGGACCAGAATATATGGCCTATAATTTAGAAGAGGATCCTACAAATCTTAAAGGAGCTCTGTCATCTTTGGATGCAGATCTATGGAAAGAAGCTATAAACGATGAAATGGATTCTCTAGAGTCTAACAAGACCTAGCATTTAGTAGGCTTGTGTAAGACCCATAGTTTTTAAATCCCAAATTATATTATTTTAGGGAATTTTGTGTTGAATTTCTTAGGCTTTTAGCTAAGTTTTCGGTATTTAGTGAGTTAAATGTTGAAAATATATTTTTGGAAATTGGATTAAAATTATTTGTCGAAGAATAATTTATTTAGGTTACGAAGAATATAATTCCGGACAATGTAGTTAAAAATATCACTCGTTGCTGAAAATTTATCTTTCAATTGAGTTGCGACGAGAGTAGATATTTTTATTAAATTAGATTGAGATGTGAATGAAGTGAAGTGTGTAAGAGTTGTTAGATATTCGTTTGAGTTTGGTTTTAAGTATAATATAAATATATAGATATATATATATATATATATATGTGTGTGTGTGTGTGTGTGTGTGTGTGTGTGTATGTATGTATATATATATATAAATAAATATATATTATTATAAGTATAGATATATATATTATTATAAGTAATATATATATATATATGTTGGAAAGGAAAGGAACGGGAAAAACCAGAGGAAGCCAGGACGCCTTCCACCTACCTCGCAAACCCATCGTCCTTCATCCTTCTTTCTTCTCCTTTTGTTTTCTTTCTTTTGCTTCAAGAAAAGAAACCCAAGGCTTGGTGGTTCAGAAAGCAAAGAATTTCTCAGCTTCATTCTTCCACTTTGATTCGAAAACAAAGAAAATGGATTTAATGCTTTTATGGGTGAAATTTTAGAGTTGGGTTTGGTGATATTGTTGAGTGTTTAGTGGAAAATGAATTTAACTCATTTATGTGTGGTTTTGAGGAAATGAACTTTGACGTGTTTGAGCGGTGGGTTGTGATAATTTTTTGGTTGTCGTGTTTGGCGTGTTCATAACTAATACTTATAAATTTTGAGATGTGTTTGTGTGGATTCTATGGAAAAATGAATTGATGTGAGTTGGTATGAATTGTAGATTGAATTTGAGAATATGTCTGAGTATGTTCTGTGTGGAATTTGAAAATTATTAAAGTTAAACGAGTATTAAAAATGGGGAATCTTTCAATATCTCTGTTTACTTAATGTTTGTAGTGAAAATCGTTAGAGTTAAAAGAGTATTAAGAATGGGGAATCTCTTAATATCTGCATTTACTTAAATTGTGTATGTCTGTGAGAGACTGCACTGATGTTTGTATGTGAGAGACTACACCCTAGTAAATTGTGTTTATCCGTGAGAGACTGCACTGGTGTTTGTCCATGAGAGACTACAACCTAGTAAATTGTGTTTGTCCGTGAGAAATTGCACTAGTGTTTGTCCGTGAGAGACTACACCTAGTAAATTGTGTTTGTCCGTGAGAGACTACACCCTAGTAAATTGTGTTTATCCGTGAGAGACTGCACTGGTGTTTGTACGTGAGAGACTACACCCTAGTAAATTGTGTTTATCCGTGAGAGACTGCACTGGTGTTTGTCCGTGAGAGACTACACCCTAGTAAATTGTGTTTTTCCGTGAGAGACTGCACTGATGTTTTTCCGTGAGAGACTACACCCTTGTAAATTGTGTTTGTTCGTGAGAGACTGCACTGGTGATTGTCTGTGAGAGACTACACCCTTGAAAATCGTGTTTGTTCGGGAGAGACTGCACTCGTGTTTGTCCATGAGAGGTTGCACTCGTGTTCATTCGTGAGAGACTGTACAATTACGATTTTCCACTCTCGGAGAGTTTGACTTGAATTCTGAGTGCATGCGTTTTGGTATATACGCAGTGCATTAGGGTGCTTGGCACGCGAGTCGTGTTTGATTCAAGATTATGATTGAGTGTTTGAACTCAAGTTGTCATGATGATTGTATTATAATTGCAAAGTGTGGATGTTTTGGATTTGTGTGTAAGTGTGGTTGACTGCAAAACCATTTCGAAACTCAGGTTGTCGTGGTGATTGTGCTATAAATGCTAAGTGTGAATATTTTGGAATTGTGTGTAAGTGTGATTGATTGCAAAACCTTTTCGAAACTTAAGTTGTCGTGGTGATTGTGTTATAATTGCCAAGTGTGGATGTTTTGGAATTTTTTGTAAGTGTGATTGATTGCAAAACCATTTTGAAACTCAAGATGTCGTGGTGATTGCGCTATAATTGTTAAGTGTGATTGTTTGGATTTGTGTGTAAGTGTTGATTGGTTTCGGAACCCTTTAAAAAGCTGAATTTTGCTGTTTTTTTTCTGCTGCTGTCTGATGTGTATTCGAATACAGCAAGCTGTATTCGAATACAGACATGTTGTTTTTGCTACCGACTTACTGTGTAGTCGAATATAGACTGTTGTATTCAAATACAGACATGTTGTTTTTGCTGCTGAATGCTGAAACAGCCTTGTATTCGAATACAGAGATGCTGTATTCGAATACAGCAGTGTTGTTTTGTTAAAAACTTCATTTTTCAACTTTGTTTATGCATGTTTAGCATATGGAAACCCTTTTAAGGTGCATGCTAAGTTGAAAGGTTATTTTGGGCATTTAAAAACTTAAATGTTATGTGTTAATTGTTAATTTCGGTTGGTGACCCTTTACAACTATTGTGGAAATCTGGGCTTTGCCCTCAGATGAGAACCTGGACCATCCTACCGGTTGGTGCCCTATGGATGGGAATGTAGTTGGACACACCTGACTGGAGCTATGTTAGGAGGATCTTGCGGGGCGCGTGAAGATCACTCAAGATGTATAGTTTTTGTAGAATGATCAGATTAGGTTGACGTATAGGGACTAGATGTCTTTCTTTAGGGATGTGTTTATTTTAATTTGGAAGACTGTACCTATACCAATATTGTCAGCATGACATTTTATTTTCGATGAGTCCCATGTACCACTTTTTGATGTGTAAATACTTTGGATTCGTATTTCAAAAACTATTCCGCTGCTTGTAAATTATGTTGACTAAATTTTCGTTGTGTTATGACTTAAATATTTATCCAAAGGTATTTCCTTATTTATTTCTTTGTTTTAAAAAAAAAATACACTCTCGCTGTTAAAACTCGGGGTGTTACAGCTTGCCTCCTAGTTGCAAACCTATAGGTTGTAAATGGATTTTGAAAAAGAAACTAAAACCTGATGGATCTATTGAAAAATACAAGGCACTCCTTGTAGCCAAAGGTTTTAGACAAAGAGAAAATATATATTTCTTCGACACCTTTTCACCAGTCACTAGACTAACATCCATTAGGGTGCTAATATCACTTGCGGCTATTCATAACCTGGTGATACACCAAATGGATGTTAAAACAACATTTTTAAATGGTGACTTGGAAGAAGAAATATATAAGGAACAACCTGAAGGTTTTGTAATTCGTGGACAAGAAAACAAGGTCTGTAAGTTAGATAAATCTCTGTATGGTCTTAAACAAGCTCCTAAGCAATGGCATGAAAAATTTGATAACTTAATCATGTTGAATGAGTTTAAAGTGAAAGAAAGTGAGAAATGCATTTATTACAAATATGAAAATAGCATTTGCACTATCATATGTCTATATGTAGATGACTTACTCATATTTGGATCAAACATTTATGCTGTAAATAAAGTGAAATCACTGTTGAGTAACAACTTTGATATGAAAGACCTCAGAGAAGCAAGTGTAATCCTTGGAATCAAGATTACTAGGTTAGAAAATGGAATTTCTTTGGATCAATCTCACTACGTTAAAAAGATCCTAAGGAAATATAATTACTTTGACTGTAAACCTGCTTGCACACCATATGATCAAAGTGTGAAACTTTTCAAGAACTCTGGTGAAGGTGTTAGACAAACTGAATATGCGAGCATCATTGGCAGCCTCAGGTATGCCACTGATTGCACTAGACCCGACATAGCCTACGTCGTGGGATTGTTGTCCAGATTTACTAGTAGACCGTGTATGGAGCATTGGCACACTATTGAAAGAGTCATGAGATACCTTAAAAGGACCATGAGTCTCAGATTACACTATCAAAGATTTCCTGTCGTCCTTGAAGGATACAGCGATGCTGATTGGAACACCTTATTCGATGACTCCAAAGCAACTAGTGGCTATGTTTTCAACATAGCCGGGGGTGTCGTGTCATGGAAATCAAAGAAACAAACAATATTGGCTCAGTCCACTATGAAATCTGAAATGATAGCACTAGCTACTGCTAGTGAAGAAGCAAGTTGGTTGAGATGCTTGCTAGCAGAGATCCCTTTGTGGGAAAAACCATTGCAAGCTGTGTTGATCCACTACGATAGTATCGCGGCTATTGCAAAAATTGAGAATCGTTATTACAACGGTAAAAGAAGACAAATTCGTCGTAAGCACAACACAGTTAGAGAATTACTTTCTAAAGGAGCTGTTATAGTGGATCATGTACGCACTGATGATAATTTAGCAAATCATTTGACAAAAGGATTAGCTAGAGAGAATGTCCTAAATACATCCAAAAGGATGGGACTATTGCCTATAGATTGATGAGTCACCTATGATGGTAACCCGACCTAAAAGACTGGAGATCCCAAGAATTAGGTTTAATGGGTAATAACAAGTCATAGTGATATGAGATGAACATTCTACATAATATATGGGGGAAGCATGAGTCCTGAAGCGATGAAAGGATGAGATAATAGAAACTCTTAATGAGATCTATACTCTATGAGGAGTAGAGTACCTAGCTACAGGAGTACTCTTGATAGACTCACCTATGTGAATGTGGAAGTGGGGGCCGCTTTCTATGGAATTTTAAGGAAAAACTCCTAGAGCGTTCACTATACTGGGTACACGTGCATAGCCCTAAATGCACGAACTTTTGAGAATATACCTAATGAAAACATTATGTGTGGGTTTGATGTCAGAGATAGAGTTCAAGACTACGAGTCACTCTTGTTGAATCTGAATCTTACTTGCTACGCAAAGGTTCAAGTCAAGAGACACCTTTGTTTATGCATAATCTTGTAGAAGCATTTGCCGCTATTCAAGAACCTATTTTTTAATTCAAGTGGTGGATTGTTGGAAATGATGGAAAATTGAATGGAATTAATGATGGCAGTTAATGAAGAGCTAGTGTTGTGAATTGAAAAAATGAGAAGTCCCACATAGGAGGGAAAACACTCACTAGTAGCATTTATAAGGTGGAGGTAATGGACTTGGGAAGGGCCCCAAGGGGTGAGAACGCAAGTAAATGGACCACCACACGCGCACACACGCACCCGCGCGCCGCAGCCCGTCCAGCTCGGCCCGGCCTGGCCCGACCCAGTTCAGTTCGGTTTGATTTGGCTTGGCTTGGCTATGTGGTGTAATAATTTTTTAGGATATGGAAATTAATTATTTATTTTAATTAATTAAATACTTGCGTTTTGTCTCTATGTGATACGTTAATTACGTAACTTTCCTCCACCGAGTCAACATCATTAATCTGATCTAGTCAAAACCCTAATATGAATGTGCGTATGTTATTTTCCCAGTCAAAAACCTAATTTGACTGTGCTTCTATTTTTTGGGCGGTGAAAACCCTAATGCCCGGTCTTACCTACGTGTTTGTTGTTGTCCGATCAAGAGTCAGACTCAAACACATTTTCCTATTTCTGAGCGATCGTTAGGTGGTCAGATCATGGATCACGTTTTATGATGGATCCCCTGATTTTCTTAGATGCAGTTGCAGAAATCCTCTATAAATAGAGGGTTCTCCTCATTTGGAAAAGCACACCAAAAACACATTTAATTAATTAACGTATCTGAGGCTTACCTCACTTCTCCCCCTTCTTACTTTTTCTTATATTTCTCATGAGTGGCCGTAGTGTCATATTATGAGTGGCAGTCATTCGACTGCCATACAGCGGGTGTAATTCTAGAACGGTTTTCTACAGTGCAGTAGAACTCCGATACAAAGTATACGGGTTGTTTTATCCTGAAGACTTCGTGGTTGATAGTCTGCCTTGCAAAATTTGGGAAGTACCTCGAAACATCTTAAAGAGAGCGACCTAGTCCGCGACTCAACCCAGTAATTTTTTTGTGGCATTGTTAATTTTCAAAAGGTTTTTTTTTTAACTTCTGAAACAACATAAAGTGACAAATCTTAGTGTCCATAAGACAAAATTCAGTCTTGGTTTTTATATTGTTTTCACAACAAAAAGCAACCTTTGCTATGTATAGATACCTGCAACTCATCTTTCTGATTGAGTATAAAAGTAGTGAAGATAACGACTTTTTAAGACAAAAGAAAGAAAAATGAAGTAAGCTGAAAAACAGGAGGGGCTGAGGACGATTTTTGCTTTCTATTTTGGAAATATATGTAACTTATCTTTTTGATTGAGTATGGAATCAGTAAAGTTAATAACCATTTTATGAAAAATGAAGAAAACTGAAATAAGGGAATGAACTATAAGGCAGTAAATAGGGAAAGTAACGACTAAATAAGGCAGTAAATAGTGAAAATAATAACCATTATGGAGAAAACTAAAAAAGGAAGGGATAATGAGGCAGTAAGATATATTCTATCTTTATTTTATAATATTTTTGGTATATAAATATATTATTTATTTTTAATTATTTTATATTGTACTTTTTTATTATGCAGGAGTTCAACGAAACTTTTAATTGGTTAAAGCAAATAAGAAAATTAGAATAATAGAAAGAGCAACACCAAGTCTAATGATTTGAAAATCGAAATAATGTAATTTTAGTCTTTATATCATTCTTATATCGTTTTTAAGTTAATTTGAATTGATTGGAGTTGAATTCTGGTAATTGTCTCATTAATTAGTTTATACGTATAAATCTTGTATTTGATGACAATGTTTGTTTGCTGCCGAGTAAAATAAACATATAACTTTATTATATTTTTTTGAAATTATTTTTAACGGGACAAAATTGAGGTACTACACAAACTTAAATTTTTTTTAATTTGAGGATATAGGGTTAATTGTGGGTGTACATGGAATCCAGTTTTCGCAAATTAAAACGATAGGTTTAGGTTTGACCTAATGAGATGAGGGCTAACTATTGGGCTTTGCACAAGCCCTATGAAGATCCAAAACTTTTTAATTTCTATAATATAATAAAGTGATGGTGAATTTTTTTTTGGTTAAATATATTTTTAATATTTAAAAAATTATGAACTATCAAATTTAGTTTTTAACTTTTATTTATTCAATTTTAGTCTCCATTTTAATTTTATAGGAATTAAAAATATCATTTTGTTTACAAAAAACACTTTTCAAAATAGGGATTAAAAATAAATTTAAAAATTTTGTAAGTAAAAAGTTGAGAATTTTTTTATAAGGACTAAAAATAAAATTTTATAGGAGTTAAAACTTACTTTATCTTTTTTTAATTATTAAAATTACACTTTTGTTTATTAATAGTCTAATTTTTAAAATTAGAACAAAATCTCTAAAATATTTAATACAATAAGATGACAGTACTTGCGTTAGTTATAGAATAAGATTGCATAAGGAATGAAATGCATCTAAATTGATTTTGAATTAATTTTCTATCAGATATATCGACCCGTTAATTGATTAATTTAAGAGACCTAATTGACTAATTGGACATATGAATGACTCGCTCAATTAATTATCACACGTTAATCGATTCTAAAACTCATAACCAGAATCCTTAAGTAATGCAATTAGGGTGTTTGGTCTAGTCCAACTATATGGCTTAGTGATAGGATACTTTACTGTTACAAATGGCATTGCCAACCTTTTCTTAAAAGCATCTACAATGACTACCATAAAATGTCGGGAACTATACTTGAGGAGAATAGGAAATATTAAGGTGTTAAGTGTTAAATGTAATTTAAATTGATTTCTAATTAGTTAGTTAAAATATGATTAGAAATTAGTTAGAAGGTGGTTAAGTTTGTTGCAACTGATTCACTAGAAACTGTTTCTATAAAAGCCTTCAAACCCAAGAACAATCTATAATGCTGAACAAGAACATTCTCCAGACTGTCCAGATTGATAATCAATCTCCGTTTTGAGAACTTTCTATTTTTCTTCTCTTTTCTTCCCAATTTCAATTATTTTCAATTATACAACTTGTTCCAACAATTGACACCAAGAGCTTGGGTTATAATTCTTGGGAAACACGAGTGCAAGTGTAAGGGGGAATCAAAATTGTGAAACACAAGTGTGAGTGAAAGAAAAGAAAGAAGACATGAATGGAGGAGGATTTCCATCGAATTTGTCAATTCTAGATGGGAAGAATTGGGAGAGGTGGTCTGCATCAACAAGATCGTTGTTGGCAGCTCAAAAAGTGTTTGATATTGTTCAAGATGGCTATTAACAACTTGGTGTGAATCCAACAAAAAGACAGCAGACAACTTTCAAAGATTGGAAGAAAAGAGATTGCAAGACATTGTTTTACATCCAGCAAAGTGTGGATTCAAGCAATTTTGAAAGGATCTCAAAGGTATCTACATCTAAAGAGGCATGGGATATCTTGGTGAAGTATTACATGGGTGATGAAAAAACTAAGAAGATCAAACTTCCAATGCTAAGAAGAAACTATGAATTACTACAAATGGAGAATAATGAGAATATGGCTGACTATATCAATCGAGTGCAAACAATCACTAATCAGGTGAAAGCCAATAGAGAAGTAATGATTGAGGTGGTGATCGTTGAAAAGATTATGAGGACACTAACACAAAGATACAATCACAAAGTGGTGGAAATTGAAGAATCAAAGAATCTTGAAACAATGAAGTTGGAAAATCTGCAAAGCTCCCTAGAAGCTCATGAATTAAGGGTAAAAGAAAGAGATGCGGCACACACACAAATGCAGGCACTACAAGCTTAGATCAACAAGAAGTCCAATCAAGATGGAGTAAAAAACAAGAAGTGGAATGGCAAGCAAAATGGCACCAAAAAAAAGATCAAGATGAGGAGGCTAGAGGCTCAAGAAGTCAGCAAAACAATGATCATAAAACCAAGAAACCATCTGGAAAAACAAGTTTGACAAAATGAGGATCCAAAAATATGGGCATTTTCCATATGAATGCATATCCAAGAAAGTACAAAGAGATGATGGTGAAGCTCAACTGGCCCAAGCAAACAGTTCTAACTCAGATGAAGTGTTACTTATGGCATCTACAAACATGGAGGATGACTGTCTAGGATTATGGTATCTTGACATAGGGTGCTCAAACCACATGACTGGCCATAAAGATTGGTTTATAAGTATTGATGAGAAGGTGAAGAGGGAAATCAGATTTGCAGACAATAGCACAGTAACAGATGAAGGTGTTGGCAAAACCTTGATCCAAAGAAGGGATGGCAAATAATCTTTCATATGTGATGTGTTGTATGTGCCAAATATGAAGAACAATCTGCTAAGCCTTGGACAATTGCTGGAGAAAGGATACTCTATAAGTATGGAGAATGGACAAATGAAGATGTTTGATAGTGCAAAGAGGCTTATCTTGAAGGCACCAATGTCCAAGAATAGAACCTTCAAGATTGAAATCCATATCAATGAAAATAAGTGTCTTGCTGCAGAAATCAAGAGGGAAGACTGGTTGTGGTACCAGAGGTTTGGACTATGAATTTTAGAAGTATTCAAATGTTGCAGAGCAGTGATATGGTGATAGGAATTCCAGAAATTCAAGTGCCAAAGGAGATATGTGAAGATTGTTGTCAAGCCAAGCAGCATAGGAATTCATTTAAATCAAAATTACCAACTAGATCCTCAACAACGATGGAGGTAACTTTTTCTGATGTTTGTGGTCCATTTGAAGAAATGTCAATAGGAGGTAATTACTACTTTGTATCATTCATTGATGATTTTACAAAGAAAATGTGGATATATCTAGTCAAAAGAAAGAATAAAGTGTTTGAGATAATTAAAAAATTCAAGAGGATGGCTGAAAAACAAAGTGGTTTTAGTATGAAAATCATCATGACAGATGGAGGAGGAGAATATAATTCTCATGAATTCCATGTTTTTTTTGTGAAAAAGAAGGGATATTGCATGAAGTGACTGCACCATACACTCCCCAGCATAATGGCACTGCTGAAAGGAGAAACAAAACTATAGTGAACATGGCTAGGAGCATGTTGAAGGGGAAGAACATGCCTAATAGATTATGGGGGAAGCAGTATTAACTGCAGTATACATTTTGAATAGGTGTCCAACTAAGAGACTGGGCTCAAGGACACCTGAAGAAGTTTGGATTGGAAGAAAGCTTGTTGTGAATCATTTGAGACTGTTTGGCTCATTGTGCTTCAGGCATGTGCCAGCTCAAAACAGGAGGAAACTTGACAACAAAGCTGATCAAATAGTGTTGTTGGGATAAGATGCCATTGGGGCTGACAAGCTATATGATCCAAACAAGAACAAGGTGGTGATAAGCAGGGGCATACTAGTTGATGAATGAAGAGGTTGGGGCTAGATAATGAATGCAGCCAGCCCAAACATACCAACCAGACCAGCCAACAGTGCAATAGCAGTTGAACTAGCTGAGGATCAGCCAACATATGCAACAAATTAGTCAGCTTCTGAACCTGTGAGGAGATCTGCAAGAGCTAGGCAGCCTTCAATAATATTGCAGTCATATGAAGTAACATCTGACTCAGCCATCAATGCAGATGGAGAATTAATTCGTTTTGCCTTGCTTGTCGAATCAGAACCAATAAGTGATGAAGAAGCATTGACTGATCCTAGATGGATAGCAGCAATGGATGAGGAGCTCAAAGCCATAGAAAAAAACAAGACATGGGAGTTGATGACCCTGCCAGTGAACAAGAGACCAATTGATGTGAAATGGGTCTATAAATTTAAATTGAATCCTGATGGGCTGGTTGTCGGGTACAAGGCTAAATTTGTAGCAAAGGGATTTTTGCCAAAACATGGGCTGGACTATGATGAGGTATTTGCCCCAGTAGCTAGAATTGAAATAGTAAGGATGGTAGTCTCAATTGCTATCTACAAAGGTTGGTTTATGCATCAGTTGGATGTTAAATCAACCTTCCTGAATGGATCACTAGATGAGGAAGTATATGTGAAGCAGCCATTTGGATATGTGAAAACAGGAAAAAAAGATCATGTGTACAAATTGAAGAAAGACTTATATGGCCATAAGCAAGTTTCTAGGCCTTGGAACAAGAGGATTGATAGATTCCTCATAGAGCAACAATTCAAAAAGTGTGTGAATGAGCATGGATTTTATGTCAAGAAGGGAGCAACAACACCTACATTGATGATATGCCTTTATGTTGATGATTTACTAATGACTGGCAGTGATGAAGTAAAAATCAAGGAGTTCAAAATCTGAATGGTGAAGGAATTCGAGATGACTGGTTTGGGCATGTTGGCATATTTCCTTGGTATTGAGTTTGAAACCAGAAAAAATGGAATTTTTATGCATCAAAAAAAGTATGCAAGTGATGTATTAAAAAGGTTTAAAATGCAAGAATGCAATGGAAGCAGCACCCCATCAGAATCAGGGCTGGTGTTGTCCAAAGAGGGCAATGATGAGTTGATTGATCCTACAACATTCAAGCAAATTGTAGGATCCCTGAGGTACTTGTGCAACACTAGGCTATATATCTCATATAGTGTTGGGCTGATTAGTAGGTACATGGAGAAGCCTAGGACATCACACTACATGGCAGCAAAAAGGATCTTGAGATACATAAAGGAGACCATTGAGCTTGGTCTATTGTATTCCACAAAACTGAATGAAGATGAAGTTGAACTTATTGGCTTCACAGATGTTGATTGGTGTGGAGATATGGATGATAGAAATAGTGCCACGGGATATGTATTTACAATCAATAACTCACCAATCTCATGGTGTTCAAGGAAGCAAAGCATAGTAGCATTGTCTTCATGTGAACCTGAATATGTGGTTGCATCTATGGAAGCATGTCAAGCTATGTGGCTGGCAGAGTTAATGACAGAACTGGGACTGAGAAGCAATGATGCAATGAAGATGAAGATAGATAGTAAATCAGTTATAGACCTAGCAAGACATCCTAGTGTTCATGGACGAAGCAAGAACATAGAAACGAGTGAAATTCAAATGACTAAAAGGCCAATACAAATGACCAAAAGGTTGACATCTTAACTAAAATCTTTAGAAGGACCTTGAGCAAGACTAACGAAAACATTTTTATCTGATCCACTAATGTTGTCGACATTGTTGCAAATTTGAACACCATAAAATATACAATTAATCACATTCTTATTAAAAACCAAAGCAACTCCATCACCAATTTTGTCATGAACACTAACATGATTGCGGAGCCAATGAGGAAATTCTCTATGAACCTTCTTGTCTACCTTGGAAGTACTCCTTGCACCACTCCTCATTTGACTTCGAATAATACTTCTATGTTGCTTATTTGGTTATTTCAAATTAGATGTATAGAAAACAAAAAACTTAGTGGTAAATAATACAAATAGAATAAAATTACTTACCTTACATTGTAGTCAACTATGATGTAGTTTGTTAAAACGTGTCTATGAGCCTATAACTTTTCAATTGGTGTAAGGGTGTAGTATGAAGATCCACCAACAGATTTTCCAACTCTAGGAAATAATTTAGCTACACGTGAGTCAATTTGTATCTGTCGCGTCAAAAGGAGTCGCCACCAATTTTATTTTTTATTAAAGAAAAAATTGGATAAAACTTAAAATAATATTTTTGAACCAAAAATTTGGATTCGGGAGTCGATTACGAGTAGGGAAGTATTATCACCGTACAACGTCCGTTAAAACGGTTACCCTATAATTAATTATCTACAAATTATTTTATTTTTTATTTTTTTTATTTTTACCCCAAAAAGAATAATAAAAAAAAATTAAATTATTTACATTAATGAAAGAAGAAAAATATATTTTTTATTAATTTGGTTTGACAAGGGGAGGACCTTGCTCCTACGTATCCCTAGGTGCAATAGGGAAATCAAAACACACGTAGTTCTTGGGTAGAAAATATTTGGTGTGTTGACCGATTTTATTATTATTATTTTTATATATATACGTATTAAAAAAAACAAAAATGTAATAATAATGATAATGATAAATATAATAATAATAATAATAATAATAATAATATTTGTCTGTTTTAACGTAAAAAAGAAATTAAAATGTTTAAAAAAAAAAAATCCGTAACGTGGCGGTTTGTGAACGAGACAAATGGACACGACGGTGAAATAATCTATTAAATGATTTGCTCGTACGTTGTCGGATCTGTCGCGACACAAAGGCCACCAACGATTGAAAGTAAATAATATGGTGAAGCGAGCAAGGATGAATTTCATCCGGCGGCAACAACCATTAATTCTAATCTTAAGGGTAAAAACATTTATCCATTATAAATTTTTTTTATTTGATAAAGACGTACTATGAATTTTTTATTAAATTACAATGTGATAAAATTTGTTTTCTTGATCTATCAACTAGTTATATATTTTTTTATTATTTTAACATATGAGAAATAAAAAAAAATAGAAAGAGAAACATATATAATATTAAAAAGAAAAGAAGTAAAAACAAAAAAACTAATAAGGAGACTAGAGAAAAGAATAAGAAAATGGTACCTTACTAAACTGATTACTTCAAGATTAGATTATCTCATTCTCTTCTGCTAACTAATCTCTCTATTTTTTTTCTCAGTTTGTGTTTCCAATTGTGTTCACCTATTGTGCTATTGTGGCAGCCTATTTATAGATTTTTTGGTGTAGATTTCAAAAGACAAAAGAATAATTGTCAATTGATTACTATTAATCTATTTTTCGGTTTCTTTTCTTTTAATTGACCACAATTATACC
>JBBPBR010000008.1:35226953-35276045 GCA_037974775.1 Cicer pinnatifidum
TTTCTCGACTTTGGGTGCGAGTCGTTTTCCCGGCTTCAACATGCGGGTCGTTTTCTCGGCTTCGGGTGCGAGTCGTTTTCCCGGCTTCAACATGCGGGTCGTTTTCTCGGCTTCAGGGTGCGAGTCGTTTTCCCGGTATCAATATGCGGGTCGTTTTCTCGGCTTTAAATTTATAAAATATTATGAATGAATGAACATGTCGGTTTTTATTAATATTTTTATTGAACAGAATCATTCAAATCCTGAATGAGAAAAGAAGCATATACAATTTTGTTTTGGACTTGATATCTTTGATCTCTCTTTTGTCCTCTTCTAATTTTCGTTTTATTTTGTTTTTTCCTTTTTTTTTTGTTTTGCAGAAGAATTAATACTGTGATCTAAAGATGGATCTCATGTTGTCGTTTGTCTTGTACTATAAACAACTTTTATTCTCCTTTTATAGTGCGATCCATATTGTTGATCATTTCCTTTTGAGTATATATATTTTTTTTTTTGTTTTTCTTTTACTCTCAAGTTGTCCTTTCAGATTTTCAACTTTGCAGATATTAATTATATTTTTTTTTTGTACCCTAGGTTTTCCCTTTCAGGTTTTCAACTTAGCGAGTACTCATTATTTAAATATCGTACCCTTTTTTACGACGTCTGAGTTTACATGGAGGACTAAATTTTTTCTATCCATATTCGCAAGGATCAAAGCCCTACTTGAGAAAGCTTTTTCAAGACTTATGGACCATCTTAGTTAGGGCTATTTTCCACAATAATCCTTTTGAATGGGTAAGATATTTTTATCAACGAGTCTCCTTCCCAAAATTCTTGAGGACGTATTTTTTTGTACGCTCTTTTCAATCCTTTCTGATATAATTGCTCATGGCATATGATCGCCAACCTTTTTTCCTTCAATTAAATTCAATTGATCAAAACGGGTTTGTACACATTCTGACTCATCTAGTTTGGTTTCCATTAATACTTTTAGCGAGGGGATTTCTACTTCAATAGGCAGCACAACCTCCATCCCATATACTATGCAAAAAGGGGTTGCCCCAGTTGAAATGCATATCGAGATACAATACCCGTGTAGTGAAAACGACAATGCCAATCTTTGTATGTTACAACCATTTTCAAAATAACTTTTTTTTTATATTTTTTTTTATTTTTTATGTTTTTATGTTACAATCTTCGTTCTACACAATTGTTTGATATTTTTTTCGTAAAAGTTTAAAGATCGATTCACAAGTGGCAGTTAGTTGTGATATAAATCTTGAAATATAATTTAGTCCCCAAGAAAAACGTGAATCACTCTCTTTATACTTTGGGGAGATATTTCCAAAATGACTCGAACTTTATATGGGTCGACCTCTATTCTTTTTTGACTATCCAAAAATTGTAACACTTTATCCAACCACACGACTAAAGTGCATTTGAAGGGGTTAAGTTTTAGCTTGAACTTTTGGAATCTTTCAAAGAGTTTCTTTAGATTAATCACATGTTTTTCTTTTGTTTGTGACTTAGCAATCATGTCATCTACATAAACTCATATCTCTTTATGTATCAAGTCATAGAATCAAATTACCATAGCTCTTTGGTAGGTTGCCCTAACATTCTTTCGACCAAAATGCATTACCTTGTAACACAATGTTCCCTAAAGGGTGATGAAAGTTTTTTTTCATATATTCGGCTGCCATCTTGATTTGATTGTATCCCGAGCAACCATCCTTAAAGGAGAAAAAGTGAATGGTGAGCCATATTGTCATCCAAAATATTGATGTGAGGTAACGGAAAATCATCTTTAGGATTGGCTTTGTTAAGGTCCCTATAGTCGACACACATTCGAACTTTGTCATCCTTTTTCAACACGGTACA
Organism: Cicer pinnatifidum; assembly: GCA_037974775.1. Classification (NCBI taxonomy): domain Eukaryota; kingdom Viridiplantae; phylum Streptophyta; class Magnoliopsida; order Fabales; family Fabaceae; genus Cicer; species Cicer pinnatifidum. The sequence continues at coordinate 35,228,814 of JBBPBR010000008.1, forward strand.
ATATTGGCTATCCATTGGGGATAATTTACCACAGCGAGGAACCCAACGCCAATTTTGTACTTCTTCCCTTATTTTTAGTTACATATCAGTCTTTATTCTCCTTAATTCTTGTTTAACCGAAGAAAAATCGGGTTTTAAGGGAAATTTATGCTCCACTATGCTAGTATCCAATCCATACATATCCTTATATGATGGAACAAAAAATATCTTTCTATTTATGTAGAATTTTGATTAGTTCATGATATACTTCTTACTTTAAGATAGTGTTGACTTTAATTTCCTTTCTATTTTCTTCTTTCCCTAGATTAATCACTTTTATTGATTCCTTATGGGACATAATGTCTTGCCTTCTTTTTCTGCCAATTTTAACGATTCTAGGGGAAATTCATAAGCTTCTTCATTATCTTTTATTGCCTGATTAGTAAGATGGTTAAAGTTATGTGGCAGAATTTTAGTACAATCATATGCGAATGAATTATTCTCAAAAATGGGAATTGCATCGAATACTATAGGCAACTTGATTATCTCCCATTTGTTAATTTTTGTTTTTGCATCGTATGGACGAACCCGATTAGCATCATCGATGGAAAAATCATCTCTAGCTACTGCAATATGAATCTTGTTTGTCTTTCCTTTTTTTTTATATGGCCAATCTTTGCTTGTCAACTTTGGTTGATTCGTAATCTAAATCCTATTTATCTCTATTCTCATGAAGTTTTATTAGTCCTTTGAGTCGTTCTTCATTCTTACCCAAACTGTGTCATGGATGATGCCCCCAGCTTAACATGAATCTAACCACCATAGTAGTTGTGTTTGATAGATGTAGTTCTATGTTGTCATCTCGACGTAAGCGTTGTCCATGATTTCTAGTGTTTGGAAGGCGATCTCCAAAGCTTACTCTATCGTCTCAACGTACGGTGTGGTGGAAAACTTACTCACCAACGAGTCTTTCTCTTCTGACACGGTTATCAATTGGTCATATATCATATACTTTAGCTTTTGATGTAGGGTTGATGGCACCACACCAATAGAATGGATCCATGGTCTCCTCAATAAGCAGCTATAGGCGAGTACAATATCCATCAAATGTAACATGATTTCAAAAGTGATTGGGCCTATTTGAATTGGGAGTTCAATTTATCCCATCATTTTTCTATACTCCCATCGAAAGTTTTAACAAGAACTCTTGATATCATATGATCGAGGCACATTGCTGATATGTGCAACGCTTTGTTATGGCCTATTTCTTTGACGCACAGTTCGTCATCTGTGAAGGTTATGTGACTATTAGTAGTAGTAATGTTTTTTATGACGCCTCCATATTTGTCACAAGTGATATCCTGAGTGATGCGGACTTCATTTAGTATTTTTTGTAATAGCTTCCTATGGGACTCAGAATTCATCAGCAAATATATCAACAAAAATTTTGTGGGGCGACCTAGCTCGTAAATCAGATGATGAAGGCTAGTCAACCAAGCTCTTAAAACAAAGGATGAGGGACAATCATCTCTGCTCTTAAATCAGAGGATGTGGGTTAATATCTCGTCTCTTAAATAATATGGTGTGGGTTAGTGTCTCAAATTTAAATTTAACCACTAAATATGAAATGTCATGAATGCATTTAATGAATGAACATTTTCCTTCATCTTGATCTTTTTATTTTTTTATTTTTTTTCAAACAACTTTTTTTTCAATTTTTTTTATTTCTTTCACCTCTTTACGGACATGATCCTTGATTCATGGATGAAAAATGTGCACCACTTCAAATAAGTGGTGGTGATTGTCCTTTTAATCTTTAAAGAGATTTTTTCTTACATCATCGACTTGATCTTTAGCTGCCCCTGCCTTACATATAAAGACATCATACTAGTTTTGACCTCTTGACATTCACATAATTTGTGCCCCAACATATGATTATCATAAAAATGTATTTTGAAAAAGAAAAAAATATTTATAACACAAGAAAGTAGTGAAGGATGGTTCAGACAATGATATTTAATGAGAAAATCTATGGTACAAAAAAAAATATTGATAGAAAGAAAAGAAGTTAAGGTGGTCTCATATGGGTAAATGACCCAATTTGTTAGTAGTTTTTCATAAAATAAATGTGCTAATAACTCATGCCACATTTTCAATCATGTTATTAACCTACTTTGGAAGATATGATTTCCTCCAATCTATATTCACAATCTTTCAGAATATGTTCAGCTTCGACTTTGATATGTGTATGTAAGTTATATTCTTTGATCATCCTTTTTTAGATTCTCACAAAGTGATCTTCTTTCATTCTATATTTTTTTGTGTCCCTAATTTTTGCTTAGATTGCCCTTTCGGGTTTTCAACCTAACGAGCTTTTTTTTTTCTAACTTTTGCCTAGGTCACTCTTTTGGGTGTTCAACTTACCAAGTCTTCATTAATTTTTGCATCCTAATTTTTGCCAAGGTCGCCCTTTCGGGTTTTCAACCAAGCGAGTTTTTATTCATTTTTGTACCCATATTTTTGCCTAGGTTGCCATTTCAGATTTTCAACCTAGCGGGTATTTATTGTTATTTTTTTATACCCTAATTTTTGCCTAGGTCGCCCTTTCAGGTTTTCAACCTAGCGGATATTTATTATTATTCTTGCACCCTAATTTTTGCCTAGGTCGCCCTTTCAAGTTTTCAACTTAGCGGGTATTTATTATTATTATGATTTTGCACCCTAATTTTTTCCTAGGTCGCCCTTTCGGGTTTTCAACCTAGCGGGTCTTCATTTAGATGTAATACTTCTTGAAGCATCAATGTTGCAAGTAGTAATAAGTCTTCTTGATCCATATTGGTGTGGATTAAAGCCACACTTGAATGTATTTTTTATGGTATTGGGGGTTCATATATTTGGGAGTTCATTTATCTTGCCAGTCCTTTTAGATATGTGAAATATTCTTGAATGCTAATTCTTTCTTTTGAAGCTCTGAAGTTCATATGTTCTTCTTTAAAGATCTTTGAAATAATTGTCCTTGACATGAGGCAATCAACATTTCTCTTGAATTGAATTCAATCAGTCAACACATATCATTACTCTTGATAAGAGGTTTTTGTTTGAGTGGGTCACACTGCCTTTATTCTATATAATAAGAAATAAAAGGGGTGCCCCAGTTATAGGTTGATACTCATGGAGGGTATTCTATAGTTACGAGTTAATGTTTGGCACGAGAATTTTCCATATACTTTTCTTATACATTTGATAGTTGTGAATTTTGTTCTTGTGAGTGACTGTTCTTCATCGTGACTTACTTTGAATATTGAAGATAGAGTAGCTACAGTCAGCTAGTTGATTATATTATTGAGGGACATGATGGAAAATGACTTCAATATTTTTTTAGACATTTGTCTAATATGTATATACAAAATGATCATCTTCTTATTCCAATTTTTCCATTCTTGATTTAGTTGATTGAGGATTACATTCAAGCCTCATGTACGTTCAACATCTTCATTTTCAATTTGTAGGCGGCTAGAATATTCATGGCACAAACTTGAAATTCCCCACATGATTGACATATTCGAAACATATTCAGACAATGATTAAGATAAAACCACTTGTCTAAGGGGATTAACGTGACATTAATCTCATGCCCCAACATATCGAAGTCCATCCAAATAGTGGATTTTTGTATCGGTCTCACATTCCATGGAATTTATAGCATGATTGAAATTATGTATGAGATTTTAGAAAACTTTATCATGAATGAACTACTTCCAAATATATTTGGTATATGGTTTAATGAAGAGAAAGAAAAATAATGTTTGGTAAGAGGTTGTGAAATATATGATGAGTGAGAATGGAAAAGGAAACAATACAAAATGCATTTATTGACTTTCAAAATATTGAGGCACATCAATATGATCTATGTGTTAGGATCAAATTAAATAACATTAACAATCATGGGGAAACATGTCCCTTGTATATATATGGGAGAACATAGTCAATAACTTCAAAGTTGTGTTTAGTCAAGGTTTTTTCTTCAATAGTCATAAAAAATTCATACAAGGTTTGCCATTTTTTAGATTGATGACATCAAATAATAATCGGTAGTGATGAAAGTTCAACATAGACGACCCAACTTCTAGAGATTTACTTGTGACGAAAGCCAATGAAGTATGTTCATGACTCAGAAGTAGGGGGTGTATGATGAATATGAATCTAATTAGTATCAGGTTCAAATCTTGTGGACAAGTGGCTTTAGATAGAGTATAACCAAAAAGTAGACTAAAAGGTGATAATTGTTAGACTTATGAAATCAAATGGGTAACAAATGAGTTTTTCGTGATAGTTTTTTTTTTCATGAAGGATCCCCATGATTTCAAGTATCGAGAGTTTGTAAGATTTCCAATCTTTTAGCCATATGAATTTTCAGTTGGTTTAGATCATCTTTGTATGTTTCAATTTATCCATGATTTTAACTCGGGAACATGTCCGATAAGGGTGTCATAATATTTTTTCTTTTTGCTTTTTTTTTTTGTCTTTTGTCTTTAGATTTTTTTGTTGAAGGAAAATGTTATGAGAATGTAAAAAAAAAATGAATGAAATGATTATGCATTTAACTGAAACATTTTACTAACTCCTAATATGCAATATTTTTTCTAAAAAAATGAGAAAAAAGAAAAATATCTTGTAAAATGAAGTAAAGGATGAAACATACCTGATTATGTCCTACATGGTTCTTTTCTTATTTACATGCATGATTATATCCTACATGGTTCTTTTCTTATTTGATGATTTTTTATTGTGAACCTTTACTATGGGTGGCTCTATAGTTCTAAATTGGCTCCTAGAGCACACAACTCAATTCTAAAATATTAAACCAATTAATAGGTAAACTATTAAAATGGCAATATTCTAGAAAAGGTCAACTCTAGGTGAGACTTTCATGACAACCAAACAGGATGTACATCCAGAAGATTATCATTACACAATCTCTAACTTATCTTAGGTTTGCACTCAGCCCGGGTATAGAGCTCACTCATAAGTGTGTGAGTTGTGTTAGGGTAATGTATAAAAAATAAATAAGATAAAAAAAATCATCACAATAAAAATAAATTGACCAAACACATATAATTATATTAACAAAATAAAAAATAAAAAAAATAAAACAATAGGAGTAATATAAATAAAATAATAAAATAACTATATAAAAATTAATTAGATTGGGCTTGACTCTCAAAATTCCCCAGTGGAGTCGCCAGCTGTCGCGTCAAAAGGAGTCGCCACCAATTTTATTTTTTATTAAAGAAAAAATTGGATAAAACTTAAAATAATATTTTTGAACCAAAAATTTGGATTCGGGAGTCGATTACGAGTAGGGAAGTATTATCACCCTACAACGTCCGTTAAAACGGTTACCCTATAATTAATTATCTACAAATTATTTTATTTTTTATTTTTTTTATTTTTACCCCAAAAAAAATAATAAAAAAAATTAAATTATATACATTAATGAAAGAAGAAAAATATATTTTTTATTAATTTGGTTTGACAAGGGGAGGACCTTGCTCCTACGTATCCCTAGGTGCAATAGGGAAATCAAAACACACGTAGTTCTTGGATAGAAAATATTTGGTGTGTTGACCGATTTTATTATTATTATTTTTATTTATATACGTATTAAAAAAAAACAAAAATGTAATAATAATGATAATGATAAATATAATAATAATAATAATAATAATATTTGTCTGTTTTAACGTAAAAAAGAAATTAAAATGTTTTAAGAAAAAAAAACCGTAACGTGGCGGTTTGTGAACGAGACAAATGGACACGACGGTGAAATAATCTATTAAATGATTTGCCCGTACGTTGTCGGATCTGTCGCGACACAAAGGCCACCAACGATTGAAAGTAAATAATATGGTGAAGCGAGCAAGGATGAATTTCATCCGGCGGCAACAACCATTAATTCTAATCTTAAGGGTAAAAACATTTATCCATTATAAATTTTTTTTATTTGATAAAGACGTACTATGAATTTTTTATTAAATTACAATGTGATAAAATTTGTTTTCTTGATCTATCAACTAGTTATATATTTTTTATTATTTTAACATATGAGAAATAAAAAAAAAATAGAAAGAGAAACATATATAATATTAAAAAGAAAAGATGTAAAAACAAAAAAACTAATAAGGAGACTAGAGAAAAGAATAAGAAAATGGTACCTTACTAAACTGATTACTTCAAGATTAGATTATCTCATTCTCTTCTGCTAACTAATCTCTCTATTTTTTTTCTCAGTTTGTGTTTCCAATTGTGTTCACCTATTGTGCTATTGTGGCAGCCTATTTATAGATTTTTTGGTGTAGATTTCAAAAGACAAAAGAATAATTGTCAATTGATTACTATTAATCTATTTTTCGGTTTCTTTTCTTTTAATTGACCACAATTATACCGATTCTTATTGCCATTGATTCATTTCTTCGGTTTTCTTTTCTATTCAATTGATCACCATTATTCTGATTTTTATGACTATCAATCAATTTCTTTTCTGTTTTTTTTTTCATTTATTTTGATCATCATTGCATTGATTTTTATGACAATCAATTCATTTCTTTTCAGTTTCCTTTATTTTTATTTATTTATTTATTTATTTTTATTATTTTTGTTTTATATTTTAGAAAAGAGTCTGAACAAGAATTAGAGGCAAACAAGAACCGAAAACACTTGTGATTGTTTAAATCTTATATTCCTAATTATTTATTTTTATTTTTATATTTCTTCACATATATTTATATATTTATTATTATTGTCATTATTATTATTATTATTTCCTTTTTTAATAAAAAATAAAAAATAAATAAAAGTCGGACAAAATTAGGTGTCAACAGTATCTCGTTAATAGGCTCATCATCTACACGACCAAGTTGATTCCATCTAGTCTCAATGTTTTCTAGATACCTTGAACAAAATGTAAGAATCTCTTGTACAAGGTATCCTTCTGAAATAGACCCTCTTGGCCGTGCTTTATTATGTACATACGATTTAAGTTGTCCTAAGTACCTATTATTGAACCACAATAAGACTAGTTAGAACAAAATTGTCAACTACTAATTATTGAAGGAACAAGAACATGTATATTTTACCTTTCAATAGGATACAACCATCAATAATGAACAAGACCTCCAAGTTTAACTTCTTCAACAAGGTGAACAACCAACTGAACCATAACAACGAAGAATGAGGGAGGAAATATGGCATAAAGTGAGGACAATCTGACTTTGCAATTTTTCCAAATCATCAACATTCAATACTTAGCTACATAATTGTCTAAAGAATGAGCAAAACTCAATCAATATACCTAAAACATCACTAGGTAATGTTGTTCGAATGGCTAACGGTAGAAGTGGTTCCATCAATATGTGACAATCATGACACTTCAACATTCCATTCAACTTAATATTTTCCATATCAATGCATCTAGAAATGTTGCTTGAATAACCGTCAGGCACAATGATATTCTTTAAAATTGTTAAAAAATCTCTTCTTACCTTTAGTAGTCAGAGTAAAGACGGCTGGAGAAACTCTTCTATTTTCATTGGGCCAAAGGTCAAGTTTTATGCCCATAGCTTTAAAGTATTTTCTTGCATTAAGATGATCTTTACTTTTTGTGCTATCATTTAGCAAAGTAAATATGATATTATCGCACATATTTTTCTCAATATGCATCATGTCAAGATTATGGCGCAAAAGATTACCCTTCCAATATGGAAGTTCAAACAATATGCTTTTCTTTTTTCATTGTTGATTGACACCTTGTGTAGGTCGTCCACCGCGTATTCTTTTTCCCGACCTTTCTTTATCCGGCTTTCTACCAAATGTGACATCAATGTTTTGAATTGGTTCAAGAATTTGAAGCCCATATAACATTTTAGGTGGACCACACATATCTTGTTGACCATCAAAGCGAACCTTGTTCAATATAAATATATGTCTCTGATCAAGAAAACGATGATGACCCATAAAACACCATTTTCTGCTATAAGAAAGACAACGAGGTGAAGACTCAATGTTACATGATGGGCAAGTAAGTCCAGTGTAAGTTTTCCACCCAGAAAGTGCACCAAGCCCCAGAAAATCATTAATTGTCCTCATCTAAGTTGCATGTAATGTGAACATCTCTTTTTTTAAAAGAATCGTATCTATTGACACCTGTTGCCCATAACTCCTTTAATTCTTTGACTAGAGGTTATTAGTAGACATCAATATCATTTCTTGGCATTTTTTTATCGGGAATTATCATTAACATTATAAAACATGTATGTTTCAGGCACACCCATGGAGGAGTGTTGTATGGAATAAGAGCAACTGGCCAAATACTATAATTTGTATTCGTCACACCAAAAGGATTAAAACCATACTAGCTAATACAAGACGCACATTTTGCAGGTCTGATGCAAACCAAGTGTGTGTCAAGTCAAAATGTTTTCAAGCTTTAGAATCTCTAGGATGCCTCAACATTCCATCATTCTTACAATCAATTGCATGCCATCTCATATCCTTTGCAACCATGGTTTTAATGGAAAATAACGAAGAACTTTTGCAGGAACTTTCTTTCGTTTATTGCCATCACCACACACTCCAACTGCACCAACTTTTGCTTTTGATTTCCATTTGTAAGTGTTACAAATTTTGTAGGTCTCCATTTCTTCATCTTTCTTATTACCCCAATAAAGCATACAATTATTCAAATAAACTGGGAATTGTTTCATAATTTAAACCAAGCTTGGTGATTGTTTTCATGGCTTCATAGAATGAATTTTTTATATTTGAAAATTCAAATGCATCTTTTAATAACTCTAAAACCATTGTCATAACTTTATCATTCATTCCACATAAACATTTGATGTGATACAACTTTACCGAAAAAGATAGTCTTGAATATTTAACACACCCTTCATACAAAAGGTTTTTCTCTTCTAACAAAACAATTGGCCTAAACCCTTAACCAATAAAACATTTGGCCTCTTCATACCTTTGCTGACTTGCATTTGGCACCATATCTTCATTTCGATCAATCTTTGCATTTGATTCAATGGGTACTTCATTTGTGTTATAATATTAGAAAATAACTTATAATATATTTTATATTATATTATAGTATCTTGAGTTATTTTCTATGATCAATTTATAATCATAGAGAATCTTAGAATATCTCTCATTATTATTATAATTTATTCCTAATTTAGGATTGAGTCTATGTTTCTCTATAAATAGAGATTAGTATTGAGTCTTTTGTAATCAAGTCAGCATTAAGCTATTATCAATAATATTCAAACCCTTATTATTTGCTCTCGTCCTTTTCTCTAAAATCCCACAACTTCAACATGGTATCTAGTGCCTATTTCGATCCTCCTTGAATAATCTCGTCGTTGTTCCGCTACAGAGTTCCCACTAATTAGGGAATATAATCATAGTTTCTCTTTTCTAACATTCCAACATTCAGTTAGATTTTTTTTCGATAAACTGTGTCCCAATTCTGATTTACCCATTCTTTGTAGCTTTTCATTTATTTTTCAGCAGATCAATCGCAACACTATTCATCGCGTGATACTGTTCACCACAAACAAAAAAGTATAAGTTTCTTCGTTGTATCCCTTATTCGTTCCGATCACCAGCAGGTTTATCCTTAGTTTATTTAAACACATAAACTCTTGCCGAAACCCTAAAAACCCCCTTTTTTTCATGCATCGGAACCCTAATTTTCGATATGTCAACTTTTGCACCCAAAAACACTCACCACAAGCTCTCCACCTCTCCAATTTTTCTCCATCCGATTATTTCTTTGTTCTTCATCCGCGGTTTTCTACCATCTCTAGGGCTAGAAAATTAAAATTACAAAAAGCATTTGACCTTGTTAAGTTGCAAGTGCAATGGCTTCTTCCTTGGATATGTCACTTGATGATAGAATTAGGAACAAGAGTAATAGAGGAAGAGGACGTGGTAGAGCCTAGCCGGGCAGTGGAAGTAGGACTCTTGGTGGTGGAAGAATAACTGGTGTTGTTCGCAGAGGTCAACTTATGGTCAACACTTGCCCATCATTTTTTGATATTGCCAAGTCTATTCGCAAAACCAAGCCTTTCCCAATGCAGAATGCTTTGTTTAAGGATAGCCTTAGAGCTGCAAACTTTCGCCATGCCCACCAACTGTTCGACAAAATGCCTCACTGGAACATTGTCACTTAGACAACCTTAATTTCATGCGTGCATTGGATGAAATACCCAATGAGTACACTTTCTCTGCTCTGCTTCGAGCTTGTGTCAACCCTGCCTTTTTGAATGTGAGTTTGCAAATTCATGGCTTGCTTGTTCACTGTGGAATTGAAAGAGACAAATTTGTTGGGAGTTCTCTTGTGTATATGGACTTCAAAGGTGGCAATGATTTAAGGGGTGCATGGTGTGTTTTTTATGGTTTGTTGGAGAAAGATGTCGTTGCTTGGAATGTTATGATTTCTGGGTTTGCTCGAGTTGGTGACTTTTGCATGGTACAATGGTTGTTTTCTGAAATACGGGATGTACAAGGTTTGAAAATTGATAATAGTACCTTTGTGAGTTTACTCAAGTGTTGTTCTTTGTTGCAAGAGGTGAAGCAAATCCATGGGCTGGTGTACAAGTTTGGTGCTAAAGTTGATATTATGGTTATCTTAATTTCAGTAACCCTCAGGATGCGGCTAGGGCATTGGATATGCTAAATTTTAATCCACTAAACAACAAATCTATTAGGACATTGTTGCTAATGCTGTGGAGGCATTGAATGGGTGTCCTGATTCTGATTCTGGGAATAGTGGTCCCACAAATTGCGGTGTCATAAGTGGGATCGGATTTTTGGTGGAGGAAACTCTCCAGCCTTTGTTGTAACACCACGATTTTTACCAGCGCGAATGTATTTTTTTTTTTAAAACAAATTCATAAAAACAAAGAAATAAAGAAAGAAATACTTTTGGATAAATATTTAAGTCGTAACATAACGACAAAGTCAACAAATATTTACAAGCAGCGGAAATAGTTTTTGAAATACAAACCCAAAGTATTTACACGACAAAATACATCGGGGCTATTAGACCTATCAGACATAGCTCATACCCTTGGAGTATTCTCGACAGACACCCATACAAAAGCACTGCCCCAAGAATTTTAACTTCCCCACATCGCATCAAAAAAATAGTACAAGGACCCATCAGAATAAAAGTCAAGTTGACAATATTAGTATAGGTACAGTCTTCCAACATACAATAAATACATCCACAAAAGAAAGACCTCTAGTCCCTATACAACCGTCTAATCTGATCATACTACAAAAACTATACGACATGGGTGATCTCCACGCGCCCTGCAAGATCCTCCTGACACAGCTCCAGTCAGGTGTGTCCAACTACCTCCCCTTCTACAGGATACTAACCGGTGGGAAGATCATGGTTCTCATATGAGGGCAAAGCCAAGATTTCTATAATAATTGTAGAGGATCACCAACCGAAATTAACAAATACCACATAGCATTTAAATTTCAAATGCACAAAATAACCTTTCAACTTAGTATACTCTTTGAAAGGGTTTTCATATGTCCAAAAATGCATAAACGATGTTGAAAAATGAAGTTTTAACAAACTGCATTGTCGTAGCCGAATACAACTTAGAAAATGCAGATTTTCAGTTCTAAAATGGCTTTGAATCAATCAACACTTCAAACATTAATATTATCAATTACGAACACATAATTAACACCAAGTTAATCTCCAAAAATTCACGCCACAATTACACATCGAATATTTATAACATCAATTATGAACACATAAGTACATCAAAACTTAATCAATCCAACTTCACACCTCTAAGCAATTACGACAAATCAAAACAACAATCGAATATGTATATACAATCATCATAGTATAACTAACATGACTCGCGTGTCAAGAACCCTAATGCAATGTGTATATGCCAAAATGCGTGATTCTGGAATTCCAAATCAAAACCCTCATCGAAGGGCGTAAATCATAATTGTACAGCCTCTCACAGACTAGTACTAATTAACGAGGTGCCACCTATCACGGGTCACCACCATTTACTAAAAAGCGTAAATCGTAAACGTACCGCCTATCACAGACCAATACTATTTACCGAGGTGCCATATCACGGGTCAGCACGATTTGCTAAAAAGCGTAAATCGTAAACGTACCGCCTATCATAGACCAATACTGTTTACTGAGGTGCCACCTATCATAGGTCAGCACGATTTACTAAAAAACGTAAATCATAAACGTACCGCCTATCACAAATGTAAGACCCGTAATTTTAAATCCTAAGTTATACCATTTTAGGGTATTTTGTGTTAAATTGCTTAGGCTTTTAACCCAGTTTTCGGTATTTAGTGAGTTAAATGCCAAAAATATATTTTTGGAAATTGGATTAAAATTATTTGTCGGAGAATAATTTACTTCCGTTACGAAGGATTTAATACTGGGCAATTTTGTTATAAATATATCTGGTTGCAGAAAAATTTATCTATCAATTGAGTTGCGACGAGGGTAGATATTTTTGACAAAAGTGGATTGGAGAGGTTATGGGTGAAATGGTAATTTTAATAAATATCTAGATATTTGCTAAGTTATAAGTTATATATATTTATATATATATATGTTTGTGTCGAGGGAAAAAGAAAAGAAAATTAGAAAAGAAAGAAAAGGAAACAGAGAGGAAAGAGAAGAGAGGAAAGGAAAAAGAAAAGAAAACAAATCCATCTCCTTCCTCTGCCTCACGCGAAGCCAGCTTCCTCCTTTCCTCCATTGTTATCCATTTTCGTTTTTCCTTGCTTCCTTTTAGTTCCAAAATAGAAACCCAAGGTTAGTGGGTGAGAAAGATCGAGTTTCACAGCTTCTTCCTTCCTCATGGATTCGAAAACGGAGTTAGAGATTTCAAAACCGTCAAACACAAACCTCCCCGTTTCATCTAGATCTAAGCTTCGTTTCGAGAAGAGATAGAAGGGAAAGTTGCTCACCTCCGTGCTACGGTGCTAGTGGACCAACTTTGGAAGCGGCGTTGCGAGCAGAGATTTTATCGGATTTACTCGCAGTACCGTAATCGAACGTTAAAGCTAACGTGAAGGTAAGGGCTCCTTCCAAACTTTTAGTTTGCATTTAGGGACTTATCTGTGGTTGTGTGGAAAAGGATTTTGTTAGGGTTAAAGTGTTGATTTGGGGGAAAATGAATCTAAGGTTTTATAGGTAAAATCTTAGTGTTAGGTTTTGGTTATATTGATGAATGTTTCATGGAAAATGAATTTACCTCACGTATGTATGATTTTGAATAAATGAAATTTATGGTGTTGATTTGTGTTCATCGTACTTGGCGTGTTCATACTTGATGTTTGTTGATTGATGTGTTTTGGTGTGAATTATGGATTGAATGTGAAAGTATGTTGAGTTTGTTTTGTGTGGAACTTGAAAACCATTAAGTTAAACGAGAATTAGAATGGGGAATCTCTTAATGTCTTGTCTACTTAATGTGTGTTTTGTTTTGAAAATCGCTTAAGTCAGATGAGTATTAAGAATGGGGAATCTCTTAAATGTCTTGTTTACTTAATGTGTGTTTTGTTTTGAAAATCGCTTAAGTCAAATGAGTATTAAGAATGAGGAATCTCTTAATGTATCGTTTACTTAATGTTTGTTTTGAAATTCGTTTAAGTTAAATAAGAATTAAGAATGGGGAATCTCTTAATGTCTTGTTTACTTAATGTTTGTTTTAGTAAACCATGCAGACCCGTGATAGGTGGCACCTTGGTAAATGGTACGGGCCCGTGATAGGCAGTACGTTTATGGTTTACATTTTTTGGTAAGTTGTGCTGACCCGTGATAGGTGGCACCTCCGTAAACAGTACTGACCCGTGATAGGTGGTACGTTTACGACTTACGTTTTTGGTAAATTGTGCTGACCCGTGATAGGTGGCACCTCGATAAACAGTACTGACCTGTGATAGGTGGTACGTTTATGATTTACGTTTGGTAAGTTGTGCTGACCCGTGATAGGTGGCATCTCGGTAAACAGTACTGACCCGTGATAGGTGGTACGTTTACGATTTACGTTTGGTAAGTTGTGCTGACCCGTGATAGGTGGCACCTCGGTAAACAGTACTGACCCGTGATAGGTGGTATGTTTACGACTTACGTTTTTTATAAATTGTGTTTGTCCGTGAGAGACTGCACAGGTGTTTGTCCGTGAGAGATTACACCCTGGTGAATTGTGTTTGTCCGTGAGAGACTGCACAGGTGATTGTCCGTGAGAGACTACACCCTGTTAAATTGTGAATTGTTGGTTCATCTTGTCCGTGTGGGTATTGTGTTATAAGTGTTAGATGTTATGTTTTGGAATTTGGTGATAGCATGTTTGATTGCAATACTATTTCGAAACTCAAGATGTTGTAGTTATTGTGTTATCAGTGTTAAGTGTTATGTTTTGGAATTTGGTGATAGCATGTTTGATTGCAATACTATTTCGAAACTCATGATGTGTAGTAATTGTGTTATAAGTGCTAAGTGTTAAGATGTGGAATTGTGTATGAATAATTTTGAGTTAGTTTATGTATTTTTGGAAGAATATGCAGGGAAATCGATTTCCCAATCGATTGGATGAGTTACAGGGACTTCTTTAATTTGACATAATCGATTTGTCAATCGATTTTATAATATGTGTTTCAAAATCATTTAAGAAATCGATTTGGAAATCGATTGGCATTAAGTCAGGGGCTCAGCAAAACTGACAAAACTGGTTTGGAAATCGATTGGCATTAAGTCAGGGGCTCAGTTATCCTGTCAATCGATTGCCCAATCGATTGAATTAAGCCCAGAATTCAAATTTCACTAAAAACCTTCAGGAAATTGATTTGGAAATCGATTGGCTTAGTAGAAATTCTTATTTTGAGTTAGATAACAGATTGCTCATTGATATATCAATGTCTTGGTTAGTTATGTATTACTTGATGGATCGAGAACTTTATTTGATTTCATTTACACTTGGCAAGCATTATATGAACTTTTAGCATATGGAAAATCCTTTTAAGGTGCATGCTTAGTTGAGAGGATATTTTGTGCATTTAAAAACTTAAATGTTATGTGTTAATTGTTAATTTCGGTTGGTGACCCTTTACAACTATTGTGGAAATCTGGGCTTTGCCCTCAGATGAGAGCCAGGACAACCCTACCGGTTGGTACCCTACGGATGGGAATGTAGATGGGAATGCTTGACTGGAGCTACGTTAGGAGGATCTTACGGGGCGCGTGGAGATCACTCAGGGTGTATAGTTTTTGGTAGAATGATCAGATTAGGTTGACATAGAGGGAACATATGTCTTTCTTTTGAATTGCGTTTATTTTAAATTGGAAGACTGTACCACTTTTTGATGTTTAAATATTTTGGAGTCATATTTCGAAAAATTATTTCGCTGCTTGTAAATTATTTTGACTTAAATATTTATCCAAAGGTATTACCTTATTTATTTCTCTATTGTATTTTAATTTCTTTTGAAAAAAAAATACACCCTCGCTTTGAAAAACGGGGTCTTACAACAGACCAATATTGTTTACCGAGGTGCCACCTATCACAGGTCAGCACGATTTACTAAAAACGTAAATCGTAAACGTATCATCTATCACATACCAGTACTGTTTACCAAGGTGCCACCTATCACGGGTCAGCACGATTTACTACAAAACGTAAATCGTAAACGTACCGCCTATCACAAACCAGTACTGTTTACCGAGGTACCACCTATCACCGGTCAGCATGATTTACTAAAAATGTGTAGTATATCACAGACCTACACGACGCGAAAATTCCCGCAAGGATAAGATGAACCAATAGATCACATGGCATCATCTCGTGGCCCATCACGGTCTCCACTATCACCATGGCCCCATCGCGGTTACCATGTACTATGAAATGCATGAACATACTCTGACTCTTTTCACCACAATCATTAAGTAAATGTAGCTATTAAAAGATTCTTCATTTTTAATACTCATTTAACACTAATGATTTTTAAGTACAACACAGAACATACTCAAACATATTTATTCACACCCATTTAAATTTCCACAACCACACATAAATCACATCTCCAAATTCCATCCACACCTAAATTGAATTAAATTCATTTTCCACCAAGTCACACATAAATTTCATCAAAAAAATTCCTAATATTAATTATGAACACATCAATTTCACCTAACATGATTCACTAAAGTTTCCAAACATTACTCACCATATTCAATCTCCAAAATTTTCAACCATAAATCACCACAACAACATTAATATATCAGAGTTCTCCCCACCGCTAACTTGGTGCCAACGGTCTCGATTCCTTTTCGAGACTCAAGGAGCTAACAACATAAACATGAATATTTATAACAATTTATTCACAATAAAACTAATCTAAACACAACAAAATTCCCAAAATTAAATCTTTCTCACACACCAAACTTTTAAACACAAATAATCTATATTATTTACTTAAAACTAAATAAAATAAATATTGTCCAAATTTCACATTCACATACTTGACTTTTAAAGCACCGAAATATTTGAGTTAATAAAATACTATAAACTTTTTTTCTTTTTAAACTCAATCAAAGAGTAATTAAAAGAGTAATATTTTAAACTCTAATCATTTTTAATTTCAATCTATCTTTATGCTCAAACTCTTTAACTTAGTTAAAATTTGAACTTTTTCACAACTTTAACAACTCTAAATTTTTCGTAAAATTTCAACTTCAGTTCAAACTCATTTATTTGAAAAGAATTCTTTACGTTACTCAAACACGTCAAATTTAATCACTACACATATAAATCACATTAAATTCATTTTTTAAAAATCCACACATCAAATACATCAAATTTCTTTTCCACAAAATCACAAATAATGTCCTAAACGCAGACTAAAAGTTTGGAAGGAGCCCTTACCTTAACGATAGCTCTAACACGCGATTACGGTACCGTAATTAATTCCGGTAAAATTTAAGTTCGTGATGTTGCGTCGATAACTAGCTCACTAGCACCGCAGCATGGCAATGACCAACTTTCTCTTCTGTCACTTCTCAAAACGAAGCTTAGATCTAGGAGAAAAGTGAAGGTTTTTGTGTTTGTGGATTTTGAAAATAAATCAAATTTAGAAACAGAGATGGAGGAAGAAGAAAGAATCTCGCGAGGCTTTTCTGTTTCTCTCTCTGTTTCCTTGCTTTCTACTATATATATATATATATATATATATATATATATATATTATATAAAACTAAACCACAAATATCTAAAAATAACTAGATATTTTATAAAATTACCATTTCACCCATCACTTTCCAAACCACTTTTTGTTAAAAATATCAACTCTCGTCGCAACTCAGTTAACAGATACAATTTTCAGCAACCCGAGGTATTTTTAACAAAATTGTCTGATATTAAATTCTTCGTAACGTAAATAAATAAAACTATTGCTCGACGAATAATTTAATCGGGGATCCAAAAATATTTTTGGCATTAAATTCACAAAATACCAAAATACAATAATTTGGCTAAAAAGCCTCATAGTTCAACACTAAAATACCCTTAAATTGCATAATTTACGATTTAAAAACTATGGGTCTTACATTACTACCCCCCTAAAATTAGTTTCGTCCTCGAAACTACGCATCGATAAACAACTCAGGGTGTTGTTCCCTCATCTTGCTCTCCAATTCCCAAGTCGCATCTCCAGTAGTTGGGTTCCAAATTACCTTGACCAAGGAAACATCCTTGTTCCTTAATCGCTTAATCTTCCTATCATCAATTCTTACAAGTAATACTTCAAATGACAAGTTATCCTTCAGTTGAATTGTGTCCAGTTCGATCATATGTGACAGATATGTAAGGTATTTCCTTAACTACGACACATGAAATACATCGTGAATTTCAGACAATATCGAAGGCAATGCAATCCGATAAGCAACAGGTCCAATTCGTGCAAAAATCTGATATGGTCCAATGAATTTCGGAGTCAATTTCTTCGATTTCATAGCTCTGCCAACTCTAGTAGTAGGTGTGACTCTTAAAAACACATGATCCCCTTGCTCGAATTCCAAAGGTCTGCGTCACTTATCCGCATAACTCCTCTGACGATCCTGTGAAATCTTCAATTTCTCTTTTATCTTCTTGACCTTATCTGTAGTCTGTTTCACCATCTCAGGTCCTACAATCATGCTTTCACCTTCCTTATACAACCACAAAGGTGTTTGACACTTGCGTCCATACAGAGCCTCATATGGTGTCATTCCAATACTTGCGTGGAAACTATTGTTGTAGGTAAACTCAACCAACGGAAGTACATCATCCCAACTTCCTCTATCATCTAATACACATGCTCTCAATTGATCTTCCAAGGACTGATTTGTCCTCTTAGTCTGTACGTCCGTTTGTAGATGGTAAGCTGAACTCAATCTTAGTTTCGTTCCCAACGCTTCATGCAATGCTCCCCAAAAGTGCAATGTGAACTTTGGGTCACGGTCTGATACGATACTCGACGGTACTCCGTGTAATCTCACAATCTCAGCAATGTAGATCTTGGTTAGCTTATCTACCTTATAGATGGTGTTTACTGGTAAAAAGTGTGCGGATTTAGTTAATCGATCCACTATCACCCAAATAGAATCATTATTTCTCCTTGTTTTTGGCAATCCAGTTATAAAATCCATGAAAATGTTGTCCCACTTCCATTCAGGTATATCTAAAGGTTGCAACATTCCAACAGGTCGCTGATGTTCCACTTTTGCTTTCTGACAAGTTAAACAAGTTGAAACATACTTCGCTACATGTCTCTTCATTCCTTGCCACCAATAATTCTGCCTCAAATCCCGATACATCTTTGTTGCTCTGGGATGAATACTCAATTTACTCTTATGAGCCTCTCCTAAAATTGTTTTTCTCATATCTGCAATTTCTGGTACACAAGTCCTACCGTTACATCTCAAAATATTATCTGGTCCGATCTTAAACTCAGTTGTCTTTCCTTGCACTATTAGATTCCTCTTTTCTTGAATTAATGTGTCATCTTGAAAATTCTCAATGTCTTCAAGTAGTCCACTCAAAATCTTAATCATTCTGAATTTCAAAATTCCCGGTGCAAACTCTACATTCAGTTGTAGGTCCCTAAAAGCTTCCCACAACTCTTGTTGTCTAGCCATCATTGTTGAAGATACCGATACACTTCTTCTACTCAGCGCATCAGCCACTACATTGGCCTTCCCATGGTGGTACTGCAGTGTGAAATCAAAATCCTTGAGAGTCTCCATCCATCTCCTCTAACGCATGTTCAATTCCTTTTGATCAAACAAATATTTCAAACTTTTATGGTCACTGAACACTGTGAACGTGCATCCATATAAATAGTGCCTCCAGATCTTCAATGCAAAAACTACAGCAGCAAGCTCTAAATCATGAGTAGGATAATTCCTTTTATGAATCTTCAATTGTCTTGAGGCGTAAGCTACAACTTTCTTGTGTTGCATCAGAACACATCCCAAACCTTGTTGAGATGCATCACAATAAACTTCATATGGTTCTTCTGGTTCTGGTAATACCAATACTGGTGAGGTTGTCAACTTTGTCTTCAGTAACTGAAAATTTTTCTCATACTTCTCCGTCCAAGCAAACGGTTGATCTTTCCTAGTAAGTTGTGTCAACGGAGCTACAATCTTCACAAAACCTTCAATAAACCTCCTATAGTATCCTGTCAATCCTACAAAACTTCGTATATCAGTGACGGTTTGAGGTTGTTTCCAAGCAAGAACTGTCTCAATCTTTGCAGGATCCACAGGGATTCCTTCCTTGGTTATCACATGTCCTAAGAAATTTACTTTCTCTAGCCAAAACTCACACTTCGATATATTGGCATACAATTGCTTCTCGCGTAAAATTTCAAGAACTTGGCGAAAATGTTCTCCATGTTCTTCCTCAATCCTTGAATAAATCAAAATATCATCAATGAACACCACAACAAATTTTTCTAGAAATGGACTAAAAATTATGTTCATGTAGTCCATAAAAATTGTTGGTGCGTTGGTAACTCCAAATGGCATAACAAGATATTCATAATGTCTATAACGTGTTCGGAAAGCAGTTTTCTGAATATCTCCTTTTCTCACTCGAATTTGATGGTAACCCGACTTCAAGTCAATCTTCGAAAATATCGCGGCTCCTCTCAATTGATCCATCAAATCATCGATACGTGGTAAAGGATAACGATTCGTAATAGTCGCCTTATTAAGCTGCCGATAATCCACACATAAGCGTGAGCTTCCGTCCTTCTTCTTAACTAGCAACACCGGAGCTCCCCATGGTGATACACTTAGCCTAATAAATTTCTTCTCCAACAAATCTTCAATTTGGCCTTTGAGCTCATTTAACTCCGATGGTGACATTCGATACGGCGCAATTGAAATTGGTCCAGTTCATGGGTGCAAATCAATGAAGAACTCCACTTCTCTTACTAGAGGTAACCCTGGAATTTCCGTTGGAAATACGTCCTGGTATTCCTTTACAAGTACTACGTCTTCTATGTTCACATTCACCTTTGCATCCACGTTGGCCAAAGATAGAAACTCATGAGTTCCTTCTCTTAATGACACTCCGAGTTTGTTAGCAGCTAGATACTTAACAACTCCTGGTTCGGGGAAAAGAACCAGTTTGCGAGCACAGTCCAAGATCACATAATGATACAACATCCAATCCATATCGAGAATGACCTCGAGTGATTGTAGAGGTAAACAAATCAAATTAATCAAGAAATCCCTATTTTGTATAGTTACTTGACAATGTAAACATGCAGAGTTTATTGTCAAAGTCTTAGCAGGTGTAGAAACAACCAAATCAAAAGGTAGAGACGACACAGATAACTTCAAACGATTCACACAATCCATAGCAATGAAGGAATGGGTTGCTCCCGAATCAAAAAGTGTAGTTAGAGTGTTACCTGCATTCTCACAATCACGTTGAATCAGATTGCCAGATGGATTTCCAGCTTCATCACTCACGCCATAAACGCGTCCTCTAGCAGTAGGACGAGTAGCCCTAGTTACTTTCACAATTGGTTCCACCTTCGGAGTCGTGCAATACCTTGCCATGTGCCCTGGCTTCTGACAATTGTAGCAGGTGAGAATATTAGAGGTACAAGCACTAGCATAATGTCCCTCTCCCCCACATCGGAAACATCGAACCACTTGCCCCAATTGTCTTCCGAAATTCTGGTTCCCCTGGCGATTCTGCCCCCCGTTGTTATTTTGTGGTCGATTATAAGGTTTAGCAACTTTTTTCCCTTGTTGTTCTGATGATTCACCCGACTAGGCCCTCCTGAATTAAAATACCCTCCTCGGCTAGCCCTCTTATTCTTCATATCCTCAACTTCTCTACATTTTTCCACAAGAACTTGGAAACGTTGAATTCCCAAGGGTAAGACAGAGTCTTGAATCTCATACTTTATTCCGTCTTGGAAACGATGACACATGAATGGTTCATCAAACTCTTTACGGAAAAACCTGAAGTGCCTTGACAACGATTCAAACTTAGCGGCATATTCACCCACGGTCATGTTCCCCTGATGAAGTTTTAGAAAATCATCACCCAGTTTAGTCCTGGTACTCATCGGGAAGTATTTGTCTAAAAACTTCCTTTTGAATGATTCCCAGTTCACCTCCTAGTGAGCTGATCCCATCAACAAGCTTGTACTCCTCCACCAATACTCAGCATCCCCTAATAGCATATAAGTGGCATAGTTGACCTTCACTCCTGCATGACAGTTAATCATTTCGAAGAGCTTTTCCACTTCTTGGATCCACTGATCCGCTTTCTCTGAATTCTTATCACCCTTAAACTTGGGAGGATTGTAACGACGAAAATCTTCCAATCCTCTTGACTCAGCAGCACAAATTTCTCTTCCCCTCTTTTCTAGATCCCGCAGAGTCTTGGCAGCAGTCTGTGCAGCAACAGAAGCAACCATGTTATTCATAGCTTCTGCCATTTGATCATTCCTATTTACATTGGCTCTTGGAGCGTCATTCCTTGTTGGCAGCATGGTTTTCCTATAAGACCATCATCAAGGAGAGTCTTAACACCACTTCAAATAATTCCAAAACTAACTTCCGACTACATCAACACATAATAATTATACCTAACCTGACAACTCAGACAACTTAACCCGACAATTCAGATAACTTAACCCGACGCATGATCAGATAACTACTCCCTACCTACAAGTTGACCTACAATCTATAACCAAAGCTCTGATACCACAATGTAACACCCCGATTTTTACCAGCGCGAATGTATTTTTTTTTAAAACAAATTCATAAAAACAAAGAAATAAAGAAAGAAATACTTTTGGATAAATATTTAAGTCGTAACATAACGACAAAGTCAACAAATATTTACAAGCAGCGGAAATAGTTTTTGAAATACAAACCCAAAGTATTTACACGACAAAATACATCGGGGCTATTAGACCTATCAGACATAGCTCATACCCATGGAGTATTCTCGGCAGACACCCATACAAAAGCACTGCCCCAAGAATTTTAACTTCCCCACATCGCATCAAAAAAATAGTACAATGACCCATCCGAATAAAAGTCAAGTTGACAATATTAGTATAAGTACAATCTTCCAACATACAATAAATACATCCACAAAAGAAATACCTCTAGTCCCTATACAACCGTCTAATCTGATCATACTACAAAAACTATACGACCTGGGTGATCTCCACGCGCCCTGCAAGATCCTCCTGACACAGCTCCAGTCAGGTGTGTCGAACTACCTCCCCATCTACAGGATACTAACCGGTGGGAAGATCATGGTTCTCATGTAAAATTTCAAGAACTTGGCGCAAATGTTCTCCATGTTCTTCCTCAGTCCTTGAATAAATCAAAATATCATCAATGAACACCACAACAAATTTATCTAGAAATGGACTAAAAATTATGTTCATGTAGTCCATAAAAATTGCTGGTGCGTTGGTAACTCCAAATGGCATAACAAGATATTCATAATGTCCATAACGTGTTCTAAAAGCAGTTTTCTGAATATCTCCTTTTCTCACTCGAATTTGATGGTAACCCGACTTGAAGTCAATCTTCGAAAATATCGCGGCTCCTCTCAAATGATCCATCAAATCATCGATACGTGGTAAAGGATAACGATTCTTAATAGTCGCCTTATTAAGCTGTCGATAATCCACACATAAGCGTGAGCTTCCGTCCTTCTTCTTATGTCATTAATGATCATGACTTCATTTCGTTAAAGTCGCGCAGCTTCTTCTTTGGTGTTTGTCATGCTATTTAGTTATTATTAATATGTTATAATAGTGGCTTATATTCCCACCGATGATCATTCTGGTGGTTTCCTTTTTTCTACATATGAATTATATTAGTGATGACTTCTTCCATTTGTGGTTATTCTAACGGTAACTTTTATTTTCATGACTTACTTTATCTTGGAAATTTGTCCTAGATACACTGGCCTTGTCTTTCTCTCCTTGAAGCACGCCTCTCTCTCCTTGAAGCAGATTCAAGTTTAAATATTTTGAGTCTTCATTATTATTGGTTTGAAGCTTCCAAATGCACGTTTTTAGAATAACAGAGCTTGTTGTGTTCAGTTGCCTACCATGAATTTCTCTCAGGCTGATGATCAATCAGACTATCTGGCTAGGCTATATTTATAGCAATTCTCTCTGACTTCACATGCATCTTTGAGTTGCCTCTCGATCTTTTTTATTATTTTGTGGAGCAAAACATTGTTTTCTTATAGCAAGCTAAAGCTTAGTAAGCTTTAACTTGAGGGGGAGTGTTAGAATATTAGAAAATATCTTATAATATCTTATAATATCTTTTATATTATATTAGAGTATCTTGAGTTATTTTCTCTGATCAATTTATAATCATAGAGAATCTTAGAATGCCTCTCATTATTATTATGATTTATTACTAATTTAGGATTTAGTCTATTTTTCTCTATAAACAGAGATTAGTATTGAGTCTTTTGTAATCAAGTCAGCATTAAGCTATTATCAATAATATTCAAACCCTTATTATTTTCTTTCCTTCTTTTCTCTAAAATTCCACAACTTCAATAGTTTGCATGATCTTCGACCATGATCTTCGACTCCAAAACCATCTTTGATCATGTTCTACATATGACCATCAACGACAATTGTGTCTTGAACTATATTTGAAACACTAATAGGTGAGTTAGTACCAGTTTCTCCTATGGTTTGCACTTGAAGTGATCATACATTCACTTCTACTCTGTGGTTTTTTGAAACCACAACGTTTACAAGGGCATAGTATTTCACCATTATCTAATTCATCTCGAAAGGAAAAATTAATAAATTCCTTTACCCCTTGATCATATCCAGCCTACGTGTGTGGCTTCTTAATCCATGATTCATCCATTGCTTCAAAGAAGATTAACATATGTTATTTTGACACACAAATAACATAATTCAACTTAGAACAGAAAAAAGATTAACCTTAAACAAAATAAATTCACTAGGCATAAAGGAACAAAACATAACAACCTCATACTCATAGAAAATAGTACTCGATAAACATTCAAAATATAGAACCAGACCAGGTATATAGTACTCGACAAACATTCAAAATATGCTTAACTTGAAATCTTTTACTCTATCTCTGTAAACGATGAAATATTAAATATTACAATTCCTTATAATGTAATAATATATAAACTATAAAGGAAATAAAAGATGCTTAATGTAGGGAACTTTATACATATAATTACAAATGAGAAAATACACATGATGATTTTGAACTAATAGGCAGGTTTACTGCATGAGATATAGAAAAATAATAATAAAGATTTATATAGTCCTGCACATACATGACTACTACTTTAAATTAAAGGCTTAAAAATATAGAGAAAGTCCTTACACCAAACCAAACCCAAAATATGAACCAACTTCAATGCACATAACAACACATATATGTATCCATTGACACTATTTCATTATCTTTGATCAACATAACATACAAAGAACCAGCTTCAATGCATATAACATACAAAGAATCATTTTGAAAGACATAAAATATGCCCAATTAATATATCATTTTTCCCTCTGGCTTATAGAGTTGTACCATTATTTTGAGCCATTTGATTTTAATTATTACAAATATAAGGTTCGAAAGAACACTTTTAAACAAATTTTCTGCATTTTTTTTTTTTGTGCTATTTTATGACACTCGTCAAGAGTTTAGAAAAATTTGATCACCTGTAACATTGTATGTAACCAAATACTAGATAAGAAAAAGGCCAAAAAGTTATAAGTTCAATGAAATTGTTAATATGACTAAGTGATCATACTTGATAAAATTGGATTAGAAATGAAAGTATTAAACAAAAAGTTGGAGCAGCATCCATTATAGAAGAAATAAAATTTTAAAAATCTCATCTTAAATAAGACATGTTTGGAAAAGATTATCATAACAAGTATTGGTAAGAGTATAGATCAAGAACTAAGGAAAAAGAATCAAATCATTAAGAGATATTTGGATTCAAATTGTTTATCTTGACACATGAGTCATAATAAAATATTATGACATTATTGAATAATAAGGCGTTATGATATTTTTTGATTTATGTAGCTAACTTCACCTAAAGTGGAAAAAACTATAACAATAAAAAATATAAAATTTAATCCTAAGGGGCACTATAAGATTATAAACCAATCCTAAAACATATTTTCTAGTATTCTAACATATAGTAAGGACAAGAGAAAGGTAAATGTTTATTATGCATTGAACTGTTAGTTCAGCATTAGACGAGCTAACAAAATCAGCCAAACATATCAGTTTAGCAAAGTCTGCACAAATAAAGAATTTTTCAATCCATAAATGTAACACCGCGTTTTTCAAAGCGAGGGTGTATTTTTTTTTCAAAAGAAATTAAAATAAAACAGAGAAATAAATGAGGTAATACATTTGGATAAATAATTAAGTCATTATAATTTACAAGCAGCGGAAAAAGTTCTCAAAATATGAATTCAAAATATTTACATATCAAAAGTGGTACAGTCTTCCAGTTTAAAAATAAAGGCAACCCAAAAGAAAGACATATGTTCCCTCTATCAACCTAGTCTGATCATTCGACAAAACAACTAAACACCCACGCGCCCTATAAGATCCTCCTAACATAGCTCCAGTCAAGCATTCCCATCTACATCCCCATCCGTAGGGTACGAACAGGTAGGATTGTCCTGACTCTCATCTGAGGGCAAAGCCCAGATTTCCACAATAGTTGTAAAGGGTCACCAACCGAAATTAACAGTTAACACATAACATTTAAGTTTTTAAATGCACAAAATACCTTTTCAACTTAGCATGCACCTTAAAAGAGTTTCCATATGCTAAAAATTCATAAACAAGGTTGAAAAATAAAGTTTTTAACAAAACAACACTGCTGTATTCGAATACAACATCTTTGTATTCGAATACAAGGCCATTTCAGCATTCAGCAACATAACAGCATGTCTGTATTCGACTACAACAGTATGTATTCGACTACACAGCAAGTCAGTGGCAAAACAACATGTCTGTATTCGACTACAACAGTCTGTATTCGACTACGCAGCAAGTCAGTGGCAAAACAGTATGTCTGTATTCGAATACAGCCTGCTGTATTCGAATACACATCAGACAACATCAGAAAAACAGCAAAATTCAGCATTTTTCAGCTTTTCAAAAGGTTTCGAAATCAATCAACACTTACCCACAAATCCAAACAATCAAACTTAGCAATTATAACGCAATCACCACGACCTCTTGAGTTTCGAAACAATTTTGCAATCAATCACACTTACACAAACTCCAAAACAAATCACTTAGCGATTATAACACAATTACCACGACATTTTAAGTTTCGAAATGGTTTTGCAATCAAACACGCTTTCACACAATTCCAAACATAACTCTTAGTACAATCAACACAATCACCATTTGAATCAAACACACTTACACATAGTTTCAAAACATAACATTTAACGGTTTCAACGCAATACCCACACAAACAAGATGAACCAACAAATCACATGGCATCACCTTGACTCGACAATCCCAACGCGGACAAGATGAACCAACAAATCACATGGCATCACCTTGACTCGACAATCCCAACACAGACAAAATGAACCAACAAATCACATGGCATCACTTTGACCTGACAATCCCAACGCATACCAGATGAACCAACAAATCACATTTTATCACCTTGGCGCGACAATCTCAACGCAGACAAAATGAACCAACAAATCACATGGCATCACTTTGACCTGACAATCCCAACGCATACCAGATGAACCAACAAATCACATGGCATCACCTTGGCGCGACAATCTCAACACAGACAAAATGAACCAACAAATCACATGGAATCACTTTGACCTGACAATCCCAACGCATACCAGATGAACGACCAAATCACATGGCATCACCTTGGCGCGACAATCTCAACACAGACAAAATGAACCAACAAATCACATGGCATCACCTTGGCGCGACAATCTCAACACAGACAAAATGAACCAACAAATCACATGGCATCACTTTGACCTGACAATTCATTTCTCTACAAAATCATTTTTACGACAACATTAAGTAAACGCAGATATTAAGAGATTCCCCATTCTTAATACTCATTTAACTTAATGATTTTCACAAACAAACACACATTAAGCAAACAGAAATATTAAGAGATTCCCCATTCTTAATACTCTTTTAACTCCAACGATTTTCAAAACAAACATTAAGTAAACAAGACATTAAGAGATTCCCCATTCTTAATTCTTATTTAACTTAAACGATTTTCCAAAACAAACACACATTAAGTAAATAAGACATTAAGAGATTCCCCATTCTTAATACTCGTTTAACTTAATGGTTTTCAAATTCCACACTATACAAACTCAAACATACTTTCACATTCAATCCATAATTCACACCAAATCATTTTTCCACACAAACCACACAAAGCACATCTCAAATTCTATAATATATCAATTATGAACACGTCGAATACGACGATACAAATCAACACAATCCATCACTCAAACCCAACAATTTCATTTACTCAAAATCATACATAAATAAGGAAAGTTCATTTTCCATGAAACATTCATCAATATAACAAAAACCTAACTCTAAGATTTTACCCATAAAGCCTTAGATACATTTTCCCAAATCAATACTCCAACCCTAACAAAATTCTTTTCCACACAACCACAGATAAGTCCCTAAATGCAGACTAAAAGTTTGGAAGGAGCCCTTACCTTATCGTTAGCTTTAACGTCGATTTACGGCACCGCGATCAATTCTGATAAAAACTTTGCTCGCGACGTCGCTTCCAAAATTAGCTCACTAGCACCGTAGTGTAGTGGTGAGCAACTTTCCCTTCTATCCCTTCGCGAAACGAAGCTTGGATCTAAAAGAAACGGCGAGATTTGTGTTTGACGGTTTTGAAATCCCTAAACCGTTTTTCTTAGTTTTCGGATTAAAGAGGAAGAGTGAAGTTGAGAAATCCTTGTCCTATCACCCACTAAGCCTTGGGTTTCTATTCTTGAGTAAAAGGAAGCAAAGAAAATGAAAATGGAAGAAGGAGGAAGAAGGAAGAAAGAAGAAGGAGGCTTGCACGCGCGAGGCAGGGAGGCGTTTACATTCCTCTGTTTCCTTTCCTTTTTAGCGTATACATATATATATATATATGCAACTTATATATATTTATATTTATGTATATATAAATATATATATATATATATATATTAATTAAACCAAAACAATATCTAAATATCTAGATATTTTAGATATTTGTAGAATCATCATTTCCACAATACCTCCCGTCACTTCCCAAACCATTTTGATAAAAATATCTATACTCGTCGCAACTCAATTGACAGATAAAATTTTCTGCAACCCAAGATATTTTTAACAAAATTGTCCGGTATTAAATTCTTTGTAATGTAATCAAATTATTCTCCGACAAATAATTTTAATCCAATCTCCGAAAATATATTTTTGGCATTTAACTCACTAAATACCAAAAACTGGGCTAACAGCCTAAGAAACTTAACACAAAATACCCTAAAATTGTATAATTTAGGATTTAAAATTAAGGGTCTTACATTACTACCCCCTAAAATTAGTTTCGTCCTTGAAACTTAAAGTACGAGTAACAATCCACACTGGGTTTGTACCCGAATTCAACATACCAGTCACAACTTGTTTCACCCGGCCTTCTCGAAGAAAGTGTTGCCTACGCGTTTTCATAGGGTGCTTAATAACTCTACACACATCCATAGTCGGTAAGGCTCGTCCATTCCATTCAACATGATTTTGTCTACTATCAACAAGAGATTAAGGATGATCAGTCCCTCAATTTGTCCATAAATAACCAACAACTATGATAGTGGATTAGACTATCTTAACCGAACTGTAATAGCACTCCTTGCAACTTACAATTGAGGTTATCTTAATGTGCAAGCAGTCAACAATCTTCTCAAAGTCCATTGAGTTTCCCTTATTTTCCTATAACTTTGATCCTATCGACGAAGTAAAATATCCCATACCTATGTCACGTAGTCTCATTTGCATCCACTTGGTACGAAACATCCATTTGATACCAAACTGAAACACTTAGAATGACCCCAACACACTGAGCACAGAACAATCACTACATCCGTGAACTCCTAAATTTCTCCCTTGTCCATAAATCCTCGATTTTTCTTAAGTCGTACAACTACGTCAAACTGTAGTGTTCTTATCAGTATGTTATTCCAGTTGTAAATTTAATAATTCCATCCCCACATATGCTTGGTGATCAAAGCTTCCTCAAATATTTTCGAAATCATGCCAAAGACTATACTACTTAGGACACATAACCTTCTTTTCAGTTTAGCACTTCATCTCAAGAGTCACATTTCCAACAAAATCCAACTTGGATTTAATTCACATATCAAGGTCTACATTTGTCTCTTGCCTAAAACCTCAAATTCACGCTTCACTAGAAAATTTCTTACATACTTCGCAATTATGCACAAACTCGAAAATAATTCTCCTACCTCTACTGCCAACATTCATTCTGATACTTCTTAATTTCTCTGTGTCCTTCATTTGCAACTTGATGATCATCCTTTCATTATGACAGGTCAACCGCATTGTATTCACTCCACCACTTTTCCATTTATACAAACCTTAAATTTCTACCTCGAACCTTGATACATCTTCATTATAGTGATTCCAATAAATCAAGGCTAACTAATTCCCACCAAACTTTTCCATTTCATGTTCAATTGTTTCCTATCAAACAAACATTTAACTCTTTTGATTGACGAACACAATAACAATCCCCATGACATGCACTCAAGTAATATCTTATATCTTGGCATACCTTTATAATAATAATGTCTGAATTATAGGTGAGATAATTCCTTTCCTGAATCTTTAATTGTCATAAGCTACATCTCTATGTGCTGCTCCAACAAATTTCTTGGCACATTTCCCAATATTTGTTTCACTTGCTGGATTCTTATTCCTTCACAACCTTCACCGAGATACAAACTGAAAGAATCCTAACAATCGAACGTTCTAAAGAATTATTTCTCCCACATTCTCCAAAGCATTTCCTAAGAAATAATTATCTATAACTTCCTCGTCCCAAATTTTTGCAGTAAAATGTTTCAAAGACCCACATACCTTTCATTGTTCATCTAGTCACTAAAACACTCAGTTTAAATCTCGACGCTTGATTTCCCACGACCAACAACTAAATCATAAATCATTCATTCCATCTCTTCTTTTTCACTTGCTATAATTTAATAGGATTCTAAAATTTGATCCTCAAAATCTCCAAACACTTCCATCCTTAACATGAATTATTTAACACTTGCCGACCTCAACTTCTTCGATTATGAAGGTTTTAAGCATTACTTGGTCCTCCATCCAACCTTGCGAGATTTTAAATCATCAGCTAAAAATCAACCATCTTAGGGTCCCAAATCAAATCTCGAATAATCCTTCCGACCTATCAAAATATTAACATCCTCTTAGTAATTCCCATCCTTTAATAGACTCTCAAAACTTATATTACCGCAATCTTGAAGTATTCTCGTACTCGATGCTCCAAATTCCACTTAATGGCAACATAGAGTTAAATACATCAAGGCTTAACTCATTATGTTTTTCCGAACATTGCTCAAAATTCACACTTATGAGTCTACAGATTCATCAAATATCACTATCCATACTTACTATCTCCTAAACCACAAGGAGATTGGTCACTTATGAACAAAATATATAGTCTCACTCCTATACTCGTCATGAGATTCATACTTAATAATCCAAGTTGCGAATCCAGTCTAATTCGAATGCTCGACTTCATCCCTCAAGGTATCGACTATTTCTCAAAGCGTATTTTATCTAACCAAGGGAGTATTTACTCCTAATGTGCAACGCGCCCTTAACTTCAATACCAGTCTCTTTCATTGACACCTAATCACCAAATGTTATTCCGAATGGAAGCCTTATCTTCTCACAATTCCATGATGTTCACATCTCTTGACAGTTGTCAAACTTCATCCAGTTTCATCTTGAAATCTACCAGGAAAACATCTAATACTTTTCTTAACAAAAGTCCTCAACTTAGATCTTCACTTGAAATCCCTTATTAGTCTAATGTTAATCCATCCATACTCATCATCTTCGAGTTTAAACCAACACATAGCTTCTGTGTCCTTGGGACCATTTTATAAATTCCATGTCGTCATGATTTGCTTCAACTCTGTCTGACAATCCGTCATCTCGAAGATCTTTTCCACTTCTTGAATCCACTAGTCAACTCTTTTCCTGAGTCCTCATCACCCTTGAACTTTTGAGGATGGTAGCGATGAAAGTATTCTAACCCTCTTAATCTTAAGAGCACAGATCTCTCTTTTCCTCTTCTCCAGATCCCGTAGAGTCTTTGCAGCAGCTCGTGCAACAACAAAACCTCCATATTATTTGTAGCTCCAACCATTTGATCATCCCTACTGACGTTCATCCTTGTAACGTCGTTCCCTCTTGGAGGTAGTGTTTCCGAAAAACCAACATCAAGAAGAAGTGTTAACACCACTTCGAATAATTCCAAAACTAAGTTTCGAATATATCAACACATAATAACTACCCCTGATCTGACAACTCAGACCAATTACCCCGACGCATGATCAGATAATGACTCGCAACCTACAGGTTGACTTACAATCTATAACCAAAGGTTCCACAGCCCCCAAAGAAAACCAAACCAAAGCTCTGATACCACAATGTAACACCCCGTTTTTCAAAGCGAGGGTGTATTTTTTTTTCAAAAGAAATTAAAATAAAACAGAGAAATAAATGAGGTAATACATTTGGATAAATAATTAAGTCATTATAATTTACAAGCAGCGGAAAAAGTTCTCAAAATATGAATTCAAAATATTTACATATCAAAAGTGGTACAGTCTTCCAGTTTAAAAATAAAGGCAACCCAAAAGAAAGACATATGTTCCCTCTATCAACCTAGTCTGATCATTCAACAAAACAACTAAACACCCTGAGTGATCTCCACATGCCTTGTAAGATCCTCCTAACATAGCTCCAGTCAAGCATTCCCATCTACATCCCCATCCGTAGGGTACGAACACGTAGGATTGTCCTGACTCTCATCTGAGGGCAAAGCCCAGATTTCCACAATAGTTGTAAAGGGTCACCAGCCGAAATTAACAGTTAACACATAACATTTAAGTTTTTAAATGCACAAAATACCTTTTCAACTTAGCATGCACCTTAAAAGAGTTTCCATATGCTAAAAATTCATAAACAAGGTTGAAAAATAAAGTTTTTAACAAAAACAACACTGCTGTATTCGAATACAACATCTTTGTATTCGAATACAAGGCCATTTCAGCATTCAGCAGCAAAACAGCATGTCTGTATTCGACTACAACAGTCTGAATTCGACTACACAGCAAGTCAGTGGCAAAACAACATGTCTGTATTCGACTACAACAGTCTGTATTCGACTACGCAGCAAGTCAGTGGCAAAACAGTATGTCTGTATTCGAATACAGTCTGCTGTATTCGAATACACATCAGACAGCATCAGAAAAACAGCAAAATTCAGCATTTTTCAGCTTTTCAAAAGGTTTTGAAATCAATCAACACTTACCCACAAATCCAAACAATCAAACTTAGCAATTATAACGCAATCACCACGACCTCTTGAGTTTCGAAACAGTTTTGCAATCAATCACACTTACACAAACTCCAAAACAAATCACTTAGCGATTATAACACAATTACCACGACATTTTAAGTTTCGAAATGGTTTTGTAGTCAAACACGCTTTCACACAATTCCAAACATAACTCTTAGTACAATCAACACAATCACCATTTGAATCAAACACACTGACACATAGTTTCAAAACATAACATTTAACGGTTTCAACGCAATACCCACACAGACAAGATGAACCAACAAATCACATGGCATCACCTTGACTTGACAATCCCAACGCGGACAAGATGAACCAATAAATCACATGGCATCACCTTGACTCGACAATCCCAACACAGACAAAATGAACCAACAAATCACATGGCATCACTTTGACCTGACAATCCCAACGCATACCAGATGAACCAACAAATCACATGGCATCACCTTGGCGCGACAATCTCAACACAGACAAAATGAACCAACAAATCACATGGCATCACTTTGACCTGACAATCCCAACGCATACCAGATGAACCAACAAATCACATGGCATCACCTTGGCGCGACAATCTCAACACAGACAAAATGAACCAACAAATCACATGGCATCACTTTGACCACACAATCCCAACGCATACCAGATGAACCAACAAATCACATGGCATCACCTTGGCGCGACAATCTCAACACAGACAAAATGAACCAACAAATCACATGGCATCACCTTGTCGCGACAATCTCAACACAGACAAAATGAACCAACAAATCACATGGCATCACTTTGACCTGACAATTCATTTCTCTACAAAATCATTTTTACGACAACATTAAGTAAACGCAGATATTAAGAGATTCCCCATTCTTAATACTCATTTAACTTAATGATTTTCACAAACAAACACACATTAAGCAAACAGAAATATTAAGAGATTCCCCATTCTTAATACTCTTTTAACTCCAACGATTTTCAAAACAAACATTAAGTAAACAAGACATTAAGAGATTCCCCATTCTTAATTCTTATTTAACTTAAACGATTTTCCAAAACAAACACACATTAAGTCAATAAGACATTAAGAGATTCCCCATTCTTAATACTCGTTTAACTTAATGGTTTTCAAATTCCACACAATACAAACTCAAACATACTTTCACATTCAATCCATAATTCACACCAAATCATTTTTCCACACAAACCACACAAAGCACATCTCAAATTCTATAATATATCAACTGTGAACACGTCGAATATGACGATACAAATCAACACAATCCATCACTCAAACCCAACAATTTCATTTACTCAAAATCATACATAAATAAGGAAAGTTCATTTTCCATGAAACATTCATCAATATAACCAAAACCTAACTCTAAGATTTTACCCATACAGCCTTAGATACATTTTCCCAAATCAATGCTCCAACCCTAACAAAATTCTTTTCCACACAACCACAGATAAGTCCCTAAATGCAGACTAAAAGTTTGGAAGGAGCCCTTACCTTATCGTTAGCTTTAACGTCGATTTACGGCACCGCGATCAATTCCGATAAAAACTTTGCTTGCGACGTCGCTTCCAAAATTAGCTCACTAGCACCGTAGTGTAGTGGTGAGCAACTTTCCCTTCTATCCCTTCGCGAAACGAAGCTTGGATCTAAAAGAAACGGCGAGATTTGTGTTTGACGGTTTTGAAATCCCTAAACCGTTTTTCTTAGTTTTCGGATTAAAGAGGAAGAGTAAAGTTGAGAAATCCTTGTCCTATCACCCACTAAGCCTTGGGTTTCTATTCTTGAGTAAAAGGAAGCAAAGAAAATGAAAATGGAAGAAGGAGGAAGAAGGAAGAAAGAAGAAGGAGGCTTGCACGCGCGAGGCAGGGAGGCGTTTACATTCCTCTGTTTCCTTTCCTTTTCAGCGTATACATATATATATATATATATATATATATATATATATATATGCAACTTATATATATTTATATTTATGTATATATATATATATATATATATATATATATTAATTAAACCAAAACAATATCTAAATAGCTAGATATTTTAGATATTTATAGAATCATCATTTCCACAATACCTCCCGTCACTTCCCAAACCATTTTGATAAAAATATCTATTCTCGTCGCAACTCAATTGACAGATAAAATTTTCTGCAACCCGAGATATTTTTAACAAAATTGTCCGGTATTAAATTCTTTGTAACGTAATCAAATTATTCTCCGACAAATAATTTTAATCCAATCTCCGAAAATATATTTTTGGCATTTAACTCACTAAATACCAAAAACTGGGCTAACAGCCTAAGAAACTTAACACAAAACACCCTAAAATTGTATAATTTAGGATTTAAAATTAAGGGTCTTACAATATATATACAATAAAAGAAAATGGAGGTTTGAAAACAACAAAAATTGTCAGGACTTTCTCTAGATTCTAGATAAATCTACAAAAATTAAGTTCATTACTTACACATAGCAACAAGTTAGGGAGGACAAAGATATTTATGTAACTTAGTAAGCAGCAACATTTATGGTTGAATATGCTTCTTGAATCACTAGTTAGGGAGCTGATTAACTCTAATGAAGGAATAAGCAAAATTTATATTAATAGGTAGGGGTACTGCTCTAACTTAAATTGTGTCATGATTGATCTGAAGTTATGGTGTATTTATACTCCATAAACATCTCTTTAGATTCGTGGCCATTGATCCAAGAGGTTTGATGAACAAATACAATGATTTGGAGTCATTTCAGATCTAAAAAATTGTATTGCTTCCAGTTGTATTCGAATACAGGATGTATGTATTCGAATACACCTCTGTGTAATGTTTATATTTATTCAAAATTTACACCTTGTATTCGAATACACAGTCATGTAGTCGAATACAGATTTGTCATTTTTGCCACTCACTTGTTGTTTGTATTTGACAACAGTAGGCCGTAGTCGAATACAGATTCGAAAGTTTAACTACTAACTTGTTGTTTGTATTCGACTACAGCAGGTCGCAGTCGAATACAGATGTGAAGCTTTTGCTTCTGACTTAATATTTGTATTCGAATACACTATGTTGTATTCGAATACAACTTTGTATTTTGTCCAAAATATTAGTTTTAAGATTTTCATAATGTAATTTTGACTTTTGAAAATACTTTATATGCATATGCAAATATGAATGGTTCTCAAGTATTTGAGCTATTGGTTGTATCATTTACCTTTACATTTAAACATCTAATATGTTTGAATTTAAAGTTTATCAAAGAGATTTGAACTTCTTTTTTAGCTTGTTGCCTTGATCATAATCGTATGTCTTTGTCTTCATCAAAAATATATATTTTACATTCTCCCTCTTTTTGATTATGACATAACGTTGTGGTTGTTTTTTTGGAGAAGTTGCATCATACTAATCATTGCTCCCTCGTAAGTTATGCGTAGTCCATGTTGATCTTGAATGTACGTGATCAATTTGAAAACTTGTTTGAATACCTACAAAGGTTTCTAAGGAAACAACAATACCAAACTTTTCCCCCTTTTGACATGATCAAAAAGATAGAAACATACAATTTCAAGCATATAAATACTAATAAAGGGAAAGCACCACACAAATGGTAAACAAAGGAGGATTACATAGATAAAATGAAAACATGTTCAACTTAGTAAATCACAGAAGAGAGATATAATAAAGAAGTTTGTAATGATAACATCATAAAGTATTACACAAAACAAACTACAAAGCAGTACAGATACCAAACTACAAAGTAGTACAAATAAATTCCTAGTATCGAACTACATGTCGACATCTGGCGGGAGGTGAAAATGATCGAGCTTATCAGATAAACTACTAAAGTCTCAAGATAAGGCTTCATGGTTGTGAGCAATAGTAGTTTCGATGGTTTGAAAGCGAGTGTCGATGGAAGTGGTCAGAGTTTGGAATTGGGCGGTGATAAAGATTTGTAAGGAGTCAAGTATGTTCATGACCAAGCGATTTGAGAAATGATCATCATTTGAGGCTATTTCCTCACCATCTTCATCAGATTGGGCAGCAGCATTGGAGGGGCCAGCACTGTCCTCTTGAGCGGCAGCAGATGATTGGCCAAGGTCACTTTTATGCACAAAAGACTAAAGCTGCTCCAACAAGTTTTCCTTTGTGGGTGTATACATGACTTCTTTAGAGGAGTCCACCCAAAAATATTCCAAAATCCGAGAGACTTCTTTAGCATATGATAAACCAATTGCTTCTTTTGACACAAACATTACAGATTTAACAAAGTATGCCTAGTTTAGTGGACATCCTTCATACATAAAGTACATGAGTTGTAATTCAAACTCTGAAATTTGGGAGTAATTGTCAGCCTTCGGAATCAAAATGTAACTTAAAAAATAATGCAGAATAGGTGATTTCTATTATGTGCTAGTTTTATAAATCTTAGATTACATGAGCGATATAAATAATAAATATTATATTTTATTATTTGATATATTTTTAAAAAATAATAGTATTTTAGTGTAATATATATATTTTAAAGAAAAATATTTTATATGATTTTGCATGAATCTACGTATACCCAATTAATGTAATACTTTTAGGTGCGCTTGACTGATGTTAAGTATGCACGTAGTTATATTTCAATTATTTATAACTATTTTCTATTTTTAGTTATTTTTTTATAAATAATTATCTTGAGATAGTAGTGATATTGTGTTTGATTTGCTTTATTTTTATATATTTGTTATGACATTGTGATTTTATATATATTTATAAAGATTTAGTAATTAATATAAAGTGTTGATGTTATATTTATTTATTTTATAATTTGGACTATTCTCTAATGATGCTAATATTTTAATTTGAGTATTTGAAAAAAAACAAATATTATTATAGGGATTATTTTAAATATGATATTTTTGGTTATTAATGTATTTTAAAAGATTAATTATTTTTAATTATAAATTATTAGTTTTGAAATAGTAATAATGCTTTATTAATGAAATTGTGTTTTTTAAAAAATAAAATAATATAAAACTAGTAAAATCTAAAATGAGACCAATGGGTTTGATTCATGTATTAACCCTAATTGTTAATAAAATAAAACAAAACAAAAATGGAAGGGAGTTGGAAGGGCAGTCGTAAAACCAAAGAGAAAACACAACAATAACTCTATCGTTTGACACCGGTGATCGATAATTGTTCCCGAAAACTTTCTCCATTTTCGCCCAAATTTGAGTATGTTATTTTATTCATTTAACTCGTCAATTAAACATAATTTTCCAGATTTTTAACAACCTCAATTTCTCTCTAAAATACCTGACTTCGTCGTTTGTAAAATTCGTTATTTTGCACCGTTCTCCTTTACCGTTAGTCCGATTTGAGTGAAACCAACACCAAAATGACCGTGTGAAAAGTGGCTATATTATCCACTGATTAGGTTTCTGATATATGGTAATTTTCCTTGACCGAATTTCGAATTTGGTTTTTAGAGTATCTTCTCATAATTTATTTTTAACGTTTACCCTTAAACTGTCGAGTTAGATCGATTGAAGGACAATGAGTCAATGAACAAAGGTTGTTTTCTCGTGGAGTCGTATTCTTGTGTGAAAGCGTAAAAATAAGGTAAGAGGTGAGATAATGTTTGAATTCATGAGTATAATATAATTTGAGATGAACGGGAAAACCGTATTTCCCAACGATTCATTCGGGGCTCGCTACGTACGGCAGTAGCCCTCTGAGTGATAAATTAATTAATGTTAAAATATGGGAATTGTGAGATTAAAATATGGAATATAAATATTTATAAGTTTTTGGTTGATTTAACTTCGTTAAATGTGTGGTATTGGATGTTACTGTGATGTTTGATTTATTTTTATTAAATGTGTGATATTTGATATTATTGTGATATTAGTTGTTGACTGAATTTTATGTATATGTTTGATTAGACGTGTTTATGTGATGTGATGATAAAAAGTGAATTTACTTATATACGTTTATGTGATTATGATGATGTATAATTAATAATAACGATGTTATAAATTTGTGACAAGCCTATGTGATGATGTATGCTTGATGATAGTGATGCTATAAATTTGTGATGAGTTTATGTGATGAGATATGATTAATGATAGTGATGTTGTGAATTTGTGATGAGAATATTGAAGTAACCTCATAGTTGGTGAAATAATTGTGATTTCAATTTGTTTTTTAGATGATGGTTCTTAATGGAGTATCATAGGCCAATGAGGCAAGAAAATAAATATTGAGAAATTGTGAAGTTAAGATTATTTTGTCATCATATAGATAGGGCCTGACAAGCCTAGAGATTCCAGGGAAGTACAACTGAATGAGTCTGATCGTCGTGGTCTGTTGTTGAGCCTTAAGGCAAGATTGTTAGACCTTGGAGGTATTCAGGTGGGGAATTCCTAGGTGACTTTGAGGTAGCACTCCAAATGTCGGGAGCTACCATGCAACACACGTTTACCTCGACTGTCACGTATATGTGTCTCGGGTTGAGTTGAGGGGATCAATGAGGACAGGGCCAATTTGAATTGTTCGTCCATCGGGATGGTGGCATAGTATCAAGCCTCTTATCTAAGGGCTTCAGAGTTAGAATGGTACCACATTGTGTAGTAGAGTCTAAGCTCATGCATAGCATTGCATTTTATTGTAATTGTTTTGTTGTTATTAATATGTATCGTGTGTTGTGATAATTTCTCTTAGACAGTTTGATGTTACAGTGAAATCTATTGATTTTCCTCGAGTGATTTTGACCTTTGAATGTGATATTTTCTTGATGGAATATTTGTGTAATGATACAGTCAAATTATGATTGTTTGCGTGTTCTTCTTACTTGTATTATACTGTCATCATGATTTCGAAACTCACCTCCTTCGTTGTTTGTGTTTGATTGGTTGTGCCCTACGTTTGCGAAATCGCAGTTATTACAAGTTAATGAGTCTTGAAGTTTAAGTTTGGGAGGAACTCCACTCTGATAGGTGATAATGGGAATAAGGGTTTTAATTTGTATTTTACTTATTTAATTTGAATCGAATTTTTGTATGAAAACCTTAGAAGTGCTAGTAAGTTTTTAGAATTAAATCAAGTAATTATACTTAAATCAAGCTTATCGAGATTGTACTATTTTAATGGATAAAATAAGTTTAAAGTGTTTTTATTTTTATTTTTGAGAAACGTGATATCCTAAATTAAATATAAAGTTTTTATTTTCTTGGAAATATATTTTTATTTATCCGCTGCAAATTTTATAGGAATATGATATAAATTATTTTATATAAATATATAATATATATATATATATATATATATATATATATATTATTTTGGGATTTAGAGTGTCACAGAATGCATCCGAGATCAATTCCATAGTCATGTAATTGTTGTTTGAGCCAGAGAATCTGTGTGCAACAACTTCCTGTTGCTATGTATTCAGCTTCAGCAGTGCTAAGGGCAACACAAGCTTGCTTTTTGCAGGACCATGATACTAATGCATTTCCTAAGATATGGCCAGTGTCGCTTGTGCTTTTACGATCCGTTTTGCATCATACATAATCTGAATCAGAATATCCAACTAGACTACATATGCTACCCTTTGGATACTATAGGCCTACATTGGTTGTTCCTTTCAAATATTTCATAATTCTTTTTACTGCTACAAGATGTGATTCTTTAGGATCCGCCTGAAATCTTGCACACAAACAGACACTAAACATAATATATGGTCGGCTGGGCGTTAGATATAATAAAGATCCAACATACCTCGATATTTTGATATGTCGATTGAAAAATCTGATTCATCTTTATCAACATAGGTTCTGAAGCCTATTGGAGTCGCACTTTCCTTGCAGTTTTCCATTTCAAATCTTTTGAGTAATTCATTGCAATACTTTGCTTGGTTTATGAAGATTCCATGCTTGAGTTGCTTGATGTGAAGGCCAAGAAAATAGTTTAATTTTCCCATCATAGACATTTCAAATTCTCCTTCCATTATGAAGAGAATTCTTCACATATATGTCATTTTTTGTTGATCCAAATATTATATCATCAATGTAGACTTGGACCAATAAGGTGTGATCATTATCTCTTTTAACAAATAATGTCTTATTGACTTTCCCTTTTTCAAATCCTCGTTCATATAGGAAGGTGCTTAATCTAACATACCAAGCTCTTAGAGCTTGTTTTAGACCATAGAAAGCCTTTTTTAATTTGAACACATGTGAGGGATTTTTGGAGTCTTCAAAGCCAGGTGGCTATTTGACATATACTTCTTCATTAATGTATCCATTGAGAAAGGCACTCTTCACATCCATTTGAAATAGTTCAAAGTTCATAGAACAAGCATAAGCAAGTAGTAAACGTATTGCTTCTAATCTAGCTACTGGAGCAAATGATTCGTCAAAGTCAATCCCTTCTTCTTGATTGTATCCTTAAGCGACCAATCTTGCTTTGTTGCGGACAACCATACCATTCTCATCAAGTTTATTTTTAAACACCCATTTTGTACCAATGATGTGTTTATTTCTAGGATTAGGAACAAGTTTCCATACTTTACTTCTTTCAAATTGGTTGAGTTCTTCTTGCATGGCAAGTATCCATTGATCATCTTTAAGTGTGTCACCAATTTTGGAGGGTTCGATTTGAGAAACAAATGCCATGTTCAAGCAAGCATCTTGTAGTTTTAGCCTTGTTGTGACTCCTTTGTTGATATCACCTATGATGTTATCAATTGGGTGATATCTATGGGTTCTCCATTCTTTAAGAAGATTATTATTTTGTTTTTCAATGTTGACTTCACTTTCTTGACTTGGTTATTCAATTTGATGTTCTTTGCTTGTATCATTGCTTTCAAAATCATAATCATCATTATCATAAGAAAGAATATTGTCCTCTTTCATGGGGTTAGTTTCATCAAAAATTACATGCATTAATTCTTCGACTAATAAAGTTCTTTTATTGAAGATTCTAAAAGCA
This sequence comes from Cicer pinnatifidum, assembly GCA_037974775.1. Lineage (NCBI taxonomy): Eukaryota > Viridiplantae > Streptophyta > Magnoliopsida > Fabales > Fabaceae > Cicer > Cicer pinnatifidum. The sequence goes on from JBBPBR010000008.1 coordinate 35,271,130, forward strand.
TTACTAGATAAAGAGTAACCAATAAAGATACCTTCATCCGCTATTTCATCAAATTTTCCAAGGGTGTCTTTACCGTTCTTTAGCAAGAAACACTTACATCCAAAAATGTGGAAGTGAGAGATATTGGGCTTTTTTCCTTTGTAGAGTTCATACGGAGTTTTCTTAAGAATCGGCCGAATGATTACTCGGTTGAAAACATAGCATGTTGTCTTTACAGCATCTGTCCAAAAATATTTTGGTAGGCTTGAGCCGCATAGCATAGTCCTTGCGAGCTCTACCAAAGATCTGTTCTTTCTCACAACAACCCCATTTTGTTGTGGTGTTCTAGGTGCAGAAAAATTGTGGAAAATTCCATTTTCTTCACAAAATTCGTTAAAGAAGGTATTTTGAAATTCTCATCCATGATCACTTCTAATTGATACAATTTTGGATCATTATTCATTTTGGACTAGCTTGGCATAGTTTTTAAATGCTTTAAAAGCTTCATTTTTACTTGCCAAAAATAAGGTCCAAGTGAACCTTGAGTAATCATCAACAATTACTAGTCCATATGAGTTTCCACCAAGACTTTTGGTTCTTGATTGTCCAAACAAGTCCATATGTATTAACTGAAGTGGTCTTGAAGTTGAAATAACATTTTTAGGTTTGAAATAACATTTTTAGTCGAATATAGGATGTATGTATTGTGTTCAAGCTTGGTTTATCAAATTTTGAGTATCCAAGACCACTTTTGTCGTTTGAGTATCTTTGCATATTTAAAACATTTTCCAATCCTATTTGTCCCTTTTCATATCATTCAATCACTCTATTTAATTGAGCAATCTTGAAGGAGAGGGAATCACATTTATTGCATGTAAAACTATGTTTTAGTTTTTCAGAATTCTTTTCCATAATGTCAACTTTTTCTTGAAGACTTGAGATTTGTCTCTTTTGTGTTGACACTAGTTTGAGCAGATTTTTACATTCAACAAGTAGTTCTTTAATGGCGTTATGAGCATCATTATATTCTATAATCAATTCACTATTAGTTTTATTATGATGAGGGGAGTCTATGTTACTAACCTTTTCTTCAACATCTGATTGATGCGAAGTCATCAATGCAACATTAGCGCATTCTTCACTTTTTGTTTCTAAAGATGAACTCACTTTGTTGTCTTCCCAAGCTAGGTATGCCTTCTTGAAGTCTTTCTTTTTTATGGCATTCTTCTTAACAAGGTTTGGACAATCTGCCTTGATATGTCCTTGTTTTCCGCATTCAAAGCAAGTGAAGTTTTGATTTGAAGTAGAACTATCTTTCTTTCTGAAACTTTTCTTTTTGAAAGTTCTGTCACTTTTAAGAAACTTTCCAAATTTCTTAACAAGGAAAGTAATGTTTTCATCTTCATTTGAATTTTCGTCTTTGATTGGTTCTCTTGATTCGGTATTTAGTGCAATGTTTTTGGTCTACTTTTCTTGACTTTCATTTTGTTCTAACCTTCCAAGTTCGATTTCGTGTTCTTGAAGTTTTCCAAATAATGCAGAAAGAGACATTTTGGATAGGCTTTTCTTTTCGGAGATTGTTGTCACTTTTGATTGCCAGGCCCTTGTTAATGATCTTAATACTTTTAGATTTAATTCATCATTGGTGAATATTTTTCCAAGTGCCGACAAGTGATTGGTTAAGTGGGAGAACCTCTTCTGTAGGTCTAAGATAGATTCTCCCGGGGTGTATTCGAAATGATTCATATTCTTGTGATAGTGTATTGACTGTAAATCTTTTTACCTCAATGGTGCCTTCATGAGTTACTTCCAGTGTATCCCATATTTCTTTGGTTGTTTTACAGTGAGATATACAGAAAAAATTCATCCATTCCTAGTGCTGATTGTAGCATATTTTTAGCCTTCTTATCGAACAACACTTTTCTTTTATCATCATCAGTCCAAGAATTTTTAATCTTTATTTCTTCTTTGTTGTTGATGACTGTTTTTGGAATGTGAGGACCATTTTCAACTACATCCCATATGACGTCTCCTTGTGCTTCAAGATACACTTGCATACTTATCTTCCAAAAATCATAGTGCTCTCCAACAAAGCATGGTGGTTTGTTACTACTGCCACCGTCTCTGAAAATAGGTTGTGCGGAAGCCATGAGTAATGATCGAGGAGTAAGTTACTTTAACCTGCTCTGATGCCAATTGTAGGTACAAAGGTACGCCTAAGAGGGGGTGCATTAGGTGTTAGGAGATTTTCTTGTTTTCAGCGATATGGTAATTGAATTTTCTGTTGTAAGATAATAACTGATAATAAGTAAATGGCAGTAATTATATGAACACAACAGAATTATCCTGGTTCCCCTTATAACCAAGGGTACATCCAGTCCTCTTGCATACCGCAAGAGATTAATCCACTTATTGTCAGAAAATGTACAATTCCCACCCTAGGATTTCTGCTACACACTTCTAACAACACTTCTAAGATAACACACCACTATCTTAGAATAAGCTTCTTTAAGAAAGTACTACTTTCTTTTACAAATGATATAATATAATTTGGAATGCATATAATGATTTCAATCAAATAATACTTTCAATACTTTGAGAACCTTTCTGAATGATATGAAAATGAAATGCAAGTACTTGTGAAAAATCATAAATTTTGTTCAAAGTTGTTCAAGGTTTGATTGAAAGATTGTGTAATGATTGATCTGAAGTTATGGTGTATTATACTCCATAAACATCTCTTCAGATTCGTGGCCATTGATCTAAGAGGTTTGATGAACAAATACAATGATCTGGAGCCATTTCAGATCTGAAAAATTGTATTGCTTCTAGTTGTATTAAAATACAGGATGTATGTATTCGAATACATCTTTGTGTAACGTTTAGATTTATTCAAAATTTACACCTTGTATTCGAATACACAGTCATGTAGTCGAAAACATATTTGTCATTTTTGCCACTGACTTGTTGTTTGTATTCGACTATAGCAGGTCGTAGTCGAATACAGATTCGAAAGTTTAGCTACTGACTTGTTGTTTGTATTCGACTACAGCAGGTCGTAGTCGAATACAGATGTGAAGCTTTTGCTTCTGACTTAACATCTGTATTCGAATACACTATGTTGTATTCGAATACAACTTTGTATTTTGTCAAAAATATTAGTTTTAAGACTTTGTTAATGTAATTTTGACTTTTGAGAATACTTTATGAGTATGTAAATTTGAATGGTTCTCATGTATTTGAGCTATTGGTTGTATCATTTACCTTTACATTTAAACATCCAATATGTTTGAATTTAAAGTTTATCAAAGATATTTGAACTTCTTTTTGAGTTTGTTGTCTTGATCATAATCGTTGTTCTTTGTCTTCATCAAAAGCATGTATTTTACAGATGTTATGTTATGCAATTGTCACAAGTTCTTTCTAATTTGACACTGATATTTTTCTATTCTACAACTTTTATTTTTCTTCTAATTTGCATTATATGTGTGTAGAAGAAGAAATATTCATGCTGCTGAAACTACCAATAAATCCTCATGGTGCAACAATATTTCCTTCCTTTGATTAATGTCGAAATTTAATTAAGTTGATCATGATGTAATTTATACTTAAGGATGTAATTTGTATTGATTGTGTTGTCATGTGACTGTGACTTATGTTGCTGATGAATTTGTGATTTATCATTAGCCTTAGACTTTACGTTGCTAATTGCAAATGCTATGTGCTTGAGAACGATGATACAACAAAACTTTGATTGATTGTTAAACAAAATTGTGGTTTAGAAAAATTGAAAATATAAAACAAGTGTGATGTATGATTGGCAGGTCAGGTCAGTTTTTAAAAACAAAAACAGTCCAATAAAGTCAAACCCGTTTTTACCCACCCACCCACAACCAACACCCGATGACCCGAACCCGAATAAAAAAATAGACGAAATTGGACTAATAAATAACACTCGTGGATTGGGTCGATTTAACACTTTTGGCCCAAAACCGCCTGATGTTCATCCCTAGTAGATTGTATCATATAGTTTTATATGTGTAGATCTTCATTGCATAATATAGATCTGGTATGTGTATACAGACTAAAATTTATTTTACCGATTTTATGATTAGAACAAGATCTCCAAAACTTTTAAGATGAATCAAATACATAAATTTTTGTAGACCAAATTATAATCTAGATGTCTATTATAAAAAAAAACAGAGGGAATAATTTATAAAAAAAATTACAAAGACAACTACTATAATTATAAAATAAAATTAAAATTTCAACTTAAATTCCAACTAAATTTTAATTATTAAAAATATATATCAAAATTTGATCTACTACCTGTCTCCAATATATTTTGTAAATTTACAACTTAATTTCTTATATGCAATACAATATTATATTTTTTATTTATGATTAGATCAGGATCTCCAAAATCTTTAAGATAAACCAAATACACAAATTTTTGTAGACCAAATTATAATTCATATGTCTATTATAAAAAAATCGAAGGAAATAATTTATAAAAAAATTTACAAAAACAACTACTATAATTATAAAATAAAATTAATTTTCCAACCTAAATTCCAACTAAATTTTAATTATTAAAAATATAAATAAAAAATTGATCTACTACCTATCTCCAATATATTTTTGTAAATTTACAACTTAATTTCTTATATGCAATACAATATTATATTTTTTATTTATATATTAAAATTTTAAAATTTCGACCACCTTAATATTTTTGTTCAAGATCCACCACTAAACTTACCAACAACATGAATGCTTGAAAATAAATAAAAACAAAAAGTGAGACACTGAGAAGAAAATTAAAAAAATAAGAAAAAACTGAAAAATAGGTGTATAAACTTTTGTTATATAATATAGTTTCAACATCTCTCTAAATCTCTAATCTTAATTTTACTCATGATTGATTTAGTTTC
>JBBPBR010000008.1:35284561-35330286 GCA_037974775.1 Cicer pinnatifidum
TCAAAAAATATAAAAATAATATAATTATTAATGAACTTTTAATTCAAATCATTACGAAAATAGAAAGAAAAAATGGAGATATATTATAAATCAAAGAGTTATTGAGTGGAGATACAATCACATAATATCTTTAATTAGTAATTTAATCTTATGCGTTAATTAAATTCAATGGTTATTGTAACATCTTAATTTTTTGTATATTTTTTTTTTATTTTGAACAAAATATATAATTTCCCATGTAATTTCAAACAAACAAACAAATAATCCATTATTAATTTAAACTCCATCAGTATCTCAATTAGATACTTAATACTCAAATTATAAGGTTCAGAAATGTAGTAACGAAATAATAATTGGCATAGATTAGAGTTCAACATAAATAAATTTCCTAAAGCTGACCACTACTACTCTTAGGATTAAATGAGATGTTCCATCTATTCTTCTGAAAACTTTCCCGATTGTGCAAGTAGATTAGGAATGTCATCTGTCTAAAAGTAAGGGTCGTCTCCAAAATGCTTACCAATAAATAATAAATAATAAATAAATAAATAAAAATAAATAAAACAGTACAATACCTACATAATTATTGACATTATTCCATTCAAATTGACACGTATACAGTAACAATTAAAAGATAACAGTACAATGTTTACGTAATTAATAACATTAGTTCATCCAAACAACAATGAGGAGGTACACTGAAAATACAAATATAATATTATGATATTTGTATAATTAATAATAATAATTAATCCATACAATATTAAGGCATCTACATCATTAATAACTAAGGGGTATAGTAATAATAACAATACATCATGTTAATTCACTCAAAATGACAAGCAGAAACAAGTAATGATATAATAACATTAATTCACCCCAACGACAACCACAAAGCACATTGAAAATACAAATATAATATTATGATATCTATTAATCCATACAAACAATCTTACAATAGCATACCACGATATCTACATCATTAATAATATTAATTCACCCAAACAATTAAGAGGTACAGTAATAAAACAAGTACAATATCACATAATAATTCACCCCAAAATTACCAGCAGATACATTTATGAGTATAATATTCACATCATTACTAACATTCATTATTAACATTGTCATTCATTATTAACATTACCTCATCCGAACGAACACATACAATCGTATACAAATTTATCAGTATAATATACATCTCATTAATAACATTATTTCAACAAATTATCAGGAGGTATAATGCATCATTTACCTTTATAAAACAACAATAACATTTAATTCAATGCATAATCAAATAGACCTTATGACTTAATCTATATGCCAATGTAATGATTCCGAAATATCGTCTCTCCCACAAGGGTTTAGTGGGTACTTCCAAGCAACACCACCAACTCAAAATCCCCGCAAGGATATGTGGGCTCCAACCAATTATGGACGCACCACCACACGACTATGAATGAATGCATGAATATGAATGCACGAATGTGGATCCTTTAATAAATTATTAATATAATGTGATACTAACTTATTAATGACATTTCACATATAACATTTATTATTCACACCTTGAATATGTTCAATACAACTATTATAACAACGTATCACATTACATTTATTTCTTACACTTTGAATATGTTCAACAAAACCATTATAACAACATATCACATAATATTTATTTTCCATACTTTGAATATGTTCTACATAACCATGAATATAACATGTCACACCATATTTATTTTCCAAAATTTGATAAAAGCATTTCAACATAGTATATATTTAATCTCACAATTTCTAAAATAAATACAATCATACATTCCAAAATAAATACAATCATACGTATAAATATATAATTGGAGTGATGCCCTTACCGATATGAGTGTCGTTATTAAAATTCTCGCGCAGTAGTCTTTGCTCCAATTGTGCTACCCTTGATGGGATGAATCACTAACTTCTTCTTGAATTCCTTCTTTTTTCTCTCTTAAACTCTTTTTTTCTATATAGCAGAGCAATTTTGGATGGACGACGTCGGTTTTATTTTTTCCTTTTTATCAGTAGAAATTGAGAACGTTAAGTCAGGAGTGGGGAGGAGTGGGGAGGAGTGGGGAAGAGTGGGGAAAGTTAAGCCGAAAGTGGGTAACGTGGCATTTTCACGTAAGCCATTTATTTTTAACGGGTTGTCAAATGATGCTTTTATTATTATTATTATCATTATTATTATTATTGCCAAAAATTAAAATAATATCGTCAACGATTATCTCTACTCCTAATAAGGTAAAATATAAAATGACTAGGTGTTACAATTATTATTAAAAGTTCACGTTTCTCACAATAAAAAATCATCTTATTTATTATGGGATTTGTCAGAGTTATACGAAATGAATATAGTATGATTTGTTAAACATAATAAATGCACGAGTGTGCCAGATATTTGATGATTCGAGATCATTTCATCGAGATCAAATTAAAGAAGTTCATAAATTTTTTGTGGATTTTATTTTGGAATTAATTGAAGAAAATGACAATATTAATGTAAGTCTATTGAATATTGCTACATTGTGATTTGTAATTTTGTTAATGGACATCTAAACCGTTTTGTCAAAATCAATCGTAAATGGGAGAAATCTTCTTTACACTCTATATTTTGTATGAACATCTGATATTATATATTTTGGTTATTAGATGCTTATATAAAATTGTGGTTGCAAGTATAAAACTTTGATTTGAAATTTAATATGAAATATTAAAAAAAAAATTATTTTAACTCTATCTATTAAGTCAGTTGATCAAAAGATCCAACTTAAAAATATGATTTGTTGAACTGAATCTATGATGTTTAAGTTGGTTAAGTTGAATTAACTTAATAGGACGAACCTCTCTTGAGTCGGTTCATGAAATGGGTTAAAAAAATATATTTTTAAGTCGTTTGTTGTTAACACGAATACGAAACTGACTTAAAATGTAGATTTTAACTATTGATTATGATATATGGAGGGATTGACCAAGGCTTTTAGAAAGTCTTAGGTTATCTATATGTCATTTTCGTTTTCATTTAGAGTTTGTCTTCTCTGCATTTTTTTGTTACTAGTAACAGAGGTGATAATATACACTATACTTGAACATCTTGTTATCATTTATAGCTACCTTCTATCAATGTCTAAAAAGCACAGTTGCACCACAAGTTTCACAAATACGACATCATCCAATTCCACATACATTATACATGAACATCTTGTTATCATTTATAGCTACCTTCTATCAATGTCTAAAAAAACACAGTTGCACCAAAAGTTTCACAAATACGACATCATCCAATTCCACATGCACAAATTGATGCACTAGCTTCTAATACTAAACAAATAAAAAGTTATCCCTGATCGATTAGTACACTATAAGGGTGGACTCTACTCTGCATGCTTTGTCCAACATAATTAGTTCACTATTACTTGATATGCTTGCTTCCAAATAGACTATTAACTTACTTGATTTTCTTGTTAATTTTCTTAGTTTTCTTATCTATAATTATATATAAATAAACATAGCTTCGATAATTAATTAGTGGTTGTTTCTACAACAAATACATACATTTAAATTGCCTTTAATTTGCAGAATAATTTCTATATTTTTTATCATTCTTAAAATGTGATTAAGGTCATTTTACGATTGTATATTTTTTCGGAAGTAGTTTTCGATCTTAGTTGAATGAATGTTAATCGTTCGAGTGAAGAGTATGAAAAGGGAGTTAAGCAGTTTTTACAATTTTCTTTAAAAAAAACTTCCTAAAAGTAAAGGAAGACTTTATTGTCCTTGTGCTATTTGTTTGAATAAAAATACATTACATTTTGAGGACATACGAAATCGTTTTATTTGTTCAGGAATTGACCCGAATTATACCAAATGGATATGGCATGGTGATTCGTTAAACATGTAAAATGCGTCAAAAATACTGGAAGTTAATCCAGATATGAACGATTAACTAGCAGACATGATACATGATGTCTGAGATTGTGCACATGTATATGATAACTTGTGCAACAACAAAGAGACATTTTATCGGGGATGCACTAACTTCACATGGTTATTTGCGGTGTTGAGATTGTTCAACTTGAAAGCAAGAAATGGATGGAAAAATAAAAGCTTCATCGAATTACTTGAATTGTTGAAAGAAATGATACCATAAGGTAACATCGAATGGTAACTATGACGCAAATAAGATATTGTGTCCAATATTGGACATAAAGTATAGAAAAATACATGCATGTCCTAATGACTATCTATTGTATAGAAATAAATTTTATTGAAGGTCATTTTATGATTGTATATTTTTTCGGAAGTAGTTTTCGATCTTAGTTGAATGAATGTTAATCGTTCGAGTGAAGAGTATGAAAAGGGAGTTGAGCATTTTTTACAATTTTCTTTTAAAAAAACTTCCTAAAAGTAAAGGAAGAATCTATTTTCCTTGTGCTATTTGTTTGAATAAAAATACATTACATTTTGAGGAAATACGAAGTCATTTTATTTGTTCAGGAATTGACCCGAATTATACTAAATGGATATGGCATGGTGATTCGTTAAACATGTAAAATGCATCAAAAATAGTTGAAGTTAATCCAAATATGAACGATTAACTAGCGGACATGATACATGATGTCTGAGATTGTGCACATGTATATGATAACTGGTGCAACGACAAAGAGACATTTTATCGGGGATGCACTAACTTCACATGGTTATTTGAGGTGTTGAGATTGTTCAACTTGAAAGCAAGAAATGGATGAGAAAATAAAAGCTTCACTGAATTACTTGAACTGTTGAAAGAAATGCTACCATAAGGTAACATCGAATGGTAACTATGAGGCAAATAAGATATTGTGTCCAATGGACATGAAGTATAGGAAAATACATGCATCTCCTAATGACTATCTATTGTATAGAAATAAATTTGAAGAGTTGAATAAGTATCTTAGGTGTGGCCTATCACACTACAAAGTGAAGGATGGTGATTCCATTTGTGACAAAAGCATAGAAAGGCCTCATGTGAAGGTGTTATGGTATCTTCCAATAGTTCCAAGGTTCAAACACTTGTTTGACATAATGGTTCCTTAATTGTTCATTTAGCTATAGGAATTCCTAGATCTAGTCGTGAGGGAACATGTGGGGATAATGATATATGAGGCTTAAAATTTAAGAGCATGTGATGGGATGAAGTATTTCAAGCACACTTGTATATATTGAATAAAACTGATGTGGTTCAAACTTACTTTTCTACTCATAAAAGCATTGTCAAGGAAAAATACCTTAGAATGAATGAAAAATGGTTGTTGAATGAGCATAATAAGACTTTCTTAAAGTGATTTAAAGAAATCATTTCAACCAACAATACAACTTCTGATACATTAAAATGGCTAATAAATGAGCCCGAATTTGATGTCATAACTTTGACTTTGATGTTGAATGAGCATAATAAGACTTTCTTTGCGCTCCAGGCGCGTATTGACAGTGCTGAATGGCTGGAAATACGCTTCAGGCGCGTAGAGCGCGCTCCAGGCGCACAACATCTGCTGTCTGAAGTACTTTGCATATTTCACATCTTTCGAGTCTGAATTTGGTTCCGGTGTCTTCATAAAAGTTGTAGATATGGATCTTAGCTTTCATTAGCACTTATTTTGACTCCAATTGGACATCTACAACTCCATATATGGTTGCAATACTCCACATAGGTCATGTTGATTTCTAACCAAAATTCAGCCCTGCACTAAAACAAAGTAACAACGCAAAACTACGAAAAATCTCTACTTAATTAAGCAAATAAGAACATAAACATTTCATTAAATCAAATAACTAAAATCAACAAAATATATCAAATAACTCATTAAATTAACTAATGATTAAAGATAAATAAGACTAAAATCAATAAAAATTATGCATATGATGAAGAGTCATCACATGGTAACTGTAATATAAGCTTTTGTAAATACAATTTTTCCGGTGAATGTTGAAGGGCATTTAAAACTAATCTAGAATCTAGAGATTTAAATGGTGGGGATTTGAGTCACAAATCTCCTCTTGAGGCATGTACTTATCTTAATAAGGACATTTGGAATGTGTTTTGTAACACCTCGATTTTTAACAGCACGATGTATTTTTTTTTTCCAAAACAAATTCATAAAAATGAAGAAATAAATAAGGAAATACTTTTTGATAAATATTTAAGTCGTAACATAATGACAAAGTCAACAAATATTTACAAGCAGCGGAATAGTTTTTGAAATAAAAATCCAAAGTATTCAAACATCAAAATACACCGGGGATATGAGGCCTATCAGACATAGCTCATACCCTGGGGTATTCTCGGCAGACCTGTACAAAAGCATTGCCCTAAGAATTTTAACTCCCCCCATGCCACATCAAAAAGTGGTACATGGACCCATCAAATAAAATGTCAAGGTGATAATATTGGTATAAGTACAGTCTTCCAAATTAAAATAGATACATACAAAAAGAAAGACATCTAGTCCCTATACGTCCACCTAATCTGATCATACTACAAAAATTGTACAACTCGAGTGATCTTCACGTGCCCCGCAAGATCCTCCCAACACATCTCCAGTCAGGTGTTTCCAACTACCTTCCCATCTACAGGGTACTAACCGGTAGGATGGTCCTGGTTCTCATCTGAGGGCAAAACCCATATTTCCAAAATAGTTGTACAGGGTCACCAACCGTAATTAACAATTAACACATAACTTTTAAATTTCAAATGCATAAAATGACCTTTCAACCTAACATGCACCTTGAAAGGGTTTCCATATGTTAAACATGCATAATCAAAGTTGAAAAATTGAGTTTTAAACAAAACTGCATTGTTGAAAAATTGAGTTTTAAACAAGGCTGTTTTAGAAGTCAGTAGCAAAAACAGGATGCTTGTATTCGACTACAGCCTAAGTGTATTCGACTACGCAGCTTTTTCACAAGTCAATAGCTAAATCAGGATGCATGTATTCGACTACAGCCTTAGTGTATTCGACTACACAACTTTTTCACAAGTCAGTAGCTATATCAAGATGCTTGTATTCGACTACAAGCTCAATGTATTTGACTACCACATCAGAAAAATGCAGAATTCAGTTTTGAAACTTTTCAAAAAGGTTTCGCAATCAACCACACTTACACACAAATCCAAACAATCACACTTAGCAATTTGGGCATAATCACAACAACAACTTGAGTTTACACACGCAATCATAATATTAAATCAAACATGACTCACATGCCAAGCACCCTAATGAAATGCGTATATACCAAAATGCATGGACTTGGAATTCCAATGAAAACCCTTCTCGAAGGGCCATAAATCATAATTGTACCGCTTATCACACGCTGAAGTACTAAATTACTAAGGCGCCACCTATCACGGGTCAGCACGATTTACCAAAAATGTGTAGTCTATCGCGGACCTTACACGACACGACAATCCTCACAAGGAAAAGATGAACCAACAAATCACATGACATCATCTCGTGGCCCATCTGGTCACCACTATCACCATGGCCCATCCAGTCACCATGTACAATGAAATGCATGAGCATACTCTGACTCTATCCACGACAATCATTAACTAAATGTAGATATTAAAAGATTCTTCATTTTTAATACTCATTTAACTCTAACGATTTTTACGACAATCATTAAGTAAATGCAGATATTAAAATATTCCCAATTTTTAATACTCATTTAACTCTAACGATTTTCAAATTCCACACAGAGCATACTCAAACATTTATTTTCCACCACACACATCAAATTTAATCCACAACTTACATTAAATTCGATCAATTCAAAAACCACAAAATCCATACCAAATTCAATCATCAATCACCACAAATTTCCACAAAACTCAAACATAACATATGCCAAACTAATTTTCATAAACCACAACTCAAACACATCAAATTTATTTTCCTCAACAACATACATAGATTAATCAAATTCCTTTTCCACGAAAACACTCATCAATTTCACCAAAAACACAACTCCAAATTGTCACCCATAAAAGCATTAAATTCATTTTCCCCAAATCTACACTTTAAACCCAACAAATTTATTTTCCACATAACCACAGATAAGTCCCTAAATGCAAACTAAAAGTTTGGAAGAAGCTCTTACCTTAACGATAGCTCTAACACGTCATTACGGTATCGTAATTAATTTCGCTAAAATCTCCGCTCACGACGTCGCTTCCGAAGTTATTCAGAAAATGACACAATCCTTCCTTTCTAGTTTTCTAGATTTATAATTTAGTTTTTATTTTTAAATTTAATTCTAGTATTACATTAACTAGTGTGTTATTTATAATAGGAGAAAAGAAAGAAGGAAAAAATGATTCAGCCTCATAATAAATACCCTCACATAATGTCTAGTGGGGATATGAGTTGCTTACTAAAAGAATAATGAATGAAAAATTAAACAAAGACAAAAACCATTTGGGAATTCAATAGTTGTACCTCAATCTCTACCAACACGCCATGAAAAATGTAAGAGAGTCTGACAAACGCCATTGGGAGATTACTTAGTAGAAGATATGTGTGTCGTTGCAGAAAATATTGTAAGTAATTGTACGACCCTTAATTTTAAATCCTAAATTAGACTATTTTAGGTATTTTGGTATTGAACTATGAGGCTCTTTAGCCAAGTTATTGATATTTTGTGAGTTTAATGTCCAAAAATATATTTTGATGCCCGATTAAAATTATTTGTCGATAAATAAATTAGATTAAGTACAGTGGATCTTTTGTCGAAGAATAATTTATTTAGGTGATGAAGAATTTAATTCTGGGCAGTTTTGTTAAAAATATATCGGGTTACTGAAAATTGTATTTGTCCATTGAGTTGCGACGAGAGTGTATATTTTTATCAAATGGTTTGAGAGGTTATGGGTGAAATGGTAATTTTGATAAATATCTAGATATTTAGATATTTTCTTTGCTTATTTTGCTTCAAGAAAAGAAAACCCAAGGCTTAGTGAGTATGAAAGAGAAGATTTCCATGCCTCCTTCTTCTTTGATTCAAAAACGAAGAAAAACGGTATTAGGGGTTTTCAAAACCGTCAAACACAAACCTCCTTGTTTCTTCTAAATCTAAGATTTGTTTTGCGAAGAGATAGAAAGGAAAGTTGCTCACCTCCAAGCTACGGTGCTAGTGAACTAACTTTGGAAGTGACGTCGCGAGCGGAGATTTTATCAGAATTACTCGCGGTTCCGTAATCGCTCGTTAAAGCTAACGTTGAGTTAAGGGCTCCTTCCAAAATTTTAGTTTGCATTTAGGGACTTATCTATGATTGGATGGAAAAGAAATGTGTTAAGGTTGAAGTGTATATTTGGGGAAAATGAATTTAACTCATTTATGGGTGGTTTTGAGGAAATGAAATTTGATGTGTTTGAGTGCTTGGTTGTGATGATTTGTGTTTGGCATGTTTGACGTGTTCATAATTAATATTTATAAATTTTGAGATGTCTTTGTGTGGATTTTGTGGAAAAATGAATTGATGTGATTTGGTGTGAATTGTGGATTGAATATGAGAATATGTTTGAGTATGCTCTGTGTGGAATTTGAAAATCATTAGAGTTAAATGAGTATTAAAAATGAGGAATCTTTTAATATATGCGTTTACTTAATGATTGTCGTGAAAATTGTTAGAGTTAAATAACTATTAAAAATGGGGAATCTTTTAATATCTGCATTTACTTAACGATTGTCGTGGGTAGAGTCAGAGTATGCTCATGCATTTCATAGTACATGGCGACCGGATGGACCATGGTGATAGTGGTGACCGGATGGGCCACAAAATGATTCCATGTGATTTGTTGGTTCATCTTATCCTTGCGGGGATTGTCGCATCGTGTAAGGTCTGTGATAGACTGCACAGTTTTGGTAAATCATGCTGACCCGTGATAGGTGGCACCTCGGTAAGTAGTACTTTGGCCTGTGATAGGCGGTACATTTACGATTTACGTTTTTAGTAAATCGTGCTAACCAGTGATAGGTACCACCTCGATAATTTAGTACTTCGGCCTGTGATAGGCAGTACAATTATGATTTACGGCCCTTCGAGGAGGGTTTTTTTTGGAATTCCGAGTCCATGCATTTTGGCATATATGCATTGCATTAGGGTGCTTGGCACGCGAGTCGTGTTGGATTCAAGATTATGATTGAGTGTTTGAACTCAAGTTGTCATGGTGATTTTGTTATAATCGCTAAGTGTGGATGTCTTGGATTTGTGTGTAAGCGTGATTGATTGCAAAACCATTTCGAAACTCAAGTTGTCGTGGTGATTGTGCTATAATTGCTAAGTGTGAATATTTTGGAATTGTGTGTAAGTGTGATTGATTGCAAAACCTTTTCGAAACTTAAGTCGTCATAGTGATTGTGCTATAATTGTTAAGTGTGATTGTTTTGATTTGTGTGTAAGTGTTGATTGATTTCGAAACCTTTTTAAAAACTGAATTTTGTTGTTTTTCTGCTGCTATATGATGTGCATTCGAATACAGAAGGTTGTATTCGAATACAGACATGTTGTTTTTGCTGTTGACTTATGTGTAGTCGAATACAAAAGGCTACATACTTCCATTTTTTGTTGTTGACTTATGAAACAGCCTTGTATTTGAATACAGAGTTGCTGTATTTGTATGCAACAGTGCAGTTTTGTTAAAAACTTCATTTTTCAATTTTGTTTATGCATGTTTGACATATGGAAACAGTTTTAAGGTGCATGCTAAGTTGAAAGGTTATTTTGTGCATTTAAAAACTTTAATGTTATGTGTTAATTGTTAATTTCGGTTGGTGACCCTTTACAACTATTGTGGAAATCTGGGCTTTGCCCTCATATGAGAACCCGGACCATCCTACCGGTTAGTACCCTGTAGATAGGAAGGTAGTTGGACACACCTGACTGGAGCTGTGTTAGGAGGATCTTGTGGGGCGTGTGAAGATCATCCGAGATGTATAGTTTTTTTGTAGAATGATTAGATTAGGTTGACGTATAGACTAGATGTCTTTCTTTTTGGGTTGTGTTTTTTTTTTTAATTTGGAAGACTGTACCTATACCAATACTGTCAGCTTGACATTTTATTTTGATGGGTGTCATGTACCACTTTTTGATGTGATGTAGGGAGTTAAAATTCTTGGGACAGTGCTTTTGTACAAGTGTATGTCGAGAATAATCTAGGGGTATGAGTTATGTCTGATAGGCCTCATAGCCCCGATGTATTTTGATGTTTGAATATTTTGGATTTTGATTTCAAAAACTATTCCACTGCTTGTAAATATTTGTTGACTTTGTCGTTATGTTACGACTTAAATATTTATCAAAAAATATTTCCTTCTTTATTTCTTTGTTTTTATGAATTTATTTAGAAAAAAATACACTCGCGCTGTTAAAAATCAAGGTGTTACAGTAATTGTGTAACATGCATTTCTATTGCAGATGAACAAAATCATACACACGACAAAGCTAAAATTGAACTTGTTAATCAAGGTAGCTAGTTTAATGATAATTAAGGGTAAAAATAGATGGAGATTAAGTTAAACATTTTGCATCCTTACAACAAATGAATAAAAATATCAAAATATTGAAATTATATCTTCCATACACTGTTATTTTGTTTGTAATATTACTAGTGATTGTATCTCTAAATTATATCTTGTAGGATTCATTAGTTGTACAAACATCTCAAGGACCCTTTGTTCCACATGAACGTAAAGATATCTTGACAAAGGCCATAGGGAAACATGAGCACCCTGGTCATGTTTGTGTTGTTGGTCGAGGAGTAAGGATTCAACAATACTTTAGATCACGCTCTCATTATACCTCTGCCCCACTAGTTTTCAATAGCCACCAAATAGAGGTGGTTACTAATGTGATTAGAAATAAAGTGTTGCATGAGCTATCACAACCAAACCCAAATTCATTCACAAAAGGTAGTTGTTTTGTTGTACTACCTATACCAGATGATGAGGATATCCCCAGAACAATGTAAATTGAATGTTGATAATAATAATTATGTAGTGGCATATGTTGATTTGTACAAGTTGGGGTCCACCTTAAACAATAAATTGTTAGATAATGATATAGTTAAGGTGGTTGTTACCAAGGTTTTAGATGCAAATGTTCAATTACCTATACCCACTAATTAGGTGACAATAATTGATCAAACTTTGAATACTTTCATTCAATGGCAAAAAAGACTTTTGCGGCTTATTTCTGATAAAGTATTCATTACAAACGTCTTTTAGTATTTACACTTAAAATATTTTAAATGACTAATAATTTATCTTTAATTATTTAGGATGCTAACATATTTATGAAAGTAGACGTTCCACTCAAAAAGTCTAAACCTCAACTAGATTATATTACATAATTGTTGTTAAAGTCAATGAGCATATCATTGTCAATAGAGCTAAAATTGGAACATCGGACAAGTGAAGGGCTTGTTTTTAGACAACGCGGTATAGTTTAGTTGTGTATGGGTAATCGAGAGTTATGCATCACTATTTTACAAATATGGTTGATGTAAGTATATTTAATTTGTAAAATTAGCCAGCTAATTAATTTCATTTATAACAAAAAAAAAAATACTTTAATTTATTTATTTTAATATATTAGATATATGTATTGCCTTTGTATTGACTTAGGCAAGAGTGGCGTGTATGGATTCATCGGTTCATGTTTCATTGAAAATGGATATGATCCTACTAAGGCTAAAAAAACGTACAAAATAAATTGTAGTAGGATATAAAAGAGTAAGTACTTCATCTCAACAATTAAGTAATTTTCATTATAATTTATCAATTATAACATAAATATACTTAACATATTTAACTTTTTGCACAATGTAGTCGTTATTGGCAATGTCTCTTTATTTGTCCTAGAAAGAATAGTATAGTCTTCCTATGTTCGTTGAGATGAAAACTAGATAAAAATATCATTCACAATTGTTGATTTATTACTGTTTAATTTATTTCCCGTATACGTATACATACATAGACTTTTTGATATGTTTTGTAACACAAGTTTAATTAATATTTTTTTTAGAGCTTTGAGTGAATATAATAAGTTGCAAAGTCAAGAAAGAATAAGCTCACATGGAGCATTCCCGCGGTAAGTTATTTAGATTATATATATAGAATTTTAATTATAACTTATATATTTCTATTTATATAGTATTTACTCACTATAATTTTACATATGATATTCAATTTTAGTGTCAAAGACAACCTAAAGGTTACGAGTGTGGCAACTATATTATGATAGTGCTAGTGGTCTTGTTCATTCATGGATGTGGTTATATGATAGATTTTTTCAACTTGTATTAATGAATTACTTATGATTTTTATGGTCACATGATTCAAATAATCTTATTATTTCAATGCTTATAATTCAAATGTTTGAAGACTCAAAACCATTCGAAGATGATGAACGTCCGACAACGTAGTGCAAGTTTGATTATTGAACTAATTGAAAATACTTGAAGTACTTGTATCACTTTAATATTTTTAGGCTATCAATGGAGC
Organism: Cicer pinnatifidum; assembly: GCA_037974775.1. NCBI lineage: Eukaryota > Viridiplantae > Streptophyta > Magnoliopsida > Fabales > Fabaceae > Cicer > Cicer pinnatifidum. The sequence goes on from JBBPBR010000008.1 coordinate 35,298,131, forward strand.
ATTATGTATTTTCTAAAAAACATAGTAGATGATTATGTAACTCTGAATTTGTATGATTTTTATTACTTGTTATCATTGATTTTAAATATAAAATTTCGTATGATGTTTTGTATTTTATGGTGATATTTTAACTATCAATTATTTATGTATGAAATTATGATTGTATGAAAATTCTTATTAGTAGGGTAATATGTAAAACTCTGATTATGTATTTGTGAGGAATGAAAGTTATGAAAAAAACTTTAAAAAATAGTTAATTATTTAAATCGATTGACTCATAGATGTAATAAATTATTTTTGAATTTGACTTGATACATTGGTTCAAATTTAACTTGTGTAAGAAAGTGCATTTATTACAACGTCTGATGTTAGATCGGAAAAGTAATCAATCTAACATATACATTGAAACTGATTTAACAAGATTAAAATGCACAAGTGATAAAACCTATTTAATCAATGCACAAGAATTAATAGAATTAGTTTTTATATTAAAATTGTCAATAATTTACCTTATCTTTCCAAAACTATCTTTCAATTATTAACAGAGAAAAACAGTGGATATTTTAATTCTTTATATTTAATTAGTGACATTTGTATGAATAATTAATTAATATTTCTTGTAATTTAAAGATGATTGTATATAAAGGGACAAATATTGTTTTACAAGAGGGTTTTGCGTATAGGGACGAAGGTAGTACATTTCTCAAGAGAAGAAAAATTAAAGTAATTAATGGAATGATATAAAATAGATGTCATCACATGCCATTTCTAGAGATAATAATTTGAACCATAACCATTGATACCCGCAAAAAATATTCACAACGGATACGGTAAAAATCCACATTATGGATATTGGTATGGACACAAGTAATTGCCTACTAAAATAAGTAGGTATGATTGTGAGTAATAAAGTACCCGTCCTGCATCCGCATTTCATATATACTATTCTTTTTGTTGGCAAGACTTATTAGGTTATCCCAGATCTATTATGATACGAAAACAAAGATTACAAATATATGTGAACATATATTGAAGAACTAGAAGATTCTTCAATTAAATAATTTTTGTGTATCAATAGTTCTCAAAAGAAGTTGACAAATTTGAGGGAACACGTCTTTCACAATTCTAGAACATATATAGGATTGTATTTATGAATCAATACACCAATCATATGGATTATTGATATTTTATGATTTTGATTGATATAAAAATAAATGGTCATGTGTATGTTTATTGTCAACTCACAACCAAAAGTTTGTAAGATTTTTGTATTAACTAATTTGACTAACAGATCTCTTTCATAATCATATAGAAATAATTTGGAAAGTATTGAATGTTTAATGGATTATAAGATGAACATTATGTAGCATATGTTCATGCATAAAATTGAACATGAAAATTTATTCTTTAGACGTCTAAAGTTAATTGTATGACTAATACTTAGGAGATCATAACTTTTAAATTCTACTTTGGGAATGTGCAATTATGTATATTGAGATATTGATTCACATTAAGCGAACAAGCTAATATATGTAATTGATTCCCTTAATTTACAAAGTTGTAGGTTGATCATCTAAAATTCTCCGTCTAAGAGATATTTTGGATGTGTGTTGAAAAAATTTGATTTGAAGAAATATGCCCCTCAATTGTTTTTATGATAAAAAAAGCATTTGTGGGAACAATGTAATGCACTAATATTTTGATTAAGTGTGCAGGTCCAAGATCAATCGTGTAATTAATAGTTTCTTATCATATTCTCTAATATCTTGACGAAGACAAAGTTGTAACACAACTTCACCTTGCTTTGTTTCTCAAAGTCTAATGCACGAGTAAATTGTTTCCTAGTTGCCTATGAAAATGCAAGCAACATTGTAGTTATATTTTCTCTAATGAATTCAACATGTGTTCTACATCATTTGCCTTTGATGAATTCAACAAGAAAAAACATATCTCTACCTCCAATAACCATGACAAACAAGTAACTGCCTCTGCCTCTAATAATCACATCAAGCGTTTGATCGTTTGATTCTGAATTATTATGTGTCCTATGAAAAAGTCAACACTACAAAGAAGACAAAACAATTGCACATCCTGTAACGAACATCCTAAATCTACTACTTGTCTGAAGATCTTAAGACATGTTTTTCCAATTGTATCCTTTACTTCCCAACTGTTTAAACAATATATGTTGAATCATTACAAGATCAGTTTTTGGAAAGTTTCCATGGAAAACCAATTCCACGAAGATACGAAACATCATGAATAATGTTGATTTCTTGTAATCAAGACAACGACTAGAAACCCTAACCATTCTCTATAAAAAGATATGTTGCCCTCAATCAAGAGATACAAGCAACAAGCAATAAGCACATTTTCACTCTTTCTCAATATCACCTTGTTTCAATCTAGTACTAAGAGAAGTTCTGAAGTAACAAATTTGTAAAAACTCTATGCAAGAGCTAATTCAGAAAAACTCAAAACCCTTTTGTTTGTAACCTATCCTAATAGTGGCTGCCTTCCTAAAATATATGTCTTTAATAAGCTAGAAGGTTGAGAAAATTGAACACAATTAGTGTGACTAGTAGATGTTCAACCAAAAAGATTAAATCCACTAGTTTACCACAAAATCAAACTTACACTTGAACACCTACTAGTCACGTTAGCTATGTTCAATCGTCTCAACCTTATAGCGTAGTACAATCAAGCTGTTGAGGAAGACAATCACTATTGGGGTAGATTACAAAAAAAAGGTTTTGGGGTTTTATGAATTAACATTAACAGAGAATGTTTAGCAAGAGTGTATATGTGATTATTTCTTGTATATCTTGATCCTGGGAAGCACATCTTTTATAGAGAATGGTTAGGGTTTCTAGTTGTTGTCTTGATTGCCATAAATCAACATAATTCATGAAGTTTCGTAACGTATCTTTTCAGATTGATTTTTTTATCATAGCATTTGGGCACATGTTTTTAGCTTTTTAGTTTGGTATTTTAAAAGCTCTTTATAGCTTAATTAATATTTTTAGCTTGTTTCTAAAATTTTGGTCGAATTTGAATTATAATTTTATTATTTGCATTTTAATTTTATTATTTGTATTTTGACTCTTTCTCGCTCTGTAGGTCATAACTTGAGCTCTGGAAATTGGATTGGTGCAAATGAGCAGGCATTGGAAAGATAAAAATTTGAGATGCAACTTTTATGTTGGAAGAAAAGACCAATTACGAACTTTACTGGTCCTAAATTGCAGATTTTGTAATATGGACTTTTGTAATAATTTTTATTAGCAGGTCACTTGTTTTTAAACCCTAAACCATAAAGCCCAATATCAAGTATTATATATTGACAGTTTTGTTTCTATTCAACGAACGAAAAAATTAGGATTCAAATTGCTTCAAGAAATAAAAAGTTTTTATTTTAATTTCATGGGAGACTAATTTTATAAGATTAATCCACGAGTTCAGAGTTTCATCAACACCTTGAGATTCAGGTTACACTGTCAATTTCGATTCATGATTCTATTTATGTTTATTTGATTACATTGATATTTTGATTGCTTAAATTAAATTTCAATAGGATTGATTTAATTTATTTGACATAATTTGGTTTCGGTTTCTAATTTAATTGAATTATAATTTAGCGACGCTTGATCGTTAATTGTAATATTTTGATGATTGTGATGCTTAATCCAACCAAAGAAATCAAATTCACATAGGATTGATTACGCTTGTTAGATCAATTCTATAGTCAAATAAGAATAGAATCACAAATTAGAAATTAAACTCATTGATAGAATATGTGATAGGTCTGAAACTCGAATAAGTGGATTAATTGTTTTTCTCATCTGTTAAATCAAAAATCTAAAAAATCCCTTTTTAATTTCAATTTTCAATTCGGTTATTATTATTATTATATCAGAAGTTCTTGTGAAACAATTCGAGTTATTACCTCTATTTATATTTTATCAATTGTATTTGACCCGTGTGCGACAGCGGATCAAATTGGCGCCGCTGTCGGGGACTCTCTAATAATAATATTAACATTTGTCTTGAATTTTTCATATTCTCCAAAAATTCTAAAAAGAATTTGTGTTGTCTTTATTTGATTTTTAGAAATTTTTGGTGGTATTTTTATATTTTTTGGAATTTATTTAATAGGGTTTTCGATTTTTCACTTCAATTTTAGCTTTAGCATTGTTGGAATTTTCATAATTGTTATTTTACATTGCATTGTTATGATGATGCATGACTAGGGCTAGTTATGTGAATCTTCATTCTCATGAACCTGAAATAGATATGACATTTTATTTACGTCGTAGACTTAATAGAGCTGCAAGTGTTAACGAGTTAGAGTCAGATACTGAAATTGACAACTTGTTGCAAAATATGGCTGGTTCGAATAATAGAACCTTAAGACAACTTGTTGCACCTAATGTCAATTACAATGAATTATGTATCACATATCTTGAAGTTACTGTACTATTTGAGCTTAAATCTGGTTTAATACACTTGCTTCCAAAGTTTAATGGTCTTGCAAGTGAGGATCCCCACAAACACTTAAAGGAATTCCATGTTGTGTGTTCTACCATGAAGCTTCAAGGAGTCACAAAAGACCACAATAAGCTGAGAGCCTTCCCATTTTCACTCCAAGATACTGCCAAGGACTGGTTATACTACCTTCAACCAGGTTTTGTTACAAGTTGGAATGATCTCAAGATATTGTTTCTAGAAAAATTCTTCCCTGCCTCAAGAGCTGCTTCAATCAGAAAAGAAATATGTGGCATCAGGAAGATTGACATGGAATCATTACATGAGTATTGGGAGATATTCAAGAAATTAGTGTCAAGTTATCCTCATCACCAGATTTCTAAACAATTGCTCATCCAATATTTTTATGAAGGCTTGCTACATATGGATAAAAGCATTTTGAATGTTGCTAGTGGGGGAGCACTTGTCGATAAGACCCCAGAAGCGGCAAGGGCTTTGATTGAGAACATGTCCATTAATCTTCAGTAGTTTACAACTAGAAGCAATTCAACAGTGTTGACAAAGGGTGTGAATGAAATTCAAGCTTTTCCCCGCAAGATTTTAGAAGGAAAACTTGATGAGGTTACATCCTTAGTAAAAAAAAATTGGCAATGGGTAAAACTCAAGAAGTGGTCTGTGGTATTTGCACTTCTCAAGAGGATCCTTCAAATTCATGTCCAACATTGCAAGAAGATCCAATTGCTGATGCTCCTCAAGCATATGCAGCACATATATATAATCCTCAAGCCAACTATGATCTATCATCTAATAGGTACAATCTTGGTTGGAGAATCCATCCCAACTTGAGATGGGGGAATTCGTCTGCACAACAGCAACAACAAAATATTTCTCAACAGCAAAACAATGCACCTTCATTAGAGGACCTCGTTAAGCATATGGTTATTCAGAATCTCCAATTTCAACAAAGAACATATTCCACCATTCAAAATTTGGAAACAAAGATTGGTCAGCTAGCCATTTCATTCAATCAATCAATCAATTGCAGACTCAAGGGTCAAACCAATTGCCTACACAGTCAGTAGTAAATTCAAATGCTCCAAATGTCAATTCAATTACATTGAGGTCTAGGAAAGTTGTTGAAATACAAAAGGTACTTGAAACTGTAGTGAAAAATAGCAAGGTTTTTGAAGATACTTTGATATCTGAAACTATTGATGTTGAGCAAAATATACCACTTCCTTTTCCTCAAAGGGAAGTGAAGACTAAGAAAATGTACGAGGCAGATAGGGACAACAAGATTCTTGATACATTTAGGAAGGTGGAAGTGAATATTCTCCTCCTTGAAATTAAACAGATTCCTAGATATGCAAAATTTATAAACGATTTGTGCACACACAAGAGAAGGTTAAAAGGTAATGAAAGAGTAAACATGGGGCAAAATGTTTCATCCCTCATTCAACCCATGCTTTAGAAATGAAAAGATCCAGGAACTTTTTCCATTCCATGTACCGTAGGCAATAGTTTGAAAATGTTATGTTAGATTTAGGAGCTTCCATTAATGTTATGCCTACATCTATTTTTAACTCTCTTGCTCTTGGACCTTTATAGAGTACATGTGTTACCATTCAATTGGAGAACAGGAGCAATGCTCGTTCCGCTGAACTTGTGGAGGATGTACTTGTTCGAGTTAATGAATTGATATTTCTTGTAGATTTTTACATTCTGGACATTGAGGGAGAGAATAAGTCCAACAAGGCGCCTAACATCTTAGGCCGACCATTCTTGAATACTACTATAACAAATAATGATGTGCATGCTGGAACTCTATCCATGGAATTTGGTGATAGCATTGTAAAATTTAACATCTTTGATGCTATGAAACACCCCATGGAAGAGCATTCTATTTTTCAAATTGAATTGCTTGCTGATTTGGTTGATGACACTTACCCCGATATGTTTGCTATTGATTTCCCTTTATTTTCTGGTTTTGATGATACTTATACTTGTGAATTATGTACAAATACTCAATTGTGCTCTGTGTGTGCTGAGATCGAAGCTGCCTTGTAGGTTGATCATTGTGCTAATATCGATATTTCTACTAACATAATTGATTTTGCAGACTTAGCTTCGGCCACTAGTGTTTTACCTTCCATTGAACAACCACCGACTATAGAGCTTAAATCACTTCCTAAAAATTTGAAATATGCATATTTAGAAGGAAGTGACAAGTTACTTGTGATTATTTCAGCCAACCTTAAAGATAAACAAGAAGAGAAGCTGTTGCAGATTTTTAGAAAACACAGGAAGGCAATTGGATGGACCTTAGCTGATATTCTTGGTATTAGCCCATCCATGTGTGTGCATAGGATACTACTGGAGGACGGGGTAAAATCAGTCAGGCAACCCTAAAGGTGACTTAACTCATTAATTTTGGATGTTGTAAAAAAAAGAAGTGACCAAACTCTTGCAAGCAGCCATTATATACCCCCATCTCCGATAGTCAATGGGTGAGTCTGATGAAGGTAGTCCCAAAGAAAACTAGGCTCACAATGGTTAAAAATTAAAATAATGAACTTATCCCCACATGAGTGCAAAACAGCTGGAGGGTATGCATCGATTATAGGAGATTAAACCAGGTAACTAGAAAATATCATTTTCCTTTACCATTCATTGATCAGATGCTTGAACGGTTGGCTAGTAATTCATATTATTGTTTTCTTGATGGTTTTCTGGTTATTTTCATATCCATATTACACTAGAGGACCAAGAAAAGACTACGTTCACTTGTCCTTTTGCCACATTTGCCTATAGGATGATGCCCTTTGGCCTATGCAATGCTCCTGGCACTTTCCAACGCTGCATGATTACTTTTCACATGCGATTTATCAAGGATTTCAGCAAGATAACTCTTCCACTGTCAAATTTGCTGCAAAAAGATGTCAGTTGCACCTTCGATGTCAAATGCAAGAAGGCGCTTGATTTCTTAAAGACAACACTGATCTCTACTCCCATAATTCAGCCACCCAATTGAACCCTCCCTTTTGAAATTATGTGTGATGCATCTAACTATGCAGTGGGAGCAGTCCTTGCACAAAGGGCTGGTAAGGTTGCCCATGTTGTTTATTATGCTTCTAGGACTTTAGATTTTGCATAGGCTAATTATACTACCACTAAAAAGGAACTTTTAGCTATTGTTTTTGCACTTGGTAAGTTTAGATCATATTTTTTAGGTTCGAAGGTAGTTGTTTTTACTGACCATGCAAGTTTGAAGTTCTTGTTGAACAAACCAGAAGCAAAACCGAGGTTGATCCGGTGGACGTTGTAACTCCATGAATTTTATTTAGAGATTAAAGATAAGAGTGGAGCTGAAAATTTGGTGGCAGATCATTTGACCGAAATAGAAATGGATGAGGACCCCATCCCCATTCAAGATGACTTCCATGATGAGCAACTGCTACAGTTGCGTAAGGTAACTCCTTGGTTTGTTGATTAAGTTAATTATCTAGTTTCTGGAGTCTTTCGTGCAGATGCATCCCGAACACAAATACACAAACTTAAAAGTGATTCCAAATACTATGTGTGGGATGATCCATATCTATGGAAATTCTGTAGTGACCAGGTGATTAGGCGATGTGTTTCCCACCATGAGGCTCAATCCATTCTTCATTTTTGTCATTCCTCTCAAACTGGAGGACATTTTGGTCCTCAACAGAAAACAAGAAAAGTCTTAGACTCAGGCTTCTTTTGGCTCACTTTGTTTAAAGATGCTTTTGAGACTTACAAAACTTGTGAACAGTGCCAAATACCATGAACATCATGTTAGTTGAATGACCTCTATCCTTAGGAAGTTATACACAATATTATTAACCAGATTATCCAATTCCTTCCTAAGTGATGAACTTAATATGAAAACCAACTTGTTTAATATTAATTCCAATTTAACAATAATGGATTCAAAACTTATTCAAAACAGAGATTCAAGAACACATGTATTATCAAGATAAGGAGTATTCAAAACTGAGATTCAAGAACACGTGTATTATCAAGATAAGGAGTATTCAAAACTGAGATTCAAGAACACATGTATTATCAAAATAAAGAGTATAGAGATAGAGAAGTGTGCACCATGGATTTTTATACTGGTTCAACTATGGATTAACTCAGTGAAACCTTTGTTCTATGAATCAGAAAATCGATTAACCAATTGATTTACCAATTGATTGATTAACACACTTATTTTATGATTTCAGTTTTAATTGGCAAATATTAGATGTGTGAAATCATAATGATGAATCTAACTAATAAACACTATGACCAATAGACAAATTTACACATAATCTTCAAGCCTTGTATGATATGATCAATCTTTGCTTGATTGCTTGAGATCCAAGATTTGTCCAAGTGTAGTGTTTGATTCTTTCTTGAAATGTATCTCAACCCAAACTATTAGATTAATCAGATTATGCATATACATTGTATGTTTGGAAGTTATATCAAAATCATAGTCAAGGAGGCATATATCTTACAATCTCCCCCTTTTTGACTAAATGACAAACATACAATTTAACTTTGAGTTTACATTTCAAAATTAAAACTTAACTTTATAATTACTCTTATTTAAAACTCCCTCTGAATTATAGACTTCATAATTCATTTCAATTTCAAATTTTAGATTCAATTTTCAGTATACATGATAAGATAAGCATAAGCACAAGTTCATAAGCACAAGTTAAATTCATTCAAATTCTCCCCCTTTGTCATTAAATTCAAAAAGATAATCTAAGAGAGAATAATGATTCAAAAAGAGATATACTGAAAAAATAGAAAAATTACAAAACAACAAAGAAAACAAAAGCCTAAACAACTAATCTAGGGTTGTTCCTCATTATTACCAATGGGAGAGGTAGAGACTGCTATATTAGCCTTAGCAAGTGTCTCCTCACCATGAGGTTCAGAATTATCAAGGTTAATAGGGGTTGTTTCTTCAGTTGCTTGTGTGTCAACAACATTATTAGTGGGGGAATGAGGTTGATCTTCTTGATTGGACACTTGTGTGCCAATGTCAGCTATGTCTTCAAATGACATCTTGAGACCCAAATGGTCTTGGATGGCATTTACATCTTGAACAACTGAGTTTAGGGTTGCTTGGAGTTGCACAAGGGAGGCTTCCACCTTAGCATTGTGTGCAACCTGAGACTCCATAAGTTCCAGCAACTTAGCTAAAACCTCAGATTGGTTTTCAGCTTGCTCAGCTTGTTCAGCATTTGGTTGAGTCCTTGTCCAAATACCATTGATCTTCTTCAATTGCATTTGGTTGACAATTGACTCACCAAAAATCAGAGTTGTCTTTACTGATTCTTCATTGACAAATGATATTTTGAAACGTCTCAGAATCTTGGTGATCAGCTGAGGGTAAGGGAGCATTAGCTTTCCTTATGATGTTTCCAACATATTAACCAACATAATACACGCCCAACTCATCTTGAGTTCCTTGTAAAGGCCCCAAAGAAGAGTAATGTCAAACCTTTGAACTATGGCATGGTTCCCTGATCTAGGTACCAACATTCTGGTTAGCACATACATCAGCATCCTGTGCTGGACCTTCATTTGACCAATTGGGAGAGATGTTCTTTCCACAAACCCTTCAAATCATCAAGTCTTGAATGGCTGAGTTTCTATCTACTGATGTTTCTCAAGAATCATCAGTAGAATCAGGATTGGTTCTGCCAACAACAGCTTCTCCATAGAAGGGTAGTCTTGATAGCTTGGAGAACTCCCTAAAAATCATAGAAATTTTCTTGCCTTTAACTTCAGATTCAAATCCAATGTCAGTGAGGGTGAAGTTTGAGTAGAAGGTTCGAATAAGTCTTGGATAGATTTCCAAAGGGCAGGAGAGAAAATCTACCAATCCATGAAATCTGAGATGGTTTTGGAAGGTGAATCCATTTGCATCAAAGTAGGCAAAATCCAGAGTTCTTGCCTCATGGATTGTCCTCTTTAGGAATGTAGGGGGAAGAACAATGTCTTCAATAGGTTTGCCTTTGGGAGGTTGAGGCTTCTTTGGCTGAGGGGAAGAGGTGGTTTTCTTCTTCTTTTGGTTTGGCTCCTTCATGGCATCACCCATTAGCTTTTATGTTCGAGGAACCTTCCTCTTTTTGGTTTTTCCTTGGTCAGTGGCAATGGCTTTCCCTTTATCCTTTGCCACAATCTTATGAGTGGGTATAGGAACTCTTTTTGCATGAGGGGAAGTAAGTTGAGGAGAAGGAGTTCTGCCACTAGAGGTTAAGGAAGAGGTGGGTTTCTCACTTGTTTGTTTAACTCTTGCCATTAGAGAGATTTGGGAAGCTTGAGAGGTTTGAGAAGTAGCAAAGCACAGAGAAATAAAGTTTGGGGAGAGTTTGGTAGTGAAAATGTGTTGAGAAATCGATTTAGGGTTTTAAATAGTATTGTTCAGAGTCGATTTCTAAATCGATTTTATTACACATTTGCACACAAAAATTCGATTGCCAAATCAATTTTGTTACTGTTATTGGAGGGAAATGAAAGGTTTCAGTTATAGTTGCCTCCAATGGCTAGTATTTTTGCAACAGTCATATTGCAAATCGATTCCCAAATCGATTTCCTTAAGTAAATGTTCAATGGATAAATCGATGTCCAAATCGACTTCCATATCAGTTCAAGAAAACTTCTCATAACAGCATCGACTTCCAAATCGACTTATTTGGCTCGCAGGTTTTATAATTTGACAAAATCAATTACCAAATCGATGCTCGGGTTTGAGTTTGGAAAATTTCTCAAATCTTTGGATTTCTGGGAGAAATAATCGATTATGAAATCAATTTTTTTAAACTATTTTCCATATCCTCAATCGATTCACCAATCGATTTGAATGATGTATATTTTGTCACATCGATTTTGGTTCAGCATTTATTGCTACCACAGATCACTAAATCGATTATGAAATCGATTTTGTAATACTTATTTGAAATTTTGACACAGGATAATCGATGTCTCAATCGATTTTCTACATAGATCATATTTCATTTTGATCCATTATACCAAGTTTCATTCTAATATAGAAGAAAATTTCTTTGGGTAGGGCTTTGGTAAAGATATCAGCTAATTGATCAGAAGTATTAATATATTCAAGCACGATATTACCATTTTGGTATTGATCCCTAATGAAATGATGTCTAATCTCTATATGCTTTGTTCTTGAGTGCATAACAGGATTCTTTGTGATATTTATGGCACTAGTGTTGTCACACATTATTGGCATAGTTCCAAGATCAACACCAAAGTCAGAAAGGTGTTGTTTCATCCATAATATTTGTGCACAACAACTTCCAGCAGCTACATATTCAGCCTCAGCTGTTGAAAGTGCAACACTATTTTGCTTCTTGTTATGCCAAGATACAAGTGAATTCCCTAATAGATGGCAAGTACCAGATGTACTTTTTCTGTCTAATTTGCAACCAGCAAAATCAGAATTAGAATAGCCAACAAGAGTGCAAGTGGATTCCTTAGGATACCATAAACCTAGATTTTTTGTTCCTATTAGATATCTGAAAATTCTTTTGACAGCACTTAGATGGGATTCCTTAGGATTAGCTTGATATCTTGCACACATGAAGACACTAAACATAATGCTAGGTCTGCTAGCTGTAAGATATAATAAAGATCCTATCATGCCTCTAAACATGGTCATATCCACAGATTTTCCCTTCTCATCTTTATCCAAATGACAAGCTTGACTCATTGGTGTATCAATAGATTTAAATTTATCAAAGCCAAACTTCTTTAAGAGATCGTTACAATACTTGATTTGACTTAGGAAAATACCATTCTTGCTTTGATTGATTTGAAATCCTAAGAAGAACGTTAATTCTCCCATCATGGACATTTCAAATCTTCCTTTCACCATACTTTCAAATTCTTTGCAAAGCTTACTGTTTGTGGATCCAAAAATTATGTCATCAACATAAATTTGGATAAGCAGAATGTATTTTCCCTTTTTCTTTATAAAAAGTGTTTTATCAACATTTCCTCTTAAAAAATTTTGTTGTATGAGGAAATTACTGAGTTTTTCATACCAAGCTCTTGGAGCTTGTTTCAATCCATAGAGAGCTTTTGTTAGTTTATAAACATGGTTTGGAAAAGAAGGATCCTCAAATCCTGGAGTTTGACTAACATAAACCTCCTCTTGGATATCTCCATTCAGAAAATCACTCTTTACATCCATTTGATACAATTTAAAATCCATGATACAAGCATAAGCAAGCAAAATCCTCATTGCTTCTAATCTGGCTACAGGAGCATAAGTCTCATCATAATCATTACCTTCCTCCTGGTTGTAGCCTTTAGCAATTAGTCTAGCCTTATTTCTTGTTATTACTCCATTCTCATCCATCTTATTCCTAAACACCCATCTAGTTCCAATGATATGTTTGTTTTCTGGTTTAGGAACTAAGATCCATACTTTGTTTCTCTCAAATTGATAAAGCTCTTCTTGTATGACAATTATCCAATCATTGTCCAAGAGAGCTTCTTTTATATTCTTAGGTTCTACTTGAGAAATAAAAGCTGTGAAATTACAGAAGTGTCTAAGGGATTTTCTAGTAGCAACCCCTTTAGAAATTTCTCCTATGATGTTGTCAATAGGATGATTTTTGTTGAATTTCTGTTCCTTAGGTAAGTCATCTTCCCTTATAGGTTCTATATAATCAAAGTCAGTTGGAGGTAATGTTTCATTTGGTTCTTTTGGATCTTCCCTTATTGTTCAAGTTTTTGGTAAACATTTCATCAAATTTTACATGAACAGATTCCTCTGTAGTTTTAGTTCCTTTATTGTAGATCCTATAGGCCTTACTAGATTGTGAATATCCTAGAAAAATTCCCTCATCTGCCTTAGAGTCAAATTTCCCTAGATGCTTTTTTCCGTTATTCATTACAAAACACTTGCATCCAAAGACTCTAAAATAGGCAATGTTTGGTTTTCTACCTTTGTATATTTCATAGGGTGTTTTTCTAAGGATAGGTCTAATTAGAACTCTATTTATCACATGAGTAGTTTTGTTTATTGCATCAGCCCAAAAATATTTTTGGAAGCTTAGAGTCATTAAGCATTGTTCTAGCAAGTTCTTCTAGAGCTCTATTCTTCCTTTCTACAACTCCATTCTGTTGTGGAGTTCTTGGGGCTAAGTAAATGTGGTGAATTCCGTTTTGATCACAATGTCAAAAGATTCATTTTGAAATTCTCCACCATGATCACTCTTAATGGAAACTATTTTCTGATTCTTCTCATTTTGAACTTGATTTGCAAATTTTTTGAAAATTGAGAAGGCATCACTTTTGTGAGACAGAAAATAAGTCCATGTATATCTAGAGAAATCATCAACTAAAACATAGCCATAAAGATTTCCTCCAAAACTTTTTACTTGAGAGGGACCAAATAGATCCATGTGAATCAATTGTAGAACTCTATTAGTTTGTACTAAGTCTATTGGTGGGAAAGAGGACTTGACCAATTTACTTTTCTCACAAGAGTCACATAATTTGTCCTTAGTAAATTTTCTGTTTGGAAGACCTAGCACTAGTTGTTTGCTAACAAGTTTGTTAAGATGGTTTATATGTATGTGAGCTATTCTTTTGTGCCACAACCAATCTTCATCAGATTTAGATAACAAACAGCAAGCATTATTTGCAGGCAAAGAGTCAAGATCAATCATGTATATATTATTTACCCTTTCACCTACCAATTTTATGCTATCATCTTCCTTGTACTCAAGTGTACAAGTATGTGATGTAAAATATACCTGGTAGCCTTTATCGCAAAGCTGACTAATGCTAAGCAAGTTGTGTTTCAAACCTTTTACATAGAGAACATCCTTGATTACCGTTGTTGATTCACTCCCTATGTCTCCAGCACCAAGTATTTTACCTTTGTTGTTGTCACCATACTTTACATATCCTCCATCTTTCAAATTCAGAGACATGAATTTTGATTTGTCTCCAGTCATATGCTTGGAACATCCACTGTCTAGGTACCATGAGTGTGTTTTGGATGTCAAGCATACATCACTATCTGAATCTGAGTTAGTGTTGGCCATTAGACACAAGTTTGCTTCTTCTTCTTCTGAATTTTCAGAAGATTCTTCATCATTGTCATTCCAAGCTATGTAGGCTCTTTTAGTTTTTGAAGATGGTTGATCCTTGCCTTTAGCTTTCACAAACTTGTTTCTATTTTGTAGTTGAAAACATTCAGATTTAATGTGGCCTGATTTTCCACATTCATAGGATGTTATTAAGCACCCTATGAAAAGGGTTAGGCAACACTTTCTTCAAGTAGGCCGGGTGAAACAAGTTATGACTTGTATGTTGAATTTGAGTACAAAACTAGTGTGAATTGCTACTCGTAGTTTAAGTTTCGAGGATGAAACTAATTTTAGGGGGTAGTAATGTAAGACCCATAGTTTTAAAATCCCAAATTATATTATTTTAGGGTATTTTGTGTTGAATTTCTTAGACTTTTAGCTCAGTTTTCGGTATTTAGTGAGTTAAATGCCGAAAATATATTTTTGGAAATTGGATTAAAATTATTTGTCGAAGAATAATTTATTAAGATTACGAAGAATATAATTCTGGACAGCTTAGTTAAAAATATCACTCGTTGCTGAAAATCTATCTTTCAATTGAGTTGCGACGAGAATAGATATTTTTATTAAATTAGAATGAGATCTGAATGAAGGGAGGTGTGTAAGAGTTGTTAGATATTCGTTTGAGTTTGGTTTGAAGTATAATATAAATATATATATATATATATATATATATATATAATATATATTATTATAAGTATATATATATATATATATATTATAAGTTATATATATATATATGCTGGAAAGGAAATGAAATAGAGGAAGCGAGCACGCCGCAAACCCATCGTCCTCCTTCCTTCTTTCTTTTTGTTTTTCTTTCTTTGCTTTCTTTGGCTTCAAGAATAGGAACCCAAGGCTTAGTAGGTGAGAAGAAAAGGATTTCTCATCTTTATACTTCCTCGTTGATTCGAAATCGAAGAAAAACGGTGTTAGGGATTTTAAAACCGTCAAACACAAACCTCCACGTTTCATCTAGATCTAAGCTTCGTTTCGCGAAGAGATAGAAGGGAAAGTTGCTCACTGCCACGCTACGGTGCTAGGAACAAACTTTGGAAGCAACGTCGCGAGCGGAGATTTTATTGGATTTACTCGCGGTACCGTAAACGCGCGTTAAAGCTACCGTTAAGGTAAGGGCTCCTTCCAAACTTTTAGTTTGCATTTAGGGACTTACCTGTGGTTGTGTGGAAAAGAATTTTGTTAGGGTTAAAGTGTTGATTTGGGGAAAATGAATCTAATGCTTTTATGGGTAAAATCTTAGAGTTGGGTTTTGATGATATTGATGAGTGTTTTGTGGAAAATGAATTTAACTCATTTATGTATGATTTTGAAGAAATGAAATTTGAGATGTGTTTGGTTGGATTATGTGGAGAAATGAATTGATGTGATTTGGTGTGAATTGTGGATTGAATTTGTTAATATGTTTGAGTATGTTCTATGTGGAATTTGAAAATCATTAGAGTTAAACGAGTATTAAGAATGGGGAATCTCTTAATATCTACGTTTACTTAATGTTGTCGTGAAAATCATTAGCGTTAAACGAGTATTAAGATAGGGAATCTCTTAATATCTACGTTTACTTAATGTTGTCGTGAAAATCATTAGAGCTAAACGAGTATTAAAAATGCGGAATCTTTTAGTATCTTTGTTTACTTAATGTTTGCCGTGAAAATCGTTAGAGTTAAACGAGTATTAGAAATGGGGAATCTTTTAATATCTTTGTTTACTTAACGATTGTTGTGAAAATTGTTAGAGTTAAATGAATATTAAAAATGGGGAATCTTTTAATATCTGCATTTTCTTAACGATTGTCGTGGATGGAGTCAGAGTATGCTCATGCATTTTCATTTTTTTGTAAATCGTGCAGACCCGTGATAGGTGGCACCTTGATAAATAGTACTTTGGCCTGTGATAGGCGGTACATTTATGATTTACGTTTTTGTAAATTGTGCAGACCCGTGATAGGTGGCACCTTGGTAAATAGTACTTTGGCCCGTGATAGACGGTACATTTACGATTTACGGTTTTTTGTAAATTGTGCAGACCCGTGATAGGTGGCACCTTGGTAAATAGTACTTTGGCCTGTGATAGGCGGTACATTTACGATTTACGTTTCTTTTTAGTAAACCGTGCAGACCCGTGATAGGTGGCACCTCGGTAAACGGTACGGGCCCGTGATAGGCAGTACGTTTATGGTTTACGCTTTTTAGTAAATCGTGTAGTCCCGTGATAGGTGGCACCTCGGTAATTGGTACTTCGGCCTACGATAGGCGGTACAATTATGATTTACGGCCCTTCGAGGAGGGTTTTGGTTTGGAATTCCGAGGCCATGCATTTTGGCATATACGCATTGTATTAGGGTGCTTGGCACACGAGTCGTGTTTGATTCAAGTTCATGATTGAGTGTTTGAACTTGAGATGTCGTGGGAATTATGTTGATATTGCTAAGTGTTATGTATTGATATTTTGTGTAAGTGTGATGGATTGTAAAACTATTTGGAAACTAAAGTTGTCGTGGTGAATGTGTTGAAATTGCTAAGTGTTATATTTTGGAGTAGTGTGTGAATGTGATTGAGTTAGTTTATGTAGTTTTAGAAAAACATTCAGGGAAATCGATTCCCAAATCGATTCTGTGAAAAGCCATTTATAAAAATCGATTTGCCAATCGATTTGATGTATTACAGGAGCTCAGCTATTTTGACAAAATCGATGTGCCAATCGATTTTGTAAATATGTTTCATAAAACCAATTAAGAAATCGGTTTCCCAATCGATTGTTGTGTCTCCTATTTTCTTGAATCTTGAAAAGATATTGAACTAATCGATTTACCAATCAATTTGGCTATTACAGTAGCTCAGCTATTTGGTCAAAATTGATTTGCCAATCGATTGGATTTGTTATAGGGGCTCAGCTATTCATTCAATCGATTGCCCAATCGATTTGCTTAGTAGAAACTCTTACTCTGAGTTAGATAATCGATTGCTCAATTGATTCATCAATGGATTGGTCAGTTATATATTACTTGATAGATTAAAAACCTTATTTTGATTTCATTTTTATTTGGCAAGTATTATATGACTTTTAGCATATGGAAAACCCTTTTAAGGTGCATGCTAAGTTGAAAGGTTATTTTGTGCATTTAAAACTTAAGTGTTATGTGTTAACTGTTAATTTCGGTTGGTGACCTTTTACAACTATTGTGGAAATTTGGGCTTTGCCCTCATATGAGAGCCAGGACAATCCTACCGGTTCGTACCCTGTGGATGGGAATGTAGATGGGAATGCCTGACTGGGGCTATGTTAGGAGGATCTTACGTGGCGCGTGGAGATCACTCAGGGTGTATAGTTTTTTTGTTTGTAGAATGATCAAATTAGGTTGACATAGAGGGAACATATATCTTTCATTTGGATTGCGTTTATTTTGAATTGGAAGACTGTACCTGTACTAATATTGTCAGCATGACATGTTATTTTCGATGAATTCCATGTATCACTTTTTGATGTGTAAATACTTTGGATTCATATTTCGAAAAACTATTTTGCTGCTTGTAAATTATAATGACTTAAATATTTATCCAAAGGTATTTCCTTATTTATTTCTTTGTTTTATTTTAATTTCTTTTGAAAAAAAAAATACACTCTCGCTTTGAAAATCGGGGTGTTACATTGTGGTACCAGAGCTTTGGTTTTGGATTTCTTAGGGGCTGTGGAGTTTTAGTATAGGTTGTAGGTCAACCTGTAGGTTGGGAGTCGTTATCTGATCATGCATCGGGGTAATTGGTCTGAGTTGTCAGATCAGGGGTAGTTATTATGTGTTGCTATATTCGAAACTTAGTTTCAGAATTATTTGAAGTGGTGTTAACACTCTTCTTGATGTTGGTTTTAGGGAAACACTACCTCCAAGAAGGAACGACGTTGCAAGAATGAACGTCAGTGGGGATGATCAAATGGTTGAAGCTACAAATAACATGGATGTTTCTGCTGTTGCACAGACAACTGCAAAGACTTTGCGGGATCTGGAGAAGAAGGAAAGAGAGATATATGCTATTGAGTCAAGAGGATTGAAAGATTTTTATCGTTACCATCCTCCAAAGTTCAAGGGTGATGAGAACTCAGGAAAAAAGCTGATTAGTGGATTCAAGAAATGGAAAAGATCTCGAGATGACGGATTGTCAGGCAGAGTTGAAGCAAATCATGACAGCATGGAATTTAAGAAATGGTTCCAAAGACACAGAAGCTATGTGTTGGTGTTAACTCAAGGATGATGAGTATGGATGTATTAACACTAGACTAATAAGGGATTTCAGGTAAAGATCTAAGTGGAGGACTTTTGTTAAGAAAAGTATTAGATGTTTTCCTGGTAGATTTCAGGATGAAACTGGATGAAGTTTGACAACTCTCAAAGAGATGTGAACATCATGGAATTGTTGAGAAGAGGAGGCTTCCATTTTGAATAGCATTTGGTGCTTAGGTGTCAATGAAAGAGACTGGTATTGAAGTTAAGGGAGCGTTGTACATTAGGAGTAAATACTCCTTTGGTTAGATAAAATACGCTTTGAGGAATAGTCGATACCTTGAGGGATAAAGTCGAGCATTCGAGTTAGACTAGATTCGCAACTTGGATTATTAAGTATGCATCTCATGACGAGTATAAGAGTGAGACTATATATTTTGTTGATAAGTGACAAATCTCTTTGTGGTTTAGGAGATAGTAAATATGGATAGTGATATTGGATGAAACTATAGACACGTAAGTGTGAATTTTGAGCAATGTTCGGAAAAACATAATGAGTTAAGCCTTGATGTATTGAACCCTATGTTACCATTAAGTGGAATTTGAAGTATTGAGTACGAGAATACTTCGAGATTGTGGTAATATAAGTTTTGAGAGTCCATTAAAGGATGGAAATTACTAAGAGGATGTTAATATTTTGATAGGTTGGAAGGGTTATTCGAGATTTGATTTGGGACCCTAAGATGGTTGATTTTTTTAATTGATGATTTAAAATCCACAAGGTTTGATAGAGGACCAAGTAATGCCCAAAACTTTCATAATTGAAGTAGTTGAGGTAGGCACGGGATAAATAGTTCAAGTTATGGATGAGAGTGTTTGAAGATCTACTAAAAATGTTATGATTAGAAGAGTTTTAATTAGTGAGATTACTAACACGATAAGAGTCAATGATGAAAATGACATGGTATTGTATCTTAAGATGAAATGAATGAAATTAGACGGGTGATGAGTATTTGGAGATTTCGAGGATCAAATTTTATAATATTATTCATTGATAGGAAGTGAAAAAGAAGAAATGTAACAACTGATTTATGGTTTAGTTGTTGGTCTTGGGAAGTCAAGCGTTAAGATTTCAAATGAGTGTTTCATTGACTAGATGGATGATAAAAGGTATGTGGATCTCTGAGATATTTTACTGCAAAGTATGAGGAGGAAGTTTATAGATAATTATTTCTTAGGAAATACTTATTGGGAACAGTTGAGAAATCGTTCTTTAGAACGTTCGAATGTTAGGATTCTTTCAGTTTATATCTCCGTGAAGGTTGAGAAGGAATAAGAATCCAGCGAGTGAACCAAATTTTGGAAAATGAGCCAAGAAAACGTGTTGGAGCAGCACATAGAGATCTAGCTTATGACGATTAAAGATTGATGAAAGGAATTACCTCCCCTATAATTCAGACAATGTTATTAGAAGGGTATGTCAATGATATACAAGCACTAATTAAGTGCATGTCATGGAGGTTGCTATTGTGTTCGCCAATCAACAGAGTTAAATGTTTGCTTGGTAGGGAAGAATTGAGCATTAAATGGAAAAAGTTAGGTGGAAATTAGCGATGCTTGATTTATTGAAATCACTATAATGAAGATGTATCAAGGTTCAAGGTAGAAATTTAAGTTTTGTATAAATGGAAAAGTGATGGAGTGAATACAATGCGTTTGACATGTCATAATGAAAGGATAATCATCAAGTTGCAAATGAAGGACGCAACGAAATTGAGAAGTATCAGAATGAATGTGGGCAGTAGATGGAGGAGAATTATTTTTGAGTTTGTGCATAATTGCGAAGTATATAAGGAATTTTCTAGTGAAGCGTGAATTTGAAGTGTTAGGCATGAGACAAATGTAGACCTTGATATGTGAATTAAATTCAAGTTGGATTTTGTTGGAAATGTGACTCTTGAAATGAAGTACTAAACTGAAAAGAAGGTTGTGTGTCCTAAGTAGTATAATCTTGGGCATGATTTCGAAAATATTTGAAAAAAGCTTGGATCACCAAACAGATGTGGGGATAGAATTATTAAAGTTATAATTGGAATAACATACTGATAAGAACACTACGGTTGACATAGTTGTAAGACTAAAGAAAAATCGAGGATTTGTGAACAATGGAGAAATTTAGGAGTCCTCGATTGTAGTGATTGTTTGTGCTCTGTGTGTTGGTTTCATACTTAGTGTTTCAGTTTGTTACCAAATGGATCTTTTGTACCCAGTGGATGCAAATGAGGCTATGTGACATAGCTATGGGAAATTATACTTTGTCGACAGGATCAAAGTTATAGGAAAATAAGGGAAACTCAGTGGACTTTGAGAAGATTGTTGACTGCTTGTGCATTAGGGTAACCTCAGGTGTAAGTTGCATGGAGCGCTATTACAATTCAGTTAAGATAGTCTAAGCCACCATCATGGTTGTTGGTTATTTATTGACAAATTGAAGGACTGGTCATCCTTAATCTCTTGTTGATAGTAGACAAAATCATGTTGAATGGAATGGACGAGCCTTACTGACTATGAATGGGTGCAGAGCTATTAAGCACCCTATGAAAAGGGTTAGGCAACACTTTCTTTAAGTAGACCGGGTGAAACAAGTTATGACTTGTATGTTGAATTTGAGTACAAAACTAGTGTGAATTGCTACTCGTAGTTTAAGTTTCGAGGATGAAACTAATTTTAGGGGGGTAGTAATGTAAGACCCATAGTTTTAAAATCCCAAATTATATTATTTTAGGGTATTTTGTGTTGAATTTCTTAGACTTTTAGCTTAGTTCTTGGTATTTAGTGAGTTAAATGCTGAAAATATATTTTTGGAAATTGGATTAAAATTATTTGTCGAAGAATAATTTATTTAGATTACGAAGAATATAATTCCGGACAGTTTAGTTAAAAATATCACTCGTTGCTGAAAATCTATCTTTCAATTGAGTTGCGACGAGAATAGATATTTTTATTAAATTAGATTGAGATGTGAATGAAGTGAGGTGTATAAGAGTTGTTAGATATTCGTTTGAGTTTGGTTTGAAGTATAATATAAATATATATATATATATATATATATATATATATATATATATATATATATATATATATATATATATATATATATGTGTGTGTGTGCTGGAAAGGAAATGAACAAAAGAAACAGAGGAAGCGAGCACGCCGCAAACCCATCGTCCTCCTTCCTTTTTTCTTTTTGTTTTTCTTTCTTTGCTTTCTTTGGCTTCAAGAATAGGAACCCAAGGCTTGGTGGGTGAGAAGACAAGGATTTCTCATCTTCATACTTCCTATTTGATTCGAAAACGAAGAAAAACGGTGTTAGGGATTTTAAAACCGTCAAACACAAACCTCCACGTTTCATCTAGATCTAAGTTTTGTTTCGCGAACAGATAGAAGGGAAAGTTGCTCACTACCAAGCTACAGTGCTAGGGAACCAACTTTGGAAGCGACGTCGCGAGCGGAGATTTTATCGGATTTACTCGCGGTACCGTAAACGCACGTTAAAGCTACCGTTAAGGTAAGGGCTCCTTCCAAACTTTTAGTTTGCATTTAGGGACTTACCTGTGGTTGTGTGGAAAAGAATTTTGTTAGGGTTAAAGTGTTGAGTTAGGGAAAATGAATCTAATGCTTTTATGGGTAAAATCTTAGAGTTGGGTTTTGATGATATTGATGAGTGTTTTGTGGAAAATGAATTTAACTCATTTATGTATGATTTTGAAGAAATGAAATTTGAGATATGTTTGGTTGGATTCTGTGGAGAAATGAATTGATGTGATTTGGTGTGAA
Source organism: Cicer pinnatifidum (assembly GCA_037974775.1). Lineage (NCBI taxonomy): Eukaryota > Viridiplantae > Streptophyta > Magnoliopsida > Fabales > Fabaceae > Cicer > Cicer pinnatifidum. Next base: position 35,320,841 of record JBBPBR010000008.1, read on the forward strand.
TTGTGGATTGAATTTGTTAATATGTTTGAGTATGTTCTGTGTGGAATTTGAAAACCATTAGAGTTAAACGAGTATTAAGAATGGGGAATCTCTTAATATCTACGTTTACTTAATGTTGTGGTGAAAATCAGTAGAGTTAAACGAGTATTAAGAATAGGGAATCTCTTAATATCTACGTTTACTTAATGTTGTCGTGAAAATCATTAGAGTTAAACGAGTATTAAGATATGGAATCTCTTAATATCTACGTTTACTTAATGTTGTCGTGAAAATCATTAGAGCTAAACGAGTATCAAAAATGGGGAATCTTTTAGTATCTCTGTTTACTTAATGTTTGCAGTGAAAATCGTTAGAGTTAAACGAGTATTAGAAATGGGGAATCTTTTAATATCTCTATTTACTTAACGATTGTTGTGAAAATTGTTAGAGTTAAATGAGTATTAAAAATGGGGAATCTTTTAATATCTGCATTTGTTTAACGATTGTCGTGGATGGAGTCAGAGTATGCTCATGCATTTTCATTTTTTTGTAAATCGTGCAGACCCGTGATAGGTGGGACCTTGATAAATAGTACTTCTGCCTGTGATAGGCGGTACATTTATGATTTACGTTTTTGTAAATTGTGCAGACCCGTGATAGGTGGCACCTTGGTAAATAGTACTTTGGCCCGTGATAGACGGTACATTTACGATTTACGGTTTTTTGTAAATTGTGCAGACCCGTGATAGGTGGCACCTTGGTAAATAGTACTTTGGCCTGTGATAGGCGGTACATTTACGATTTACGTTTCTTTTTAGTAAACCATGCAGACCTGTGATAGGTGGCACCTCGGTAAACGGTACGGGCCCGTGATAGGCAGTACGTTTATGGTTTACGCTTTTTAGTAAATCGTGCAGACCCGTGATAGGTGGCACCTCTGTAATTGGTAATTCGGCCTACGATAGGCGGTACAATTATGATTTACGGCCCTTCGAGGAGGGTTTTGGTTTGGAATTCTGAGTCCATGCATTTTGACATATACGCATTGTATTAGGGTGCTTGGCACACGAGTCGTGTTTGATTCAAGTTCATGATTGAGTGTTTGAACTTGAGATGTCGTGGGAATTGTGTTGAAATTGCTAAGTGTTATGTATTGATATTGTGTGTAAGTGTGATGGATTGTAAAACTATTTGGAAACTAAAGTTTGTTAGACATATGTTCGTTTTTGATGTCATTGACAAACATACAGTCTGAAATAAATCTAACATTGTCAACTGAGAAAAATTTCAGGAACAACAAATTCAATCCTACATACTCGAGACAATTGCTTGGAACTCAAGAAATCAACAAAAGCTTGAAGATCCATGAACAAATCGATTAGTACAATCGATTCTGTAACAGGGTTGAATCTTTTTTTAAAGTCTGGGGTTAATCAATCGATTGGCACAATCGATTTGCACATCTTTGAAGAAATCAAACAGGCTATCAATTGATTAGCCAAATCGATTGGTACACCTATTAGAAAATAAATTGTGCAAGTCAGAGAGCCAGTTTGCCACAAATCGATTAGGCAAATCGATTGATTAAATCACCAAGACTGAACTGATTGTTTACATCGATTAGACAAATCGATTGACATACTTACTGAAATTAAAATGTGCAAGTCAGTAGCACGTTTTGCAGGCAATCGATTTGGCAAATCGATTGAACGAATCACATCTTTAATTTTGGTTTGTCTACATCGATTGACACAATCGATTGTAAATGTCCTAGAGCCAAACTTGTTTACTAAATCGATTAGGCCAATCGATTCACTAAAACAAGTTTCAAAATAACTTTAGTCTGGAACATACACAATCGATTACCACAATCTACTTATATACATCTGGTGTTACAAATGTTGGCCTCAATCGACTTGGTAAATCGATTGAATAAACCAACTGATGAAAAGTGCTTCAGACTTAAAGTCCACAATCGATTGGCACAATCGATTGGTACAAAAAGTTTTAGAAACAGAGATGACTGAATGGTTGAATCGATTAAGTACATCGATTGTTTTGATCTCGTTGTTTGAACAAAACACATCAAGTCGATTATGCAAATCGATTCAATTATATACTGTCATCAAAGTCTGAAGAACTACTTAAAATAATCGATTGGATAAATCGATTAGAATGTTCAGTTTCAAGATTCAAGAAAAACAAGACTCGCGAAATCGATTGAGGAAGTCGATTAGCCAGCTTTGTGACTTTAATGAATCGATTGGGTAAATCGATTCATATGTTGTTTTTCCTGAAACTATATAAACTGCTTTCATTCACTTCTTCTCATAACAACATGATAAGACAATTACTTCAATAGCTTGAAATATCAAATTGCAATCATACACCACTAATTCTTTCTCAACTGATATTAATTTGAATATCCTTTTTCAGGCATCAACAAGATACAGTTTGTGATCAACAAGGATGGAAAAAGACTGAATTGAGAGAGATTGCTTTGAGAAGAAGAAAGATCAAGAACTTTGTAATATTGATATGTTTCAATTTCTGTAAACCATTTTCTGTAATCAAATTACTTTGAGAAAATCCAGTTGTTACTGGTGGTGTTCTTCGAGGTTGAAGGTAGTCAACAAGAAGATGCTTGACTGAATTCTTGGCAAAGTTTATGGGACTTAAACTTGGGAATTCAGGGAGGGAAAGATAGAACAAGTAGAATAGTTTAAGATTGGTGCGAGGCACTGTGTAAAATTTGTAAACTGATTCTAAGAAGTTCTATAAGAAAGGCTAAGATCCTTTTGGATCTTGGGACTGGAAGTAAGTCGTCGAGGGACGGCTGAACCAGTATAAATCTCCGCGTACACTTTTCTTTCCCTTATCTCGTTTAAATTTCTGCAATTAGTACGTTTTTGATATTGATTGAATGCATGATAAAGTTTCTGTGTTAAGTGCATTTATATGTTTGATTATCTTAACACAATTGCATGAAAAATCAATATCTTGAAAGATTGTATCTGATGCATTTCTCCATATATTCTGTGATCCATATACTTTGTGCATTCATTAGAATTGTATATTTGGGACCTTGATTGATGTTGTGTTTAATAGATTTACAATTTGTTAAACTGCTGCGCATATCTCTAAGAATAGGCATTCTTCTGCATACTTTTCATTTAACAGAGGTTACTGGTACCATCAAAGTTGTCGTGGTGAATGTGTTGAAATTGCTAAGTGTTATGTTTTGGAGTTGTGTGTGAATGTGATTGAGTTAGTTTATGTAGTTTTAGAAAAACATTCAGGGAAATCGATTCTGTGAAAAGCCATTTATAAAAATCGATTTGCCAATCGATTTGATGTATTACAGGAGCTCAGCTATTTTGACAAAATCGATGTGCCAATCGATTTTGTAAATATGTTTCATAAAACCAATTAAGAAATCGATTTCCCAATCGATTGTTGTGTCTCCTATTTTCTTGAATCTTGAAAAGATATTGAACTAATCGATTTACCAATCGATTTGGCTATTACAGTAGCTCAACTATTTGGTCAAAATCGATTTGCCAATCGATTGGATTTGTTACAGGGGCTCAACTATTCATTCAATCGATTGCCCAATCGATTGATTTAAGCCCAGAGTACAAGTTTCACTAAAAACCTTGAAAAAAAAATACACCCTCGCTTTGAAAATTGGGGTGTTACAAATTTCTTGAACTTTCTGACCAGCATTCCGATTTCAGGTTCTTCATCAGTTTCACTCTCGGAATCATCAGTACAGGTTTCTGGTTCAGATTTTACTTTATAAGCTTGAGCTTTCAGAGATAGTACCTTCCTTTTCCGATCAGTTTACTCTGACTCATTCAACCGGTGCAGCTCCATTTCATGTTCTCTGAGCTTGCCAAAAAAGGTGGCAATGGTCATGCTTCCAAGATCCTTTGATTCAGCTATTGTAGTGACCTTAGGTTGCCATTCTCTTGTCAAGCATCTCATTACTTTGTTTATTTGTTGCTCATTGTCAATTACTTTCCCTAGAGCATTCAGATTGTTAATGACATGTGTGAACCGTGTCTGCAAGTCATTGATTGACTCATCATTCTTCATATTGAAGAGTTCATATTCATGCATCAGAGTGTTAGTTCTGGCCCTCTTGACATCAGTTGTGCCTTCATGAGTTTCTTGGAGTGTATCCCACATTTCTTTGGCAGTTTTGCAATTTGATACCCTGAAAAACTCATCAGCACTCAAAGCAGAAGTTATTATATTTTTGGCTTTTGCATTATAGCCAACTTTTTTCTTATCATCATCAGACCAATCAGATCTAGGTTTCTTGATTAATGATTCATCAGTACCAGCAAGTCTAGGCACATAATATAAGGACCATTTTCTACTGCATCTAATATGTCAAGACCACTTGCCTTTAGAAAGATAAGCATTCTTTCTTTCCAGTACATATAAGTAGACCCACTAAAGGCAGGGGGTCTAACTAACGAGGCACCTTCGCCCAAGAATTCAGTAGAGGCCATTTTCTTTTTGAGAAATAGTCTAAAAGATTAGGCTCTTGATACCAATTGTTGGTGGAATGGCCTCTATCCTTAGTAAGTTATACACAATATTATTAACCAGATTATCCAATTCCTTCCTAAGTGATGAACTTAATATTAAATCCTACTTATTTAATATTAATTCCAATTTAACAATAATGGATTCAAAACTTATTGAACACAGAGATTCAAGAACACATGTATTATCAAGATAAGGAGTATTCAAAACTGAGATTCAAGAACACATGTATTATCAAGATAAAGAGTATAGAGATAGAGAAGTGTGCACCATGGATTTTTATACTAGTTCAACTATCGATTCGATAGTCTACATCCAGTCCCGAAATCACTTACTGATTCTAGCCTTTACTAGAAATGATTTGAGTATGTTTACAGACTTTCCAGCACTTCAATGCCTATACATCTAACTCAACATCAATCTAAAACTACAACCAATCTATCCTTAAGAACTAATCGCCAAGCTCTAGCAAGATCAGGTTGAGATCTCTTTTAGATGATCACACACACTCTAAAAGATGACCACCAGTTTCACAATACTGGATTTCCACACACTTTCTTTTACAAAGATTGTTCTTTCAAAAAGAACTAAAAACACTTGATTGAATCACAATGAATTCTCACACTAAGTATTTGCCAATGAAATTCTCAAAGTGTATTTTTCGAAAAGCCAATGAAATTCTCAAAGTGTATTTTTTCGAAAAGCCAATGAAATTCTCAAAGTATTTTCTCAAAGTGTATTTTTCGAAAAGCCAATGAAATTCTTTCAGTTTTCTATATTCTGTTTCTTGTTGTAAAAATTGTGATTGATTCAGTTTATATAGTTTCAGAAAAACATCAGACAAATCGATTTCCCAATCGATTTTATTAATGCGTATTACCAGATCAATCGATTTCGCGTTTCTTGTTTTTCTTGAAATTCTTGAAATAAATGAACTAATCGATTTGCTAATCGATTCTTTTAATGCATATATCAGAAAGTGATACTCAGTTCATATCAAAGTCGATTGAATGATCGATTATAATTGTTTTGTTCAAAATGCGAGATTAAACAATCGATTACTCAGTCGATTCACTTTCATTAACATAATCGATTTGGCAATGGGCTAATTTCTCCCTGTAACTTAGACAATTTATCAAATCGATTTGCCAATCGACTGATTTGTCTCTGTAACTCAGATCTTTAATTCAAATCGATGTGTCAATCATTATGCAATATGTTTTTGATAAATGATGACCTAATTCATTCATGCAATCGATTAACTAATTGATTAGTATAAAACTTGTAAGTTAAGAAAAGTATATCAATCGATTGTCCAATCGATTTCTTTTAATCATAGAACACAGGTCTGATAAAAACATTTAAGTAATCGATTTGTTAATCGATTAACTCAGTGAAAGCTTTGTTCTATGAATCAGAAAATCGATTAACCAATTGATTTACCAATAGATTGTCCAATCGATTTCTTTTAATCACAGAGCACAGGTCTGATAAAAAAACATTTAAGTAATCGATTTGCTAATCGATTAACTCAGTGAAACCTTTGTTCTATGAATCAGAAAATCGATTAACCAATTGATTTACCAATTGATTGATTAACACACTTATTTTATGATTTCAGTTTTAATTGGCAAATATTAGATGTGTGAAATCATAATGATGAATCTAACTAATAAACACTATGACCAATAGACAAATTTACACATAATCTTCAAGCCTTGTATGATATGATCAATCTTTGCTTGATTGCTTGAGATCCAAAATTTGTCCAAGTGTAGTGTTTGATTCTTTCCTGAAATGTATCTCAACCCAAACTATTAGATTAATCAGATTATGCATATACATTGTATGTTTGGAAGTTATATCAAAATCATAGTCAAGGAGGCATATATCTTACACATCAATCACTCGTAGGAGTGAGATGCCTCAACAACCTATGCTTTTCTGTGAAGTATTTGATGTGTGGGGCATTGACTTTATGAGCCCTTTTCTTGTATCTTTTGGTTATGTCTATATTTTACTAGCTGTTGATTATGTTTCGAAGTGGGTGGAAGCAATATCCACTAGGACTAATGATTCTAAAGTTGTTGCAGGTTTTATTAGATCAAATATTTTTTGCATGTTTGGAATACCCTGAGCCATCATAAGTGATCAAGGCACTCATTTTTGCAACCACACCATGGACGCTTTGCTTTGGAAGTATGGGGTTGTGCACATAGTTTCTACACCTTATCATCCCCATACTAATGGGCAAGTTGAAGTCTCAAATAGGGAAATTAAACAGATCTTAGAAAAGATGGTGCAGCCAAACAGGAAAGTCTAGAGCTACCAAGTTGAAGACATATGCAGACAAATCAGAAGAACCTGCAAAATTAGAGGATATAAGCAAATCAGAAGAAGATGTCAAATTATATAAAGATGAATTAAACCAAGTTAAAAGTAGCCAAGATAAATCAGAAGCAAATTTGGATGGAAGTTCAAATCATCACATCTTAAAATATTAGTCATGGGAAATGCAAGTGATCCTCTGAGGACCAGATCATCATTGAAAGAAACTACTTTGTTTGGCTTACACTCATCAATTGAGTCTATATTTGTTGATGAAACATTGACAAATGAAAGATGGATTCTTACAATGCAAGAAGAGTTAAATGAATTTAAAAGGAATGATGTTTGAGATGTAGCACCTAAACCAAAGAAAAAAATTATTGGAACCAACTGGATTTTCATAAAACAAGCTAAATGAAAAAGTTGAAATGGTCATAAAATAGGCATGATTTGTTGCACAAGGCTATATAGTCATCAAAAAGACATTAATTACACTAAGACATTTTCTTCAGTGGCTAGTTTAGAAGCTATTCGTATACTACTTTCTTTTGTTGCAAATAATATTACATTGACTGTGCAATCACGAGAAGGAGGGTTGAATTGAGTTTGACTAAGTTGATAACTTTTTCATTATTTGATTAAACTAGTTTAAACTTGATGATTTGCTTAGAGTAGAAGCAATAACAAAATTAAGGAGTGCAAGAATAAAGTGACACAAATAATTTATCTTGGTTCACCACTAACTTGGTTGCACCCACTACACAAGAATAAATGATTTAATCCACTAATTCAACAAATTGAATTACTAAACACTTGACCCTCAAAACCAATCTTCTCAAATAATTTGATAACCCTAGACTTTTGAGGAACACACACATGTTGACTTTACTAGCATAGTCTTTCCCACACAATCTGACAACCTCATATTGTTGAAGGCACACTAACACCACTATTGGATTTGAATACAAAGATTTGGAACTTGACTAATTGCATGTAACAAGTTGATTATAACAATGACTATCACACTCTAAGAAAAACACTTAGAAAATATTTCTCATTTGCACAACCGTTTTTCTCTTTTAACTCTTAGATGAATTTGGAATTTTGCGCTTAAGTTTATACTATTTTCTGATTTTTTGATGATCTTTTTCTTCAGCGTTGAGTATCCATTTATAGATAAAATTAGGGCTTTAATTAGTCCTTTTTTAATTATGAATTGTATCTTCATTCCTAGTTTGGTCAACAATGATCTTATTCAAAAATAATTCTGAACAAGATGATTTTTTTGATAATATGTTCTTTAGAAAATTATTTATTTATGAATCCAATATGAGAAATTCTTCTAGATTGATAATATGTTCTAAATGTAGCTTCATTCCTTCTAAATGTGTGATCAACAAGTAATAACCAACGATTTGGGTCAAACCATGATGCCTTTCCACCAAATTTTTATGTAAATATTTTTGTGTTTTCCATGCAAATAAGACAAGCCAATTTACTATGTGTCTCCTATCTTGACAACATCACATAAAATGGAGAAATCATTAAATTTCCACATCAAAGCAACTTTCATCATAAACTTTTGTTTTTGAGCAATATTGTATGTCGTGACACCACTCCATAACCTCTTCAAATCATCAATCAAATGTGATAAATAAATATCAATACCAGTTGTAGGATTATAAGGATATGATATCACACCAATCAAGAACATGTAAGGTTTATACATACATGTATCAGGAGGAAGATATATGGAGTAAATCCATCAAAGTAGATGATGATTGTATATATGGCGTAAATCCATCAAATGATAATCCAAGTCTTACATTACATTGATCTGACGCAAAAATCAGGATGCATTTGATCAAAGTATTTCCACACTTGACCGTTAGACGAATGTCACAACTCACCTGAATTTCTTCTATTCTCATAATGCCACATCATCTTTTTTCGCAGTTTGCATTTATGCAAACATTCTCTACCATCTTGTTACAATAGGTAGATAAAACATTGCCTTCCTAAGAATTGATTTTCCCTACTTGCCCTAGAATTATTCCTTTGATGTTACCTTGTTTGTTGTAAAATTACATTAAACTAAATTGACATGATTTATACAAAATCCTTGGTCGTAATATAACACACAACCTTTATATAGAGATAATGAATCAAAGAGATGGAAAATAATAAATATCTTTCAAGTATCCACCTATAAATCAAAATAGAGATAATAAAAGTATATAAAATTTTGTACGAACTCAACTACAAAATTTTGTAACGACTAAGAACAAATATTAATATCATTAATTTTTTTTTAATATTTTATAAAAAATCGTTACATTAAGATCAATACGTTTTACATTTGTTTCAAAATTTTATTTATCATATATTATGTAAACACTATAATTTCTATTTTTTTTGGGACAAATCCACTAATATTTTGAAATATAAACCTTTTATTCTTTTGAAAATAATATAAAAAGATTTTATATGTATAATATTACTTAGAATGACATTATAGATTTACTTTTCTTTTTTTTATAAATATATATTATTTTGTTGCTAAAAATATTATAATTTCTTAA
>JBBPBR010000008.1:35330561-35381892 GCA_037974775.1 Cicer pinnatifidum
ACTAATATTAAAATTTTTAAATAATATTATAACCAATTTTAAAAATTAAATATTAAATATTTTAAAATAAAACATTAACGCTTTAAAAATATTTTATAATCATATAATTTTTTATTTTCTGTATAATAAATATATAAATTATTAATCTATATTTAAAATGCATTATATACTAACTTGATGTAGGGTAATGTTTGACTTGAAGCTTATGAACAAATAACAACTCTTCACAATCAACACAACAACACCATTGTCAAATGAAAATTAAATAATATTAATTAAATATATAATTTCAAAAATAAATTAACATCAGAAAACAAAACTTAAAATAAATACTTAACAAAACTCAAGAGAGAAGGTAGAGAGAAAAATTAAGGAAAAAATTCGTAGAAAAAAGGTAAAGAAAAAATTTAGTGAGAAGTTAGAAGTAAGAAATGAGGAAAAAAAATATAAGACAACCACAAAATACCAAATAATTTATTTCATTTGTGAGAGTCTGAACGGTGAGATAAGATATCTTTTATGGCGGCACAAGAAGTCACAATAATACAATATTCTGATATGATTTTTGTGAGAATATATGCCACCACAAATGTCTGATAATTTTTTCTTCCACAAAAAGGCACAATGTCTACTAATATTTTCAATCAATCAAACTTGTTATCATCACGGTAACAAGTACAAATTCAAATAATTTTTCTCTTCAATAAATTTATAACCGCCACAAAAATAATAATTAAAAAAAAATATTTTTGATGTATAAAATCTTTTTAAACTACAAATAAATTTTATTAGGCTCCAAGTTTTATTTGAGTCCAATATTTGAGATTAAAACCAAATTTCGGTTATACTAGGAGCTAAGCCAAATTCTTCAAATTAAACCTGTTATTATCAATCGAAATCGGGGAAAAATAGCGGAGGGAATTCCACTACTACCGAGAAACGAAAAGCTTCCCGTGGTGGCCACTCCACTGGCCACCATCATCAACATACCAAAAAGTCACATAAACAAACAGAAAAAACCGTCAGCTCAACACTAAACAAGCAGTGCCAATTCAAAGCATGTAAACGAGTATTATTATATTATACACCCATTTTCTTTCCCTCTTTATGGTAATCCAATTCTTCCACCTTCTTTCTACGGTGATCCACAATTTTTCAATTACCCATCTAAACCAAAGCCAAAACCAAAATCAAAACCTAAACCAAAGCTGCTTCTTGTATAAAACCCCATTCTCTCACATCAAAACATAACCTAAAATTGTGTGCTCTCTTTTGTTGTTTGTTTGGTTTTGCAATTTTGCCTCAAACACCATGGCCGAGAAACAGCTCATCGTCGTCGTTGAAAGCACCGCCGCGATGGGCCCCTACTGGGACACGCTTCAAATGGATTATATCGAAAAGATCGTCAGGTTCCACTTCTATCTCTCGTTATTTTTCTATCCGTATCGGCATCAATATTAATATTCTATTTTCTTCAATTCATTCAAATTAGGGTTTTCCTTTTACTTTTTTTTGGGAGTTGAGGCCTTTGATTTTGGTATTGTACCCAAATTGTGTTGATTGTTATTAGGCTGGGATGAGTTTATCGGAGATAAACTGTCATCTGTAGACATTTGCTAATACTAGATTTAAACATGTCGGGTAAGGCATAGCCCTATGCGACCTAATTGGCAGCACAAGACTCACATGGGAACAGTTAGATGCTCAGTTGGTTTCGCAATTCCATGGTTCACACACGACGATACAGATTCTCTTCCAATTTTGATTCAGCCTGCAATATGTATTGGCAGCCACAAAGTTCGATATACGAATGAAACTGATACAGAGGGGATTGTATGCCTATTTTAATTCAGCCTGCGATAAGTATTGGCAGCCCCAAAGTTAGTTGTGTTTTGCGATTTTTATGATAGTAACTACCATGATCCAAATGCTTTTTTCGAGACAAAGACTCCATTTGGCAGCATAGGTAGCATTTTGGCTCAAAGCTTTCCTCTTATCGGTAATGCCTAAAGGCTCAAAAGAAATGAATTCAACTCTTCAGATATTGTATTCACCAAAAATTCCATATAACCTTTTTCTGTATGAAACTGGCTTCATGGAAATGCAAAAGAAAATCAGTAGTGGTATCTTATTGAGTACCGAAGACAACACATTTATTATTCCCGTACTTATAAGCATAATATTTTGGCCAATTGGGATTCAATAGAAGTCTTAACTTAAGTGCTTAATATAGATAGTCTTTTCCTTACCAGCTTAAGACCTTAAGCCCAACATCAGCCATTATGTTTAAATATTGTACAGTTCCATTTATATACTTATATGCGTATATATATGCATGTATGCAGATTTCTTCAATATTTTCCTCTCATCATAATTGTCAAGTTATTTTAAAGGCTATATCATTATATAGATTTTATGATCCACATGTTTTAACCTATTGTGGTATTCTTACAGGTGTCTTTGTGGGAACGAGTCATCAGGGCAGGTATACATTGTGCTTTAGTGAAAATTTTAGTCCTTGAAGAAAATGAAAGAATAATATTATCTAAAGCGTCACTTGAACACTTTTGATTTATCTTATATCATATTTAGTGAATATATGCTGGTTAATGCAAAATTTTAGTATTATTAGCGTGTTTCATGAGAGATGTTTATGACTCGTTGTCCCTCCTTTTTCTATTATGCACCAGTTTAGCTGCTTTTAGTGCTTGTGTTTTTCGTGTTTTGTATGCCCTAGGTTTTGTGATTTTAGGTTTTGTGATTATACATAACATGGTATAATCGTGGAGAAACACTCATAATGTTTACACTGATAATGTAGAACAACTATATGAGTCAATTCATAGAGGGGCTACACTCGAGATTCTTAGGTTTTATATTGTTTAATTCTCCATGGCTGATTTTCTCCCAAGCTTAATTTCAAGAATAAAGCCTGTTAGAAAAGTTCATTTTAGTTTGCTATTTTTTGGTCTTCCACTCTCACCAAGAAAGGTTGTATGATAAAATTGATATGGATTGGTACAAAGTGTTGAAGAGTGTTCTTAAATCAAAGGCTTCCAAAAACACCTCATAAATGCGGATGATGGCGATGTTGTTGAAAGGAGATGAGTGAAAAGAGATGAACTACTAGATTGTATGCTTGTTATGGCCGTCTTCTTAGCCAAAGCAAATGCTCCGTTGTCGTCCTTACATCACATGGTATAACCGTGGAGAAACACTAAAAATGTTTACACCGATAATGTAGAACAACTATATGAGTCAATTCATAGAGTGATTACACTTGAGATTCTTAAGTTTTATATTGAGATTAACTCATTCTTACAAAACCGACTTGTAAGGGAGGGGATCCTTACATCACATGGTATAATCGTGGAGAAACACTCAAAATGTTTACACTGATAATGTAGAACAACTATATGAGTCAATTCATAGAGTGGTTAAACTTGAGATTCTTAGGTTTTATGTTAGAATGAACTCATTCTTACAAAATCGGCTTGTAAGGTGAGGGGTGCCACTCTTTATAAATTCTTTTAGAACTCTATGTATTTACAATGTGAGACTTAAGTTTTTTCCAATACACCATTCATGCCCAACATTATTGGGCTTGGTGCGTGTATATAAATGGTGGGTGGCTTGATCGATAGGCTATGATACCATATTACAAATGATAAATGCAGAGAAATGCATTGAAGTTTAATTCTAAACTTGAGATAAAGATGAAAAAAATGTTTATTAAATTAGTTAGTTACATTATAGTGGTTAGGTCTTATTTATAGTCTGTTCTGATCTATTAGGTCATGATGCAAGCTGTAACTAACTATTGACTCAGTAGTCAGTTAGTTACACAATTATAGCTAACGCTAAAGCCTAACAAAGGTTTGTTTACTCAATTCCATGTGGCACAATAGGCTAGGTAACCCTCATCACGAGGCTCTTAAATCTGCACTCTCATTGTGTAATATTCCGATACTAATGCAATCTAAATTGGATTTCTGTGCATCTTGTTGTTTGAGGAAAGTTCACAGATTACCATCTACATCTCTGCACCCTTTGATTTAATATATGGTGATGTGTGGGGACCTGCACTTATGATTTCATTCTCTGACTATAAATATCTACTTCTATGTGTTGATGCTTGCACTAAATTCACCTAGGTGTTTCCTCTAAAATTGAAATCAGATGTATACATCACCATCACCCACTTTCTCACATTTATTACCATTCAATTTAGTGTTAGTCTGAAAGCAATGCAAATTGATGGTGGATGAGAGTTTCAACCATTAACCTCTTACCTCTCACAGCATGGCATAGTCCACAAACTTACATGTCCACACCCACAATACCAAAATGGTTCAGTAGAAAGAAAGCACAAACATGTTGTCGAAACAGGACTTACCCTACTAGCTCGTGCTGGAATCCCATTGAAGTTTTGGGATCATACCTTTTTGGCCGCTGCTTATTTAATCAATAGAATGCCTACTACTGTTGTGGGTATGAATTATCCCTATTCAACTCTTTACTTTTGCATTCCAGATTACAAGTTCATGAAGGCCTTTGGGCGTGCTTGTTACACTCATTTGAGACCCTATAATCCTCACAAATTTGATTATGTCTTTTCTTGGGTTACTCATCCAACCACAAGGGCTACAAATGTCTCTCCTTTGATGGCCACATCTAAATCTCCAAAGATGCCATCTTCAATGAGATAAGGTTTCCCTACTCCTCCCTTTTCAATTCTCCAACTACACCATTACCCACACCACAAGTTTTGGTGCCTTTCAACCATCTTCCATGACTACCAGTCTCTTCAGCAACACCTCTTATTCCTCCTATCTCCCCATTTTAGCTTCAGTAACATCTCCACTCAGTACCTCGTCACCAAACTCACCTCCACATAGTCTTGATACCCTAATGTCTCAGAGTGCTTGGACTCCTACCTCCTCAACCAGTCCACCCTTTTCAACCTCTAACTCATCGTTGTCTCCTATCACTCCTTCTCCCCTATCCTCTAGCTCAGCCTCTAATGCTATATCTCCATCTGCTTGTCCTACACCTCCTCCCAACCAACATAGGATCCACCCTTACAACATCCACCCCATTTCCACCGGAGCCAAACTTGGCATTGTGTATCCCAATCTTAGTCCTACATTACTTCTCACAGAATTATAGCCAACCACTCACAAAACAACCCCTTAAAGACCCCAAATGGGTGTTTGCTATGAAGGATGAGTATGATGTTCTCCTTAGAAACAACATCTGGACTTTGACTGTCCTTCCTTCAAATAGACGTGCCATTGGCTACAACTGGGTTTTTCGTATCAAGCAAAACCCTGATGGCTGCATCCTCAAGTATAAAGCATGCCTTGTGGCCAAGGGTTTCCATCAGCAACAAGGATTTGACTTCACAGAGACGTTTTCTCCAATGTTTAAACTTTAAACCAATCACAGTCAGATTTGTGCTCACTATTGCTATTTCTAGACATTGGCACATCACTCATCTTGATGTGAATAATGCCTTTCTCAATGGCATTCTTCAAGAAGAGGTTTACATGAAACAACCCCTTGGGTTTGTTAGTTATGACAAACACCTAGTATGTAAACTAAGCAAGGCTATGTACGGTCTTAAACATGCTCCTCGAGCCTTGTTTGACAGGCTCAATTCAACTCTGCACAACTTTGGTTTTGTCTCTAGTAAGTGCGATCCATCCCTTCTTCATTTGCATTCCACCCATGTCAAAAAATCCACTTTCAGGTCTTGTATATACCTTGGTCCTAACCTTGTGTCTTGGTGGTCCAAGAAACAAACTTTGGTGGCTAGATCCACAACTGAAGCTAAATACTCTGCTAGCCATTAAAACAGTTGAAATTCTTTGGCTTAAGTCCGTGCTCACAGAGCTCAAGGTGCCTTTTAGCACCCCTACTTTGTACCGTGACAATCTTAGTATTGTGGCTCTCTCTCACAACCCTGTTCTTCATGCAAACAAAGCATATGGAGCTAGACATTTTCTTTCAAAGGGAAAAGGTTCTTGGCAAAAGTCTCCTGGTCAAACACATTCATGCCACTCATCAATATGTTGATCTTCTTACAAAACCACTCTCTCCTCTCAGGTTCGTACATCTATGGAACAAACTTAGAGTTTTAGATAAAGGAATTGTGTCCTAGGATTTGAAGGGGAAGTAATAGAGTAAACAACCCTTTGTTAGACTATAGAGTTAGCTAAAACTATGTAACTAACTGACTATTGAGTCAATAGTTAGTTACAACTTGCATCGTGATCTAAATAGATCAAAACTGACTATAAATAGGACCTAACCACTATGATGTAACTATCTAATTCAGATTCAATAAACAATTTCTTCATTTCTATCTCTGAAGTTCAAAATTGAATTTCAATGCATTTCTCTGCATTCATCATTTATAATAGAGATAATTGATTGGGTGAGCTTCAATCATTACTTGAATAAGTCACCATCCACTATTGAGGTGCTTAAGTTGATATTGACTAATGATGATTTATCGAAGACGCTGGCTAAGCTTGATAATATGTTTATTGTGTTTGTTTTCTTTGTCTCTACAATAATCTTGAATCCGTTCAGAATTAAAGTTCAACTAGTTCTAATATCCCTATGGTGGAGGGGCTTATTGACTGTGTTAATGAATAAATATAGAAATATTGTTTTGAAAGTGGTGTATTCAACTTTGTAGAACTTTAAAAATTGTTATTTCCATTACAAAACTTCTATATTTGGCTTGTTTAACTAGTGCCCTGTTAATAACTGTCAAAATATGTTAATATGTTTCTGTTTAATATCCCTCAATATAGGGATTCAGTTGAATAGGAGTACTAGTAGGGATTCAGTTATATAGGAGTACTAGTAGGGATTTAGTTATATGAGTAATAATAGTGATTTAGTTATATATGAGTACTAATAGGGATTTAGTTATATATGAGTACTAATAAGATTTGGTTGTTTAGTAATCTAGTATAAATATATCTGATGTATTACCAATATATTTCAATTTCAATAAATATAATTTTATTCTAATTCTTGACATGGTATCAGAGCAGGTTCTGATTTTGTGATCTGTCTTTGTGCTTCACTACCGCTACCGGCGGCGGCAAATGCCGCCGGTAGCACCACTTTTTTCAGTGTTTCAATTTTTTGGCTTCATACAGTCATTTGCCACCATCAACTCCGGCTGCCTTCTAGCAACCAACCACGACGCTGTAGCTGCCCTCAAAAGCACCGCTTTCACTATGTGTTTTTTTCAAATGTCTTTTTTTTTCCTTCTTGATCTGGCCATTCATCAATCACCTGTTTGAAGTTAGTGAATGCAACATCATCTTCATTGGTAGAAGGGATGCCAACAGATGATTTCATACGCTGCAACAAATTTCTATTCTCAACAAGAACTCTCTGAGCTTTATCAAGCAAATCTTGCTTGGCAGCAAGAAGCTCATGGCACCGCTCTATGAAGCTTGTGTCTAGGATCAAAAAGGTTCAGGAAGATAGTTTAACCTTCAAACTGCAACATCAAATCAAATTACTACCTAGGAGCCAAGAAAAGTTCAACACCAGCTGAATTTTCTAGTGTGGATCCAAAGTCAACAAACACCGCCGCAATCCACCGTGCGTCCATCTTCTCTATGTATGGGTCTTACGCACCTCCACCAAATTCGTTCGTGAGAATGCATGCACCTGTCTCCGACCCCCCTCTGTAGGTCTTTTCATGATGTGATGTACTGGTCGTGCCTTTATCTCCCTGAATCATGCCGCTCTCTCCTTGAAGCATATTCAAGTTTAAATATTTTGAGTCTCCGATATTATTGGTTTGAAGCTTCCAAATGCAGTCTTTTAGAAGAACGGAGCTTGCTTTGTTCAATTGCTTGCTATGAATTTCTCTCAGACTGATGACCAATCAGGCTATCTGGCTAGGCTATATTTATAGCAATTCTCTCCAACTTCAAATGCATCCCTGAGTTGCCTTTCCATCTTTTTTATTATTGTGGAGCAAAACATTGTTTTCTTGTAGCAAGCTAAAGTTAAGCTTTAGCTTGAGGGGGAGTGTTGTACCATTGCCGCCTGGACGTTTTGTCAATTGGAGGAGGGAGTGTTTGAGTGATAGGAGTAGAATCACCAGGTCATTAGGTGGGGGAATAGATGGGCCATAATCTCTAGTACCTTGTTCATTCGCCATTTCAGATTCAGATTGTGAAGATTGACTATGACTACTTTCACCTTGAGCACTATAAGAATTCAGCGTCGAATCCTTTGCCGGTCTGTCATGTTCTTTGTTGTCATCATAAGGAGTCTGCTGCTGAGATTGGAGCCGTGCGTTCCGAAGTTTCAATGCTTGAACATTATCAAGAGCAAACTCCACTATCGACTGATGTTCAGGACCAAAAGTTTCAGGATTATTGTTAAGAACTCTTAAAGCAACAAGAGCATGCTGATGTTATGAAAATTCAAGAAAAGCCACTCCACGGGAATATTGTTCTTGACTGGAGTCCCCTCAAGAATTTGCCAAGTAAAGATTGCGTGGTCATGAACTTCATTTTTTGCGTTCTCCAGTTCTTTGTCATGAGCTGATTTCCTATCCAGAGCCTTTAAAACTTTTAAGGGTCTACCTTTGACTAGAATACCCATCCCAGAACAAGTACCGATAGTCGAAACAACAGTATCAGTTGCTTCTGCGGTTTTAAACTTAAGAAAACCAGTTCCTCGTGGTCGCTTGGTCACTTAGTGGAGAACGGGAACAAAATATTCTATTTCTCCAAATCCAAAAAACCGTTGCTTCACTTCTTCAGCATCACACTCAAAGGGAAGATTACTTATAAAAACTGTTCTTTGCAAATCATCTTCTGTTTCCTTAGGATTTGATAACTTGGTTCTGCTGGAAGTTTCAGGCTTAGAGACACCCGAACCTTGCAATATCTCCTTCCTAGTCAAAATCATCTTCAGAAGGAACATCGTCCACTGCGACACCATCAATATCACTATCTTCTCCATGATCAGATTGTTTGTCAACATGCTCGACATCATCCTCAGTACCCAGTCAACAGTTATGAGACGAGTTCCAAACTATGATCCATTGAGTTTCCAAATGGCACTTTCATTGTGGCCCTTGCTTCCGCATAAAACTATCGCCTTTATTGCGCTTTCTATTTTCCTGAAATCTTAGCCACCTTCATTGTGGTCCTTTTGCCGCCTTTGCGGTTCCGCCTACATTGCGGTTTCTATTTCTTAGCCACCTTCATTGTGGCCCTTTTTGCTGCCTTCGTTGCAGCAACTTGAGATTTTTTTTGGCCTAATTTGCACTCCATATAACTCCTCCCATGACAACCGTGCAAATCTTCTAACTAAAGGGCTGAATAGTAGCAACTTTGAAAGAGTTGTATTCAAGCTAGGAATGGAGAACACCTATTCACCAGCTTGAGGGGGAGTGTCAAAATATGTTAATATGTTTCTGTTTAATATCCCTCAATATAGGGATTCAGTTGAATAAGAGTACTAGTAGGGATTCAGTTATATAGGAGTACTAGTAGGGATTTAGTTATATGAGTAATAATAGGGATTTAGTTATATATGAGTACTAATAGGATTTGGTTGTTTAGTAATCTAGTATAAATATATCTAATGTATTACCAATATATTTCAATTTCAATAAAATATAATTTTATTCTAATTCTTGACAATAACTGCCATTAATAATGTAACTGCTACTGTAACTGTGTTGTAACTGCCATTTAATTCATGAATAAATAGAGAATACGAGGGCCAGAGATAGTGAGGGTTTTGTTTGGTTAAGGGTGGGTTGGGAGAGACTAGGCTCTCTAATTCCTAGAGGATGTGTTAGTAATTAGAACACACTTTCTTATTTGAATTATAACAGTTTGTAATCCTTTCTGCACTTGTATTCAATTCTGCAGTTTGTTATTCATAATACACGTATTATTAATTATAATTGCCTTTATCCTTATTGTATCTACCAGTTCTATATCAATTGGTATTAGAACAATTCTGATCTTGCACTAGTGGGAAAGGTGTCCTGAAGATCTATGTGTGTTCTAAGTTCAAGATACAAGCTTCAGATGTGGCCAGAAAACTTAGATCTCTGTTGCCAAAATTTTCAGATTATTGTTGGAAAATGCTGAACTTCGTCATTGGAAATTGCTGAACTGTTGTCAAAATTGCATTGTGCTCTAGGAGCACCGCAAACCACGTGAGTTGAAACGTGTAATCTGTTCGTGAACACCACCGCGATGGCTGCTTCTCCATTATGAGGCGCTATGGTGTGTATGGGGTAAGCTACCCACGACACTTCGTGCTACTGCGATAGCGGCACTAACAACCGCTGTTTGACAACATAGCTGAGAAGCATGTAATTGAAAGAAAACAGAGTTGTCACGTCCAAATTGGCTCACATTTATTAGATTTATTCGTAATTGGAGGAACAACGATAAATTCTTAATAGTGAGAGATGTGTGTGATTGGAAAGGTGAGAGGAAAGTTTGAACTAACTGAGGTTATGAGATGTGAGAAGATTTTGGCAATTTCCCATGATGACTTGTTCTCAGCTTGTACATTTTACATTAGATTGATTAGGTTGTTGGTCACGTGATGAGTAGCTCTTGGATATTGATACAAATTATGCTCTAAAAGTGTCAGATCCAATGAGAAAAGCTTGGGTTTGTTTTTGAAATAAGGGAGGGGGTGCAACTTGCAAGGCAATGCCCACAGTTTCTAGGTGGTAGCTGAAGCTACCGTGGCTTAGTGTAATGGAATGGCAGCCAAGTGTTAGGCATTGGTGGTGAGTGAAAGCCATCGGCAAGAGTTAGGCAATGATGGTGAGTGAAAGCCATTCTCCGGGCACCAGTAGCAGCAAATACTTGTGTCATGACCAAAAAATATAAGAGATAAAAAAGAGAAATTGATTTGTTAGCTCGTTATTTAGGGAGGTCAGATTTGCATTTTTTCGAATCATACTAGTAAAATAAGAAATTCTTTCTGACTTGTGTAATGATGGACTTGTGATTCATCTAATGATTTTGTTATTTTCCATGTTTTTTGCAGAAGCCTTCTGTTTCCAATGTTGAGTTTGCTCTAGTCACTTATAATACTCATGGGTGTTATTCTGGTACCGTTTTGCTAATTTTCTTATTTCCTGCTTTATGAATCACTTTTTTAAAGCTGTTTATGCCAGAATTTTTTTGCATAGCTTCAGAATTATCTTCTTGTTGCTATCTGTGCTAGTTGATTTATTTATTTTTATTATACCCAGTTAGCAATTTTTAATGAACTGTTACATACTGACAAAGAAGGAAAAATTATCAAACTTGTTTGTACATATAAAATTTTCACAGTTCAAGCACACATGCGTGGGTGTGTGAAGTTTAACTATAAAATGGACAAGGTTTTACTACCCAAAGCATAGTCATGGATTTTAGGGTGTTTGAATTCTGTTTATTTTTTTGACACTAGCAAATGGGTGTGGCTGTGTGGTAAGTTAGGCTATAAAATGGGCATGATTTTACCATCCATAGCATAATTTCTTGGACTTTTAGCATTCTTGAATTCTGTCCAACTCTTTTTACATTGGCAAATTTATGTGCAATTGACAAATCTACTGAGTATTTTTACTTATCTTAGCATCACTGGATGCAGGTATCCTTGTGCAACGTACTGGTTGGACAAAAGACCCAGATGTTTTCTTACAGTGGCTATCATCTGTACCCTTTAGTGGTGGTGGTTTTAATGACGTAGCAATTGCTGAAGGGCTTGCTGAAGCTCTGATGGTATGCATGCTCTATATACTTAGTTTCCTGTTCTTTCCATTCTAATAGGATATATGTTGATCATGATTCCTTCATAATATTTTATTTTTGTAATTTATTAAGTGCACATATTATGTGTACAGATGTTTTTCTTTGTTATTATTTGTCTTGGCTTCATTTATTTAGTTTTGATCATAATGTTCTTATGTAACAAATAAAATGGTTACATATGAGATAGAAGATGATGTATGAGTTACAACAATGGCTGTGGTTTGCAGAAATTTTCCTATATTTTATTTGCTTGAAGTGAATATAATACCTTACTAGTAGAATATGTGAAAGTAGTTATAACTACAAAATGTTAGAAGTTTTTTATATTTCTGTGCTTTTTAACTTTTAATGGTGGCTGTATGTATTTGAGGTAAATTATGTGTGAATGTAGAGGTAATGGTCATAGTTTAGGGGTTAAATTAGCTTGATTGGTTCTAATAGAAACTGGTACCAATTGATATATATACTGACTGATAACTATTTATTATTGAATAATCTCTGGAGAAAGGTTCCCAATCAGAGATAAATCATAAAAACACACACTTGAACAAAATAGAAACTTTACACAGAAAAGAATACACATTATTGTTCCTACCAAGTTTCGAGAGCTCGGTTCTCTCCCACCCAATTAACCACTTACTAATTTCCGGATAACTCCCTAGTTTTGGTCTTTCATTATTTTTAATTATTCCTAATAGACACTGAATAGCACATAAACATATAACTGCCTCAAATAACCACATACAAATAACATAAACTGTCGTGGACAATTATGGTTGGTCATTTACAACCTCTCCTCTTATAATAATTAGCGTTTATTGTGCTTTTGGTCCTTAAAATATGGACGAAATCTTGTTTTAATAGTTTTTAATTATACCCTTGTAATTTGAGATTCTCCTACTTTTAGTCCCTTCATGAAAAATTATGCTGAGGTGAATTAGTAACTTTTTTTACCATCTCTAATTACTTAATTTGATAGATTAATAAATTTATAGCACTTTGAAAAACAAAAATTACAACCTAAAAATAGAAAAGAAGAACAGAGAAAGATTTTTTCTCTATGTTCTCTCAACCCAAAAGGTTTTCATTTTTGGATTGAAAGCCAGAGCCAGAGAGGCTTTGTCAAGAGACAGAGTAAGAAGTTGACCGTTGTTGAGTATATTACCCCCAATGTTATATCAAAGTCTTGATAGAAATTTTTTCCAGCAAAGGCAATCACAATGGTAGGGATTAGAAGGACTAGGAATGCAACTCTTGAATATGCCATTGAATTAAGCTGATCGAAATTCAAATAATAATAATAGAAGACTGGAATGGATTTTCTTTTTATGATGCATATAATGAGAAAGATGGGTGTTTGATGTGGATATTGTAAGGAGTGGCAATGGCAAGTATTTATTGGTGAAAAACTAAAAGAGGGTGCAAAAGAGAGGAAAGCTACGAGAAGGTTCAAATGAAAAGAGATAATTTTCTTCTATATGTTCTGCTTTTTAACTTTTAGGTTTTGTGTTTTTTGTTTTTTAAAGTGTTATAAATTTATTGAATTAACAATTAGAGATGGTAAAAAAAAATTACTAATCTAGCTAGCCATAATTTTTCATCAAGGGACTAAAAGTAGGAGAATCTCAAATTATAGGGGTATAACTAAAAAAATAATTTTATAGGGACGAAAATCATATTTCACTCAATTAAAGGGACAAAAGCACAACAAACCCTAATAATTATTAATAAAAGGTGTAATAGGTTCATAGTGGCTCAATTGGCTATGATTTGAGCTAACATTTTGAGTTGAAATGTTGACAAATTTCATTTTGGTCATCCTGTTAAATTTATTTACGCGTGATTAGTATGCTACATAGTGTTTATTACATATACTTGAAAATAAATATTTCTCATTAACTATGAAAATTGAATATTTCATTGAAAAAGGATTGAACGCATATTTATATACCCATGAGATGAATAGTAAATAGGAATGTTATCCTATTATAGTCCAAAAGGATACTAACAAATCTAATACAATCAATATCAATAATCAATA
Organism: Cicer pinnatifidum; assembly: GCA_037974775.1. Lineage (NCBI taxonomy): Eukaryota > Viridiplantae > Streptophyta > Magnoliopsida > Fabales > Fabaceae > Cicer > Cicer pinnatifidum. The sequence continues at coordinate 35,344,431 of JBBPBR010000008.1, forward strand.
TCAATATATATTTATATATCATATGCATCCCTCTTGTCACATTATTCTTGGCAGCAGCAGTTTCAGGCCTTTTCCTCATCCTGAAGAATGGATATTTCTTGTACAAAATCATTATCCTAACTGATGTTTCTTTGTTCTTGTTATGCCTTCTTTTGAAGTCTTCCCACAAAAATTGCAAGTAACCATTTTTTTGTCGTTAATGTCCTTTAAAGAGTTACACTCCCTAGCCATTTCAAGATTGTCACCAGTAGGTGTAAAGTATCCTTTACTGTTGGGGGATTGGACTAATTGCTGTTGTAGATGATTTTTCCATTGTTGAACAGAAAAAAAAGGCAATGGAAGAAAATGCAGAAAATAGCCCAGAAGAAACATAGGACAAAACCAAGAACAGAATGGGTGCTAGAGACAGGGTGCAGCAGAGAAGAAGAGTACAAATAAAACGAATACATAAGAAAACAAAATGCAAACCCGAGTAGAGAAGAGAACGTAGAAGCACAGGCGAACGGCAAAGCTAATAAAAGTAAAAGTAATGTAGCAACAACTAATATAGTATTAGGTCACTTAAAAACACTTTGAAATGACCAAAATGCACTTAAAATTAAATAAGAATGGTTAAAAGATATAGGCAATTGTGATGTTTTCCCAAAAATACCCAAAAGGCAGCCGCAAACTGCATGTGATTGGGCTGCGATTTGCAGTCGCGAGCGCCACCATTGTCGGATGCTGCTTGCCGGCCAAAGGTGTCTGGGAACAGCACCCCACTCTGCATTCTCGTGATTGCGCGCAAAAGCGCCGCTAATGACAACAAAGTCTCAAACTATGGGGCTCTATAATATATACATACATACAATGGAAGGTACAAAGCCTTCTTGCTAGGTACTGTCTCTTTTGCCTTGCCATGTCTTTTGAACCTTAAAGAAAATTGAAATTGATCACAAAGGAGATGCTCCAGGCTAGTGCCTAATGTCATACTGAAGGATAGAGAAGTCATTTCTTGAAACAAATTGAGTTGTGCAAAGCAGAGAATTGATAGTGTTTTTTCATGTTTGCAGCGTTGGGTGGTGCTCCTGTGCATTGATTGTGCTTACTGTTCTTTTGAGTTCATATATGTAGTGTATTGCGCTAATCTTCTATTAATAGTTACCTTTGGACATAAACTTTGTTCTTTAATTCTACTGTTTTGTCGAAGCTACACTTTTCCTGAATGGAGTTTTCCTTCAAATTGTGGATAGTCTATTCTATTCAGTGCTCGTAATCATTTCTTTCAGTGTCTTCCTTGGTTGTTACTAATGTAATTAGTACAATAATTCCCAAATCTTTTTACACTTATTTCAATCATTTTTTGATAGCTTTGACATATTTTTTGAAGCATGACATCTTTAGGAATTTCAGTATCATATGCCCTTTATAGTTCATACCCTTTAATAGATTCCAAGTAATTCAAGCATGTCTTTTGAAAATTTTTATGAACACTTTTTTTGCTGTAAGATGGATTTTAATGCTCAAACTCAATTTGGAATGGTTAGATGTTCCCCCATTCTCAAAGTGGAGGACCAAATCAGCAGAGTGCAGATATGCACATGCATTGTATCCTGGTGGCAGCCAGTAATCCTCACCCATTGCAGACGCCAGTTTATGTTCCGCAACAGCAGAGCCTAGAGCAGAGTGAGTCAGTGGACTCAGAACCAGGGAAACAGCTATATGATGCTGAAGCTGTTGCTAAAGTGTTTCCGCAGGTACTTTGTTTTATTTATTTTCTAATGGCACTCTATGTTGTTATTGCTGTAAGATATTAAATTTATTAAATTTTCACTTATGGTTAATTAAATGTGATACTCTTTATACAGTTTTCTATTTCTCTATCGATCATCTGCCCAAAACAACTTCCCAAAGTTAAAGCCGTCTACAATGCGGTAAGGATGGCTTGTCACTCTTATACTAAAATAATTTTCTGTATTTATTTGCTTACTTTTAAAAATTATAGTATATGAAACTTCTTATGAGCATGCTATTTAAAATTAAACTAATGATGTGCTTGGTAAATGATAGTTGCCTATTAGTTAAAGGAGTGTATGTTAGACAAAATAAAAAGACTTACGGGGAATTAATAATTGTAACAACCGTTAGTAAGGAAGCAATGAGAGATAGTTAGAAGAATGGAAGTTAGAAAAACTGTAACAGCTGTTAGTAAGGCAGCAACAATTTTGTTGCAAGTCACATAGTGTTGGAGAGAAAAGGCCTCTCAAATGTCTAGAGTTGGTTCTCAATTGTGTACTCTGGTGTAGTTCTTGCCCCATTGGTAGAGATCAATCCTTTTGTTGCGAATAATACAAGTACTTCAATTCAGTGAATTACCTGCACTGACACTGGTATCACACCAGTCCCATTCTTAGAGTTACCTGCAGGTCCTGCACTGACACTGGAATTACCATCACTAAAATTACATTCTGGTAACCGGCAAGAGAGAACAACTTTTGGATGTGTTGATAAACAATTTAGTGAAGGCCAGAGATAGAATGAAGCTGCAAGCAGACAAGAAGAGAAGGGGGTAGGAATTTAAGGAGGGAGAGATGGTTGAAGAAAGTAAAAGACAAAATACTTTCATGTTTTATTACTACAGCCCTAAGCTGTTTATATAGGAAAAGAAATAACAATAGTAATACTGAGTAATAGTGACATAATAAAAATAAACATAATAATATAAAATAAAAGAGAATAAAATCTAATTTCTTTTTTATTCTTCAACACCCCCCCTCAAGTTGGTGCATAGATATCTGTCATGCCCAACTTGGCTATAAGTCGCTCAAAATTAGGTCTTGCCAAACTTTTTGTCAAGATATCAGCAGTTTGCTGATTGGAAGTCACAAATGGTAGGCATATAACTCCAGCATCGATTTTTTCTTTTATAAATAAGTTTGCCGACTAACCTCTGGTATCTTCCAATCTCTACAGGAACACTGCCTTTCTCCCAAAGTTTAGCATTTAAATCCATAGGAGTATCTGCTGGTCTACACCCACTCATCCCAGTTTCTTCCAAGAGATCTAAGATGTATTTTCTTTGAGAAACAACAATTCCCTTCTTTGAGCGAGCAACTTCCATACCAAGAAAGTATTTAAGCGCACCTAAATCTTTGATCTCAAATTCTTTTTTCAAATTTTTCTTCAATCTTTCCATCTCAACAATGTCATCTCCTGTGAGAATAATATCATCTACATATACAATTAGAATTGCAATTTTACCAACATCAGAGAACTTCATGAACAAAGTATGGTCTGATTGTCCCTGCATATATCCTTGCCTTTTAACCGACTGAGTGAATTTCTCAAACCAAGCCCTTGGAGATTGCTTGAGACCATAAAGGGATTTTTGTAGTTTGCACACGTTTGAACCAAATTTATCTTCAAAGCCAGGTGGGCTATCCATGTATACTTCCTCCTCCAAATCACCATTCAGAAAAGCATTCTTTACATCAAGTTGGTTAAGAGACCAATCTAAATTCACTGCCAAGGACAAGAGAACTCTAATAGTGTTTAATTTGGCAACGGGAGCAAAAGTCTCTGAGTAATCAATGCCATATGTCTGAGTAAACCCTTTAGCAACCAAGCGTGCCTTGTATCTTTCAACTGTGTTATCAGAATTATATTTCACAGTAAATACCCATTTACAGCCAACAGTATTCTTTCCTGTAGGTAACGTCATGACTCTCCAAGTTTGATTCTTGTCAAGAGCTCTCATCTCCTCAAGAACAGCTTCCTTCCACTTTGGAATTTTTAGAGCCTCCTGTATATTTTTTGGAATTTCTACAGTAGACAACTTAGAGGTAAATGCAGCAAATGAAGAAGACAATTTTGAGTATGACACATAATCAGACAAAGGATATTTAGTGCATGATCTAACAGGTTTTCTAATTGCAATAGGAAGGTCTATATCAGGATACTCGACATGACTCTTAAGAATAGAAGAAGACTTACCTGTATCAAGATGATGTGTTGGATTATCTATTGGTTCAGAATCTTGGAAGGGTCGGAGAATGGGTCCTTCATTTCTCTGTTTATGGTTTCTTCTTTCAAAGACATTTCCCTTCCAAGTAGGGTCAATTGTAGTACACCTGCTTTGTGTCTCTTTATCTGAATCATTATGTTGTGGCATTTCAGATGGTCCTTCATTATTATTGAGTTCAAGAATTTTAGAGGTTTTCCATGGAGCTTCCAACATGTATCACGTGTGTGCCCTGTACGTTTGCAATGTTCGCACCATGGTTTCTTGCCAACGCTCTTCCCTTCTTCATTCTTAGTGACTAGGGCAGAGCTTTCAACCTCACCAACAGAAGGTGACTTACCCATCATAACACCTTGTCTCGCCTCTTCTCTTCTAACTTCTGAGAACGCTTCCCGAAGTGATGGCAATGGGATCTTTCCCAATATTCTGCCTCGGACTTCATCAAGCCGCTTATTAAGCCCAACCAAGAACATGAATACACGGTCGTTCTCCTGTCTCTTAAGAAACAAAACACTGTCCTCACAGCACTTCCAATGATCATCATAGCATAGATCCAATTCTTGCCATAGTGTCATCAACTCATTATAATAGGTAGTGACATCTCTATCTCCTTGTTTGGCATGCCACAATCGTGATTTGAGATCGAAAATTTGAGAAGAATTATGAACATCAGAGTATGTTTCTTTGACAGCCTCCCAAACTTCCTTCGCAGTAGGCAAAAACATAAAAGGTTTTTTGATTGTTGATTCCATACTACTAAGCAGCCAAGCAATAATAACAGAGTTCTCAGATTTCCAAAACCTATAATCCGGATCAGTTGTGGCAGGCATTTGCACCTCTCCTGTTAGGAAACCAAATCTGCCCTTACCATCTAAAATCAATCTTGCGGTTTGGGACCATTCAACATAATTTTTTCCGTTTAGTTGCTGGATTTCAACCTTGAGGGCATTAGAAGTTCCCTCATGGCCAAAAAAGTTGTTGGAAAAACCATTATGGCTGCCTGGGCCGCTGCCATTGCTGACTGTGCCGCTGCCATTGCCGACTGTGCCGCTGCCATTGCCGCCTGGGCCGCTGCCACTGCCATCTGTGCCATTGCTACTGCCGCCTGGGGTGTTGCCTAAATTGTCGGCGTTGTTGACTACTTCTGAGTTTTTACTCAAACCGTCGTTGTCGCCGCTACCCATAAGGGCTACCTTCCATGGGGTACTGTGTGCCATAGCTCAGTTGGTTGGAGCGCCAAACCCTGATTGTGGAATGGAGCGCCAAACCCTAATGGGATGTGGAAAGGTTTACAGAACCCTAACCAGAGCTCTTGATACCATGAAGAAAGTAAAAGACAAAATACTTTCATGTTTTATTACTACAACCCTAAGCTGTTTATATAGGAAAAGAAATAACAATAGTAATACTGAGTAATAGTGACATAATAAAAATAAACATAATAATATAAAATAAAAGAGAATAAAATCTAATTTCTTTTTTTATTCTTCAACACCCCCCCTCAAGTTGGTGCATAGATATCTGTCATGCCCAACTTGGCTATAAGTCGCTCAAAATTAGGTCTTGCCAAACTTTTTGTCAAGATATCAGCAGTTTGCTGATTGGAAGTCACAAATGGTAGGCATATAACTCCAGCATCGATTTTTTCTTTTATAAATAAGTTTGCCGACTAACCTCTGGTATCTTCCAATCTCTACAGGAACACTGCCTTTCTCCCAAAGTTTAGCATTTAAATCCATAGGAGTATCTGCTGGTCTACACCCACTCATCCCAGTTTCTTCCAAGAGATCTAAGATGTATTTTCTTTGAGAAACAACAATTCCCTTCTTTGAGCGAGCAACTTCCATACCAAGAAAGTATTTAAGCGCACCTAAATCTTTGATCTCAAATTCTTTTTTCAAATTTTTCTTCAATCTTTCCATCTCAACAATGTCATCTCCTGTGAGAATAATATCATCTACATATACAATTAGAATTGCAATTTTACCAACATCAGAGAACTTCATGAACAAAGTATGGTCTGATTGTCCCTGCATATATCCTTGCCTTTTAACCGACTGAGTGAATTTCTCAAACCAAGCCCTTGGAGATTGCTTGAGACCATAAAGGGATTTTTGTAGTTTGCACACGTTTGAACCAAATTTATCTTCAAAGCCAGGTGGGCTATCCATGTATACTTCCTCCTCCAAATCACCATTCAGAAAAGCATTCTTTACATCAAGTTGGTTAAGAGACCAATCTAAATTAATTGCCAAGGACAAGAGAACTCTAATAGTGTTTAATTTGGCAACGGGAGCAAAAGTCTCTGAGTAATCAATGCCATATGTCTGAGTAAACCCTTTAGCAACCAAGCGTGCCTTGTATCTTTCAACTGTGTTATCAGAATTATATTTCACAGTAAATACCCATTTACAGCCAACAGTATTTTTTCCTGTAGGTAATGTCATGACTCTCCAAGTTTGATTCTTCTCAAGAGCTCTCATCTCCTCAAGAACAGCTTCCTTCCACTTTGGAATTTTTAGAGCCTCCTGTATATTTTTTGGAATTTCTACAGTAGACAACTTAGAGGTAAATGCAGCAAATGAAGAAGACAATTTTGAGTATGACACATAATCAGACAAAGGATATTTAGTGCATGATCTAACAGGTTTTCTAATTGCAATAGGAAGATCTATATCAGGATACTCGACATGACTCTTAAGAATAGAAGACTTACTTGTATCAAGATGATGTGTTGGATTATCTATTGGTTCAGAATCTTGGAAGGGTCGGAGAATGGGTCCTTCATTTCTCTGTTTATGGTTTCTTCTTTCAAAGACATTTCCCTTCCAAGTAGGGTCAATTGTAGTACACCTGTTTTGTGTCTCTTTATCTGAATCATTATGTTGTGGCATTTCATATGGTCCTTCATTATTATTGAGATCAAGAATTTTATCATTGTGATTTTGATTTGAAGTTGTCGCCCCCGAATCTGTTGAAACCTCATTCATAAGTGGATTGAGTTCCAATTTAGATTCTTGGGCATTTTCTTTTGGTGCATCAATATAAGTCTCAGAATTTTGTGACAACACTATATCACTTAAAGTAATGATGTTTTCAAAAGTAAAAGATGAATCTTCCTTAAAATTTCCCCCCTGAAGATGAATGTCAGTAAAAAATGGTTGATTTTCAACAAAAGTAACATCCATGGTTACAAAAATTCTTTTTGATTTTGGTTCAAAACACCGATACCCCTTCTGAGTTGGAGAGTAACCGGTAAACACACATTTTATTGCTCGTGGATCGAGTTTGTCAAGGTGTTTATGTTCATGAACAAAAGCAGTGCAACCAAAAACTTTTAGTGGCAAATCAGCAGAGACATTAGTCAAAGGAAAATAATTTCGAAAAACATCAAGAGGTGTGCGAAAATCTAAAACTTTAGATGGCATTCGATTAATTAAATATGATGCAGTTAAAACAGCTTCACCCCACAAATATTTTGGAACCTTATTTGCAAATAGTAAAGCTCTAGCAACCTCAAGAAGATGCCTATTCTTTCTCTCTGCAATTCCATTTTGTTGGGGTGTATTAACACAAGAACTTTGATGAATAACCCCATTTGCAAGAAAAAAATCGGACAAAAGTATATTAAAATATTCTTTACCATTGTCACTTCTGAAGACTTGAATTTTTGTTTGGTACTGAGTGTGCACCATTTTAAAGAAATTTTTGACAACCTGTCCAACTTCCGATTTTTCTTTCAATAAATAGACCCAACAAATTCTAGTATGATCATCAATAAAAGTTATAAACCATTTTTTATTAGAAAAGGTGTTTATTCTATTAGGACCCCAAACATCACTATGAATAACTGCAAACGGTTTTGATTGTTTATATGGTTGTGTAGAAAAAGAAGAACGATGATGTTTAGCAAATTCACAAGTTTCACAATGAAATAAAGACGGATCCTTCTTAGAAAATAATTTAGGAAACAAATGTTTCAAATACGAAAAACTAGGATGTCCTAACCGTAAATGCCATAACATAATATCATCATTATTAGAAGAAACAAAAATAGATTCAAAGCAGGTACTTGTTTTTTGTTGGTCTTTGAAATCGAATCCATTGTCAAGATAATAGAGTCCTCCACTCTCCTTAGCATTGCCAATCATCTTCCCCGTGCTCAAATCCTTAAAAGTGCAATGAGAATGAAAGAAGTTAGCTTGACAATTTATATCCTTTGTTAATTTAGTAATGGATAACAAATTACATGATAAATTAGGAACATGTAAGACATCTTTTAAGGTTAACTTAGGTGACAAAATAACAGAACCTTTCCCTGCAATGGCTGAAAGAGAGCCATCTGCAATTTTAATTTTGTGGTTACCTGCACAAGGACTATAAGAAGAAAATAGACTCGACTCCCCAGTCATATGATCAGTAGCACCAGAATCGATAATCCAAGTATGGCTGGGAGTGACACTAAGTAGAGCAGTATTTGGAAAATTACCTCTTTGAGCTATAGAGCAAGAAGAAGTTTGAGACTCAAGAAGTTTGTACAATTGATCTAACTGTTCCTTGGTGAAAGGAGATGGGCTTGAAGGAGACTGCTTATCTTGATCAGATGTACCAGCTTGGAGCGCATGACCTTCGTTTCTTTCCTTTTTCTTCCAATTTAGAGGTTTTCCATGGAGCTTCCAACATGTATCACGTGTGTGCCCTGTACGTTTGCAATGTTCGCACCATGGTTTCTTGCCAACGCTCTTCCCTTCTTCATTCTTAGTGACTAGGGCAAAGCTTTCAACCTCACCAACAGAAGGTGACTTACCCATCATAACACCTTGTCTCGCCTCTTCTCTTCTAACTTCTGAGAACGCTTCCCGAAGTGATGGCAATGGGATCTTTCCCAATATTCTGCCTCGGACTTCATCAAGCCGCTTATTAAGCCCAACCAAGAACATGAATACACGGTCGTTCTCCTGTCTCTTAAGAAACAAAACACTGTCCTCACAGCACTTCCAATGATCATCATAGCATAGATCCAATTCTTGCCATAGTGTCATCAACTCATTATAATAGGTAGTGACATCTCTATCTCCTTGTTTGGCATGCCACAATCGTGATTTGAGATCGAAAATTTGAGAAGAATTATGAACATCAGAGTATGTTTCTTTGACAGCCTCCCAAACTTCCTTCGCAGTAGGCAAAAACATAAAAGGTTTTTTGATTGTTGATTCCATACTACTAAGCAGCCAAGCAATAATAACAGAGTTCTCAGATTTCCAAAACCTGTAATTCGGATCAGTTGTGGCAGGCATTTGCACCTCTCCTGTTAGGAAACCAAATCTGCCCTTACCATCTAAAATCAATCTTGCGGTTTGGGACCATTCAACATAATTTTTTCCGTTTAGTTGCTGGATTTCAACCTTGAGGGCATTAGAAGTTCCCTCATGGCCAAAAAAGTTGTTGGAAAAACCATTATGGTTGCCTGGGCTGCTGCCATTGCTGACTGTGCCGCTGCCATTGCCGCTGCCACTGTCATCTGTGCCATTGCTACTGCCGTCTGGGGTGTTGCCTAAATTGTCGACGTTGTTGACTACTTCTGAGTTTTTATCCAAACCGTCGTTGTCGCCGCTACCCATGAGGGCTACCTTCCATGGGGGTACTCTGTGCCATAGCTCAGTTGGTTGGAGCGCCAAACCCTAATGGGTTGTGGAAAGGTTTACAGAACCCTAACCAGAGCTCTTGATACCATGAAGAAAGTAAAAGACAAAATACTTTCATGTTTTATTACTACAGCCCTAAGCTGTTTATATAGGAAAAGAAATAACAATAGTAATATTGAGTAATAGTGACAGAATAAAAATAAACATAATAATATAAAATAAAAGAGAATAAAATCTAATTTCTTTTTTTATTCTTCAACACCCCCCTCAAGTTGGTGCATAGATATCTGTCATGCCCAACTTGGCTATAAGTCGCTCAAAATTGGGTCTTGCCAAACTTTTTGTCAAGATATCAGCAGTTTGCTGATTGGAAGTCACAAATGGTAGACATATAACTCCAGCATCAATTTTTTCTTTTATGAAATGGCGGTCAATCTCAATATGCTTGGTTCTATCATGTTGTACAGGGTTGTGAGCTATGCTTATTGCTGCTTTGCTATCACAGAACAATTTTAAGGGTGAGTCAACTTTCATTTTCAGTTCGCCCAAGAGTTTACGAATCCATAAAAGTTCACAAATTCCTTGAGCCATTGCTCTGAATTCAGCTTCTGCACTGCTTCGAGCAACAACCCCTTGTTTCTTACTTCTCCAAGTAACTAAATTTCCCCAAACATAGGCACAATATCCGGTGGTGGATTTTCTATCAGTAATTGATCCTGCCCAATCAGCATCTGTAAATATAGAGACTTCTCTGTCATTAGTTTTCTTGAAGTACAAACCCTTTCCAGGATTGGATTTCAAGTACCTTAAGATTCGATAAACTGCCTCCAAGTGTTCTTCATAGGGAGAATGCATGAATTGACTTACAACACTCACAGAGAAAGCGATGTCAGGTCTTGTGTGGGCTAGATAAATAAGTTTGCCAAATAACCTCTGGTATCTTCCAATCTCTACAGGAACACTGCCTTTCTCCCAAAGTTTAGCATTTAAATCCATAGGAGTATCTGCTGGTTTACTCGACATGACTCTTATGAATAGAAGAAGACTTACCTGTATCAAGATGATGTGTTGGATTATCTATTGGTTCAGAATCTTGGAAGGGTCGGAGAATGGGTCCTTCATTTCTCTGTTTATGGTTTCTTCTTTCAAAGACATTTCCCTTCCAAGTAGGGTCAATTGTAGTACACCTGCTTTGTGTCTCTTTATTTGAATCATTATGTTGTGGCATTTCAGATGGTCCTTCATTATTATTGAGTTCAAGAATTTTATCATTGTGATTTTGATTTGAAGTTGTCGCCCCCGAATCTGTTGAAACCTCATTCATAAGTGGATTGAGTTCCAATTTAGATTCTTGGGCATTTTCTTTTGGTGCATCAATATAAGTCTCAGAATTTTGTGACAACACTATATCACTTAAAGTAATGATGTTTTCAAAAGTAAAAGATGAATCTTCCTTAAAATTTCCCCCCTGAAGATGATTGTCAGTAAAAAATGGTTGATTTTCAACAAAAGTAACATCCATGGTTACAAAAATTCTTTTTGATTTTGGTTCAAAACACCGATACCCCTTCTGAGTTGGAGAGTAACCGGTAAACACACATTTTATTGCTCGTGGATCGAGTTTGTCAAGGTGTTTATGTTCATGAACAAAAGCAGTGCAACCAAAAACTTTTAGTGGCAAATCAGCAGAGACATTAGTCAAAGGAAAATAATTTCGAAAAACATCAAGAGGTGTACGAAAATCTAAAACTTTAGATGGCATTCGATTAATTAAATATGATGCAGTTAAAACAGCTTCACCCCACAAATATTTTGGAACCTTATTTGCAAATAGTAAAGCTCTAGCAACCTCAAGAAGATGCCTATTCTTTCTCTCTGCAATTCCATTTTGTTGGGGTGTATTAACACAAGAACTTTGATGAATAACGCCATTTGCAAGAAAGAAATCGGACAAAAGTATATTAAAATATTCTTTACCATTGTCACTTCTGAAGACTTGAATTTTTGTTTGGTACTGAGTGTGCACCATTTTAAAGAAATTTTTGACAACCTGTCCAACTTCCGATTTTTCTTTCAATAAATAGACCCAACAAATTCTAGTATGATCATCAATAAAAGTTATAAACCATTTTTTATTAGAAAAGGTGTTTATTCTATTAGGACCCCAAACATCACTATGAATAACTGCAAACGGTTTTGATTGTTTATATGGTTGTGTAGAAAAAGAAGAACGATGATGTTTAGCAAATTCACAAGTTTCACAATGAAATAAAGACGGATCCTTCTTAGAAAATAATTTAGGAAACAAATGTTTCAAATACGAAAAACTAGGATGTCCTAACCGTAAATGCCATAACATAATATCATCATTATTAGAAGAAACAAAAATAGATTCAAAGCAGGTACTTGTTTTTTGTTGGTCTTTGAAATCGAATCCATTGTCAAGATAATAGAGTCCTCCACTCTCCTTAGCATTGCCAATCATCTTCCCCGTGCTCAAATCCTTAAAAGTGCAATGAGAATGAAAGAAGTTAGCTTGACAATTTATATCCTTTGTTAATTTAGTAATGGATAACAAATTACATGATAAATTAGGAACATGTAAGACATCTTTTAAGGTTAACTTAGGTGACAAAATAACAGAACCTTTCCCTGCAATGGCTGAAAGAGAGCCATCTGCAATTTTAATTTTGTGGTTACCTGCACAAGGACTATAAGAAGAAAATAGACTCGACTCCCCAGTCATATGATCAGTAGCACCAGAATCGATAATCCAAGTATGGCTGGGAGTGACACTAAGTAGAGCAGTATTTGGAAAATTACCTCTTTGAGCTATAGAGCAAGAAGAAGTTTGAGACTCAAGAAGTTTGTACAATTGATCTAACTGTTCCTTGGTGAAAGGAGATGGGCTTGAAGGAGACTGCTTATCTTGATCAGATGTACCAGCTTGGAGCGCATGACCTTCGTTTCTTTCCTTTTTCTTCCAATTTAGAGGTTTTCCATGGAGCTTCCAACATGTATCACGTGTGTGCCCTGTACGTTTGCAATGTTCGCACCATGGTTTCTTGCCAACGCTCTTCCCTTCTTCATTCTTAGTGACTAGGGCAGAGCTTTCAACCTCACCAACAGAAGGTGACTTACCCATCATAACACCTTGTCTCGCCTCTTCTCTTCTAACTTCTGAGAACGCTTCCCGAAGTGATGGCAATGGGATCTTTCCCAATATTCTGCCTCGGACTTCATCAAGCCGCTTATTAAGCCCAACCAAGAACATGAATACACGGTCGTTCTCCTGTCTTTTAAGAAACAAAACACTGTCCTCACAGCACTTCCAATGATCATCATAACATAGATCCAATTCTTGCCATAATGTCATCAACTCATTATAATAGGTAGTGACATCTCTATCTCCTTGTTTGGCATGCCACAATCGTGATTTGAGATCGAAAATTTGAGAAGAATTATGAACATCAGAATATGTTTCTTTGACAGCCTCCCAAACTTCCTTCGCAGTAGGCAAAAACATAAAAGGTTTTTTGATTGTTGATTCCATATTACTAAGCAGCCAAGCAATAATAACAGAGTTCTCAGATTTCCAAAACCTGTAATTCGGATCAGTTGTGGCAGGCATTTGCACCTCTCTTGTTAGGAAACCAAATCTGCCCTTACCATCTAAAATCAATCTTGCGGTTTGGGACCATTCAACATAATTTTTTCCGTTTAGTTGCTGGATTTCAACCTTGAGGGCATTAGAAGTTCCCTCATGGCCAAAAAAGTTGTTGGAAAAACCATTATGGCTGCCTGGGCCGCTGCCATTGCTGACTGTGCCGCTGCCATTGCCGACTGTGCCGCTGCCATTGCCGCCTGGGCCGCTGCCACTGCCATCTGTGCCATTGCTACTGCCGCCTGGGGTGTTGCCTAAATTGTCGGCGTTGTTGACTACTTCTGAGTTTTTACTCAAACCGTCGTTGTCGCCGCTACCCATAAGGGCTACCTTCCATGGGGTACTGTGTGCCATAGCTCAGTTGGTTGGAGCGCCAAACCCTGATTGTGGAATGGAGCGCCAAACCCTAATGGGATGTGGAAAGGTTTACAGAACCCTAACCAGAGCTCTTGATACCATGAAGAAAGTAAAAGACAAAATACTTTCATGTTTTATTACTACAGCCCTAAGCTGTTTATATAGGAAAAGAAATAACAATAGTAATACTGAGTAATAGTGACATAATAAAAATAAACATAATAATATAAAATAAAAGAGAATAAAATCTAATTTCTTTTTTATTCTTCAACAATGGTGATCCAGGCCCAACCATTGTGATCCATGCCCAACAGTTGTATGACCCATACATTGGAACATTACCATGATGCATGTGAAGCAAATGGCAAGATGTATGAATTGCAAATGACAAGTTATTTGTTATGCACTTAGCATATTGCATATAAGACACTTGACTTGTTGTGTTCCTTAGTTTTCTTTCTCCAATTAGGAAAAGATAAATGGTGCAGAAACCATTGAGAGAGATGAAGTCCAGAGAGAATTCGAAGATGAATATTATTTCTGAGTTAGTAAAACTGAGTTACAAGTGAGAGCTTACTAGATTCTATTTATACTAGCTGGTTGAACTGTTGTAGTTCAGTTTGGTCACCCAAATACCCTTTAATGAAATAAAAAAATTTCAAAAAAACCTGTGACTTTTGGAGAACACAGAAAGCGGGTCAGGCTGCGACAGTGATGTGCGATTAGGGTGCGATTTGTGGCCATGAGCGCCGCATCTGTTGATGGTGTTTCCACAGCTAGACGCATCGTGGCCAAGCCGTCCGCCGCACTGGGAGTCTGGGATTGCGCGATCACGCTAGGATCGACAACATTGGTTTGGCGGTGTAACTGACTGCTCAGTTAGTTAGTTACACAGTTTGTTATGGCTCTAACACTTTGTTTGGAAACCAAGTATTGTTCTTTACCTTAATTCTATTTTTTCCCCATTCAAACCGTTGTGATTTCTAGGTTAGAGAACTTTTGTCTATCACTCTTAAGTTTGTCACTTAAACTAAGAAATCTTAGAGGGGAAAAGGGATTAGTCAGTAGACCTGCATATTGATTAATAGCTAGGTAGTCAATCGCGGCGGTTTGCGGCGCGATCGCGCCGGAGTGTGGCAGCGAATGGTCTGGCCGATGCAGCGCAGGAAAAGGATGATCATGGACGATCCGGGCACATTCGCGGGCCGCGTTCCAGGTCGCGTGTTGCCAAAGCCTAGAAAACGTGATTTTTTTCTTCCAAAAAAACCAATATTACCCTTACATTTTAAAACATTTTGGGGGTTCACGTTCCCTTCTTCTTCGTTCACGTTGCATTCTTCCTCGTTCTTCCTATTCTTCGTTCCTCCTCGCTGCTGCTTTTGTTCTTCCACCATCAGCTGCGCTGTCCAGCTTCAAACCGCCACGTCGCCTCGTTTTTTTTATCTTCAGTTTTTCTTTTCTATAGTTACTTACTTCCTTCTTTCTCTTTTTTTTTTTTAGTTTTTTTTTTCTTTTCTTTTGTTACTTAGTTACTCTGATATTTTTTTCTCTTTTCTTTTTTCTGTCCTTTTCTACTTCCCTTCGTTTCATATTTTTTAATATTTATATTTTATTGTATTGTTATTTTATTACTCTATGTTGAAGAAGACAATGATGTTTAGTATTTAAATGTATGTTTTGATTAAGACTTGGAGTTATTTAGTACTATGTATGAATGTTTATGAGTTTGAGACATTTTATTAATTATGCATGTTTATATAGTATTATTCATGTAATTTGTCCAAAAAAATAGAGGTAAGCTGCTATCTGGGTTAACTACCTAGATTAATTGCAAGGATGTGTTGCACTACTAGACTCTTTCTGATGACTTTTTCCTGTAGAAAGAATAAGTCTTGCTCCATGTGTTTAGTCTTAGCATGCAAAACAGGATTGTTTGAGAGAGCCACAATGCTAAGATTGTCACAATATAAATTGGGATTGTTGAAAGGGACTTTAAGTTCAGTAAGTTGTGGTAGTCATCAATGAGTATTATTAAGGTGAATTCTCTGTGGTTGAGGAGGTGGTGGTGTAGTAAGTTCTGAAGTAGTTGTGGGAGTTGAGTTGGGTGTGCTGGGAGGTGAAGATAAAGAAATAGTGGACGAGGCAGTTTGGACATGTGAGAAGCTGTTTGAAGTAGCAGAAGCTGGTGACTTGAAGAATAGCCAAGAAAGACACACTCCTTGGAGTGATAGGCAAATTTATGAGGATTATAGGGTCTCAAATGAGGATAATTATTCCCAGTGATGTTTTGTAAATATTAAA
The DNA here is from genome assembly GCA_037974775.1 of Cicer pinnatifidum. Taxonomy (NCBI): domain Eukaryota; kingdom Viridiplantae; phylum Streptophyta; class Magnoliopsida; order Fabales; family Fabaceae; genus Cicer; species Cicer pinnatifidum. Next base: position 35,360,398 of record JBBPBR010000008.1, read on the forward strand.
AGTTTGGTAAATAAATAATTATTTACAAGTTTGGTCTATAATATTATTCCAAATGATGTTTCGTAAATAATTATTCCCAGTGATGTTTGGTAAATATATTTCCAATGTATTACAGTGATGTTTTGTAAATAATTATGATTTGTAGGATTTTTGAAGTTAAAATAAAGTGAGGTAGAACAAGGAGAAAGTGAAAAGCTACGGTTCATAGAATTAAAAAGTAACATCTATTCTCATGGAGAGATAAGATTCCCACACTTCATTGGAAAATAAATTTGGAAAAATATGCGTAAATTGGATTCCTGGGAATCAATAATATTCAGCTATGATTTACAAAAGAACAGAGAGAGGGAATCAATAATATTCAGCTATTGATTCTTAATTAGAAAACAATTCTCCAGATAATTAAATGTAAAAGATCCCAGTATCTTTTCAAATATCTGTAATGATATTTGGAGCAGATTTGATACAATTACCATTATATTATAAAGAATGGAAAGAGTAAGAAATAAATAAACAAATAAGGAAAGGGAATCAGATATGAATCCTATCATACTGCAACAATTTTATATTTTTTGAAACACACTGTTACGCCTCTTATAACTAAATATTATAAGAGGAAGGTCAAGAGTTAGAGTTTTAAGTGGGAATTGAATTTTGTCTGGAAGTTATCTTTTTATGTAAGCAGTTTATTGTGTCAGTTCTTTTTATGTAAACAGTTTATTGTGTCATTTATGTTGTAAGTCAGTGCAATAACTTCTTTAGAGCAGTTATGGGGCAAATAAAAGTAGGAAATTAGAAAAAAGAAGGGCAGGAATTACTGAGTGGTTAAGGGAAAGGAGAGGCCAAACTCTCAAATTCTTGGAGTGGATATTCTTGTAACCAGTCTATCAATTCTGTCCTTGTAGAATTGTACACTTGCATTCTGTTTAATTCTATAAAGTATTCAGTTTCCCCATTTCCATTATGTACTGACCAGTTCTAACACATACACACTAATATTTTCAGGTATCTTCTTTTCTCACCCCTCTATGTTCTCAATGGCCAATCTGGAGAGCATTGAGAGGTGGGAAAAGAAACTTTATATTTTCGAGATCACAGAAAATATTCTTATATTTTTGAAGATATACAAAAAATATGAGTTAGTTTATGGATATTATTAGAGCAAGCAACTTTTTTCTGCTTTTGATAATTTTAATGATTTTGATAACTTCCTTTTGGCATTGTAGGGAAAAAGAAATAATAGGGCTGCTGATCCACCAGTTGATGCCAAAACCAGTCATTTCCTTATTTTAATATCAGAAGGTTTCCGGGAAGCCCGTGGTGCCTTGAGTCGTTCTGGGATAACAAACTTGCCTTCAAATCAAAGTCCTGTAAAAGTAGACACCGTTTCTGTCACACCAGTTACGGGGGCTCCCCCAACTTCATTGCCATCAGGTTGTTTATGCATTCAGTATCTTCATCCCTTATTTGAGACAAATATTAAGTAATGAGGTGTTCCAAAAAAATAGTAAAGGGCATGGACTTCAAAAAGAGTTTGCATGCTTTATTTATAATTCTTGTGTCTTTCCTATTGCATAATTTTAAACACCAACTTCATAGCACATGTTTCTCCTCTTACTCTCTCGTCGCTATCTCTCTCGTCTCTAAATCTCTTGAATCAAGCAGTGTGAGAGCTCTTGTTTGTCATGCTTAGTTTGTTGGTCAGCAGTTTATTCAAAGTGGCTTATTTATTCTTTTGACATTCTGGTTAAAAAGGTATTATAGTTAACAGTTTTTGTGTTTTTCTAGTGAATGGATCTATTGCAAACCGTCAACCAATACCTTCTGGGAATGTGACTCCTGCTACTGTAAAAGTGGTAAACTTATATCTAGATAAGCACTTTAGCTGCCATCTAAACTATGCACTTCAATTAAGTTTTTATGATTCAATTTTTTAAATGATCCTGGATTTATATGATTATTCTTCAGGAGCCAGTTCCTGTAACTTCAATGGTAACTGGACCGGCTTTTCCTCATAATTCCTCAGCTGCACGTGCTACCAGTACTGGTCAAGGAAATCCAAGCTTGCAGGCATCTTCTCCATCTTCTGTTTCACAAGATATTATGACAAGTAATGAAAATGCACAGGATACAAAACCTATTGTGTCAATGTTGCAGCCATTACGTCCCGTGAATCCGGCTCAAGTGAATGGGAACATTTTGAATAATCTCTCTCAAGCACGACAGGTAATGAACTCTGCTGCTCTAAGTGGCGGAACTTCTATGGGACTTCCTTCAATGGGTCAGACTCCAGTTGCCATGCACATGTCAAATATGATATCTAGTGCGACGACATCTTCTGGACCTACTGGTCAAAATGTATTTTCATCTGGACCGCCAGTAATAACATCAATAACTAGTTCTGGATCTCTTACTGCCCCTGCACAGGTTGCACAAAACACAGGTCTTGCTTCATTAACGTCAGCCACTTCTAATTTATCTTCAAGTTCAAACACTGGTATTTCACAATCGTTAGCTAATCTTCAAGGAGCTGTTAGTATGGGACAACAGGCTTCTGGTATGAATCCGGGAAACCTTTCAGGGGCCCAGATGGTGCAAGGCGGAGTTAACATGAACCAAAATGTAATGAATGGCCTAGGTCAATCAGTTGTCTCATCTGGAAATGGTGCAATGATTCCTACTCCAGGAATGCCTCAACAAGTACAATCAGGCATGCAGCCACTCGTGAATAATGCAGCTTCTGCTAATTTGCCTTTGTCACAACAGACAGGTTCTGCACAATCCAAATATATAAGGGTCTGGGAGGTATGTTCACACTTTTCTTAATTTTCGGAGTATTTCTGTTTATATTATGGTTTCCTAGAGCAGCATTTGGGTGTCTGATCACTTGTTTGAATATTGCTTTTCCGCTTTGTTTTCTGGGAGTATATTGGATGTTCAGAACTTTGGTCTTTATGCCACGGATATCTAGCTACCTAGATCCTTATATATATAGAGAGAGAGGTAGGATCTAATTACACCCGAAGAGTTACACTAACAGTTACACCCATTCAATAACAGTTATACTCATTCTAAAATAACTTTCGATGTCAACATGATTCGACAAGATTAACATGAACAACGTAATACTATATACAGCGTTAATCTCAAGATATCTTGATGATATAGGAAATGATTATCAATTAATGTCAAAATTTGTAGATATGATCTATATGATAATAATTTTCAATCCAACGGTTGATTTTTAAAAGTATTTATCTGGTAGGATGTTTATTGAATCAGTGTAAACTATTAGTGTAACTCTTCGGGTTAATTTGATCCCTCCTCCTCCTCATATATATATTGCCACATTTTTTTAGTGCACTATTCAATTTGATCTGTATCCTATGTCGTTTTTGCAATATTTATTTGATAACTGTCTTTGTCCAAAACTCCCATCTTGTGATGTACAACTTTGTGTCACGGAGAAATATAAAGGTGGTTCTATGTCTGTGAATGCAGATCCTTTCAACGATTACTTTTAAAAATAAAACCAATCTCAACAGATTTATTTTAAAACCATCAAGGGACCTAAAGGAAATTTGCAGTAGAACATTGATGAGTGATATCACAGATATAGTACTACTCACAGCAATAGGATTTGCTTATTTCTTCTAACACTTACCATGCAGATGGAAAGTCTACTATACAGTTAATACTTTGCTAACTAAATACACTCCCTGAAGCAGGAGCATACATATTGTTATGAAGGGTCTAGCACAACATTTGGAGGATTATGTGATGAAATCTGCTAGAAAATACCAGACATGTCATGAGTGATTTTGATCATTATTTGCAGACGCTTTTCTCATACAATTTGACTATTAACTTCTTTATCTGTTCTTAAATGTGTTATGTGAAACTGTTTTAGATGCAATGTTGTGATACTATGCTAAGAGTGAATGGCTCAGGGAAAATAACCAGTTAGCTACTGATCATGTTTTCTTAAAATGTATTTGAACAATATCTTGTGCACTCTAAGCTAAGGGTGTTGTAGGTATTTAAACAATATCTACAATTGCAACACTCTTAGCTTAAGAGTACATTTCAAGTAGTTCCTAATTCATGAGTTCTTTGCATTCTCTTTGTACCTTTTACAGGAGAAATTAGAGATGTTCTGAAATCTCATGGAAGTGTTGTTTCTAAATTATAGAAATACTGTATGTAAATAATCATATTCATGCTGTGTCGTAGATTTTTAGTTGTAATTGTCAAAGAATGAATCAGAGGTGCTAGAGTGGTGGCAATTCATTGGCTTTATTTAGCACGCTTGTTCATCTGTTCTAAACGTTCAATAATTGAAATTCATGCAGGGAAGCTTATCAGGGCAAAGACAAGGACAGCCAGTATTTATCACCAAACTCGAAGTATGTTCCCAACTGCGAGATAAAAATATATATTTTTAATTATCAGTTCTGCTTTTTCATTTTGCCAGCCTACAATCATTTCTCTGTATGGCCATTGCAGTCTCATTCTTAACAATTGCAATTGATTTAATTTTGCGGGAATTGTCTAGTTCTTTGGTGTGTAATCCTGATGCATAATTTCTCTGTGGCAGGGTTACAGGAGTTCTTCTGCCTCTGAGACGTAAGTTTAGGAAGTTATACTATCTCTTCTCAAAAGACTATACTGTAGTTGAAGTTTATAATACTATTGTCGAAAAATTATTATTAGTAGTATCTAGTGTTGGGTTGGTTTTCATTTTTAAACTTTAGAGTCAGAATTTATGCTGTGAATTTTTTATAGATAACTAAGTATTTTTTCAAAATGTTTGAGCAGTACCACCTATAGGTGGCCGTCCATTCTACAGCCGCCTGAAAAGGAATGAGTTCCCTGGTTATTGTTTGTTCAGGACAATTTTCAAACCATTGATTAACTTTGATTAGTAATAAAAGAAGCTGAGATGTTATTTAAATATAAATAAAGAAATATTATATTATACGAAGGGGAAAATACATAAGAGGACAAGTAATAATCCAATAGAAACTACACTGAAGAATATTTTTATATACTAATAAAGAAATAATATACTATAAGAAGGGGAAAACTCGACAGAAGACAAATAATCATCCAAGAGAAACCACAATGCAGAAAATAAACTCAAACCCTCGTATGAAGTATGAACCCACCAATCAAACTCAGCAATTTATTACCAAGGATGTATTTGATTAAACTTCAGGATAAAATAGTGATTTTGTGCATAATATGGTTTGTTTTCTGGGAGATTCTATGTGTTGTACAAGCTGTTTTTGTTTGGTTACAAAATAAAACCAGTTTGTTTTTAAAGAGAACAATGTTCAAACAAGTGAACTTTAAGTCAATAATATGTCACATTGCTTAATTTTCCATTTGAGATTTATTGTTATTTTTACGCTCTGCCTTATGCATGGCATGTGTCATTCGTTTGGACATAACACAAAATCCTTTATTTCTGTCTATGAATATTGCCTGTGCATGGAAGTTGATAATAATTCTGTGGTTTTTCATTTGTTGCAATTATGGCTGTTTGTTAAATCAATTCAGTTGGAAAAGGAAACACTTTTTCCTGGAAATGATTTAGTGGTGTTAAATGCATGGCAATAATTACCGAAATCGAATGATTGATAAAAGCCTTTTCTATATTAGAGGGCGAATAGTGAATACTTCTGCAGTGCCTCTCTCTTCATTCAAATCATTAAAGCTAAATTGCTTATTATTATAGAATAATTTGTTTTATTAAATGACATTTAGATTTAATGCTTTCTCAACACCTTTGACAATATTTTCATATAATCCAAATTCAGTACTAAATTTAATCTTCAATTAAAGATAGTAAAATAGTTCAGTTCTAAATTTTCCAGTTTTATTATAATTGCATTTTATATAAACTTGATTCAGAACTATGTGAAAAATTTCACTCTTAATTGAGGCATTGATTCCTCCAATATCTTTGTAATGACCAAGTCTGTATTGAATTTTTCTGATTTTGACTTCCTTATCTAAACCAAATCATATCATTATACATTTTGTATTATCTTCTTAAATCCTTCGATTTACTAACACACTGGATACTACTTTTATTTATCTCAGGCTTGCAGCAAACTGGCCCCCCGTAATGCAGATAGTTAGGCTTATATCTCAGGATCACATGAATAACAAGTATGTTCTTACTTCAACTTTATTCTGGTAATGCATATTGGTGTCTTTAGGTTAATTTTGTTCAGTAGCTGTGCTAATTTTATATGCTGCGACATTAGGCAATATGTAGGAAAGGCAGATTTCCTAGTTTTTCGGGCAATGAACCCGCATGGATTTCTCGGTCAGCTGCAGGAAAAGAAGCTGGTAAGTGATTTGTGAATTTTGTATTTTGTTTTTCTTTCATTTAAACCTGTCTTATGTTTATGTGGCCATGAACATATTATTTAATTTCAGTGTGCAGTTATTCAATTGCCATCACAGACGCTGCTACTATCTGTTTCTGACAAAGCCTGCCGCTTGATCGGGATGCTTTTTCCTGGGGTAAAATAGTCGTGACTTTTCAATATCGGTTTTTATTCTTTGATCGATTACATCTTTGCTTATTTACTTGAAACCTTGAATGCAAGCAGGATATGGTTGTATTTAAGCCACAATTATCCAGTCAGCAGCAACAAATGCAACAGCAACAAATGCAACAACAACACCAGCAGATGCAATCCCAACAGCAGCATCTTCCACAATTGCAGCAGCAACAGCAGCTTCCTCACATGCAGCAACAGCTACAACAACAGCAGCAACAACTTCCACAGCTGCAACAACAGCAGCAGCAGCAGCTTTCTCAGCTTCAACAGCAGCAACTCCCTCAACTTCAACAACAGCAGCTCTCACAACTGCAGTCACAGCAACAACAGCTTCCACAATTACAGCAACTGCAGCAGCAACAGATGGTTGGTGCTGGAATGGGTCAAACCTATGTTCAAGGCCCTGGACGCTCACAAATGGTTTCTCAGGGACAAGTTTCATCACAAGGAGCCACAAACATTGGTGGAGGGAATTTCATGAGTTAGCTCATTCTCTGATAGTTTCCCAAAGATGTGCTTTGGGGATTGTATCAATTTTTTTTATTCCGGCATATCAGTGTGAAAATGAAACTTATCTTCTTAGGTTACTTGCATCCTATCACAAGTACTTAGCTCATAATTTATAGCAGACAGTCATTTGCTTGGGTCAAATAATAGCTGTAGTATGGTCATGTCATTTCTTTAGGCATTCAACTATTAAAAACTGATAGGCTGTATATATTGGGAGCATGTTAGTAGGTTAATGGGTGTATGATTGGTACAAAGGCGTGAATATGTTAAATAACCTTATATTATAGTAGTGCCGGCCGGTTGCACAATGTTAACCGTGGAACAAATTTTTTATGCCTTTCCCATAAAGGGGTTAGACGATGAAATTCATATTGGTTTTGTCTAAAGTTGATGTAGCACCTTTGACCCCATCAAACTCAACAAGAAGGCCATGAAATTAACACAAATTTTTGCACATGTTTAAACCGTTGGATTTATCTCACCACAATTATACTATGGATGCTCTGAATGTACCGCCTTCTTTCCACCGTTACAGAAAGTCCCACCGCCATAGAATGTTTCTGATTTAATTGGAAATCATTTGCAACGTAGTACCGTTTCCCTCTCCCATTGAAAGGAACCTTTAGTTTTTTCCCTTGAAGTTTTCAAGCCATTTCCATGGGATTTCATTTAAAGGTTTCTTATGGTGAGGTCTGAACAACTATTAGAAGGATTTTTTTTTGGGGATTTCCGCACTCCTACCCAAACATTATAATGAAAGTATAGTATAAATGTTGATTGACTCGTTTCTTCATCCAAAAGGTTTCAATCCTCGTATTGTTTCTAGCATGGCAAGAGATTCGATTGTTTGTTCAGTCCTAAAAAGTTTTACAGCAAAATCGTTACGTTCAACTAGTACAGCAAAATCGCTTGTTCCTAATAGTAACATCCAAACTAATAAGAGACGATGTCAGCTGTAGTTGCAACCAAAACCCCTCTAATCCTAATCAAACTGGAATGACTGTGACATTGTAGCCAAATGAGATAATCCAAGCATACAAGGATTTAAGGTCCATTTTCCAACAGATAATACACAAGACAGATCTTCATTAGAGGCAAAATTACAATCAAAGGCTTACAACTTTTTAGGGGTAGCAAACGACCATGAGGACAGTTTTCGGTTTCCTGTAGTTAGTTTCCTTTAATACCCATCTTCAAGGATCTGGTTGATACAATGGTGCCTTTAATGTATGTTCGGAGTTAGAGCTGTCAATTTGACAAACCCCTAATTATTGGCTCCAGTCCACATTTTGGAGGGTAAAAAAAATTTGATAATTTAAAAGGCCCCAAAAAACAAGACCCCTTAAACTAAAAGTTCCTTAAAATTTTGTGGGTTTAGAGGGTCTATAGACCCATTGTTTTTAAAAAAGAATGAATTTTCTTTTTTGAGAAATAAAATTTTTCAATTTTTTCATCGATAAAATTTTTTTGATTTTTTTCTATAAAAATTTTCGATTTCTTTTCGATAAAAAATGTTCGATTTTTTTTTCATAAAAAATTTCTGATTTTTTTCGATAAAAATTTCGGATTTTTTTCGATAAAAAATTTCTGATTTTTTTTTCGATAAAAAATATCCAATTTTTTTTAAATAAAAAATGTTCGATTTTTTTTAAATAAAAAGTTTCCCATTTTTTTTGATAAGTTTCTATTTTTTTTTGATAAAAATATTTCATTTTTTTTTTAATAAATTTTTTTTTAAGAAATATTTTTAAAAATTAACAAAATATTAGGAGCCTATAAGCCCCTAGAGCCCCCGCCCTTAGACCTTATGAAATAATGAGCTGAAATTTAAAAAAAATTATTTTGATAAAAGATCTAATAATAGAACAAAAAATTAAGGGGATTTATAGTTGGGGTTTTTTTGACACTACTTGCAGTAATTGGTTACCATGAAAATCAATAGAATTTCTAAGGCTTGAGGGAATGATTTATGCTTTCAACCGATCAAATCCATCACGTATCGTATGTCAGCTCTACAGCTTTATACTTATGCTTGACATATCACTTATGGTATTGATGTTTTTGTTGAGAAGGTCATAATGGCTTGATATAAAGTTTGTTCTCCAAGTTTAGAAGGTGGCCTTTATATTCATTCCTTTAGAGTCATCAATGAGGTTGTTGTTCTTAATTTTTGTTGGGAAATGCTTTCGTCCAAAACCCCATAGGCTTGGCTTTTACATGCTAGATGTTTTAGATTGAGAACTCGTGTCTCATATCAAATCGAGGTTTCTATTTTTCCCACTTTGTTTTACATACAATGCTAGAAAATTTGGCCTCGTGGATATGTAATGGAAACCAAATGTAAAATTCTAGATTGGTAAACAACTTTCACTTCCAATCATTGATATTTTTCAAATTCCTTTTAGTTTTCATAGCTCCCTCAAACACAAAATAGTGATTTTATTTCCAGTTCATCATGGTTTATTACCTTTGTCATGGAAGTCAAATGCCTTGCCTTTGTTGCTCAAATTCATGAAGCAGTACGATTACACTATCTTGCCTAAAGACTCCTTTAATTTTCTAAACCCACCTGATTCCTTCGAAATCATTTTATTAGGGCGTAAGCTACTTAGTAAATGTTACTAACTAGTCTGGAACTCATGCCAAACACGGCATAAATTATCGACAAAATAATTTTATTCAAATAATTTTTACAAAAATCAATTAAAGTCATTTGATTCATATGATATATATTGTAAAAGAACGTAGTCAAATATATGTTAGGTTATTGTGTAAATAAATTTTATTAGAATAATTTTTAAAAAATAGTTTTTTTTAAATAAATTTGATTTATGCACCATTTTTGTGGTCATATTATAATATAGTAATTAATATTATATTTTTGTGTTATACGAAATAATGTATTATATGATATGTATATAAATTAATCTAGTTGACTTCATATCGTAACAAGAAAAAATAATTGAAGGCAATTAACCTTATTGGAAAACTTAATTTTGCAATCACTTCACCCAATTTTGTACCCATTTTTTTCAATATAGATGCTACTTAAATTCCTTCTATATGTGATCCATTATGAATACAAGCCCAAACTTTTTCTATAATGATGTCGTTCTGATAAACAACCATATTTAAATTTATTGAAAATTAAACTATACAAAAAAAAACATATATTAATACTATCACCAAAAATTGCTTATATACAACTGCTTATAATAATAATATACAAATAAATTAGTATGCTAATACTAAGTGATTCAATCAAACTCTGGGAAAATAATAATTTAATATTATATTGATATATTAATATATGAAAAATGCTAAATGTTATTATGAAAAATAGTAACGAAAGACAAGAAGTTATATTTGTCATTTTTTTGATTGGTTTAACTATTTAACCCAATATTAAATGCATATCGTACTATATAGCATTGTTGATTAGTATACCAATATTAAGTTCAACCATTTTTACTACCACAAACATATATATATCGACATTAAAATGAATTAGCAATAACTGTTTGCTGATTGGCATTCAATTAATTCCGTGGATATTTCATTCTTGCTATCTGATTTGTTAGCATGCATTAAACAATTTCACATTTTCATGTAGTTTCCGATTTTTCCTATTCATCAATACAAATATGGCAATTTATTTAGTTCGGTAAAAAGGTCATGCATATTATGTTAGCTTTAACACCACTACACGTTTAGTGGATAAATTTTCGGCACAATGGCCCGGCCTCAAATACGATAGAATTGACGAAGTTAAATCGCAAAAGGGTGATTGAGCTTCATTGCAGGACTGTTGAAATTATGGACTATAGCAGATCTGGTCAATTCCTCATTACCTTTCTCGAAAGAAATGGTACTACTAGATTACAATGTGAGTGTATTTAACTTATATAGCACAAGTGTAAGATATTTTCTAACTTATATATCTATATTTTGTTATAAGGATATAAATTACATGCAATAGTTTGTTGTGACCTTATCCGTAATTTTGAAACTATTGTTAAGGAAGATGAAGTTGACGACCAATATGACCCTACGTACTTCAGCTATATCCAATGAACAACGTGGTATCAAGAAATATGTTGATTGGACTATTTCAATAAGAGATGAAGACGATTCTACCGACGAGAATGACGAGTTATGTGTCAAAATTTGAGATGATTTACTTATACATGGCATAATTGATCCCTTACGTGCCCTTATAGATTTGACTTATCTTAATATTTTAAAGAACATGCATAGTGTTTCATTTTTTCAGGAACGAAGGATCCTTGCTCCAACTTTGGATTTTGTTGAACACATCAACAATATCCTTTTGTCGTTGACTCCAGGTGAAGAAAATAAATATTTGAGTTCATATTTAGTATGTAAATCTGATGCGAATGATCTATAAAGTCAATGGTTCATTGCTGAATTCTTAAATGATATTAAGTGTTCAGGTATTCCAAATCACAAGTTGACACTTAAAGTAGGTGGTCTTGCAATGTTAATGAAAAATATTGATCAAAGTTGTGAGGTTGTGTAATGGAACAAAGATTATAATCACTCACTTGGACAATAATTTATTAGGGGAAACTGTCATCACATTGAAAATTGCAGGCGATAAAATTATAATTCCAAGAATGAATATGGTTTCAAGTTATTTGGGTTTACCATTTACGTTTATGAGGAGACAATTTATGTTTACTCTTTGTTTTGCAATGATAATTAATAAGAGTCGGGATCAATCACTTTCTCATGTTGACATATATCTTCCTAAACCAGTTCTACATGTACATTTATATGTGGTTGTAATGTTCATCCAATGACACAAATGAACTTATTCGATGCACATGATTGGTTAAAAACCATAATTGGAAAAGAATAAGCCTAGGAAGGATGAAAATGACCTAAATGTTCATCCAATGACACAAACACACCTATTGGATGCACAAGATTGATTAAAAACCCTAATTGGACAAGAATTTGCCTAGGGATGACGAAAATGACCTAAATGTTCATCCGATGACACAAACACACCTATTGGATGCACAAGAATGGGTAAAAACCCTAATTGGCCAAGATTAAGTGTAGGGAGGACGAAATTGACCTAAATGTTCATCCGATGACACAAACGAACTTATTTGATGCACAAGATTGGTTAAAAACCATAATCGAACAAGAATAAGCACAGGGAGGACGAAAATGACCTAAATGTTCATCCAATGACACAAACACACCAATTAAATGCACAAGATTGGTTAAAAACCCTAACTGGACAAGTATAAGCCTCGGGAGGACGAAATTTACCTAAATGTTCATCCAATGACACAAACGAACTTATTTGATGCACAAGATTGGTTAACAACCCTAATTGGATAAGAATAAGCCTAGGGAGGACGAAACTGACCTAAATGTTCATCCAATGACACAAACACACCTATTGGATGCACAAGATTAGTTAAAAACCCTTATTGGACAAGATTAAGGGAAGGGAGGACGAAAATGACCTTAATGTTCAACCAATGACACAAACGAACTTATTCGATGAACAAGATTGGTTAACAACCCTAATTGGACAAGAATAACCTAAATGTTCATCCAATGACAAAAACGAACTTATTCGAAGCACAAGATTCGTTAAAAACCGTAATTGGACAAGAATAAGCCTTGGGAGGAAGAAAATGACCTAAATGTTCATCCAATGAAACAAACACACCTATTGGATGCACAACATTGATTAAAAACCCTAATTGGACTAGAATTACTCTAAGGGGGACGAAAATCACCTAAATGTTAATCCAATGACACAGACACACCTATTGGATGCACAAGATTGGTTAAAAACCAAAATTGGACAAGATCAAGTGTAGGGAGGACGAAAACGACCTAAATGTTCATCCAATGACACAAACGAAGTTATTCGATGCACAAGATTGGTTAAAAACCCTAATGGGACAAGAATAAGCCTAGGGAGGACGAAAATGACCTAAATGTTCATCCACTGACACAAACACACCTATTGGATGCACAAGATTGGCTAAAAACCCTAATTGGACAAGATTATGTTTAAGAAAGACGAATATGACGTAAATGTTCATCCAATGACTCAAACACACCTATTGGACGCACAAGATTGGTTACAACCCTAATTGGACAAGAATAAGCCTAAGGAGGACGAAAATGACCTAAATGTTCTTCCAATGACACAAACACACCTGTTGGATGCACAAGATTGGTTAAAAAACCTAATTGGCCAAGATTAAGTGTAGGGAGGACGAAAATGACCTAAATGTTTATCCAATGACACAAACGAACTTATTTGATGCACAAGATTGGTTAAAAACTATAATTGGACAGGAATAACCCTAGGGAGGACGAAAATGACCTAAATGTTCATCCAATGTCACAAACACTCCTATTAAATGCACAACATTGATTAAAACCCTAATTGGACTAAATTATGTTTAAGAAGGACGAAAATGACCTAAATGTTCATCCAATGACACAAACACACCTATTGGACGCACAAGATTGGTTAAAAACCCTAATTGGACAAGAATAAGCCTAGGGAGGACGAAAATGACCTAAATGTTCATCCAATGAGACAAACACACCTATTTGATGCACAAGATTGATTAAAAACCCTAATTGGACAAGAATTTCCCTAGGGAGGACGGAAATGACCTAAATGTTCATCTGATGACACAAATACACCTATTGGATGCACAAGATTGGTTAAAAACCCTAATTGGCCAAGATTAAGTGTAAGGAGGACGAAAATGACCTAAATGCTCCTCCGATGTCACAAACGAACTTATTTGATGCACAAGATTGGTTAAGAACCCTAATTGGACAAGAATAAGCCTAGGGAGGACGAAACTGACCTAAATGTTCATCCAATGACACAAACACACCTGTTGGATGCACAAGATTAGTTAGAAACCCTTATTGGAAAAGATTAAGGGAGGGGAGGACGAAAATGACCTAAATGTTCAACCAATGACACAAACGAACTTATTTGATGTACAAGATTGGTTAACAACCCTAATTGGAAAAGAATAAGCCTAGGGAGGACGAAAATGACCTAAATGTTCATCCAATGACACAAACACACCTATTGGATGCACAACATTGATTAAAAACCCTAATTGGACAAGAATTAGCCAAGGGAGGACGAAAATCACCTAAATGTTCATCCAATGACACATACACACCTATTGGATGCAAAAGATTGGTTAAAAACCATAATTAACAAGATTAAGTGTAGGGAGGACGAAAATGACCTAAATGTTCATCCAATGACACAAACGAATTTATTCGAGGCACAAGATTGGTTAAAAACCCTAATGGGACAAGAATAAGCCTAGGGAGGACGAAAAAGACCTAAATGTTCATCCAATGACACAAACACACCTATTGGATGCACAAGATTGGTTAAAAACCCTAATTGAACAAGATTATGTGTAGGGAGAACGAAAATGACCTAAATGTTTATCCAATGACACAAACACACCTATTGGATGCACAAGATTGGTTAAAAACCCTAATTGGACAAGATTATGTTTAAGAAGGACGAAAATGACCTTAATGTTCCTCCAATGACACAAACACACCTATTGGACGCACAAGATTGGTTAAAAACCCTAATTGGACAAGAATAAGCCTAGGGAGGACGAAAATGACCTAAATGTTCATCCAATGACACAAACACACCTGTTGGATGCACAAGATTGATTAAAAACCCTAATTGGACAAGAATTTGCCTAGGGAGGACGAAAATGACCTAAATGTTCAATCGATGACACAAATACACCTATTGGATGCACAAGATTGGTTAAAAACCCTAATTGGCAAAGATTAAGTGTAGGGAGGACGAAAATGACCTAAATGCTCCTCCAATGACACAAACGAACTTATTTGATGCACAAGATTGGTTAACAACCCTAATTGGACACGAATAAGCCTAGGGAGGACGAAAATGACCTAAATGTTCATCCAATGACACAAACACACCTATTGGATGCATAACATTGATTAAAAACCCTAATTGGACAAGAATTAACCAAGGGAGGACGAAAATCACCTAAATGTTCATCCAATGACACAGACACACCTATTGGATGCAAAAGATTGGTTAAAAACCATAATTTGACAAGAATAAGACTAGTGAGGACGAAAATGACCTAAATGATCAACCAATGACACAAACTCACATATAGGATGCACAAGAATGGTTAAAAACATAAATGGGACAAGAATAAGCCTAGGGAGGACGAAAATGACCTAAATGTTCATCTAATGAGAAAAATACACCTATTGGATGCACAAGATTGATTAAAAACCTTAATTGGACAAGAATAATCCTAGTGAGGACGAAAATGACCTAAATCTTCATCTAATGACACAAACGAACATATTCGACTCACAAGATTGGTTAAAAACCCTAATGGGACAAGATTAAGTGTAGGGAGGACGAAAATTACCTAAATGTTCATCCAATGACACAAATGAACTTATTCGATGCACAGGATTGGTTAAAAACCATAATTGGAAAAGAATAAGCCTAGGGAGGATGAAAATGACCTAAATGTTCATCCAATGACACAAACACACCTATTGGATGCACAAGATTGATTAAAAACCCTAATTGGACAAGATTAAGGGAAGGGAGGACGAAAATGACCTTAATGTTCAACCAATGACACAAACGAACTTATTCGATGCACAAGATTGGTTAACAACCCTAATTGGACAAGAATAAGCCTAGGGAGGACGAAAAAGACCTAAATGTTCATCCAACGACACAAACTTACCAGTTTGACGCACAAGATTGGTTAAAAACCCTAATTGGTCAAGATTAAGTGTAAGGAGGACGAAAATGACCTAAATGTTTATCCAATGACAAAAACGAACTTATTCGATGCATAAGATTGGTTAAAAACCGTAATTGGACAAGAATAAGCCTAGGGAGGAAGAAAATGACCTAAATGTTCATCCAATGACACAAACACACCTATTGGATGCACAACATTGATTAAAAACCCTAATTGGACAAGAATTACTATAGGGGGACGAAAATCACCTAAATGTTCATCCAATGACACACACACCTATTGGATGCACAAGATTGGTTAAAAACCATAATTGGACAAGATCAAGTGTAGGGAGGACGAAAACGACCTAAATGTTCATCTAATGACACAAACGAAGTTATTTGATGCACAAGATTGGTTAAAAACCCTAATGGGACAACAATAAGCCTAGTGAGGACGAAAATGACCTAAATGTTCAACCACTGACACAAACACACCTATTGGATGCACAAGATTGTTTAAAAACCCTAATTGAACAAGATTAAGTGTAGGGAGCACGAAAATGACCTAAATGTTCATCCAATAACACAAACACACCTATTGGAGGCACAAGATTGGTTAAAACCCTAATTGGACAAGAATAAGCCTTGGGAGGACGAAAATGACCTAAATTTTCTTCCAATGACACAAACACACCTGTTGGATGCACAAGATTTGTTAAAAACCCTAATTGGCCAAGATTAAGTGTAGGGAGGACGAAAATGACCTAAATGTTTATCCAATGACACAAACGAACTTATTTGATGCACAAGATTGGTTAAAAACTATAATTGGACCGGAATAAGCCTGGGGAGGACGAAAATGACCTAAATTTTCATCCAATGACACAAACACACCTATTGGATGCACAAGATTGGTTAAAACCCATAATTGGACAAGATTAAGTGTATGGAGGACGAAAATGACCTAAATGTTCATCCAATGACACAAACGAACTTATTCGATGGACTAGATTGGTTAAAAATGACCTAAAGTTTCATCCAATGACACAAACACACCTATTGGATGCACAAGATTTGTTAAAAACCCTAATTGGACAAGATTATGTTTAAGAAGGACGAAAATGACCTAAATGTTCATCCAATGACACAAACACACCTATTGGACGCACAAGATTGGTTAAAAACCCTAATTGGGCAAGAATAAGCCTAGGGAGGACGAAAATGACCTAAATGTTCATCCAATGACACAAATACATCTATTGGATGCACAAGATTGGTTAAAAACCCTAATTGGCTAAGATTAAGTGTAGGGAGGACGAAAATGACCTTAATGCTCCTCCAATGACACAAACGAATTTATTCAATGCACAAGTTTGGTTAAAAACTATAAATGGACAGAATAAGCCTAGGGAGGACGAATATGACCTAAATGTTCATCCAGTGACACAAACACACCAATTGAATGCACAAGATTGGTTAAAAACCCTAATTGGTCAAGAACAAGCCTATGGAGGACGAAAATAACCTAAATATTCATCGAATGACACAAACGAACTTATTTGATGCACAAGATTGGTTAAGAACCCTAATTAGACAAGAATAAGCCTAGGGAGGACGAAACTGACCTAAATGTTCTTCCAATGACACAAACACACCTATTGGATGCACAAGATTAGTTAGAAACCCTTATTGGACAAGATTAAGGGAGTGGAGGACGAAAATGACCTAAATGTTCAACCAATGACACAAACAAACTTATTTGATGCACAAGATTGGTTAACAACCCTAATTGGACAAGAATAAGCCTTGGGAGGACGAAAATGACCTAAATGTTCATCCAATGACACAAACGAACTTATTTGATGCACAAGATTGGTTAACAACCCTAATTGGACAAGAATAAGCCTAGGGAGGACGAAACTGACCAAAATGTTCATCCAATGACACAAACACACCTATTGGATGCACAAGATTAGTTAACAACCCTTATTGGAAAAGATTAAGGGAAGGGAGGACGAAAATGACCTTTATGTTCAACCAATGACACAAACGAACTTATTCGATGAACAAGATTGGTTAAATGTTCATCCAACGACACAAACTTACCTGTTTTACGCACATGATTGGTTAAAAACTCTAATTGGTAAAGATTAAGTGTAAGGAGGACGAAAATGACCTAAATGTTTATCCAATGACAAAAAAGAACTTATTCGAAGCACAAGATTGGTTAAAAACCGTATTTGGACAAGAATAAGCCTAGGGAGGAAGAAAATGACCTAAATGTTCATCCAATGACACAAACACACCTATTGGATGCACAACATTGATTAAAAACCCTAATTGGACAAGAATTACTCTAGGGGGGACGAAAATCACCTAAATGTTCATCCAATGACACAAACACACCTATTGGATGCACAAGATTGGTTAAAAACCATAATTAGACAAGATCAAGTGTTGGGAGGACGAAAACGACCTAAATGTTCATCCAATGACACAAACGAAGTTACTCGATGCACAAGATTGGTTAAAAACCCTAATGGGACAAGAATAAGCCTAGGGAGGACGAAAATGACCTAAATGTTCATCCACTGACACAAACACACCTATTGGATGCACAAGATTGGTTAAAAACCCTAATTGAACAAGATTAAGTGTAGGGAGGACGAAAATGACCTAAATGTTCATCCAATAACACAAACACACCTATTGGATGCACAAGATTGGTTAAAAACCCTAATTGGACAAGATTATGTTTAAGAAGGACGAATATGACGTAAATGTTCATCAAATGACTCAAACACACCTATTGGACGCACAAGATTGGTTAAAACCCTAATTGGACAAGAATATGCCTAGGGAGGACGAAAATGACCTAAATGTTCTTCCAATGACACAACCACACTTGTTGGATGCACAAGATTGGTTAAAAACCCTAATTGGCCAAGATTAAGTGTAGGGAGGACAAAAATGACCTAAATGTTTATCCAATAACGAACTTGTTTGATACACAAGATTGGTTAAAAACTATAATTGGACAGGAATAAGCCTACGGAGGACGAAAATGACCTAAATGTTCATCCAATGTCACAAACACACCTATTAAATGCACAACATTGATTAAAACCCTAATTGGACAAGAATAAGCCTAGGGAGGACGAAAATAAGCTAAATGTTCATCCAATGACACAAACACACCTATTGGATGCACAAGAATGGTTAAAAACCATAATTGGACAAGATTAAGTGTAGGGAGGACCAAAACGACCTAAATGTTCATCCAATGACACAAACGAACTTATTCGATGCACAAGATTGGTTAAAAACCGTAATGGCATAAAAATAAGCCTAGGGAGGACGAAAATGACCTAAATGTTCTTCCAATGACACAAACACACCTGTTGGATGCACAAGATTGGTTAAAAACCCTAATTGGCCAAGATTAAGTTTAGGGAGGACGAAAATGACCTAAATGTTTATCCAATGACACAAACGAACTTATTCGATGCATAAGATTGGTTAAAAACCATAATTGGACAAGAATATGCCTAGGGAGGACGAAAATGACCTAAATGTTCATCCAATGACACAAACACACCTATTGAATGCACAACATGGATTAAAAACCCTAATTGGACAAGAATTAGCCTAGGGAGGACGAAAATCAGCTATATGTTCATCCAATGAAACAAACACACCTATTGGATGCACACGATTAGTTAGAAACCCTTATTGGACAAGATTAAGGGAGGGGAGGACGAAAACAACCTAAATAATCAACCAATGACACAAACAAACTTATTTGACGCACAAGATTGGTTAACAACCCTAATTGGACAAGAATAAGCCTAGGGAGGACGAAAATGACCTAAATGTTCATCCAATGACACTAACACACCTATTGGATGCACAACATTGATTAAAAACCCTAATTGGACAAGAATTAGCCAAGGGAGGACGAAAATCACCTAAATGTTCATACAATGACACAAACACACCTATTGGATGCAAAAGATTGGTTAAAAACCATAATTGGACAAGATTAAGTGTAGGGAGGATGAAAATGACCTAAATTTTCATCCAATGACACAAACGAATTTATTCGAGGCACAAGATTGGTTAAAAACCCTAATGGGACAAGAATAAGCCTAGGGAGGACAAAAATGACCTAAATGTTCATCCAATGACACAAACACACCTATTGGATGCGCAAGATTGGTTAAAAACCCTAATTAAACAAGATTAAGTGTAGGGAGGACGAAAATGACCTAAATATTCATCCAATGACACAAACACACCTATTGGATGCACAAGATTGTTCAAAAGCCCTACTTGGACAAGATTATGTTTAAGAAGGACGAAAATGACCAAAATATTCATCCAATGACACAAACACACCTATTGGACACACAAGATTGGTTGAAAACCCTAAATCGACAAGAATAAGCTAGGGAGGACGAAAATGACCTAAATGTTCATCCAATGACACAAACACACCTGTTGGATGCACAAGATTGGTTAAAAACCCTAATTGGCCAAGACTAAGTGTAGGGAGGACGAAAATGTCCTAAATGTTTATCCAATGACACAAACGAACTTATTCGATGCACAAGATTGGTTAAAAACCATAATTGGACAAGAATATGCCTAGGGAGGACGAAAATGACCTAAATGTTCATCCAATGACACAAACACACCTATTGAATGCCCAACATTGATTAAAAACCCTAATTGGACAAGAATTAGCCTAGGGGAACGAAAACCAGCTAAATGTTCATCCAATGACACAAACACGACTATTGGATGCACAAGAATGGTTAAAAACCCTAATTGAACAAGATTAAGTGTAGGGAGGACGAAAATGACCTAAATGTTTATTCAATGAAACAAACGAACTTATTCGATGCACAAGATTGGTTAAAAACCATAATTGGACAAGATTATGTTTAAGAAGGACGAAAATGACCTAAATTTTCATCCAATGACACATACACACCTATTGGACGCACAAGATTGGTTAAAAACCCTAAATCGACAAGAATAAGCCAGGGAGGACGAAAATGATCTAAATGTTCATCCAATGACACAAACACACCTGTTGGATGCACAAGTTTGGTTAAAAACCCTAATTGGCCAAGATTATGTTTAAGAAGGACGAAAATGACCTAAATGTTCATCCAATGACACAAACACACCTATTGGATGCACAAGATTGGTTAAAATTCCTAATTGGACAAGAATAAGCCTAGGGAGGACGAAAACGACCTAAATGTTCTTTCATTGACACAAACACACCTGTTGGATGCACAAGATTGGTTAAAAACCCTAATTGGCCAAGATTAAGTGTAGGGAGGACGAAAATGACCTAAATGTTTATCCAATGACACAAACGAACTTATTCGATGCACAAGATTGGTTAAAAACCATAATTGGAAAAGAATAAGCCTAGGGAGGACGAAAATGACCTAAATGTTCATCCAATGACACAAACACACCTATTGAATGCACAACATTGATTAAAAACCGAAATTGGACAAGAATTAGCATAGGGAGGACGAAAATCAGCTAAATGTTCATCCAATGACACAAACACAC
>JBBPBR010000008.1:35381902-35422709 GCA_037974775.1 Cicer pinnatifidum
TAAGTGTAGGGAGGACGAAAATGTCCTAAATGTTTATCCAATGACACAAACGAACTTATTCGATGCACAAGATTGGTTAAAAACCATAATTGGACAAGAATATGCCTAGGGAGGACGAAAATGACCTAAATGTTCATCCAATGACACAAACACACCTATTGAATGCCCAACATTGATTAAAAACCCTAATTGGACAAGAATTAGCCTAGGGGAACGAAAACCAGCTAAATGTTCATCCAATGACACAAACACGACTATTGGATGCACAAGAATGGTTAAAAACCCTAATTGAACAAGATTAAGTGTAGGGAGGACGAAAATGACCTAAATGTTTATTCAATGAAACAAACGAACTTATTCGATGCACAAGATTGGTTAAAAACCATAATTGGACAAGATTATGTTTAAGAAGGACGAAAATGACCTAAATTTTCATCCAATGACACATACACACCTATTGGACGCACAAGATTGGTTAAAAACCCTAAATCGACAAGAATAAGCCAGGGAGGACGAAAATGATCTAAATGTTCATCCAATGACACAAACACACCTGTTGGATGCACAAGTTTGGTTAAAAACCCTAATTGGCCAAGATTATGTTTAAGAAGGACGAAAATGACCTAAATGTTCATCCAATGACACAAACACACCTATTGGATGCACAAGATTGGTTAAAATTCCTAATTGGACAAGAATAAGCCTAGGGAGGACGAAAACGACCTAAATGTTCTTTCATTGACACAAACACACCTGTTGGATGCACAAGATTGGTTAAAAACCCTAATTGGCCAAGATTAAGTGTAGGGAGGACGAAAATGACCTAAATGTTTATCCAATGACACAAACGAACTTATTCGATGCACAAGATTGGTTAAAAACCATAATTGGAAAAGAATAAGCCTAGGGAGGACGAAAATGACCTAAATGTTCATCCAATGACACAAACACACCTATTGAATGCACAACATTGATTAAAAACCGAAATTGGACAAGAATTAGCATAGGGAGGACGAAAATCAGCTAAATGTTCATCCAATGACACAAACACACCTATTGGATGCACAAGATTGGTTAAAAACCATAATTGGACAAGATTAAGTGTAGGGAGGACGAAAATGACCTAAATGTTCTTCCAATGACCCAAACGAACTTATTCGATGCACAAGATTGGTTAAAAACCCTAATGGGATAAGAATAAGCCTAGGGAGGACGAAAATGACCTAAATGTTCATCCAACGACACAAACATACCTATTGGATGCAGAAGATTTGTTAAAAACCCTAATTGAACAAGATTAAGTGTAGGGAGGACGAAAATGACCTAAATGTTCATCCAATGACACAAACACACCTATTGGATGCACAAGATTGGTTAAAAACCTTAATTGAACAAGATTAAGTGTACGGAGGACGAAAATGACCTAAATGTTCATCCAATGACACAAACACACCTGTTGGATGCACAAGATTGGTTAAAAACCCTAATTGGACAAGATTATGTTTAAGAAGGACGAAAATGACCTAAATGTTCATCCAATGACACAAACACACCTATTGGACGCACAAGATTGGTTAAAAACCCTTATTGGACTAGAATAAGCCTATGGAGGACGAAAATGACTTAAATGTTCATCCAATGACACAAACACACCTGTTGGATGCACAAGATTGGTTAAAAACCCTAATTGGCCAAGATTAAGTGTAGGGAGGACGAAAATGACCTAAATGTTTATCCAATGACACAAACGAACTTATTCGATGCACAAGATTGGTTAAAAACCATAATTGGACAAGAATAAGTCTAGGGAGGACGAAAATGACCTAAATATTAATCTAATGACACAAACATACCAATTGAATGCACAACATTGATTAAAAACCCTAATTGGACAAGAATTAGCCTAGGGAGGACCAAAATGACCTAAATGTTCATCCAATGACACAAACACACCTATTGGATGCACAACATTGATTAAAAACCCTAATTGGACAAGAATTAGCCAAGGGAGGACGAAAATCACCTAAATGTTCATCCAATGACACAGACACACCTATTGGATGCAAAAGATTGGTTAAAAACCATAATTGGACAAGATTAAGTGTAGGGAGGACGAAAATGACCTAAATGTTCATCCAATGACACAAACGAATTTATTCGAGGCACAAGATTGGTTAAAAACCCTAATGGGACAAGAATAAGCCTAGGGAGGACGAAAATGACCTAAATGTTCATCCAATGACACAAACACACCTATTGGATGCGCAAGATTGGTTAAAAACCCTAATTAAACAAGATTAAGTGTAGAGAGGAAGAAAATGACCTAAATGTTCATCCAATGACATAAACACACCTATTGGATGCACAAGATTGTTCAAAAGCCCTAATTGGACAAGATTATGTTTAAGAAGGACGAAAAAGACCAAAATATTCTTCCAATGACACAAACACACCTATTGGACGCACAAGATTGGTTAAAAACCCTAAATCGACAAGAATAAGCTAGGGAGGACGAAAATGACCTATATGTTCATCCAATGACACAAACACACCTGTTGGATGCACAAGATTGGTTAAAAACCCTAATTGGCCAAGATTAAGTGTAGGGAGGACGAAAATGTCCTAAATGTTTATCCAATGACACAAACGAACTTATTCGATGCACAAGATTGGTTAAAAACCATAATTGGACAAGAATATGCCTAGGGAGGACGAAAATGACCTAAATGTTCATCCAATGACACAAACACACCTATTGAATGCCCAACATTGATTAAAAACCCTAATTGGACAAGAATTAGCCTAGGGGAACGAAAACCAGCTAAATGTTCATCCAATGACACAAACACGACTATTGGATGCACAAGAATGGTTAAAAACCCTAATTGAACAAGATTAAGTGTAGGGAGGACGAAAATGACCTAAATGTTTATTCAATGAAACAAACGAACTTATTCGATGCACAAGATTGGTTAAAAACCATAATTGGACAAGATTATGTTTAAGAAGGACGAAAATGACCTAAATTTTCATCCAATGACACATACACACCTATTGGACGCACAAGATTGGTTAAAAACCCTAAATCGACAAGAATAAGCCAGGGAGGACGAAAATGATCTAAATGTTCATCCAATGACACAAACACACCTGTTGGATGCACAAGATTGGTTAAAAACCCTAATTGGCCAAGATTATGTTTAAGAAGGACGAAAATGACCTAAATATTCATCCAATGACACAAACACACCTATTGGATGCACAAGATCGGTTAAAATTCCTAATTGGACAAGAATAAGCCTAGGGAGGACGAAAACGACCTAAATGTTCTTCCATTGACACAAACACACCTGTTGGATGCACAAGATTGGTTAAAAACCCTAATTGGCCAAGATTAAGTGTAGGGAGGACGAAAATGACCTAAATGTTTATCCAATGACACAAACGAACTTATTCGATGCACAAGATTGGTTAAAAACCATAATTGGAAAAGAATAAGCCTAGGGAGGACGAAAATGACCTAAATGTTCATCCAATGACACAAACACACCTATTGAATGCACAACATTGATTAAAAACCGAAATTGGACAAGAATTAGCATAGGGAGGACGAAAATCAGCTAAATGTTCATCCAATGACACAAACACACATATTGGATGCACAAGACTGGTTAAAAACCATAATTGGACAAGATTAAGTGTAGGGAGGACGAAAATGACCTAAATGTTCTTCCAATGACACAAACGAACTTATTCGATGCACAAGATTGGTTAAAAACCCTAATGGGATAAGAATAAGCCTAGGGAGGACGAAAATGACCTAAATGTTCATCCAACGACACAAACATACCTATTGGATGCAGAAGATTTGTTAAAAACCCTAATTGAACAAGATTAAGTGTAGGGAGGACGAAAATGACCTAAATGTTCATCCAATGACACAAACACACCTATGGGATGCACAAGATTGGTTAAAAACCTTAATTGAACAAGATTAAGTGTACGGAGGACGAAAATGACCTAAATGTTCATCCAATGACACAAGCACACCTGTTGGATGCACAAGATTGGTTAAAAACCCTAATTGGACAAGATTATGTTTAAGAAGAACGAAAATGACCTAAATGTTCATCCAATGACAAAAACACACCTATTGGATGCACAAGATTGGTTAAAAACCCTTATTGGACTAGAATAAGCCTATGGAGGACGAAAATGACTTAAATGTTCATCCAATGACACAAACACACCTGTTGGATGCACAAGATTGGTTAAAAACCCTAATTGGCCAAGATTAAGTGTAGGGAGGACGAAAATGACCTAAATGTTTATCCAATGACACAAACGAACTTATTCGATGCACAAGATTGGTTAAAAACCATAATTGGACAAGAATAAGCCTAGGGAGGACGAAAATGACCTAAATATTCATCTAATGACACAAACACACCTATTGAATGCACAACATTGATTAAAAACCCTAATTGGACAAGAATTAGCCTAGGGAGGACCAAAATCAGCTAAATGTTCATCCAATGACACAAACACACCTATTGCATGCACAAGATTGGTTAAAAACCCTAATTGGACAAGATTAAGTGTAGGGAGGACGAAAATGACCTAAATGTTTATTCAATGACACAAACGAACTTATTCGATGCACAAGATTGGTTAAAAACCATAATTTGACAAGAATAAGCATAGGGAGGACGAAAATGACATAAATGATCAAGCAATGACACAAACACACCTATTGGATGCACAAGATTGGTTAAAAACCATAATTGGACAAGATCAAGTGTAGGGAGGACGAAAATGACCTAAATGTTCATCCAATGACACAAACGAAGTTATTCGATGCACAAGATTGGTTAAAAACCCTAATGGGGCAAGAATAAGCCTAGGGAGGACGAAAATGACCTAAATGTTCATCCAATAACACAAACACACCTATTGGATGCACAAGATTGATTAAAAACCCTAATTGAACAAGATTAAGTGTAGGGAGGACGAAAATGACCTAAATGTTCATCCAATAACACAAACACACCTATTGGATGCACAAGATTGGTGAAAAACCCTAATTGGACAAGATTATGTTTAAGAAGGATGAAAATGACCTAAATGTTCATCCAATGACACAAACACACCTATTGGATGCACAAGACTGGTTAAAAACCCTAATTGAACAAGATTAAGTGTAGGGAGGACGAAAATGACCTAAATGTTCATCCAATAACACAAACACACCTGTTGGATGCACAAGATTGGTCAAAAACCCTAATTGGACAAGATTATGTTTAAGAAGGACGAAAATGACCTAAATGTTAATCCAATGACACAAACACACCAATTGGACGCACAAGATTGGTTAAAAACCCTAATTGGACAAGATTGGTTAAAAACCCTAATTGGACAAGATTATGTTTAAGAAGGACGAAAATGACCTAAATGTTCTTCCAATGACACAAACACACCTATTGGATGCACAAGATTGGTTAAAAACCCTAATTGGCCAAGATTAAGTGTAGGGAGGACGAAAATGACCAAAATGTTTATCCAATGACACAAACGAACTTATTTGATGCACAAGATTGGTTAAAAACTATAATTGGACAGGAATAAGCCTAGGCAGGACGAAAATGACCTAAATGTTCATCCAATGTCACAAACACACCTATTAAGTGCAAAACATTGATTAAAAACCCTAATTGGACAAGAATTAGCCTAGGGAGGACGAAAATAAGCTAAATGTTCATCCAATGACACAAACACACCTATTGGATGCACAAGATTGGTTAAAAACAATAATTGGACAAAATTAAGTGTAGGGAGGACGAAAATGACCTAAATGTTCATCCAATGACACAAACGAACTTAATCGATGCACAAGAATGGTTAAAAACCGTAATGGGTTAAGAATAAGCCTAGGGAGGACGAAAATGACCTAAATGTTCATCCAATGACACAAACACACCTATTGGATGCACAAGATTGGTTAAAAACCCTAATTGGACAAGATTATGTTCAAGAAGGACGAAAATGACCTAAATGTTCATCCAATGACACAAACACACCTATTGGACGCACAAGATTGGTTAAAAACCCTAATTGGACAAGAATAAGCCTAGGGAGGACGAAAATGACCTAAATGTTCATCCAATGACACAAACACATATTGGATGCACAAGATTGATTAAAAACCCTAATTGGACAAGAATTTGCCTAGGGAGGACGAAAATGACCTAAATGTTCATCCGATGACACAAATACACCTATTGGATGCACAAGATTGGTTAAAAACCCTAATTGGCCAAGATTAAGAGTAGGGAGGACGAAAATGACCTAAATGCTCCTCCGATGACACAAACGAATTTATTCGACGCACAAGTTTGGTTAAAAACCATAATTGGACAAGAATAAGCATAGGGAGGACGAAAATGACCAAAATGTTCATCCAGTGACACAAACACACCAATTGAATCCACAAGATTGGTTAAAAACCCTAATTGGACAAGAACAAGCCTAGGGAGGACGAAAATGACCTAAATATTCATCCAATGACACAAACAAACTTATTTGATGCACAAGATTGGTTAAGAACCCTAATTGGACTAGAATAAGCCTAGGGAGGACGAAAATGACCTAAATGTTCATCCTATGACACAAACACACCTATTGGACGCACAACATTGATTAAAAACCTTAATTGGACAAGAATTAGCCAAGGGAGGACAAAAATCACCTAAATGTTCATCCAATGACATAGACACACCTATTGGATGCAAAAGATTGGTTAAAAACCATAATTGGACAAGATTAAGTGATGGGAGGACGAAAATGACCTAAATGTTCATCCAATGACACAAATGAATTTATTCGAGGCACAAGATTGGTTAAAAACCCTAATAGGACAAGAATAAGCCTAGGGAGGACGAAAATGACCTAAATGTTCATCCAATGACACAAACACACCTATTGGATGCACAAGATTGGTTAAAAACACTAATTAAACAAGATTAAGTGTAGGGAGGACGAAAATAACCTAAATGTTCATCCAATGACACAAACACACCTATTGGATGCACAAGATTGTTCAAAAGCCCTAATTGGACAAGATTATGTTTAAGAAGGACGAAAATGACCTAAATATTCATCCAATGACACAAAAACACCTATTGGACGCACAAGATTGGTTAAAAACCCTAAATCGACAAGAATAAGCCAGGGAGGACGAAAATGCCCTAAATGTTCATTCAATGACACAAACACACCTGTTGGATGTACAAGATTGGTCAAAAACCCTAATTGGCCAAGATTAAGTGTAGGGAGGACGAAAATGACCTAAATGTTTATCCAATGACACAAACGAACTTATTCGATAAACAAGATTGGTTAAAAACCATAATTGGACAAGAATATGCCTAGGGAGGACGAAAATGACCTAAATGTTCAACCAATGACACAAACGAACTTATTTGATGCACAAGATTGGTTAACAACCCTAATTGGACAAGAATAAGCCTTGGGAGGACGAAAATGACCTAAATGTTCATCCAATGACACAAACACACCTATTGGACGCACAACATTGATTAAAAACCCTAATTGGACAAGAATTAGCCAAGGGAGGACAAAAATCACCTAAATGTTCATCCAATGACATAGACACACCTATTGGATGCAAAAGATTGGTTAAAAACCATAATTAGACAAGATTATGTTTAAGAAGGACGAAAATGACCTAAATTTTCATCCAATGACATATACACACCTATTGGACGCACAAGTTTGGTTAAAAACCCTAAATCGACAAGAATAAGCCAGGGAGGACGAAAATGACCTAAATGTTCATCCAATGACACAAACACACCTATTGGATGCACAAGATTGGTTAAAAACCCTAATAGGACAAGATTATGTGTAGGGAGGACGAAAATGACCTAATTGATTATTCAATGACACAAACGAACTTATTCGATGCACAAGATTGGTTAAAAACCATAATTTGACAACAATAAGCATAGGGAGGACGAAAATGACATAAATGATCAAGCAATGACACAAACACACCTATTGGATGCACAAGATTGGTTAAAAACCATAATTGGACAAGATCAAGTGTAGGGAGGACGAAAATGACCTAAATGTTCATCCAATGACACAAACGAAGTTATTCGATGCACAAGATTGGTTAAAAACCCTAATGGGACAAGAATAAGCCTAGGGAGGACGAAAATGACCTAAATGTCCATCCACTGACACAAACACACCTATTGGATGCACAAGATTGGTTAAAAACCCTAATTGAACAAGATTAAGTGTAGGGAGGACGAAAATGACCTAAATGTTCATCCAATAACACAAACACACCTATTGGATGCACAAGATTGGTTAAAAACCCTAATTGGACAAGATTATGTTTAAGAAGGACGAAAATGACCTAAATGTTCATCCAATGACACAAACACCTATTGGATGCACAAGATTGGTTAAAAACCCTAATTGAACAAGATTAAGTGTAGGGAGGACGAAAATGACCTAAATGTTCATCCAATAACACAAACATACCTGTTGGATGCACAAGATTGGTTAAAAACCCTAATTGGACAAGATTATGTTTAAGAAGGACGAAAATGACCTAAATGTTAATCCAATGACACAAACACACCAATTGGACGCACAAGATTGGTTAAAACCCTAATTGGACAAGAATAAGCCTAGGGAGGACGAAAATGACCTAAATGTTCTTCCAATGACACAAACACACCTATTGGATGCACAAGATTGGTTAAAAACCCTAATTGGCCAAGATTAAGTGTAGGGAGGACGAAAATGACCAAAATGTTTATCCAATAACACAAACAAACTTATTTGATGCACAAGATTGGTTAAAAACTATAATTGGACAGGAATAAGCCTAGGCAGGACGAAAATGACCTAAATGTTCATCCAATGTCACAAACACACCTATTAAATGCACAACATTGATTAAAAACCCTAATTGGATAAGAATTAGCCTAGGGAGGACGAAAATAAGCTAAATGTTCATCCAATGACACAAACACACCTATTGGATGCACAAGATTGGTTAAAAACCATAATTGGACAAGATTAAGTGTAGGGAGGACGAAAATGACCTAAATGTTCATCCAATGACACAAACGAACTTATTCAATGCACAAGATTGGTTAAAAACCGTAATGGGATAAGAATAGGCCTAGAGAGGACGAAAATGACCTAAATGTTCATCCAATGACACAAACACACCTATTGGATGCACAAGATTGGTTAAAAACCCTAATTGAACAAGATTATGTGTAGCGAGAACGAAAATGACCTAAATGTTCATCCAATGACATAGACACACCTATTGGATGCAAAAGATTGGTTAAAAACCATAATTAGACAAGATTATGTTTAAGAAGGACGAAAATGACCTAAATTTTCATCCAATGACATATACACACCTATTGGACGCACAAGATTGGTTAAAAACCCTAAATCGACAAGAATAAGCCAGGGAGGACGAAAATGACCTAAATGTTCATCCAATGACACAAACACACCTATTGGATGCACAAGATTGGTTAAAAACCCTAATAGGACAAGATTATGTGTAGGGAGGACGAAAATGACCTAAATGATTATTCAATGACACAAACGAACTTATTCGATGCACAAGATTGGTTTAAAACCATAATTTGACAAGAATAAGCATAGGGAGGACGAAAATGACATAAATGATCAAGCAATGACACAAACACACCTATTGGATGCACAAGATTGGTTAAAAACCATAATTGGACAAGATCAAGTGTAGGGAGGACGAAAATGACCTAAATGTTCATCCAATGACACAAACGAAGTTATTCGATGCACAAGATTGGTTAAAAACCCTAATGGGACAAGAATAAGCCTAGGGAGGACGAAAATGACCTAAATGTTCATCCACTGACACAAACACACCTATTGGATGCACAAGATTGGTTCAAAAACCCTAATTGAACAAGATTAAGTGTAGGGAGGACGAAAATGACCTAAATGTTCATCCAATAACACAAACACACCTATTGGATGCACAAGATTGGTTAAAAACCCTAATTGGACAAGATTATGTTTAAGAAGGACAAAAATGACCTAAATGTTCATCCAATGACACAAACACCTATTGGATGCAAAAGATTGGTTAAAAACCCTAATTGAACAAGATTAAGTGTAGGGAGTTTGAAAATGACCTAAATGTTCATCCAATAACACAAACATACCTATTGGATGCACAAGATTGGTTAAAAACCCTAATTGGACAAGATTATGTTTAAGAAGGACGAAAATGACCTAAATGTTAATCCAATGACACAAACACACCAATTGGACGCACAAGATTGGTTAAAACCCTAATTGGACAAGAATAAGCCTAGGGAGGACGAAAATGACCTAAATGTTCTTCCAATGACACAAACACACCTATTGGATGCACAAGATTGGTTAAAAACCCTAATTGGCCAAGATTAAGTGTAGGGAGGACGAAAATGACCAAAATGTTTATCCAATGACACAAACGAACTTATTTGATGCACAAGATTGGTTAAAAACTATAATTGGACAGGAATAAGCCTAGGCAGGACGAAAATGACATAAATGTTCATCCAATGTCACAAACACACCTATTAAATGCACAACATTGATTAAAAACCCTAATTGGATAAGAATTAGCCTAGGGAGGACGAAAATAAGCTAAATGTTCATCCAATGACACAAACACACCTATTGGATGCACAAGATTGGTTAAAAACCATAATTGGACAAGATTAAGTGTAGGGAGGACGAAAATGACCTAAATGTTCATCCAATGACACAAACGAACTTATTCAATGCACAAGATTGGTTAAAAACCGTAATGGGATAAGAATAAGCCTAGAGAGGACGAAAATGACCTAAATGTTCATCCAATGACACAAACACACCTATTGGATGCACAAGATTGGTTAAAAACCCTAATTGAACAAGATTATGTGTAGCGAGAACGAAAATGACCTAAATGTTCATCCAATGACATAGACACACCTATTGGATGCAAAAGATTGGTTAAAAACCATGATTAGACAAGATTATGTTTAAGAAGGACGAAAATGACCTAAATTTTCATCCAATGACATATACACACCTATTGGACGCACAAGATTGGTTAAAAACCCTAAATCGACAAGAATAAGCCAGGGAGGACGAAAATGACCTAAATGTTCATCCAATGACACAAACACACCTATTGGATGCACAAGATTGGTTAAAAACCCTAATAGGACAAGATTATGTGTAGGGAGGACGAAAATGACCTAAATGATTATTCAATGACACAAACGAACTTATTCGATGCACAAGATTGGTTTAAAACCATAATTTGACAAGAATAAGCATAGGGAGGACGAAAATGACATAAATGATCAAGCAATGACACAAACACACCTATTGGATGCACAAGATTGGTTAAAAACCATAATTGTACAAGATCAAGTGTAGGGAGGACGAAAATGACCTAAATGTTCATCCAATGACACAAACGAAGTTATTCGATGCACAAGATTGGTTAAAAACCCTAATGGGACAAGAATAAGCCTAGGGAGGACGAAAATGACCTAAATGTTCATCCACTGACACAAACACACCTATTGGATGCACAAGATTGGTTCAAAAACCCTAATTGAACAAGATTAAGTGTAGGGAGGACGAAAATGACCTAAATGTTCATCCAATAACACAAACACACCTATTGGATGCACAAGATTGGTTAAAAACCCTAATTGGACAAGATTATGTTTAAGAAGGACAAAAATGACCTAAATGTTCATCCAATGACACAAACACCTATTGGATGCAAAAGATTGGTTAAAAACCCTAATTGAACAAGATTAAGTGTAGGGAGTTTGAAAATGACCTAAATGTTCATCCAATAACACAAACATACCTATTGGATGCACAAGATTGGTTAAAAACCCTAATTGGACAAGATTATGTTTAAGAAGGACGAAAATGACCTAAATGTTAATCCAATGACACAAACACACCAATTGGACGCACAAGATTGGTTAAAACCCTAATTGGACAATAATAGGCCTAGGGAGGACGAAAATGACCTAAATGTTCTTCGAATGACACAAACACACCTATTGGATGCACAAGATTTGTTAAAAACCCTAATTGGCCAAGATTAAGTGTAGGGAGGACGAAAATGACCAAAATGTTTATCCAATGACACAAACGAACTTATTTGATGCACAAAATTGGTTAAAAACTATAATTGGACAGGAATAAGCCTAGGCAGGACGAAAATGACCTAAATGTTCATCCAATGTCACAAACACACCTATTAAATGCACAACATTGATTAAAAACCCTAATTGGATAAGAATTAGCCTAGGGAGGACGAAAATAAGCTAAATGTTCATCCAATGACACAAACACACCTATTGGACGCACAAGATTGGTCAAAAACCATAATTGGACAAGATTAAGTGTAGGGAGGACGAAAATGACCTAAATGTTCATCCAATGACACAAACGAACTTATTCAATGCACAAGATTGGTTAAAAACCGTAATGGGATAAGAATAAGCCTAGAGAGGACGAAAATGACCTAAATGTTCATCCAATGACACAAACACACCTATTGGATGCACAAGATTGGTTAAAAACCCTAATTGAACAAGATTATGTGTAGCGAGAACGAAAATGACCTAAATGTTCATCCAATGACACAAACGAATTTATTCGAGGCACAAGATTGGTTAAAAACCCTAATGGGACAAGAATAAGCCTAGGGAGGACGAAAATGACCTAAATGTTCATCCAATGACACAAACACACCTATTGGATGCACAAGATTGGTTAAAAACCCTAATTAAACAAGATTAAGTGTAGGGAGGACGAAAATGACCTAAATGTTCATCCAATGACACAAACACACCTATTGGATGCACAAGATTGTTCAAAAGCCCTAATTGGACAAGATTATGTTTAAGAAGGACGAAAATGACCTAAATATTCATCCAATGACAAAAACACACCCATTGGACGCACAAGATTGGTTAAAAACCCTAAATCGACAAAAATAAGCCAGGGAGGACGAAAATGACCTAAATGTTCATCCAATGACACAAACACACCTGTTGGTTGCACAAGATAGGTTAAAAACCCTAATTGGCCAAGATTAAGTGTAGGGAGGACGAAAATGATCTAAATGTTTATCCAATGACACAAAAGAACTTATTTGATGCACAAGATTGGTTAAAAACCATAATTGGACAAGAATATGACTAGGGACGACGAAAATGACCTAAATGTTCATCCAATGACACAAACACACCTATTGAATGCACAACGTTGATTAAAAACCCTAATTGGACAAGAATTAGCCTAGGGAGGACGAAAACCAGCTAAATGTTCATCCAATGACACAAATACAACTATTGGATGCACAAGAATGGTTAAAAACCCTAATTTAACAAGATTAAGTGTAGGGAGGACATAAATGACCTAAATGTTTATTCAATGACACAAACGAACTTATTCGATGCACAAGATTGGTTAAAAATCATAATTGGACAAGATTATGTTTAAGAAGGACGAAAATGACCTAAATATTCATCCAATGATACAAACACACCTATTGGACGCACAAGATTCGTTAAAAACCCTAATTGGACAAGAATAAGTCTAGGGAGGACGAAAATGACCTAAATGTTCTTCCATTGACACAAACACACCTGTTGGATGCATATGATTGGTTAAAATCCCTAGTTGGCCAAGATTAAGTGAAGGGAGGACGAAAATGACCTAAATGTTTATCCAATGACACAAACGAACTTATTCGATGCACAAGATTGGTTAAAAACCATAATTGGACAAGAATAAGCCTAGGGAGGACGAAAATGACCTAAATGTTCATCCAATGACACAAACACACCTATTGAATGCACAACATTGATTAAAAACCGTAATTGGACAAGAATAAGTCGAGGGAGGACGAAAATCAGCTAAATGTTCATCCAATGACACAAGCACACCTATTGGATGCACAAGATTGGTTAAAAACAATAATTGGACAAGATTAAGTGTAGGGAGGACGAAAATGACCTAAATGTTCATCCAATGACACAAACGAACTTATTCGATGCACAAGATTGGTTAAAAACCCTAATGGGATAAGAATAAGCCTAGGGAGGACGAAAATGACCTAAATGTTCATCCAACGACACAAACACACCTATTGGATGCACAAGATTTGTTAAAAATCCTAATTGAACAAGATTAAGTGTAGGGAGGACGAAAATGACCTAAATGTTCATCCAACGACACAAACACACCTATTGGATGCACAAGATTGGTTAAAAACCC
Organism: Cicer pinnatifidum; assembly: GCA_037974775.1. NCBI lineage: Eukaryota > Viridiplantae > Streptophyta > Magnoliopsida > Fabales > Fabaceae > Cicer > Cicer pinnatifidum. The sequence continues at coordinate 35,396,297 of JBBPBR010000008.1, forward strand.
TAATTGAACAAGATTAAGTGTAGGGAGGACGAAAATGACCTAAATGTTCATCCAATGACACAAACACACCTATTGGATGCACAAGATTGGTTAAAAACCCTAATTGGACAAGATTATGTTTAAGAAGGACGAAAATGACCAAAATGTTCATCCAATGACACAAACACACCTATTGGACGCACAAGATTTGTTAAAAACCCTTATTGGACAAGAATAAGCCTAGGGAGGACGAAAATGACCTAAATGTTCATCCAATGACACAAACACACCTGTTGGATGCACAAGATTGGTTAAAAACCCTAATTGGCCAAGATTAAGTGTAGGGAGGACGAAAATGATATAAATGTTTATCCAATGACACAAACGAACTTATTCGATGCACAAGATTGGTTAAAAACCATAATTGGACAAGAATAAGCCTAGGGAGGACGAAAATGACCTAAATGTTCATCCAATGACACAAAAACACCTATTGAATGCACAACATTGATCAAAAACCCTAATTGGACAAGAATTAGCCTAGGGAGGACGAAAATCAGCTAAATGTTCATCCAATGACACAAACACACCTATTGGATGCACAAGATTGGTTAAAAACCATAATTGGACAAGATTAAGTGTAGGGAGGACGAAAAAGACCTAAATGTTTATTCAATAACACAAACGAACTTATTCGATGCACAAGATTGGTTAAAAACCATAATTGGAAAGAATAAGCATAGGGAGGACGAAAATGACATAAATGATCAAGCAATGACACAAACACACCTATTGGATGCACAAGCATGGTTAAAAACCCTAATTGGACAAGAATAAGCCTAGGGAGGACGAAAATTACCTAAATGTTCATCCAATGACACAAACACACCTATTGGATGCACAAGATTGGTTAAAAACCCTAATTGGACAAGATTATGTGTAGGGAGGACGAAAATGACCTAAATGTTCATCCAATGACACAAACACACCTTTTCGATGCACAAGATTGGTTAAAAATCCTAATGGGACAAGAATAAGCCTAGGGAGGACGAAAATAACCTAAATGTTCATCCAATGACACAAACACACCTATTGGATGCACAAGATTGATGGAAAAACCCTAATTGGACAAGAATTAGCCTAGGAAGGACGAAAATGACCTAAATGTTCAACCAATGACACAAACACACCTATTGGATGCACAAGATTGGTTAAAAACCCTAATTGGACAAGATTATGTTTAAGAAGGACGAAAATGACCTAAATGTTCATCCAATGACACAAACACACCTATTGGACGCACAAGATTTGTTAAAAACCCTTATTGGACAAGAATAAGCCTAGGGAGGACGAAAATGACCTAAATGTTCATCCAATGACACAAACACACCTGTTGGATGCACAAGATTGGTTAAAAACCCTAATTGGCCAAGATTAAGTGTAGGGAGGACGAAAATGATATAAATGTTTATCCAATGACACAAACGAACTTATTCGATGCACAAGATTGGTTAAAAACCATTATTGGACAAGAATAAGCCTAGGGAGGACGAAAATGACCTAAATGTTCATCCAATGACACAAACACACCTATTGAATGCACAACATTGATTAAAAACCCTAATTGGACAAGAATTAGCCTAGGGAGGATGAAAATCAGCTAAATGTTCATCCAATGACACAAACACACCTATTGGATGCACAAGATTGGTTAAAAACCCTAATTGGACAAGATTAAGTGTAGGGAGGACGAAAAAGACCTAAATGTTTATTCAATGACACAAACGAACTTATTCGATGCACAAGATTGGTTAAAAACCATAATTGGACAAGAATAAGCATAGGGAGGACGAAAATGACATAAATGATCAAGCAATGACACAAACACACCTATTGGATGCACAAGCATGGTTAAAAACCCTAATTGGACAAGAATAAGCCTAGGGAGGACGAAAATTACCTAAATGTTCATCCAATGACACAAACACACCTATTGGATGCACAAGATTGGTTAAAAACCCTAATTGGACAAGATTATGTGTAGGGAGGACGAAAATGACCTAAATGTTCATCCAATGACACAAACACACCTTTTTGATGCACAAGATTGGTTAAAAATCCTAATGGTACAAGAATAAGCCTAGGGAGAACGAAAATAACCTAAATGTTCATCCAATGACACAAACACACCTATTGGATGCACAAGATTGATGGAAAAACCCTAATTGGACAAGAATTAGCCTAGGGAGGACGAAAATGACCTAAATGTTCATCCAATGACACAAACACACCTATTGGATGCACAAGATTGGTTAAAAACCCTAATTGGACAAGATTATGTTTAAGAAGGACGAAAATGACCTAAATGTTCATCCAATGACACAAACACACCTATTGGACGCACAAGATTTGTTAAAAACCCTTATTGGACAAGAATAAGCCTAGGGAGGACGAAAATGACCTAAATGTTCATCCAATGACACAAAAACACCTTTTCGATGCACAAGATTGGTCAAAAACCCTAATGGGACAAGAATAAGCCTAGGGAGGACGAAAATAACCTAAACGTTCATCCAATGACACAAACACACCTATTGGATGCACAAGATTGATGGAAAAATCCTAATTGGACAAAAATTAGCCTAAGGAGGACGAAAATGACCTAAATGTTCATCCAATGACACAAACACACCTATTGGATGCACAAGATTGGTTAAAAACCCTAATTGGACAAGATTTAGTGTAGGGAGGACGAAAATGACCTAAATGTTCATCCAATGACACAAATGAACTTGTTCGATGCACAAGATTGGTTAAAAACCCAAATGGGACAAGAATAAGCCTAGGGAGGACGAAAATGACCTAAATCTTCATCCAATGACACTAATACACCTATTGGATGCACAAGATTGATTAAAAACCCTAATTGGACAAGAATAATCCTATTGAGAACGAAAATAACCTTTATATTCATCCAATTACACAAACGAACTTATTCGACCCACAAGATTGGTGAAAAACCATAATTGGACAAGAATAAGCCTAGGGAGGACGAAAATGACCTAAATGTTCAACCAATGACACAAACACACCTATTGGATGCACAAGATTGATTAAAAACCCTAATTGGACAAGAATTAGCCTAGGGAGGACGAAAATGACCTAAATGTTCAACCAATGACACAACCACACCTATTGGATGCACAAGATTGATGAAAATCCCTAATTGGACAAGAATTAGCCTAAGGAGGACGAAAATGACCTAAATGTTCCACCAATGACTCAAACGAACTTATTCGATGCACAAGACTGGTTAAAAACCATAATTTGACAAGAATAAGCATAGGGAGGACGAAAATGACATAATGTTCATCCAATGACACAACCGAACTTATTCGATGCACCAAATTGGTTAAGAACCTTAATTGGACAAGAATAATCCTAGGGAGGACGAAAATGACCTAAATGTTCATCCAATGACACAAACACACCTATTGGATGCACAAGATTAGTTAAAAACCCTTATTGGACAAGATTAAGGGTAGGGAGTACGAAAATGACCTAAATGTTCATCCAATGACACAAACGAACTTATTCGAAGCACAAGATTGGTTAACAATCCTAATTGGACAACAATAAGCCTAGGGAGGACGCAAATGACCTAAATGGCCATCCAATGACACAAACTCAGCTATAGGATGCACAAGATTGGTTAAAAACCCTAATTGGACAAGATTATGCATAAGAAGGACGAAAATGACCTAAATATTCATCCAATGACAAAAACACACCTATTGGACGCACAAGATTGGTTCAAAACCCTAATTTGACAACAATAAGCCTAGGGAGGACGAAAGTGACCTAAATGTTCATCCAATGACACAAACACACCTATAGGATGCACAAGATTGGTTAAAAACACTCATTGGCGAAGATTTAGTGTAGGGAGGACGAAAATGACCTAAATGTTCATCTAACGACACAAATGAACTTATTCGATGCACAGGATTGGTTAAAAACCATAATTGGAAAAGAATAAGCCTAGGGAGGATGAAAATGACCTAAATGTCCATCCAATGACACAAACTCACCTATTGGACGCACAAGATTGGTTGAAAACCCTAATTGGACAACAGTAAGCCTAGGGAGGACGAAAGTGACCTAAATGTTCATCCATTGACACAAACACACCTATAGGATGCACAAGATTGGTTAAAAACGCTAATCGGCCAAGATTTAGAGTAGGGAGGACGAAAATGACCTAAATATTCATCCAATGACACAAACGAAGTTATTCGATGCACAAGATTGGTTAAAAACCATAATTCGACAAGAATAAGCCTAGGGAGGACGAAAATGACCTAAATATTCATCCAATGACTCAAACACACCTATTGAATGCACAACATTGATTAAAAACCCTAATTGGACAAGAATTAGCCTAGGGAGGACGAAAATCAGCTAAATGTTCATCCAATGACACAAACACACCCATTGGATGCACAAGATTGGTTAAAAACCCTAATTGGACAAGATTATGTTTAAGAAGGAAGAAATTGACCTAAATGTTCATCCAATGACACAAACACACCTATTGGACGCACAAGATTGGTTAAAAACCCTAATTGGACAACAATAAGCCTAGGGAGGACGAAAGTGACCTAAATGTTCATCCAATGACACAAACACACCTATAGGATGCACAAGATTGGTTAAAAACCCTAATTGGAGAAGATTATGTGTAAGAAGGATGAAAATGACCTAAATATTCATCCAACGACACAAACACACCTATTGGACGCACAAGATTGGTTGAAAACCCTAATTGGACAACAATAAGACTAGGGAGGACGAAAGTGACCTAAATGTTCATCCAATGACACAAACACACCTATAGGATGCACTAGATTGGTTAAAAACACTAATTGGCCAAGATTTAGTGTAGGGAGGACGAAAATGACCTAAATGTTCATCTAACGACACAAATGAACTTATTCGATGCACAGGATTGATTAAAAACCATAATTGGAAAAGAATAAGCCTAGGGAGGATGAAAATGACCTAAATGTTCATCCAATAACACAAACACCTATTGGATGCAAAAGATTGGTTAACAACCCTAATTGGACAACATTAAGTATAGGGAGGACGAAAATGACTTAAATGTTCATCCAACGACACAAACACACGTATTGGATGCACAAGATTGGTTAAAAACCCTAATTGGACAAGAATAAGCCTAGTGAAGACGAAAATGACCTAAATGTTCAACCAATGACACAAACGAACTTATTTGATGCTCAAGATTGGTTAAGAACCCTAATTGGACAAGAATAAGCCCAGGAATGACGAAAATGACATAATGTTCATCCAATGACAGAACCAAACTAATTCGATGCACAAGATTGGTTAAGTACCATAATTGGACAAGAATAAGCCTAGGGAGGACGAAAATGACCTAAATATTCATCCAATGACACAAACACACCTATTGAATGCACAACATTGATTAAAAACCCTAATTGGACAAGAATTAGCCTAGGGAGGACGAAAATCAGCTAAATGTTCATCCAATGACACAAACACACCTATTGGATGCACAAGATTGGTTAAAAACCCTAATTGGACAAGATTATGTTTAAGAAGGACGAAAATGACCTAAATGTTCATCCAATGACACAAACACACCTATTGGACGCACAAGATTGGGTAAAAACCCTAATAGGACAAAAATAAGCCTAGGGAGGACGAAAATGACCTAAATGTTCTTCCAATGACACAAACACAACTGTTGGATGCACAAGATTGGTTAAAAACCCTAATTGGCCAAGATTAAGTGTAGGGAGGATGAAAATGACCTAAATGTTTATCCAATGACACAAACGAACTTATTTGATGCACAAGATTGGTTAAAAACTATAATTGGACAGGAATAAGCCTAAGGAGGACCAAAATGACCTAAATGATTATCCAATGTCACAAACACACCTATTAAATGCACAACATTGATTAAAAATCCTAATTGGACAAGAATTAGCCTAGGGAGGACGTAAATAAGCTAAATGTTCATCCAATGACACAAACACACCTATTCGATGCACAAGATTAGTTAAAAACCATAATTGGACAAGATTAAGTGTAGCGAGAACGAAATTGACCTAAATGTTCATCCAATGACACAAACACACCTATTGGATGCACAAGATTGGTTAAAAACCCTAATTGAACAAGATTATGTGTAGGAAGAACGAAAATGACCTAAATGTTCATCCAATGACACAAACACACCTATTGGACGCACAAGATTGGTTAAAAACCCTAATTGGACAAGAATAAGCCTAGGGAGGAAGAAAATGACCTAAATGTTCTTCCAATGACACAAACACACCTGTTGGATGCACAAGATTGGTTAAAAACCCTAATTGGCCAAGATTAAGTGTAGGGAGGACGAAAATTATATAAATGTTTATCCAATGACACAAACGAACTTATTCGATGTACAAGATTGGTTAAAAACCATTATTGGACAAGAATAAGCCTAGGGAGGACGAAAATGACCTAAATGTTCATCCAATGACACAAACACACCTATTGGATGCACAAGCATGGTTAAAAACCCTAATTGGACAAGAATAAGCCTAGGGAGGACGAAAATTACCTAAATGTTCATCCAATGACACAAACACACCTATTGGATGCACAAGATTGGTTAAAAACCCTAATTGGACAAGATTATGTGTAGGGAGGACGAAAATGACCTAAATGTTCATCCAATGACACAAACACACCTTTTTGATGCACAAGATTGGTTAAAAACCCTAATGGTACAAGAATAAGCCTAGGGAGGACGAAAATAACCTAAATGTTCATCCAATGACACAAACACACCTATTGGATGCACAAGATTGATGGAAAAACCCTAATTGGACAAGAATTAGCCTAGGGAGGACGAAAATGACCTAAATGTTCATCCAATGACACAAACACACCTATTGGATGCACAAGATTGGTTAAAAACCCTAATTGGACAAGATTATGTTTAAGAAGGACGAAAATGACCTAAATGTTCATCCAATGACACAAACACACCTATTGGACGCACAAGATTTGTTAAAAACCCTTATTGGACAAGAATAAGCCTAGGGAGGACGAAAATGACCTAAATGTTCATCCAATGACACAAACACACCTTTTCGATGCACAAGATTGGTCAAAAACCCTAATGGGACAAGAATAAGCCTAGGGAGGACGAAAATAACCTAAATGTTCATCCAATGACACAAACACACCTATTGGATGCACAAGATTGATGGAAAAACCCTAATTGGACAAAAATTAGCCTAAGGAGGACGAAAATGACCTAAATGTTCATCCAATGACACAAACACACCTATTGGATGCACAAGATTGGTTAAAAACCCTAATTGGACAAGATTTAGTGTAGGGAGGACGAAAATGACCTAAATGTTCATCCAATGACACAAATGAACTTATTCGATGCACAAGATTGATTAAAAACCCAAATGGGACAAGAATAAGCCTAGGGAGGACGAAAATGACCTAAATCTTCATCCAATGACACTAATACACCTATTGGATGCGCAAGATTGATTAAAAACCCTAACTGGACAAGAATAATCCTATTGAGAACGAAAATAACCTTTATATTCATCCAATTACACAAACGAACTTATTCGACCAACAAGATTGGTGAAAAACCATAATTGGACAAGAATAAGCCTAGGGAGGACGAAAATGACCTAAATGTTCAACCAATGACACAAACACACCTATTGGATGCACAAGATTGATTAAAAACCCTAATTGGACAAGAATTAGCCTAGGGAGGACGAAAATGACCTAAATGTTCAACCAATGACACAACCACACCTATTGGATGCACAAGATTGATGAAAATCCCTAATTGGACAAGAATTAGCCTAAGGAGGACGAAAATGACCTAAATGTTCCACCAATGACTCAAACGAACTTATTCGATGCACAAGACTGGTTAAAAACCATAATTTGACAAGAATAAGCATAGGGAGGACGAAAATGACATAATGTTCATCCAATGACACAACCGAACTTATTCGATGCACCAAATTGGTTAAGAACCTTAATTGGACAAGAATAATCCTAGGGAGGACGAAAATGACCTAAATGTTCATCCAATGACACAAACATACCTATTGGATGCACAAGATTAGTTAAAAACCCTTATTGGACAAGATTAAGGGTAGGGAGTACGAAAATGACCTAAATGTTCATCCAATGACACAAACGAACTTATTCGAAGCACAAGATTGGTTAACAATCCTAATTGGACAACAATAAGCCTAGGGAGGACGAAAATGACCTAAATGTCCATCCAATGACACAAACTCACCTATAGGATGCACAAGATTGGTTAAAAACCCTAATTGGCCAAGATTTAGTGTAGGGAGGACGAAAATGACCTAAATGTTCATCTAACGACACAAATGAACTTATTCGATGCACAGGATTGGTTAAAAACCATAATTGGAAAAGAATAAGCCTAGGGAGGATGAAAATGACCTAAATGTCCATCCAATGCGTAAGAAGGACGAAAATGACCTAAATATTCATCCAATGACAAAAACACACCTATTGGACGCACAAGATTGGTTCAAAACCCTAATTTGACAACAATAAGCCTAGGGAGGACGAAAGTGACCTAAATGTTCATCCAATGACACAAACACACCTATAGGATGCACAAGATTGGTTAAAAACACTAATTGGCCAAGATTTAGTGTAGGGAGGACGAAAATGACCTAAATGTTCATCTAACGACACAAATGAACTTATTCGATGCACAGGATTGGTTAAAAACCATAATTGGAAAAGAATAAGCCTAGGGAGGATGAAAATGACCTAAATGTCCATCCAATGACACAAACTCACCTATTGGACGCACAAGATTGGTTGAAAACCCTAATTGGACAACAGTAAGCCTAGGGAGGACGAAAGTGACCTAAATGTTCATCCATTGACACAAACACACCTATAGGATGCACAAGATTGGTTAAAAACACTAATCGGCCAAGATTTAGAGTAGGGAGGACGAAAATGACCTAAATATTCATCCAATGACACAAACGAAGTTATTCGATGCACAAGATTGGTTAAAAACCATAATTCGACAAGAATAAGCCTAGGGAGGACGAAAATGACCTAAATATTCATCCAATGACTCAAACACACCTATTGAATGCACAACATTGATTAAAAACCCTAATTGGACAAGAATTAGCCTAGGGAGGACGAAAATCAGCTAAATGTTCATCCAATGACACAAACACACCTATTGGATGCACAAGATTGGTTAAAAACCCTAATTGGACAAGATTATGTTTAAGAAGGACGAAATTGACCTAAATGTTCATCCAATGACACAAACACACCTATTGGACGCACAAGATTGGTTAAAAACCCTAATTAGACAACAATAAGCCTAGGGAGGACGAAAGTGACCTAAATGTTCATCCAATGACACAAACACACCTATAGGATGCACAAGATTGGTTAAAAACTATAATTGGACAGGAATAAGCCTAAGGAGGACCAAAATGACCTAAATGTTCATCCAATGTCACAAACACACCTATTAAATGCACAACATTGATTAAAAATCCTAATTGGACAAGAATTAGCCTAGGGAGGACGTAAATAAGCTAAATGTTCATCCAATGACACAAACACACCTATTGGATGCACAAGATTGGTTAAAAACCATAATTGGACAAGATTAAGTGTAGCGAGAACGAAAATGACCTAAATGTTCATCCAATGACACAAACACACCTATTGGATGCACAAGATTGGTTAAAAACCCTAATTGAACAAGATTATGTGTAGGAAGAACGAAAATGACCTAAATGTTCATACAATGACCCAAACACACCTATTGGACGCACAAGATTGGTTAAAAACCCTAATTGGACAAGAATAAGCTTAGGGAGGACGAAAATGACCTAAATGTTCTTCCAATGACACAAACACACCTGTTGGACGAACAAGATTGGTTAAAAACCCTAATTTGCCAAGATTAAGTGTAGGGAGGACGAAAATGACCTAAATGTTTATCCAATGACACAAACGAACTTATTTGATGCACAAGATTAGTTAAAAACTATAATTGGACAGGAATAAGTCTAAGGAGGACGAAAATGACCTAAATGTTCATCCAATGTCACAAACACACCTATGAAATGCACAACATTGATTAAAAACCCTAATTGGACAAGAATTAGCCTAGGGAGGACGTAAATAAGCTAAATGTTCATCCAATGACACAAACACACCTATTGGATGCACAAGATTGGTTAAAAACCATAATTGGACAAGATTAAGTGTAGGGAGAACGACAATGACCTAAATGTTCATCCAATGAAACAAACACACCTATTGGATGCACAAGATTGGTTAAAAACCCTAATTGAACAAGATTATGTGTAGGGAGAACGAAAATGACCTAAATGTTCATCCAATGACACAAACACACCTATTGGACGCACAAGATTGGTTAAAAACCCTAATTGGTCAAGAATAAGCCTAGGGAGGACGAAAATGACCTAAATGTTCATCCAATGACACAAACACACCTATTGGATGCTAAAGATTTATTAAAAACCCTAATTGGACAAGAATTTGCCTAGGGAGGACGAAAATGAACTAAATGTTCATCAGATGACACAAATACGCCTATTGGATGCACAAGATTAGTAAAATACCCTAATTGGCCAAGATTAAGTGTAGGGAGGACGAAAATGACTTTAATGCTCCTCCAATGACACAAACGAACTTATTCGATCCACAAGTTTGGTTAAAAACCTTAATTGGGCAAGAATTAGCATAGGGAGGACGAAAATGACCTAAATGTTCATCCAGTGACACAAACACACCAATTGAATGCACAAGATTGGTTAAAAACCCTAATTGGACAAGAACAAGCCTAGGGAGGACGAAAATGACCTAAATATTCATTCAATGACACAAACGAACTTATTTGATGCACAAGATTGGTTAAGAACCCTAATTGGACAAGAATAAGCCTAGGGAGGATGAAACTGACCTAAATGTTCATTTAATGACACTAACACACCTATTGGATGCCCAAGATTAGTTAGAAACCCTTATTGGACAAGATTAAGGGAGGGGTGGACGAAAATGACCTAAATGTTCATCCAATGACACAAACAAACTTATTTGATGCACAAGATTTGTTACAAGCATAATTGGACAAGAATAAGCCTAGGGAGGACGAAAATGACCTAAATGTTCATCCAATGACACAAACACACCTATTGGATGCACAACATTGATTAAAAACCCTAATTGGACAAGAATTAGCCAAGGGAGGACGAAAATCACCTAAATGTTCATCCAATGACACAGACACACCTATTGGATGCAAAAGATTGGTTAAAAACCATAATTGGACAAGATTAAGTGTAGGGAGGATGAAAATGACCTAAATGTTCATCCAATGACACAAACGAATTTATTCGAGGCACAAGAATGGTTAAAAATCATAATGGGACAAGAATAAGCCTAGGGAGGACGAAAATGACGTAAATGTTCATCCAATGACACAAACACACCTATTGGATGCACAAGAATTGTTAAAATGCCTAATTAAACAAGATTAAGTGTAGGGAGGACGAAAATGACCTAAATGTTCATCCAATGACAAAAACAAACCTATTGGACGCACAAGATTGGTTAAAAACCCTAAATCGACAAAAATAAGCGAGGGAGCACGAAAATGACCTAAATGTTCATCCAATGACACAAACACACCTGTTGGTTGCACAAGATTGGTTAAAAACCCTAATTGGCCAAGATTAAGTGTAGGGAGGACGAAAATGATCTAAATGTTTATCCAATGACACAAAAGAACTTATTTGATGCACAAGATTGGTTAAAAACCATAATTGGACAAGAATATGCCTAGGAAGGACGAAAATGACCTATATGTTCATCCAATGACACAAACACACCTATTGAATGCACAACATTGATTAAAAACCCTAATTTGACAAGAATTTGCCTAGGGAGGACGAAAACCAGCTAAATATTCATCCAATGACCTAAATGACCTAAATATTCATCCAATGACACAAACACACCTATTGGACGCACAAGATTGGTTAAAAACCCTAATTGGACAAGAATAAGCCTAGGGAGGACGAAAATGACCTAAATGTTCTTCCATTGACACAAACACACCTATTGGATGCATAAGATTGGTTAAAAACCCTAATTGGCCAAGATTAAGTGAAGGGAGGACGAAAATGACCTAAATGTTCATCCAATGACACAAACGAACTTATTCGATGCACAAGATTGGTTAAAAACCATAATTGGACAAGATTAAGTGTAGGGAGGACGAAAATGACCTAAATGTTTATTCAATAACACAAACGAACTTATTCGATACACAAGATTAGTTAAAAACCATAATTGGACAAGAATAAGCATAGGGAGGACGAAAATGACATAAATGATCAAGCAATGACACAAACACACCTATTGGATGCACAAGCATGGTTAAAAACCCTAATTGGACAAGAATAAGCCTAGGGAGGACGAAAATTACCTTAATGTTCATCCAATGACACAAACACACCTATTGGATGCACAAGATTGGTTAAAAACCCTAATTGGACAAGATTGTGTGTAGGGAGGACGAAAATGACCTAAATGTTCCTCCAATGACACAAACACACCTTTTCGATGCACAAGATTGGTCAAAAACCCTAATGGGACAAGAATAAGCCTAGGGAGGACGAAAATAACCTAAATGTTCATCCAATGACACAAACATACCTATTGGATGCACAAGATTGATGGAAAAACCCTAATTGGACAAGAATTAGCCTAGGGAGGACAAAAATGACCTAAATGTTCATCCAATGACACAAACACACCTATTGGATGCACAAGATTGGTTAAAAATCCTAATTGGACAAGATTTAGTGTAGGGAGGACGAAAATGACCTAAATGTTCATCCAATGACACAAATGAACTTATTCGATGCACAAGATTGGTTAAAAACCCAAATGGGACAAGAATAAGCCTAGGGAGGACGAAAATGACTTAAATCTTCATCCAATGACACTAATACACCTATTGGATGCACAAGATTGATTAAAAACCCTAATTGGACAAGAATAATCCTATTGAGAACGAAAATAACCTTTATATTCATCCAATTACACAAACGAACTTATTCGACCCACAAGATTGGTGAGAAACCATAATTGGACAAGAATAAGCCTAGGGTGGACGAAAATGACCTAAATGTTCAACCAATGACACAAACACACCTATTGGATGCACAAGATTGATTAAAAACCCTAATTGGACAAGAATTAGCCTAGGGAGGACGAAAATGACCTAAATGTTCAACCAATGACACAACCACACCTATTGGATGCACAAGATTGATGAAAATCCCTAATTGGACAAGAATTAGCCTAAGGAGGAAGAAAATGACCTAAATGTTCCACCAATGACTCAAACGAACTTATTCGATGCACAAGACTGGTTAAAAACCATAATTTGACAAGAATAAGTGTAGGGAAGATGAAAATGACATAATGTTCATCCAATGACACAACCGAACTTATTCGGTGCACCAAATTGGTTAAGAACCTTAATTGGACAAGAATAATCCTAGGGAGGACGAAAATGACCTAAATGTTCATCCAATGACACAAACACACCTATTGGATGCACAAGATTAGTTAAAAACCCTTATTGGACAAGATTAAGGGTAGGGAGTACGAAAATGACCTAAATGTTCATCCAATGACACAAACGAACTTATTCGAAGCACAAGATTGGTTAACAATCCTAATTGGACAACAATAAGCCTAGGGAGGACGAAAATGACCTAAATGTCCATCCAATGACACAAACTCACCTATAGGATGCACAAGATTGGTTAAAAACCCTAATTGGACAAGATTATGTGTAAGAAGGACGAAAATGACCTAAATATTCATCCAATGACAAAAACACACCTATTGGACGCACAAGATTGGTTCAAAACCCTAATTTGACAACAATAAGCCCAGGGAGGACGAAAGTGACCTAAATGTTCATCCAATGACACAAACACACCTATAGGACGCACAAGATTGGTTAAAAACACTAATTGGCCAAGATTTAGTGTATGGAGGACGAAAATGACCTAAATGTTCATCTAACGACACAAATGAACTTATTCGATGCACAGGATTGGTTAAAAACCATAATTGGAAAAGAATAAGCCTTGGGAGGATGAAAATGACCTAAATGTCCATCCAATGACACAAACTCACCTATTGGACGCACAAGATTGGTTGAAAACCCTAATTGGACAACAGTAAGCCTAGGGAGGACGAAAGTGACCTAAATGTTCATCCATTGACACAAACACACCTATAGGATGCACAAGATTGGTTAAAAACACTAATCGGCCAAGATTTAGAGTAGGGAGGACGAAAATGACCTCAATATTCATCCAATGACACAAACGAAGTTATTCGATGCACAAGATTGGTTAACAACCATAATTCGACAAGAATAAGCCTAGGGAGGACGAAAATGACCTAAATATTCATCCAATGACTCAAACACACCTATTGAATGCACAACATTGATTAAAAACCCTAATTGGACAAGAATTAGCCTAGGGAGGACGAAAATCAGCTAAATGTTCATCCAATGACACAAACACACCTATTGGATGCACAAGATTGGTTAAAAACCCTAATTGGAGAAGATTATGTTTAAGAAGGACGAAAATGACCTAAATGTTCATCCAATGACACAAACACACCTATTGGACGCACAAGATTGGTTAAAAACCCTAATTGGACAACAATAAGCCTAGGGAGGACGAAAGTGACCTAAATGTTCATGCAATGACACAAATGAACTTATTCGATGCACACGATTGGTTAAAAACCATAATTGGAAAAGAATAAGCCTAGGGAGGATGAAATTGACCTAAATGTTCATCCAATAACACAAACACCTATTGGATGCACAAGATTGGTTAACAACCCTAATTGGACAACATTAAGTATAGGGAGAACGAAAATGACTTAAATGTTCATCCAACAACACAAACACACCTATTGGATGCACAAGATTGGTTAAAAACCCTAATAGGACAAGAATAAGCCTAGTGAAGACGAAAATGACCTAAATGTTCAACCAATGACACAAACGAACTTATTCGATGCTCAAGATTGGTTAAGAACCCTAATTGGACAAGAATAAGCCTAGGGAGGACGAAAATGACCTAAATGTGCATCCAATGACACAAACACACCTATTGGATGCACAAGATTAGTTAAAAACCCTTATTGGACAAGATTAAGGGAAGGGAGGACGAAAATTACCTAAATGTTCATCCAATCACACAAACGAACTTATTCGATGCAGAAGATTGGTTAACAACCCTAATTGGACAACAATAAGCCTAGGGAGGACGAAAATGACCTAAATGTCCATCCAATGACACAAACTCACCTATAGGATGCACAAGATTTGTTAAAAACCCTAATTGGACAAGATTATGCGTAAGAAGGACGAAAATGACCTAAACATTCATCCAATGACACAAACACACCTATTGGACGCACAAGATTGGTTGAAAACCCTAATTTGACAACAATAAGCCTAGGGAGGACGAAAATGACCTAAATGTTCATCCAATGACACAAACCCACCTATTGGATGCACAAGATTGGTTAAAAACATTAATTGGCAAAGATTAAGTGTAGGGAGGTCGAAAATGACCTAAATGTTCATGCAATGACACAAATGAACTTATTCGATGCACATGATTGGTTAAAAACCATAATTGGAAAAGAATAAGCCTAGGGAGGATGAAAATGATCTAAATGTTCATCCAATGACACAAACACACCTATTGGATGCACAAGATTGATTAAAACCCCTAACTGGACAAGAATTTGCCTAGGGAGGACGAAAATGACCTAAATGTGCATTTGATGACACAAACACACCTATTGGTTGCACAAGATTGGTTAAAAACCCTAATTGGCCAAGATTAAGTGTAGGGAGGACGAAAATGACCTAAATGCTCGTCCAATGACACAAACGAACTTATTCGATGCACAAGATTAGTTAAAAACCATAATTGGACAAGAATAAGCATAGCGAGGACGAAAATGACCTAAATGTTCATCCAATGACACAAACACACCAATTGAATGCACAAGATTGGTTTAAAACCCTAATTGGACAATAATAAGCCTAGGGAGGACGAAAATGACCTAAATGTTCATCCAATGACACAAACGAACTTATTTGATTCACAAGATTGGTTAAGAACCCTAATTGGACAAGAATAAGCCTAGGGAGGACGAAACTGACCTAAATGTTCATCCAATGACACAAACACACCTATTGGATGCACAAGATTAGTTAAAAACCCTAATTGGACAAGAATAAGCCTAGGGAGGACGAAAATGACCTAAATGTTCATCCAATGACACAAACACACCTATTCGATGCACAATATTAGTTAAAAACCCTTATTGGACAAGATTAAGGGTTTGGAGAACGAAAATACCCTAAATCATCCAATGATACAAACGAACTTATTCGATGCACAAGATTGGTTAACAACCCTAATTGGACAAGAATAAGCCTAGGGAGGACGAAAATGACCTAAATGTTCGTCCAATGACACAAACACACCTATTGGATGCACAAGATTGGTTAAAAACCCTAATTGGACAAGAATAAGCCTAGGGAAGACGGAAATGACCTAAAAGTTCATCCAATGACACAAACACACCTATTGGATGCACAAGATTGGTTAAAACCCCTAATTGGACAAGATTAAGTGTAAGGAGGAAGAAAATGACCTAAATGTTCATCCAATGACACAAACGAACTTATTCGATACACATTATGTTGTCCAAATAGGGTTTTTAACCAATCTTGGGTATCTAATAGGTGTGTTTGTGACATTAGATGAACATTTAGGTCATTTCCGTCCTCCCAAGGCTTATTCTTGTCCAATTAGGGTTTCTAACCAATCTTGGGCATCAAATAAGTTCGTTTGTGTTTGTGTCATTGGATGAACATTTAGGTCATTTTCGTACTCCCTAGGCATATTCTTGTCCAATGAGGGTTTTTAACCAATCTTGTGCATCCAATAGGTTTGTTTCTGTCATTTGATGAACATTTAGGCCATTTTCGTCTTCCCTAGGTTAATTCTTGTCCAATTAGGGTTTTTAACGAATTTGGTGCACAATAGGTGTGTTTGTGTCATTGGATGAACATTTAGGTCATTTTCGTCCTCCCTAGGCTTATTCTTGTCCAATTAGTGTTTTTAACCAATATTGTGCATCGAATAAGTTCGTTTGTGTCATTGGATGAACATTTAGGTCATTTTCGTTTTCCTTACACTTAATCTTGCCCAATTAGGGTTTTTAACCAATCTTGTGCATCCAATAGGTGTGTTTGTGTCATTGGATGTACATTGAGGTCATTTTCTTCCTCCCTAGGCATATTCTTGTCCAATTATGGTTTTTAAGCAATCTTGTGCATTCAATAGGTGTGTTTGTGTCATTGGATGAACATTTAGATCATTTTCGTTCTCCCTAGGTTAATTCTTGTCCAATTAGGGTTTTTAACAAATTTTGTGCATCCAATAGGTGTGTTTGTGGCATTGGATAAACAGTTAGGTGATTTTCATCCTCCGTAGGCTTATTCTTGTCCAATTAGGGTTTATAACCAATCTTGTGCATCCAATAAGTTCATTTGTGTCATTGGATTGACATTTAGGTCGTTTTCGTCCTCCCTAGGAAAATTATTTTCCAATTAGGGTTTTTAAGCAATCTTGTGCATCCAATAAGTGTGTTTGTGTCATTGGATTAACATTTAGGTCATTTTCATCCTCCCTGCGCATATTCTTGTCCAATTAGGGTTTTTAACCAATCTTGTGCATCGAATAAGTTCGTTTGTGTCATTGGATGAACATTTAGGTCATTTTTGTCCTTCCTAGGCTTATTCTTGTCCAATTTGGGTTTTAATCAATTTTGGGCATCGAATAAGTTCGTTTGTGTCATTGGATGAACATTTAGGTCATTCTTGTCCTCCCTACACTTAATCTTGTCCAATTAGGGTTTTTAACTAATCTTGTGCATCCAATAGGTGTGCTTGTGTCCTTGGATGTACATTTAGGTCATTTTCGTCCTCCCTAGGCTAATTCTAGTCCAATTAGTAATTTTAACGAATCTTGTGCATTCAATAGGTGTGTTTGTGTCATTGGATGAACATTTAGGTTATTTTGGTCCTCCCTAGGCTTATTCTTTTCCTGTTAGGGTTTTTAACTATTCTTGTGCAGCCAATAGGTGAGTTTATGTTTTTGGATCAACATTTAGGTCATTTTCGTCCTCCCTAGGCTTATTCTTGTCCAATTAGGGTTTTTAATCAACCTTGTGCAACCAGTAGGTGTGTTTGTGTCATTAGATGAACATTTAGGTCATTTTCGTTCTCCCTAGGCTTATTCATGTCCAATTAGAGTTTTTAATCAATCTTGTGCATCCAATAGGTGTGTTTGTGTCAACGGATTAACATTTAGGTCATTTTCGTCCTCCCTAGGCTTAATATATTAGTTTAATGATAAAATACTATAAATTTTCATATTTATTATAAATTTTAATGTAATATTAAATTAATATTATGACAGAAACCTAAAAGCCATAAATTAAATTTGCCAAGACAAATAGCAAAATTTGAAAATAAATAAATTTAAATATATATGGTAGAATTTAATTAAGACTTTGGTTGAATTTGTCTGAAAATCTATGCATGGACCACCATTGATATAGGATATTCTGTTGTGTTGTACTTTTTTCACGAACAATTATTGGCCGATGAAGTTAGAAGTATGCTACTCCCTAATTCTGGCACTAATGTCATTCTTTTTTCATTTCATACATACTAAAAACTAAATGATTATAAAAAAAAAAAAAAAAAAAAGTTATTTTATTAAGTTATAATTTTTAATTACTACTTTGTTTTTATTATCATAAATATAAAATAAAAAAGCTATTTTATTAAGTTATAATTTTTAATTACTACTTTGTTTTTATTATCATAAATATAAAATAAAATTAATATTTTGAAAATATTATACAAATATTTTAGAATGAAATGAGATCAAGACACTGTTGGGGGAGTCCGGGGAGCACGACGTTCACAATGGGCTAAACAAGAATTCATAAGAGACTTAGATACCACATCTCAACCCAAAACATTAAGGCATTATGTTCATCCAATGACACAAATGAACTTATTCGATGCACAACATTGGTTAAAAATCCAAATGGGACAAGAATAAGCCTAGGAAGGACGAAAATGACCTAAATCTTCATCCAATGACACAAATACACCTATTGGATGCACAAGATTGATTAAAAACCCTAATTGGACAAGAATAATCCTAGTGAGAACGAAAATAACCTTAATATTCATCCAATGACACAAACGAACTTATTCGACCCACAAGATTGGTGAAAAACCATAATTGGACAAGAATAAGCCTAGGGAGGACGAAAATGACCTAAATGTTCATCCAATGACACAAACACACCTATTGGATGCACAAGATTGAGTAAAAACCCTAATTGGACAAGAATTAGCCTAGGGAGGACGAAAATGACCTAAACGTTCAACCAATGACACAAACACACCTATTGGATGCACAAGATTGATGAAAATCCCTAATTGGACAAGAATTAGCCTAAGGAGGACAAAAATGACCTAAATGTTCCACCAATGACTCAAACGAACTTATTCGATGCACAAGACTGGTTAAAAACCATAATTTGACAAGAATATGCATAGGGAGGACGAAAATGACATAATGTTCATCCAATGACACAACCGAACTTATTTGATGCACCAGATTGGTTAAGAACCCTAATTGGACAAGAATAATCCTAGGGAGGACGAAAATGACTTAAATGTTCATCCAATGACACAAACACACCTATTGGATGCACAAGATTAGTTAAAAACATTTATTGGACAAGATTAAGGGTAGGGAGGACGAAAATGACCTAAACGTTCATCCAATGACACAAACGAACTTATTCGATGCACAAGATTGGTTAACAACCCTAATTGGACAACAATAAGCCTAGGGAGGACGAAAAATGACGTAAATGTTCATCCAATGACACAAACTCACCTATAGGATGCACAAGATTGGTTAAAAACCCTAATTGGAGAAGAATATGTGTTAGAAGGACGAAAATGACCTAAATATTCATCCAATGACACAAACACACCTATTGGACGAACAAGATTGGTTGAAAACCCTAATTGGACAACAATAAGCCTAGGGAGGACGAAAGTGACCTAAATGTTCATCCAATGACACAAACACACCTATAGGATGCACAAGATTGGTTAAAAACACTAATTGGCCAAGATTTCGTGTAGGGAGGACGAAAATGACCTAAATGTTCATCTAACGACACAAATGAACTTATTTGATGCATAGGATTGGTTAAAAACCATATTTGGAAAAGAATAACCCTAGGGAGGATGAAAATGACCTAAATGTTCATCCAATAACACAAACACCTATTGGATGCACAAGATTGGTTAACAACCCTAATTGGACAACATCAAGTATAGGGTGGACGAAAATGACTTAAATGTTCATCCAACGACACAAACACACCTATTGGATGCACAAGATTTGTTAAAAACCCTAATTGGACAAGAATAAGCCTAGTGATGACGAAAATGACCTAAATGTTCAACCAATGACACAAACGAACTTATTCGATGCTCAAGATTGGTTAAGAACCCTAATTGGACAAGAATAAGCCTAGGGAGGACGAAAATGACATAATGTTCATCCAATGACACAACCGAACTTATTCGATGAACAAAAGATTGGTTAAGAACCTTAATTGGACAAGAATAAGCCTAGGGAGGACGAAAATGACCTAAATGTGCATCCAATGACACAAACACACCTATTGGATGCACAAGATTACTTAAAAACCCTTATTGGACAAGATTAAGGGTAGGGAGGACGAAAATGACCTAAATGTTCATCCAATGACACAAACGAACTTATTCGATGCACAAGATTGGTTAACAACCCTAATTGGACAATAATAAGCCTAGGGAGGACGAAAAATGACCTAAATGTTCATCCAATGACACAAACTCACCTATAGGATGCACAAGATTGGTTAAAAACCCTAATTGGAGAAGATTATGTGTAAGAAGGACGAAAATGACCTAATTGTGCATCCAATGACACAAACACACCTATTGGATGCACAAGATTGGTTAAAAACCCTAATTGGACAAGATTATGCGTAAGAAGGACAAAAATGACCTAAATATTAATCCAATGACACAAACACACCTATTGGACGCACAAGATTGGTTAAAAACCCTAATTGGACAAGATTGTGTTTAAGAAGGACGAAAATGACCTAAATGTTCATCCAATGACACAAACACACCTATTGGACGCACAAGATTGGTTAAAAACCATAATTTAACAAAAATAAGCATAGGGAGGACGAAAATGACACAAACACACCTGTTGGATGCACAAGATTGGTTAAAAACCATAATTGGACAAGATCAAGTGTAGGGAGGACGAAAATGAAACAAACACACCTATTGGATGCACAAGATTGGTTAAAAACATTAATTGGCCAAGATTAAGTGTATGGAGGACGAAAATGACCTAAATGTTCATGCAATGACACAAATGAACTTATTAGATGCACATGATTGGTTAAAAACCATAATTGGAAAAGAATAAGCCTAGGGAGGATGAAAATGACCTAAATGTTCATCCAATGACACAAACACACCTATTGGATGCACAAGATTGATTAAAAACCCTAATTGGACAAGAATTTGCCTAGGGAGGACGAAAATGACCTAAATGTGCATTTGATGACACAAACACACCTATTGGATGCACAAGATTGGTTAAAAACCCTCATATGCCAAGATTAAGTGTAGGAAGGACGAAAATGACCTAAATGCTCATCCAATGACACAAACGAACTTATTCGATGCACAAGATTGGTTAAAAACCATAATTGGACAAGAATAAGCATAGGGAGGACGAAAATGACCTAAATGTTCATCCAATGACACAAACACACCTATTGGATGCACAAGATTGGTTAAAAACCCTAATTGGAAAAGAATAAGCCTAGGGAGGACGAAAATGACCTAATTGTTCATCCAATGACACAACCGAACTTATACGACGCACAAGATTGGTTAAGAACCCAAATTGGACAAGAATAAGCCTAGGGAGGACGAAAATGACCTAAATGTTCATCCAATGACACAAACACACCTATTCTATGCACAAGATTAGTTAAAAACCCTTATTGGACAAGATTAAGGGTTGGGAGAACAAAAATGCCCTAAATCATCCAATGATACAAACGAACTTATTCGATGCACAAGATTGGTTAACAACCCTAATTGGACAAGAATAAGCCTAGGGAGGACGAAAATGACCTAAATGTTCGTCCAATGACACAAACACACCTATTGGATGCACAAGATTGGTTAAAAACCCTAATTGAACAAGAATAAGCGTAGGGAGGACGGAAATGACCTAAATGTTCATCCAATGACACAAACACACCTATTGGATGCACAAGATTGGTTAAAACCCCTAATTGGACAAGATTAAGTGTAAGGAGGACGAAAATGACCTAAATGTTCATCCAATGACACAAAAGAACTTATTCGATACACATTATCTTGTCCAAATAGGGTTTTTAACCAATCTTGGGCATCTAATAGGTGTGTTTGTGACATTAGATGAACATTTATGTCATTTCCGTCCTCCCAATGCTTATTCTTGTCCAATTAGGGTTTATAACCAATCTTGGGCATCAAATAAGTTCGTTTGTGTTTGTGTCATTGGATGAACAATTAGGTCATTTTCGTACTCCCTAGGCATATTCTTGTCCAGTGAGGGTTTTAACCAATCTTGTGCATCCAACAGGTTTGTTTCTGTCATTGGATGAACATTTAGGTCATTTTCGTCTTCCCTAGGTTAATTCTAGTCCAATTAGGGTTTTTAACGAATCTGGTGCACAATAGGTGTGTTTGTGTCATTGGATGAACATTTAGGTCATTTTCGTCCTCCCTAGGCTTATTCTTGTCCAATTAGGGTTTTTAACCAATATTGTGCATCGAATAAGTTCGTTTGTGTCATTGGATGAACATTTAGGTCATTTTCGTTTTCCTTACACTTAATCTTGTCCAATTAGGGTTTTTAACCAATCTTGTGCATCCAATAGGTGTGTTTGTGTCATTGGATGAACATTGAGGTCATTTTCTTCCTCCCTAGGCATATTCTTGTCCAATTAGGGTTTTTAACCAATCTTGTTCATCCAATAGGTGTGTTTGTGTCATTGGATGAACATCTAGATCATTTTCGTTCTCCCTAGGTTAATTCTTGTCCAATTAGGGTTTTTCACAAATTTTGTGCATCCAATAGGTGTGTTTGTGTCATTGGATGAACAGTTAGGTGATTTTCATCCTCCATAGGCTTATTCTTGTCCAATAAGGGTTTATAACCAATCTTGTGCATCCAATAAGTTCATTTGTGTCATTGGATTGACATTTAGGTCGTTTTCGTCCTCCCTAGGAAAATTATTTTCCAATTAGGGTTTTTAAGCAATCTTGTGCATCCAATAAGTGTGTTTGTGTCATTGGATTAACATTTAGGTCATTTTCATCCTCCCTACGCATATTCTTGTCCAATTAGGGTTTTTAACCAATCTTGTGCATCGAATAAGTTCGTTTGTGTCGTTGGATGAACATTTAGGTCATTTATGTCCTTCCTAGGCTTATTCTTGTCCAATTAGGGTTTTAATCAATTTTGGGCATCGAATAAGTTCGTTTGTGTCATTGGATGAACATTTAGGTCATTTTGGTCCTCCCTACACTTAATCTTGTCCAATTAGGGTTTTTAACTAATCTTGTGCATCCAATAGGTGTGTTTGTGTCCTTGGATGTACATTTAGGACATTTTCGTCCTCCCTAGGCTAATTCTAGTCCAATTAGGAATTTTAACGAATCTTGTGCATTCAATAGGTGTATTTGTGTAATTGGATGAACATTTAGGTCATTTTGATCCTCCGTAGGCTTATTCTTTTCCTATTAGGGTTTTTAACAATTCTTGTGCATCCAATAGGTGTGTTTGTGTTTTTGGATCAACATTTAGGTCATTTTCGTCCTCCCTAGGCTGATTCTTGTCCAATTAGGGTTTTTAATCAACCTTGTGCAACCAGTAGGTGTGTTTGTGTCATTAGATGAACATTTAGGTCATTTTTGTTCTCCCTAGGCTTATTCATGTCCAATTAGAGTTTTTAATCAATCTTGTGCATCCAATAGGTGTGTTTGTGTCAATGGATTAACATTTAGGTCATTTTCGTCCTCCCTAGACTTAATATATTAGTTTAATGATAAAATACTATAAATTTTCATATTTATTATAAATTTTAATGTAATATTAAATTAATATTATGACAGAAACCTAAAAGCCATAAATTAAATTTGCCAAGACAAATAGCAAAATTTGAAAATAAATAAATTTAAATATATATGGTAGAATTTAATTAAGACTTTGGTTGAATTTGTCTGAAAATCTATGCATGGACCACCATTGATATAGGATATTCTGTTGTGTTGTACTTTTTTCACGAACAATTATTGACCGATGAAGTTAGAAGTATGCTACTCCCTAATTCTGACACTGATGTCATTCTTTTTTCATTTCATACATACTAAAAACTAAATGATTATAAAAAAAAAAAAGTTATTTTATTAAGTTATAATTTTTAATTACTACTTTGTTTTTATTATCATAAATATAAAATAAAAAAGCTATTTTATTAAGTTATAATTTTTAATTACTACTTTGTTTTTATTATCATAAATATAAAATAAAATTAATATTTTGAAAATATTATACGAATATTTTAGAATGAAATGAGATCAAGACACTGTTGGGGGAGTCCGGGGAGCACGACGTTCACAATGGGCTAAACAAGAATTCATAAGAGACTTAGATACCACATCTCAACCCAAAACATTAAGGCATTATGTGTATGAGTCATTCTCCCTTATATTCAATACAGCCTCAATTCTTAGTCAATGTGGGACTAGCCACTCATAATTGAGAGACACATAGAAGTAATATTTTTTTATCTTTAGAGTATTATCAAGAGTAATAATAAACTTTATATTTTATTTAAATTTTCTAAAATTCTTACACAATGTATTTTTTTAGTTCCTCCATGTTAAAAGGTTTTAATCCAATAAAAATAAAATAAAATTTCATGCAAAGTGTAGGAAGACCACTCACCTTTCTCCTTTCTCCTTCCTTCTTCCCTTCACTCTTTCTTTTATTCTCAGAATTATCTCCTACATTTTTTTTTTCAAAATCCCAAACCATAGAGGAAAAAAAATGACAATTAGAATATTATTAGTTGCTCTGTCTCTATTCATTTAACTTTGTTGAATAAATCGCGAAAATTAGACGTCGGTAAAAATATTAAACTTGTATTATTAAAAAAAATATATGTTGTATGATAGATAATTATTTTATCTTCTCTATTTATATTATCTATGTCTCTAAATATAATATTATTTTGAGAAATTCATGATTGTATAAAACTCTCTTTAAATTTTTAATTGAATTAGTTTTTTCTTTATTAACATACTTATATTTAATTTACACATTTTCGACCATCAACAATAAATACTAAAATAAAAATAATAATTGATTCTCTTTCTTGAGTGGAATAGGACGGATAAACTTAACGTTATTTGGCTATTTGAGTAGGATATTTTTTTTTATAAATAAATATTAACTAGATTATGACCCGCGCGCTGCGCGGATGTTAATTAATTAATTTTATAAATAATATTTTATGTATTATAAATATAGTTATTTTATAATATTATTTTATTGATTTGTAATAATTGAATATGATTAGGAAAATTAAAATAAGGAAAAATCATGTTTATCACAATCATCTAATTGAATTTTTTAAATATGTTGTAAAATTCGTATGATAACTTATTATATAGGATAATTGTTTGACTCATCTTTGATTGTTAATTTATTTTTCAACATATAATGATATTTGTATTTATTTGACGAAATAAAATGTAAAATACAAACTCAAAAATAAGATATAAAAATTTATAAATATGATTGACTATTTAATATTGTAGTTTAATCTAAATTTATTTGTTTTATTAATATGATGTTTCAATTGCGAGCATGAGAAATTGTTGTAAAAAAAATTATTAAATATATTTCATCAAGAGGTTGTAAAAAAA
>JBBPBR010000008.1:35435345-35455029 GCA_037974775.1 Cicer pinnatifidum
TTGTAGACTAATCACACTTTCAAAAAAATTATTCAAAATTGGATATCAATATTCCAACAAAGACTTAACTACTTGTATAATAATTTTGTAGAGATTAAAAAAAATGTGATTTTTTTTCTTTAGAAATTGAAAACAATATTTTTTTTTTGGAAATAAAAATTAAAAACTTATTTAACCCTTTCAATCCATTGTAATTAGTAAATATTTTTTTTTCTTATAAATGAGTGCAGACGGAGTATATTTCTAATTCAAGCAAAAAAATTAATTAATCCATCTTTGAATTATTCACTAAAAACCAATAAATTTTCAGAGGAAGGACTTAATTCAGTAGCAAAAAATTATGCATAAAGACCAATAGATATTTACAAATTTTAAGGGTGGTGCTTGTGTTATTTTGGAACTGTTTATCTACAAGTCACTTTCCTCCGAAAGCTTTAACTAGCTCAAAATCCAACATATTCCCCCAACCACCCATAAAAGGAACCACTTAACTTTCCTCAGCAACATCAGATGGCAGCCTATATGTGCGGAAGACTCGAATCTGAAGCAAAAACAAAGAACCAAAAAAAGAAGTCAGAAAACTTGCAAGTAATGCTCCTATCTAATCATAATTCTTTGGCATTATCTCAATATCACTTGTAGTTGGATGCTTTTGCATGAAAATTTAAATTCAAAAGATGCACCTGACAGCATTTTTCTTCAAAAGTAAAAACAAAATATAACGTACATGGACAAAAGGTACTTATTCTATCACATACATGATGATCAACTATAATAGGCAAAATAATCATGTTATTGTACACATTAAACAGATAAATGTCAATACCATATTTTGCCCCAAATATCAACAATTTTATTTTAAGATCACAAGCGCACTAAATAAATCCCTAAATAAGCCCAACAAAAAGCAAATCATATCAAGTCGGGCAGGCAAGAAAGAACAGAGCATTTAAATATTGCCTGAGCCAAAGCATAAATTGTTCGCAAGATTCTAGCATAATCTGTTCCCAGCATTTGAATGACAAGATCAGCCATAAATGTTCCCCAAAGCCTGTTCAAAATGACAAACAAAACGATTAAAAATATTAGTTTATAATGCCTCAACCAGTTAAAAAACACTAGAGCAAAGAGGAAATAGCTATGCAACTGACAAATCTAAACGGTACATTGTACAGAAAAAGATACGGAAACCAAGCACACCAAGAACATTGACAACTCAACAGAAAGCTGTCTAGCGATCGCTGATACTAAAAGAAATTAAAAAATGGCTCCATAGGACAAGGAGATAAATAAAAGCAAGGGACCATACAGTAGACGACTAAAAATGGCTTACCCGATGCACAACATACACAACACTTTAGATGATTGATCTACAAATATTTTAATCTAACAGTTCAGATTAAATATGTACAACAGGGGTATAATGATCATATTCCTTTCACTCTCTTTCTTTCTCTTCCATCCCTCCTGCCAACCTCCACATCTTCACGGAGGCTCCTTTACACAATCACACATTGCCGCCCCATCCTGCACGCGATTCTTAGCTGCCACCTTCCCCCCTCCTCCCAACATTGCTATCATAGTAGTCGAACTGATATTAGGTTTTAATATATTGTATATAAACCCCTATAGGTGCTACTAGGGCTCTAAATCCATTCTTCGCACACCACAATCATGGCATGCCCGATTGAGTTTCGGTGCCTGGACGAGGGTTTCAGTGGCAAAGCCTACAAGTGCAAATGGAAATATGCCCAAGCAAATGACAGTGCCGGCCGCTGGTGATGGCAAAAAATGACATAACCACTTTCATGGATATGACATGATGGAGAAGACATCAACGTCGTCGCCATCGCTGGATCTTGATAAGACAGCTTTTGGGAGGTCAAGCTATGGCAGGGTGATCACAGGGAAGATGTCGAGACGAAAATGGAAGCAAGCACAACAATAGTGGGTGTTAGTGGTTTAGGTGAGCCAAAGGGGGAGGCACCAATGACATTTGAGGAGAGGGAGAAGCATTTAAAGGAGGTATACAAGGAGAGGATGATGGAGTTGAAATAAGTGATTTGGTTGAATAAGGTTGAGTAGTATGGAACACAGCAATGATGTTGAGGTCACTGGCGTTGTTCTTGATAGTGTCATTGGTGTTAGGGTGCCAAAGGAGGGTGATGATGTTGGAAGGTCAATGACCGCCGATTTTCCCCCTTTGGTATCAATTACAGACTTTGACTGGGTGGGGTTGGGGAAGTGTGAGGATGAGGATGAGAAAGAGGAGGGGCAAGGGGTGAAGCTTTTTCCTATTTTACCCCTTTAGTATCAGAACACAACTATAACTCACCTAAAAAGCAAAACTTGAGATGCAAGAAAAAATGGTAAGACTTAATTTGCATAGAAGCACTTGACTATTTTTGACACTTCAAGAAAAACTAAATAGAAGAATTCTATTTTATTTTCCTATTCCTGAGCACCACCAAAATCACCAAGGAAAGAACACAGAAAAATCAATTGCACATGAACACGAACACCTAAGAAAAATGAGTTAAGAGCCAGAGACAGTAATTCCAGTTCCCCACAGGGGAGCATGACAACTTTGAAAAGTTGCCAGTTTCTGTTCAACCAAGTGAGAAATTAGACTCTGGGTTAAGTAGCAGGACCAAAAAGGGGCACCCAATTAGACAAAGAAATGCTATGATGCAGAAGTAAATAACCTGAGAGAAGGATCAGCTCTTCACACACACACACACTCTTTTTCTTGGGGGTAAGGAAACTCGGTTTTCCTTCAAGTGCATAATGGTAAAAATAAACTATGATGTAGAGAAAACATGGCACAAATCTCAACTAAAATACCTATTTTTGAGAGAAGAAAGTGAACAGATAGATTCATATTGACAAAAAAGAAACTCAAATACTTTTATTGTTGTTGAACAAACATTAATTTAAAATTTATTTTGTAATGCATATAAAGGAAAATTTAGAGTACAAAACTGCTAGAAATTGAAGTCATTAAAACAAGGTGTAGGACATACACAGGTCCAAGTAATGTGAGCATGCTTCCAAAACCCAGATATCTTGACACAGCACCAACAAAACCCTAGAACAGATCAAACTTCAGTTGATAAACATGGTTTAAAATCAACACAAACTGAAACAAAAACTTATTTTTGAAAAAAAAATAAACATACATAAGTAAGAGACAAAGATAATAATCAACTTTGCTGATATAACTACCAAAAAAAAATCATTAATATAATGTTGAAGTTGATATTTACATTTTTTTTCATATTTGAACTAAATAACAGTAATGATTTTGTAATTAATGAAGTTCAGAAATATCAAAATAAAATGGCTGAACCATGTATTTAAATATGGAATAATAATTTTAATCCTCCGTTCATGACACCATGTAACGAAATTAATGCTAAGAGTGAATCCGCACTCCAACATATTACTTTGAGGTTCTATGATGACAAAGAGTCTAAATTTAAACTCATTTCACATTATGCTATTTAACTGGTGCATAAGAAGTTGAAGTTTCAAAATATTGGTTACAACATAATATGTGAAGTTTCAAAATATTGGTTACAACATAATATGTGAAGTTTCAAAATATTGGTTACAACATAATATGTTTCGACTTCAAATAGTCAATTTTGTCAATCATTCTGGACATATATTTAGTACATCCATGCCGCTAAAATACATTCCTAAGAAGTAAGAAATAAATTGACAACAAAAGAAGCATGTCAAATTGTCCTGTAAGGCACCTGTTTTGCTGCAAGCAAAGCTGCTCTGGATTCTAGATTGATCATAGCTAACTGCCCACCCTGGAAGTAATATAGAGTAAAATACATGTATAAGTTATTCTTGAGAAATATTGCTCACGTTGCCAAAACAGCTACCAGTACCAATGAATACCTTCTTCATTAACTCTTTCTTAACCTGGTAGTTAGCAGCTTCTACAACCATTTTCCCAGATAATTTCTTCGCTAACTACAAGTCACCGTCTAGTCATGAATAGGGGTAAAAAAAAAAAAAAAGGAAGCCAGCACATTTTCTTTTGAAGATACATTAAACATAGGGAAATAATAAAACATGGATATATTCTCTTACCAATTGATATATCTTTGAGAACGTAAATATACCACCTCCCTGGAAAGAAAAGGATGAAAAAATGAAAAGAGAACATCACCTAAAATTTACAAATAAAAAGGTAGTCACATGACACATAAAGTGATTCAGTAAAGCAAAAACTAAAAACAACCTTCAAAACAATAGATTGAAAGTCTTGTGCTCCAACTTTTGACTGCATTTTCCATTGATCGAGTCCATGTTGTAGAGTGCCCTGACCATCAGACACGGAGGATCCTGATTCTTGACTACATAGGGAAATAATAAAACATGGATATATTCTCTTACCAATTGATATATCTTTGAGAACATAAATATACCACCTCCCTGGAAAGAAAAGGATGAAAAAATGAAAAGAGAACATCACCTAAAATTTACAAATAAAAAGGTAGTCACATGACACATAAAGTGATTCAGTAAAGCAAAAACTAAAAACAACCTTCAAAACAATAGATTGAAAGTCTTGTGCTCCAACTTTTGACTGCATTTTCCATTGATCGAGTCCATGTTGTAGAGTGCCCTGACCATCAGACACGGAGGATCCTGATTCTTGACTACATTAATATTGAAGGTTTAGACGAGGACTAGATAAAAAAGTACTAGTATTGATTTTATATGTATGTAAAAAAGGAAGTTGGTTTGCTTACGTTGAGTTGTAGTGTAAAAGGTGGAGGAATATTTCTAGTTCAAGGTCCTGAGTTGAGAGTTGGGTTGAGCAAGGAATATTGAATTTTGTCCTTAGGTGAAGCAAGACATTTCTATAAGATGGCCTCCAACCCCTTAATGTTGAGCGGGCTGTTGGGGTTGATTGCAAGTCCCACATCGCTTAGTGTGGAAGAATAAGGAGAAGACCAAGGCTATATATTGAGTTTTAGTCCTTTGTTTTCAAATGCACCAGCACCCGTCAACATGTAGCACTTTAAGCTTGTATCTGACTTAGTTTAAATATTTTCTTTGTAAGAGTGTGGTTGTACTGGGGTGTTGGGTGTGGGTGAGAGAAGTCTATGTGTTGTAACAATTTTCACATAGTGTTAATTCTCTGAGAGAAGTCTATGTGTTGTAACAATTTTCACATAGTGTTAATTCTCTGGTTGCCGGTTTAGGCAGCGGCCGTGGTTTTTCTCCGATTTTGGAGTTTCCACATTATATTATTGTGTTGTGATTGTGTCTTATTTTTTAAACTTGTGCTGTTTTTCCCAACAACTGGTATCAGAGCCAGGTTCGGAGGTTCGGTGGGATAATTTTTCTTAGTATGCTCTGTGGTTGCAGCTTTGTCTGATCTTCCACATCAGAAAAGAATTATCCTTGGTCTGTGGTTGCAGCTTTGTCTGATCTTCCACATCAGAAAAGAATTATCCTTGGTATTGTTAGGGGACTGTGAAAGTGCTGTTTATGGTGGTTCTGGCTAAGGAAAGACTTGGTATTTAAGCGTGTCTGTTGTGACCCACCTCTCTTTCCTGGGAACTTACTTGGTGCACAGTTTACGGTCTGCGTGCAGCTGCTATGTCTTATTCAAGCGTTATGAAGTTTGACATAGAGAAGTTTGATGAAAGAATCAACTTTGGCTTGTGGAAAGTACAAGTCAAGGACGTGCTTATACAATCAGGATTACACAAGGAGATTGAAAAAGAATCTGAGACAAGTGCTGGCAAGGTCTCCCGTTTGTCCTTATGGTATTTCCGCTATACCATGAAAAAGGACAAGTTATTGCTAGCGGATTCAGAACAGCACACGGGCATTGGTTGGCATTGATGCAAGGTGTGTGGTGATGTGTCGATGGCTGAAGAACTTCTTGGAAGCCAACATGGGAGTTGCACCATAAATTTCAGCGAGGTTTCGACATGAGAAAATTCTTGGAATGGTTTAGTTCCAAATGGAGAAAATTCTTGGAATGGTTTAGTTCCAAGTGGAGAAAATTCTTGGAATGGTTTAGTTCCAAGTGAAGTGTACTTTTTATGGTGGAGTATGATTGTCGGTAAGACAATGGAAGCGGAAACTGTAACTCTTACAATCAAGGTGAAGATTGTTGGGGTTGATTGCAAGTCCCACATCGCTTAGTGTGGGAGAATAAGGAGAAGACCAAGGCTATATATTGAGTTTTAGTCATTTGTTTTCAAATGCACCAGCACCCGTCAGCATGTAGCACTTTAAGCTTGTATCTGACTTAGTTTAAATATTTTCTTTGTAAGAGTGTGGTTGTATTGGGGTGTTGGGTGTGGGTGAGAGAAGTCTATGTGTTGTAACAATTTTCACATAGTGTTAATTCTCTGAGAGAAGTCTATGTGTTGTAACAATTTTCACATAGTGTTAATTCTCTGGTTGCCGGTTTAGGCAGCGGCCATGGTTTTTCTCCGGTTTTGGAGTTTCCACGTTATATTATTGTGTTGTGATTGTGTCTTATTTTTTAAACTTGTGCTGTTTTTCCCAACACAGGCATCAGCTGCAAGGAAGAAAAAGCGGGACTTGAGAGTGGCTATAAATTGTTGGCATAGTTGAATGTCATGTTCAATCATGGATGGCTCCAGGTCCTCCAGGGTGGTTGTTGTTAATGTGACGGATTTGAGCAAAGGACTCAAGTAGCTGATTTTTTATTTTATTTTATTTTATGAGAAACATGCAGTAATTATTATTATTGAAAAGCGAAATGGAAAAAAGAAAGAGTGAGTAACTACCTCGGGCCGAAAAGGATTCTTTCAATTTCACACAGCTCCGACTCCGTCGCAAGTTCAAGCACCGACCGCAGCTCAGTATCGAAGTCAATTTCAGATGAAGAAGAATTTACATTTGCCCTTTTTTGACAAAATACCTTCTTCTCATTGATATTGAGATTGAGATTGCGATTGCGGTTGCGCTTGAGCGAAACCAATTCCTTCACGTATCAAAACAATAATTGAGTTAGGGATTATTGATGATAGGATAGGGTAAATAAGGGATGCCAATTGAATTGACAATACAGTTCATCAGTTCATTTCCTTCTAATCTCAATGAATCCGAGTAGAATTGAATTAAATTAAATTAAATTAATTATAGAGATAGATATATGAGAAAGAAGTTTATGCTTACTATGTAAGTGTAAGCGTAACAGTCGCACAGTTTCCATCTCCATAATGGCACGCTTGCACTTGCATAAGCATTTCCACACCACCTCATCATATTCCCTCAATTTCTTACTAAACTAAACCTTCCGTCCACTCCTACTTCTAGGGCTCAACTTTCATCTACCACACCTACATTTACAATTTACAGTATAATAAATCCGTAGTAAATATATATTTCATTCAGCTAATAGTAGCAATCACGCAAGTGATCATGATTTGGACACTATATTTCGCGATGTATATATCCCTCTAATGGCCAGTTGTATGGTGTCTTGTCTGCAACTCTTGTTTTTACTGCGAGTTGACTCATACTACTACTAGTATCTCCTAAGGGCGTGGTTCAACTCCCATTTTTTATGGGGAATCTCTGCGAGGCTTTAGGCCCGTCCTTACTCAGCTCATCTAATGTATTTATTATCTTTCTCTCTCTCTATATATCTATCTATCTATATATATATATATATATATATATATATATATATATATATATATATATATATATATATAAATCCCACAGTTAAATTTTGTGAGATATGGTTGGACATGTTGATCCAATGGGGGAAAATTAACAAGTACTTTGTAAATTGATTTTTGATCATCAAGTTAATTCATTTTTACCAAGGTTGTTTGAGTTTGAACTTGTGATTTAAAAAAAACTTATTCACTATTTTTAAGTTTATTAACCAAACTACTTAAAAGTGGATCCACCATTAAAATAGTTCTTGAATTATCATTCACTCTCTTTTACTTTTTGAACAAAATGAGGTATTACTTTAATAAATTAATAATAGTTTAGATACCATTATATTTATATAATTCGATTTCACCATCTTTCTTCTCTAATTGACCTTTTTGTCAATATCAATCCATCACTAACTCATAATCATTCTTATTGACTTTTTCCTTGCCAATGTTGTCATTGGCAGTGCAATTCGTCTATTAACTTGTTAACTAGTAAAATTAAATTGAGCTATAAAGTTGTTAACTTATAAATTTAAATTGAGTTTATAACTTATGAATTTCATAATTTTAAATTGTATAATTATAGTGTTCCTATTTAGGTAGGATCTTCCGATCATGTGTTATGAACTTGGCTGTGTTTTCTCCCTAGTGATCGTGGGTAGAACCTCAATTTTGACAACTTTTTTTAACACAAATTTTGAGCAAATTTGTTGATAATGTGAATCATTTAATTAACACATGCACTTGTTGAACTTGAGACAGAATGCATATACTTTTGTTGGAAGCAAACTAATCGTATCCTGATAATGTAAGGAGGAGCATTGTCTGGTGTTAAGAATTGCATTAGGAATTTGACTGCAAATGGGCAGGACCGATTATGTGAAATGTGCACTACTTATTGCTACATTGGTGTTTATTTATATAGCTGTACGCCTCAAGGCACCAAAAATTTCTCAATTTTCTGTTTCTGTTTACCTCTTTTCTATTTTGTTGCAGCAAATTTTTTTAGTACTATTATGTCAAGTTGATGCTTCATAAGGTACCCTCTCGTCAAAGACTACTCAATGCTTCCACTTGCTAATTGTCTCCCTCTCACGCATATTCGGCAGATTTGTTTATCTAGAGGTGTAAATATTGAAGTGCACACTACTAGTAACTAATAAAGCTGTTTTTTCTAGTGCCGTCCACCCTTTTATTACACAACACACGTGACTTCAATATTTGACAGTTTTTACAAAATCAAATGGTATGTGTTGTGCACTTCGTGATGCTAAAAACCTTCTTAACAAATAGCATAGCCGTTATAGTCAGCTATCTCCACTCTAGACGCCACCAATCTTGTCGTCACTAATTTTTTTGATATCGCATATAAACTTCAGAATTTTGAACAAGATACTACAAAATATAGATGCAAGCAATTCAAGGTTTCTTTCTTTCTCTAAAACATTTTTCCAATACCATCCTGCCGAGGAACAGATTCATTAACATCCATTCGCTGCCAATTCCCTACAAAAGAAGCCAGCTGATCCACCTTGTCATACAATCCTAAGAGGCCACCCGTATGTATGAAGAGGATCTTCCTCCCTTCCCATTTCTTTGGATTTTCATTCATATCTTTAAGCATTGCATATGCAGCCTTACCGCTGAGGGAATAAACAATATTAAGTTCAGTAAAATCAGCCATATTCAATGAAAAACATCTAGTTACTCTTAAGTCTCTTGTTCAAACTTTTCTTTTCCCTTTTATCTCAAAGTTTGGTTCACATGCTAAGGAAACAATAAGAAGTATTAAATGATAAGTAGAAATTTAATACCCTGAAAATTCCAAATAAAAATTTCTTATGTACGTATTTACAAGGAGTTAATGAACGATATTAAATGCTTCTCAAGATCCATAAGTATTAGTATTATAGAATTTAATTTTTACAAGTTCACAACCTTTTCCACAGACTTATTTTTCATATATTAAATGTTAATGAATAGCCATAAACTGGGTCTTATGATCACAAACCAATACCTAAGAAAAATGTAGATTAAACCATTAAGAGAGATATAAAGGTAACTAATCTACATAATAAAGTATTATGGCCTTATTTAATCAACTAACGGAAAAGACTTCAACGTAGTTTTTGTAATTTTTCCAAAAGGTTCGTCAATTTTCTATGATAGCATAAGCATAAATTTTACATGATATACCACATGGCCTATTGGTTGCACTCACCAAGGTTGTCAAACTCTAGATCCTACCTAAGATCTTTGGGATATAGAAAAAGCGTAGATCGTGGGATCGTAACACATATCTTAGATCCCACAAAATAGACAATTATACCATAAAATTAAGAAAAATAACCTTAACATAAAAATTTATAGAAGAAATAGAAGGAGAGAATCTGAAATTGAATAATTTAATTTAAGTATTAAAAATTCCAAAGTGGAAAAGCAATTAATCATTGAAAACAAAACCAAGTCTCAAGTTGCTGCCTTCAAAATCAGAGTTTGATATAATTTAAAATCATTATTGTCTGTAGTTTTTAAATCACAACAACAATTATTATTATTAATTAATTATTCAAAACCAAAAAAGAAAACAAGCTATTCAATAGAGTAAGCAAAACCACGTGAATAGAAAAAGGAGTAATCAAAACGATTAGTAAAAAGAATAGAAAACAGAGTAACCAAAACAACACAGGTCATAATTTGTTAGGTTTTTTTAATGCGAAGCCCCGTTTTCCAAAAAACTAGGATACAGACCCGACCCATTAACACAATTGCAGAATTTGAAGGTGAAGAGGTGCAAAATTGAGCCAAAGCATGCAGGTCGAAACAGTGCTAAACAGGTCGGATCTTCGCAAAACGGCGCTTCGTCTTCGCAAAACCGCTCTTCCTTTGCGCGACACGGCGCACCGCTCTGACGCTCTTCCTCTGCGAGCTCAAAGATCGGGATTCTCCAGCGATTTTGCCTTCGCTCTAACACTATTCACGCTCAAAATCGTGTAAGATCTTACGATGTTACGCTTTAGAGCTCACTCCTAACAACCTTGGCACTCACCAAGGAACAACTCATTTTACCAACTATAGAATAGTAATTAATTAGTCAAGCTAATCCTACTAAAATAAGATGGAGGAAACTGCTAAGTTTGTGAACAAGATATCCGTGTGATGCGCAATAAATGGTCTTTTGTTTGTGGAAAAAAGATACAGTAGTCTTTATGGATCCAAAAGAGCATTTGACGATATACAATGTGGGTCAAATAAATACCTGTATACCGGGTCAAGAACAACACCAGTAGCTTCAGCAACGTCTTTTACAAAACTAAGCTCCTCAGAAGTGTTCATTGCGTAGCCAAGACCCTTGGCCTGCAAACAGTTAAATTTTCATCATCAATAAACAGCATAGCTAAGCCGGATGATGAAGCAAGTTTTTCAGACCAGACAGGTCTTCCAAGAACCTCCATGTTATGACTTGTCAGACAAGCACATTGTTTCTACGGGCACGTGATTGTTGATTTGCTCCATAAGAACTAGCATGTATATACTTCCACAAAAAGAACCATAAACACACAAATCCTTCTATTCACTACCATTTTACCAATACACTCACATTTTGTATGTGGACAATATCTCTAGAGTTAACACCAGCTTTGAGTCCATCAAACAAGTCTTGGACAAAGTCGTGGAAGTAATCCGGGTCATCACAAACAGAGAATGCATGAACCTGCAGAAAGCACCTAAATGATATAAGCATCATGTAAAAACATGGACTGTGTGAGTCTTCTAAGCAGAAGGCATACCCTTGCTTTCAAGGTACTCAATGATGAACCCAGTGATAGACCAGCAATTGTGCCCCCACTAGATAATAACAAATGTAGGGTGTTAGTAGATGAAGATGTACTTGATGTTTTAATAAAACCCACACTTTAAAAGAGAACTCATTGTTTGCACTAGAATACATCATGTATACTATAAGACGCCCTAAAGTTGTTATAGAAACAAGCTCCTCTGATATAAAGAGAATTCAACCAAGCAGAAAAGGATGGTTGCTAAGGAAAATATAAAAAAGTAGAGTAGAGAAGAACCTGCCACAAGCCACAACAATATCATCAAACTTGACATTGCTTGTTCCACTTTGAATCTGCATCTCAATTTCCCGAACTGCCTCTATGTAACCCCTGAATAGAATTATTTAATCATAGTGTTAAAATAAATTATTTGTATTTTTTGTAATAGGATTTGAATGAAACCTTTAGCGGTATAGAAACCTAGATTGATGCTATTTGAATTAGAATGAATGTATCATATCAATTAGCTCTAAATATAATATTGTATACGACTATAAATAAAGAACAGTGTGGTGTGACTTGGACACATAGAATTACAAAGTTTAGGCAATAGAACAGGTGAAGATGAATAAATGCAATAAGTTGAAAAGAGGTTAACCATGTTCCAAGAGAGTTGGATCCGCCGACGGGAATAATGTATGGGTTCCTTCCTTGGTTGATCAACTTTTGTTTGAGGAGGTTGGCAAGTGTCTAAGAGAAAGCAGAAAAGGTTAAGTTAGAATGAAAATTTAGAAAGGGAATAATGGAAAAAAAGGAGTAAAGCGGGACGCACGACACTTCCAATTTGTGCGTATTCTTCTTTGGATATAAGTTGAAGGTTAGCTCCAACCAAAC
The DNA here is from genome assembly GCA_037974775.1 of Cicer pinnatifidum. Taxonomy (NCBI): domain Eukaryota; kingdom Viridiplantae; phylum Streptophyta; class Magnoliopsida; order Fabales; family Fabaceae; genus Cicer; species Cicer pinnatifidum. The sequence goes on from JBBPBR010000008.1 coordinate 35,447,704, forward strand.
GCTCAACCAGGAGATTGCCTGTGAGGGCTGGATCTTGGTCAACAAGGAGCTGTTGAGTTGAGTTGAGTTGAGAATAAACAAACAAATAAAATAAATAAATAAATAAATAAATAAATAAATAGATGAAAGAAGGAAAAGAAATGAAAATGACAGAGGGTGTGTAGTGTTTTTGAGAGAGATGTAGTTTACTTTAGAAGTGCGGAGTATAAGGAAAGGGTCGAGATTCAAATACTTAGCAGCAACGGCAGTGGCGCGACAATGGTTGCTTTGGATGCCTCCAATTGTAATAACAGAGTCGGCACCTTCAGCAATTGCATCTGCCAACAAGAACTCTAATTTCCTCACTTTGTTTCCACTCAATTGCATTCCGGAAAGGTCATCGCGCTACAAATCCAATGTTTCTCACTCACTTGTTGTTTCTTTCTATTGTAAATCATCATATACTAATAAATAATAATGATGATAAGAAATGAATCCGTACCTTGAGCCACACTTCCGTATTGGGTGGCAAGTTTGGAAGGTTCCATCGGTGAATTGGAGTCGGAAGCTGATAATATCATCATATGACATCACACACCACCATTCGACACAACTTTGATTATTAGGGGTAAGGGAAAAAAACTATATTGAAAAAGATAGAATTGATTAATTACATGGGCAAGAGAGAAGACATGAGAAGGTATAGGGTCGAGGTGGGATGCCCATGAAGGAGGAGTGTAAGGCTTCAGGCTGAGGAAGTCGAAGTTTGATGATGCCATCAATAGCTCCACGAGGGTTGAGAGCTTCCTGGTATGGAGAATGGAGATGGAAGGACAAATTGAACACATCGCCAATCTTAAAGGTTTAGGTGATGCCACGTGTCCTACGGTAGCATTTTCAACTCCTCCAATACTTTACCACTTTCCCTATCAGATGTGACCATCATGCACTCCCATTTTTTATCCCACGGTCCATAAATAATGAAAGGGCATAAACTCAAGACAATCACTTTTCTACCCTTCACCGCTTTTTTCTCTCCAATTAAAATGCAGCTCAGGTTACATTATTGGTTTAATTGTTTAATTTCACTTTTAGTCAATAAATTTGTGAAACTTGTGCTTTTGGACCCTAATTTAAAGTGACTGATTTTAGTTCTTCATTTTTTTTATTAGAGTATTATTGACAAATTTAAAAGGGATATTTTTTTCTTTTTAAATTTTTTTAATTTTAATTTTTTTACTTATATTTTACATTTAAATTTATATATCATTTTCTTTACTTTTAAAAAGTTGCAATGTAAGGATATAATTCTTTTTTGAAGTCACATCCTAACCATCTATTGTCATTATTTAACTTTTATAATAAATAATTAATTGTAAATTTAAAAGTTAAATAATAATATAAAAATTAAAAAAAATTAAATTGTATTAATTAATTCAAATAAAATAACTTTTATGAAAAAAATACATGTTTCAAAATAAGTAAAAACAAATAAGATGTTATATTATTTTAAAATTTCACTATACTTTACGATATAAATTAATAATTTTATTATATTTTAAAAAAGCAAAAAAAAAAAGTAAGAAATTGATATAATGAAAAAATTTAAATGAAAAGATTATATAAAAGAATATCATCCATAAAAAGATTTAATTAAGTCTAAATTGTTTCTAATTACCCTTGATATGACTAAAGTACGGCAGAGTTATAATTAAATTTTCAAAACATACCACTCACTCCATTTTCTTTGTTCAACATTTTCCTTGAGTCATTTTATCACCTTCAGCTTTCTCTTCTATTCCTTTATTTTTGTCAAAAATGCAAGATTTCACTATTTACTTCCTTCATTTCAAATTCTAGCCCTCCTTGATTTTGTGGAGATGATACTCATGAAACTTCCTTAACTGTTGTTTCTTTGTTAATAATGCTATTGGCTCATGTGATATATGGACTTCTTTTTTTTTTTTTTTTAAATTCTAGCCTTATGATTTGAATTTTTTCACTTTTAGTCTTTTCATAAGCTAATGTGAAATGCTGACTTTTACTTTTTAATACATTTTGAAATGGTTTTCAAGTGTATTTAACCTCATCTTCTCTTCTACCCTTGTGATCCTCAAAATAGAGAAAAAACACAATGAAGTTTACAAAAAAATTTTCTCTCTTTCGAATCAAATACATTTTAAAATGTGTGTTTAGTATCTCTCTTCCCTTCCATGTATTTCCCCAAACTAATCACATCTTAAACTAGATATCATCATAGAAAATTTGCACTTTTAAAATCGTGAAATCTTTATCCGTTACAACTTACAAGGAACAAAATTGTATTGATAATAACATAACCACAATCACATAAAAAAACTTGTTCTCTTTTATAGTATTCAACAATCAATTCTCTTTGAACATGCAATAATCTTTGGTGATCTCATCTAGTAGTACACTAATGATATGCTTTTCTATATCCCTTATAACATCATATTTTTCGATAAATGCAAGTGTGTCATGATTCCAACCCAAATCCCACATGCAGTCTATGTCTGGATATTTATGATACACATCACGTTGAATCATCTCCTCAACATCAACTTGGCTACAGTTTTTCCTTCCGTATAATTTAAGCTTGTCCATGTCTTCACTCAGCTGCCTAACCAAGTCATCTAGGGATCTTATAATATTAGCAGTACTCGTGATTGATGATATCTTTGAGCAAGTATGAACTTTGAGTTCCTGCCGTATCCCTTTTCTTTTCATCACTTCATAGCCGCAATCTAGTATAAGTTTGCTACCTTGATCTTGACGACCACCTTGAAGAGTACCAAACGGAATGTTGAGTCTGAAAAGTGCTTCTGCAGTGTTGACGAATAATTGACTCATTGCCAAAATCAACTTGAGGCGGTTTCCACTTTCTGTTAATAATGGTTGTATTTCACAAACATTTTGATCTTCTAATTTCACACCCATTCCGTATTCCTGAATTCCCCCTGTGATATTAAGCAAACTTATTAAAATCTACAACTCAAGTTGCTATATGTTTTTAGTTAGTTATACTCACCATTTGTTTTAATTTTATGTAAAGCAACTTCACTTGTCTTCAATCCCTCATGTGGTGACCCAGGAACAGCTTCGTATTGCTATATATTAAATTCAACAAGGATTGTTAGGTTATGAAATAAATCATATCACTGTTCACATAACATCAATTGGAGGTTTTAGATCCTAGTCAGTCAGTGCTTACCAAGTCATTGGGTGATTCTTGTAAATCTCCACCTCTGCCAGAATTGTATAACGTAGTAGGAAGCAGTTGTTCGGCTTCTATGAACATACTAGCCCTTTTTCGCTCTGCTCCGTTCAAGACTTTGAATTTACCACCAGATACTCTATCACTCGCTTCTTGAAATTTGCCTTGTCCATTTCTTCCTCTCAGCATTTGTTCAGGTTTTATTTTCTTGCTGGAGGCCAGTTTATGATCCTTGAGTACTGTTTGCCTCCGTTCAAAATCTTCATATCTTGGGGAGGACTTCCTATTAATAATTTCGTTTACTTTCTCATTGGACTCCACTAGATCATGGTTACCGCATGATTTTTTGAACGATGTGGGTTGGTTTACGGATGACTGTTTTTTCTTCTTCTTCTTTTGAGGGTTATTGGTGGATTGTTTGGATGAATTCTCGATTGTCATTTCTCTCCCTCTACCTTTAGACAGTATGTAGTATGAGTTTGACTTTTGAACTCCCAGATGGTCCCGAGATTTGTTTTCATTGCCCATCTGCATGTGCTTGTTTGTAATTGCATGTCTTTTTTCCGGTTGAGTAATACTTGCATTTGCAACCTGATTGGCAGATTTAACTTGTGATCTTCTTTCGTGCAGATTTTGAACAGGATCGTTGCCATTGCTGGTGGTTCTGCCCTTAAATGTGCCACTGTTATTTGGGCGATCCTGTTTCCTTCCCATCACCACCTCAACATAATTTTGACTTTCCCTAACAAGGTTCTTTTGAGCAGAACCGTTGATGATGCTGGCTTTGTCAAAGCCCTTCAATGATTTTATACCAACCACCTCAGACTCAGAATCAGAGATAGCCTTTTGGTTTTGAAGGACTAAATTTTTATCCGCGCCACCAAACATTAGGTTTTTGAAAGATCCTACAGCCACTTTTTGGTTTTTGATCAAATTGTCAGTTTGTTTGCTCTTCATTGTAGTGCTGCTTGAGTGCTTGGATGATGCAGTATTACTATTACCTGAATCTTTTTTCTCAGGAAGGTTGTCTAGCCCCATTAGTTTGGCTATTACGTTTGGAATCCTTCCCTTGTCGCCCGTCTGGTTTGAAATCTCAGCAACAGCTTTGCTATTGTTAGTTGGTATTCCCTTCTGCTGAGAAACTTTGATCTTTCTGGCTTCCTTAGAGTTGGTGATAGTAATTGTTCTCAGCATCTTGTTGTCAAACAAGAAAGTTGGACGCGCCAGCTGCATTTTCTCCATCCTCCTCTTATCCTCTTCTTCATCATCATCCTCCTCCTCTAATAGCATGATTCGATTTTTGTTTTGCGTTTGTGATGTAATCATAAACTCTGAACTTTTCTGCAACTCTACTAGCATCCCAAGGGACTCTTCCAAATCAATAGCTCCTTGTAATAGTTCCTTTGCAAAAGTTAATGAATATGTATCCATGTTAACTCCATTGGAGCAGCAGGCTCTCAATATGTGGTTGAGTTTCTGTGCACCTTTGGAGATCTCATTTATCTGCATAAGAGAGAGGGTGTGGCTAGTAGAAGCTAGTTGCCTGTCCAAATTGCTTCCTCGATCCATTGTTCCCCTTTGAATTTTCTGAAGGAAACCCAAAATTGAATTAGTGAAAGACAAATCGGCCCCTCTTAGTTTCCCTCCATTCTCAAAGGCTTTCCCGTAAGGAATGATCTGACTTGACAACTCTCCACTCTTTACTGATCTCTGCCTTCTGCTAGACCTATTCAGCATCTCCCCACTTCCGGAACTAACCTGCAGCAGTACATGGTCACCAAACAATTTAATTTAACCACCGACACTATTTGCTTTTTATATACACAACACACCAAACATCACTTACAATTTCATTTGCTTTTGTATTTCTCGACCCTCTGTAGGTTTGCTTGGTGTAAGCATATGCTTCTGTTTCAATATTTTGCCAAAATTAGAAAATATTTTGGTTTGGTAAGCCATTACCTTACCAGTGAAATTAAGACTCACACCACATTAGTCATGTATATTGGAACTAAGTAGTTCTAGTTGTTGAAAAATGAAAGTGAAATTGCGGTACATTGGATGAAATACTGGTTTTCATTCAGGAAAACTTATACAATTTTAATTTGAAATCATGTGATTGTAACTCTTTCCTCGATATCATGAAGTAGGTAGGCCACGACTGTGATTTGAAACCATGTTTCTACTAGTTTAAGGGAAAAAAAATGTAAATTTATGGTTCTGTTGCAATTAAAGTCTATGACTGTGTTTCTAGTTGGAAAGTTGGTGGACCAGGCACAGGCTAGAAGGATAACAATTAGTGAAAGGATGAAAACTCTTCAGGATTAAGTTCCTGGTTGTAATAAGGTAATGCTTTTACTACCTGTTAAATTTTTTCTGCTCTCATACACACACATAATGGAAATGAAAAAGAAACGGAAATAATAGTAATAATAATAATAAACAGAATGAAAGGAAATTACTTAAAGCAGGAAAAGCATGCTACTTGGGTCAAAAAAAGAAAATAATAGTTATAACCTTCCTAATTGTTGGTCTGTAACAATCCCATACTTTCTAAAAAATTTAAATTTTGAGACTTTCTTCTATTCAGGTTATTGGGAAAGCATTGGTCCTTGATTAGATAACCTGAATTGAAGCATTGGTCATTGATTATATCCAATCACTTCAGCGCCAAGTGAAGGTATCAATTCTATTTCTGATTTTGGTATCTGCTTAAGTATCATCTTTTACAAATTGAATTTTGAGGATTGTAATGTAACTGGGTATCACAGTTTTTTGTGGATGAAACTTGAAGCAGTTAATTCAAAACTGAACACTAGAATCGAAGCCTTTCCTCCAAAAGATGTGAGTCTTAAACATCCCTTGATTTTTTAATTGAATTTCTTAACAAGATTTTCTTTTGACAATGAATCACTAATCAAGCTGAAAGCTTGTTTTTCTCCTCTTTAATTGCTCGATGCTAATTGGGTAGTTGGTGAACAATGCACAGGCTAGAAGGTCTATGACTGAAGTTCTTAGCAGCTGCTCTATGAATTCCTCTTCTCCATCATAGCAGAGAACAAAGAAATCCAGTAAAGAAGAAAGTAAATTATGAATTGCTCTGCTATATTTTTTTCACTAAATGATTACAAAAAAAAAACATAACATTAAGTGCCAACAAATTAAGAAAAAGGGCTCATGGAAATTGTTGTATGAATAAATAGGTATTGAAAGTCTGACTGACCTATAGGCAAATGGTGGGAATGGTTTGAGCTGTGAGAATGAGATGCAGTAGCAGTAGCAGTCATTCGTTCTTTCCTCAGTCGCAGATCATCAAGAAGCTTCTGTGCAAAATCTGATCTCTTAGCCATATTTTGGGTGTGGCTGTGACATGCAGCACCTCGAGCTCCTCCTCTAAGAAAAAAGAGAAATAATAATAATAATGTTTATGGCAATGTGGTTCAACTTCCACGTAGAAGAGGAGAGGGGTTGAGAGGGTACAATCAGAGTTGGGTGAGGGGTGAAGTCTGTCATCTGTCATCAAGCAATACATTGGTATCTGAATATTAGACATTGAGAGAGAAAGATTGACGTGGAAGGAAGTTATTATAGCCCACTCACTCACTCACTCACTCACTCACTCAATAGGTGCGTGTATGTGGGTGTAACCATATATATGTATATATATTAATCATCTTTATTCCATTACAAGCAATTTCTGAAGGTGATGTGATATCTATCTCAACATCCACCATGGGGCTTCCTATTTAAGTTTCTTAACCAACCTTACACTTTTTCTTTCCCTTCTTGCACATATATTCCCTCAACTGGAATTTACAAGGCTCCCCTCTTACCTACTTTAAAAATAGACAAAAAAAATACACTCTATGGTGTCCTTTATTTATTTATTTATTCTGTTCTTTTAATATAATTTCTATGTTATGGTCTAAGTTCGAAAATGCCCATTTAGTAATTTTGTCAACAAAAAGTCTTTTGGCCGTTACAACGATAATATGTGGAAAATGGTAAAGATTTTTGTTATGGTCTAATTATTCTGCAATTTTCTTTCTAAAAATTTTCTTAAATTTTTTTCATAGACACTTAATTGCTTTAGTTTTTTTTTTTTTTCCATT
>JBBPBR010000008.1:35455206-35544737 GCA_037974775.1 Cicer pinnatifidum
TCATTTTTTCTTATGTCTCAAATTTCAAATTATTATTATCATTATCTCATCATCATAATAATAAAAAAACAACCATCAAAATAGACATTAAAAGGTAAAACTATTCTAAAATCCAAGACTTTTTAATTATTTTGATATCAATTTTGTTTCAACATCAACAACTTTCGTCAAATATGAAAAATATGATATCAAGTGTATTTGTAAAAAATTTATCAAGAACACCAACAATATTAATTTGGTGGCAAAGTTTTAAAAAAAATGCAAGAATCATAACTTGATAAATTATAAAACTATTTGTTTTTAAATTTAAAACATTTTCTAAATTAGTCATTTAAATTTTGACAAAATTACAACTATAATTCTTAATTTTAACTTGATGTTATTTGTGTCCAATCTTCATCTCCATCGTCTTCCTCTTCGCATCACTTACCTCTTTATTACCTTCCTCTTAGAACATCAACGATGAACTCATAATGGTTCATTAAATAGGTTCACTATCATATTATCTTGAAGCAACTCATTTATTTTTTACTCCAACGGTGAACTCAATTAAATAGGTCCCACAATTTTAATTTATATATTAATATGCTATTTATATTTAATTTTATTACAACTTAAAATATTAATTTAAATATTTCAATTAATATTATTATAAATTATTTTAATTTTAATTTAAAATAAAATAAAATTAAACTTAAATTTTTATAACAATAATAAAAAAAAGGTAACAGTCATAAGATTATTATTATTAATAAATTAAAAAGAAGTTAACAGTCATAAATTAATAAAAAAATATAACGGTCATAAATTTATTATTATTAATAAATTAATTAAAAAAAATAAGATATATAAATTTATTATTAGTCAAATAAGTTAGTATATAAAATTTAGTTTTTGACGAGTTCACTAAAATAGAAACCATGAAATACTAATAATAAATTTAGTTTTTGTTATCTACTTTTATTAATTTATGAATATTAATAATAAATATATGATTATTAGTGGTTGGTTCTATTTAATAAATTCATATTGAGTTCACGGTTGCAGTCAAATATAAATGAGTTATTTTAAGATTACGTAGCACGATGAATTCTATTTAATAAATCCATTCATCATTAAAGATGCTCTTATTTATTTATTTTTTTTATAGAAACCATGAAACCTTAGTACTAAAAACAACATTTTAAAACCTAAAAAACAAAAGCAAAATCAATTGGAGTGTAAAAAAAAAAATTAAAAAGTATGCCCGCCTTATAGATTTAAATTATAGCATTGAGATTTGATACGAGTGGTGTGATGTGTCCAAAAGCTAACATTGAAGTTGGCCACCGTAATCATAATAAAGACAACTGCACTTCAACACACTGTTTGACTCTTTTTCCATTGCAAAAGTTTCTTGACAACAAAGCTTATATTTATTCATTCATTCTAGTTTCAACCCTATTCAATGGGCATAGGCACGTGCAGATTCAAAACCGTCATTATCTGTTTCCTCCTCGTGAAGTTTTCCGTTATTACATCTCAAGTAATGAAATCGAACTTGCCCGCAGTGTGTTCGACCAAATTCCAAAGTCGAGTATTGTTTTTTGGAATCTAGAACACGATTATCTGAGCTTGTGCTTGAGCTGGCCCATTTCAACAATCCATTCATTTGTACCACCTATTGAGAAATATGATGTAATTCAAATTAGCTAGTTATAACTGACTAGACAGTTAGTTAGAGTTGACTAAACAGTTAGTTAGTCAAGTTAGTTAGAACAAATTCTAGTTTGTTAAAAGTTATAAAAGACAATGTGTATGTAAGAAAAAAGTAAGTGAAATAATAAAAACTTTTGATTCTCATCATTCTGATTAGTGTGACTTTAGATTTCCATTTCCTTTGCGATTTGTTCCAACAAATTGGTATAGCAGAGCAAGGTTCGATTCTTGGCCAAAAGAGGATGAAAAAGAATGGTCATTTCCCAGCAAATCTTCCTATTTTTAATGGAAAGAACTATGAGCGTTGGTGTGCTCAAATGAAGGTGATTTTTCAGTTTCAAGATGTGCTTGAAGTTGTTAATGATGGTGTTTCTGAATTGGCAGCAAATGCAACTGATGTGCAAAAGGCTTTGAATAAAGAACAAAAAAAGAAGGACGGAAAAGGCTTATTCATTATCCATCAATGTGTTGATTCCAACATTATTGAGAAGATCATAGATGTTGAAACTGCAAAAGGAGCATGGGACACTCTCAAGAGTGCATATGAAGGTGCTGATAAGTTGAAGAAGGTGAAATTACAAAGTCTTTGAAGGCAATATGAGTTATTGCAGATGACTGAGCCAGAAACCATTGCAGAGTTTCTTACAAGGCTACTCACATTAACAAATCAGATGAAGTCGTGTGGAGAAGCGATAACTGAGTTGATGAAGGTAGAGAAAGTCCTGAGATCTTTAACTCCTAATTTTGATCACATTGTGATGGCTATAGAGGGGTCAAAAAATCTCTCAGAACTGAAGTTAGATGAACTTCAGGGTTCCTTGGAGGCTCACGAATTGAGGATCAAGCAGAGAAGCTCAGAGAAGCTCAGAGAAAGTGACTAAGCAGGCTCTACAAGCTCAAACATCACAGAAGAATTTTAGTGATGGAAGAAAGTTCAAGAAGGGGAAATGGAAGAATCAAAAAGGAAAAGGATCATGTGAGGGCACTAGTGAACAAGGTGCTCATGAAGGGAACAAGAAAGAAGGAAATACAAAATACAAGAAAAGGTTTGACAAGAAAGGAATTCAGTGCTTTAATTGTCAAAAGTATGGTCATTTTGAAAATGAATGCAAGCATAACAAGAATCTTCAAACGAAAGATGATGAGGTGCAATATGCAAATGATGAAGATTCAAATTTAGAAGGTGTATTGTTGATGGCAGTCACCAAACCAGAAGTGGAGCAATCTGATTTTTGGTACTTATATACATGTTGCTCAAATCATATGACTTGTAATAAATATTGGTTCAAGAATTTGAACATGGAGGTGAAAAGAAAGGTTAGGTTTGCAGACAATAGTAGTGTCACTGCTGAAGGTGTTGGTAGTGTAAAGATTTTGAGTAAAGATGGAAAAAGTTCCTACATAAACGATGTGCTTTATGTTCCAAGCATGAAAAGTAACTTACTCAGTCTTGGGCAACTGCTGCAAAAGGGTTTTTCTATGAGGATGGAGGAGAGTCAACTAAAGTTGTATGATGCAAATTGTAGACTAATCTTAAAAGCTCCTCTGTCCAGCAATAGGACTTTTAAGATCAGATTGCAAGTGATGGAGCATAGATGCTTGTTAACCACAGTAGAAGATGAAAATTGGACACGATATAAGAGGTTTGGATATTTGAATTTAAGAAACCTCAACTCATTAGAAGAGAAAAGGATGGTACATGGTCTTCTTGTCATAAGATGCCAACTCAAGTTTGTGAAAGATGTTTTGAGTGAAAGCAGCCCAGAAATTCTTTCAAAACAGAAATAAAAAGCAAATCAAAGAAAAAGCTTGAAGTGCTATTTTCTGATGTGTGTGGTCCATTTGAGGTCAAGTCACTTGGAGGTAACAATTATTTTGTTTCTTTTATTGATAAATATACTAGAATATGTGGGTATATATAATCAAGGAAAAGAGTGAAGTATTTGATGTTTTCAAAAAGTTTAAAGTAATGGTTGAAAAACAAAGTGAATGTGTGATTAAGACTCTTAGGACTAATGGAGGTGGAGAGTACAACTCATTGAAATTTGCAAAATTTTGTGAAAATGAGGGAATTGTATATGAAGTAACATCACCATATACACCTCAACACAATGGTATTGCTGAGAGAAGAAATAAGACTATCTTAAATATGGTAAGAAGCATAATGAAGGAGAAAGGAACACCTCATTATCTATGGGGAGAGATAGTAGCAACGACTATTTACATTTTGAATAAATGTCCAACCAAGAAATTGGGTGATGTCACACCTGAAGAGGCATGGCTAGGAAGGAAGCCAAGTGTGAAACACCTCAGAATTATTGGTTCCCTATATTTTAGACATGTTCCTAAGCAATTGAGAAAGAAATTGGATGATAGGGCTCAACCAATGGTGCTACTTGGTTATCATTCAACAAGAGCATACACAATGTTTGATCCAATGCAGAGAAAAATTGTTATAAGCAAAGACGTTGTTGTAGATGAATTAAAAGGCTGAAACTGAGATACAAACTCTGCATGCAGCAATGATAAAAGAGTATTTTTGGTGCTTGAAAACAGTCAAGACAGTAAAGAATAGGTTGAAGCACCTGTAGAAACAGAACCAGTAAGAAGATCACAAAGGGAAAGACATCAATCAGTCAGGCTTGATGGCTATAGTTACTTCCAGATTCAACAATTACTGCAGAAGGTGACTTAATTCATTTTGCATTACTTGCAGAGGCAGAACCTGTTAGTTTAGAACAAGAACTGAGTCATGTGCAGTGAAAAGAAGCTATGATAGAAGAATTGAAATCAATAGAGAAGAATAAGACTTGGGAGCTGGTGTCCTTGCCAAAACTGAAAAGAGCCATAGATGTAAAATGGGTCTACAAGATGAAAATGAAGCCAAATGGAGAGATTGCAAAGTACAAAGCAAGATTAGTTGCAAGGGTTTTTTTTTTTTTTTTTGCAAAAGCCTGGACTGGATTTCAATGAGGTTTTTTCCCCTGTGGCCAGAATTGAAACTATAAGGCTTGTAGTAGCATTGGCAAGCAAGAGAGGTTGGTCATTATATCAGCTTGATGTAAAATCTGCATTTCTCAATGGTCCATTAGAGGAGGAAGTCTATGTGAGTCAACCACCTGAGTTTGAACTAAAAGGGCAAGAAGACAAGGTGTATAGGCTTAGAAAGACCCTGTATGGATTGAAGCAGGCTCCTAGAGCCTGGAATAAAAGAATTGATACTTTTCTCTTAGAGCAAAAAATCACAAAGTGCAAAAAGGAGTATGGTGTGTATGTGAAAAAATCAGCAGCATCAAATCATCTCATAGTATGCCTTTATGTTGATGATTTACTTGTAACTGGAAGTAATGAGAAGGAAATCTCTGAGTTTAAGAAGAATATGATGTCAGTGTTTGAAATGACAGACTTAGGCTCACTATCATATTTCTTGGGTATGGAGTTTGTGACCACAAGCAAAGGAATTTTTCTGCATCAAAGAAAGTATGTTACTGATATTCTGAAAAGGTTCAATATGGTTGAGTGTAAACCAGTAACAACTCCAGGAGATACTGGAATCAAGCTTGAGAGGGATGGAACTAATGAAATGGTAGATGCAACACTCTATAAGCAGATTGTGGGTTCCTTGAGATATCTTTGCAACACAAGACCATATTTGGCATATGGTGTTGGGCTGATAAGTAGGTTCATGGACAAGCCAAGGGCTTTTCATCTAGTTGCAGCAAAAAGAATACTTAGATACATCAAAGGAACACAAGATTTTGGAATACTATTTCCTGGAAAGTCTGATCAAACAAATGCAGAATTTTATGGATATTCAGACTCTGATTGGAGTGGAGACAAAGATGACAGGAAAAGCACAGGGGGATATGTGTTCATGTGTGGAAAATCCCCAATATCTTGGTGTTCTAAGAAGCAAAGTGTGGTTGCATTGTCATCATGTGAAGCTGAGTATGTGGCTACAACCTTGGCAGCTTGTCAAACAGCACGATTGGAAATGTTACTCGATGAAATTGACTTAAATGGAGCAAATATAATGAAGTTGTTAGTAGACAACATATCTGCAATAGATTTGGCTAAAAATTCTCTAGCACATTGAAACTAAGTTTCATTTTTTGCGTGATCAAGTTAAAAAAGAAATGTTGCAACTGATGCATTGCAAAACTGAAGTTCAAGTGGCAGATATGATGACTAAACCACTAAATAAGGGCATATTTGAAGAACTCAGAAGAATGCTTGGAATGATGTCACTAACAAATGTGAATTAAGGAGGTGTGTTGAGAAATATGATGCAATTCAAATTAGTTAGTTAGAACTGACTAGACAGTTAGTTAGAGTTGACTAGACAGTTAGTTAGAACAAATTCTAGTTTGTTAAAAGCTATAAAAGGCAATGTGTATGTAAGAAAAAAAAGTAAGTGAAATAATAAAAGCTTTTGATTCTCATCATTATGATTAGTGTGAATTTAGATTTCAATTTCCTTTGTGATTTGTTCCAACACCACCAACTTCACTTTCCCGTATGTTCTCAAAGCATGCTCCGCTCTACAAGTATTGCAACACTTTTGGTAGACATATACATAATCATGTCCATATACTTGGTCTCTCAATGGATCTCTATGTGTCCATGGCCTTGCTTAACATGTATGTATGTGGCAATTTGTTTGAAGTCTAGACATTAGCTACTTAATACTCTGTGCCACATGGATAGGGATATTGTTGTCGCATCGAATGCCATGATTGCTGCCTTTTCATTTCATGCACCTTATTTACACCCAAGCACTGCACTTGCTTTCCCAAATGCCCCAAGCAGAAACCACTCCTAATTCTTCAACTATTGTATCTATTCTCCCCATAATTGATAAGCTAATGCATTGCGCGATGGGAAGGCTATTCAAGCTCACTCTTCTTTTCTAACAAACACAATGTTGTTCTTATAATTGCACTTTTGGATATGCATGCTAAGTGCCATCACTTATCTTATGCCAGCAAAATCTTTAATACCGTGAATCATAAAAATGAGATATGTTGGAGCGCTATCATTGGAGATTATTTCCTTTCTGATTCCATTCGAGATGCATTGGCCCATTATGATGACATGGTATGTACATACGACTTGAACCCCACGCTAGTCACTCTTGCAAACCATGCTTCGAGCTTGTGCAAAGCTCGCTGGTCTGAAAAGGGGGGAAAAACATATTGCACTGTCACATGATTAAGTCAGGGATACACCTAGATACAACAATAGAAAACTCACTTTTATCAATGTACGTTGAGTGTGGGATTATGGACGATGCAGTGGATTTCTTGATGAAATGTCTCCGAAATTTACATGTTGCAATTTTATTCTAATGAAAAGTCCTGATTGTTACCTCTTAGGTCTAAATACTAAAAGTTTACTTGATTACTCTATAATATTATGTACTCGGGTCGTTTTATCCTGCTTAATTTTAGGGGTATCATCTTAAAATTTGTAGAACTCATCAAATTTTACTTAAAATAACTAGTGTGTTGAGATCATTGTTACATGTTGTGGTCATTACATATCCACACGTGATTTCTATTGTCATATGCGTTTTTTTAATAGATTTCACTATCTCTCTCTTGGTTCACTTTGTCAAATGATTTTATTTACTTGAATATTCTTTACGGGTATCTTACATTTTGATTATGCTATTTCTTGGCTAAAAACATGTATGACTCTCCAATTGGATATATGTTTGTTTCTTGCGTATTAGAGGAGTATTTGTTGAATGTATGTAATACTTGTAGAAAATGCTTTAGTATAATTAGAAAGATGTTTAGGACAACTATAGGCTTATCATACACCTTGCCTATGTTCAGAATTAGAATTTAGTAGTTAGTGCTAACCTACACTGAAGGTGCTGGAAAACACAAGAAATGAGGAGTTTGAATTGTGATTTTCTATTTCTGAAAGATACTTCTAAAGCTTAGCCAAAAATTATTTCTTTATCAAATTATTCAACTTACAATTAAAACAAGCTTAAAGACGAAGAAGTTGAATTATAGAGAACATACCTAAGGGAAATAGAGAGATAGAGGGAACACAAATATTTTTATACTAATTCAAAACAGACTGCTGTTACATCTAGTCCTCCCTTTACATAGAGATTTTGCTTCAATACAGTATATGACTTAATCCACTATTTCAATAATAGCATACAAGTATTATTTATTATGCGTCTTCAGATTTTGAGTATTCTTCTTTAGTCTATTCAGGTTGTCACTATTAGAACCATTCTGCAACATTATGACAGTATGTCGTTGAGGTCCATAAGTGTTGTTTACGTAACTCTCAGGGGTGAGAGAATTGTTGCCATTATCAAGTTGATTTAGATCAATTCTAATTTGTGTATGAGTTGACACAAAGTCTGTTTATGGAATTCTAACTCCCATTGAGAGAATGTTACATAACAGATCCTATATCAGTTCAAGTGTATGAAAATACTTCAAATGATTTAAATCAATTCAAAATAACTCTTCACTGAAAGGATTTTTCTTTCGTACTTTTCTTTTTATGTGTGCTTGAATTTTAAATAATTCGTTCTTTAATACATTGCCTTTTTTCATTCTCCCTCACTCTCAATTGGTTGAAGAAATTCTTCTTAAATAGAGAGAAGAAATGTTCGTTGAAAATGTTACTGTTTGAGATCTTCAATCACCATTTAAGACAAATCAATCTTTAAGATATATCCATATTTTTCTTCATAATTGATTCTGCATATCTTCAATTTAGGATGACAAATCACAAAGAATTTTAGACAATTAACATATTCAAGATGTTGATCAGATGATAAATAAATTTGTCTTCTTTAAAGCATTGAATATTCAGATCATTGACTTTTGTAGAGTGCTTACTTCTATCAGAGCATTGACTACGTTGAATGTTGTTTTTTTTATTAGAGTGTTGACTATTTATCAAAGTCAAACAATACAATGTTTGTCACAATGTTTAGAGGAAAACAATCATTTGGTTACTCTGATATTTGTTTAGAAGATTCTTTTTCTTTGTTCATCAAAAGATTTAGCTTATACCATAATAATGACTTGCATTCTCTTTTTTTTCCTTTAATACTTTTATTCGGACTATATATTATAATACTTCTTATTGTTATATTATGACTTGCTCTATCAATAAACATATTTACTTGTTTATTAGGTGATAATATTCTATGTGATTAGAAACACTTTGATTATTATCTCTAACTCACTTATAATTTATGCTACCTTAAAATAGATAGTCATTAATATAAATCTTTGTCTTTTAACTTAATATGCACACTTAACAAATAAAGTTAGAGGATAATTTTTTTTTATTTGTTTATTTTTGTTATCAGGTGGTTTGAATTGGGTTGTCAGATCTCGCGGGTGAAATTCAATGGGTGTACACTGTTTACTGTGGTCGGGCTTATATGAAGAAATTGGATCCATCGGCAACCGAAATCGACCGCCTAATACATATGAGGTATTATGTGAAATTGGGGCCTAACCTTGCTTTGAATCCATGAACATAGATGACGTTTAAGCTCTGTTATTTGCTTACGAGGTTCGTATCTTCTCTAATAATGCATCTCTCAACCTCAGTCTAATATAGAGAGTTTTGTACCAAGCTCCCCTTCCATTTTATCTCCTACTCCACAAATTTTTTAAAATACTATTTTGCCTTTATTTAATTTGTATAAAATCATGGAAAAAGTTACCATTCTAGTTTCCCACTTCCACTTTCGAAAATTATAAAAAATTTCTTAACTTTCGAAATAATACAAGTATTTTGATTTATTCGAAAATTTTATGAAATTGAAAACTTTCGAAATGTAATTATGCAGAAAAAATTAATTATTTCGAAACTTTAGAAAAATACTAAACTTTCGAAATGAAATATTTCAGAAATTTCAGAAACTTTGGATGAATATAAAGTTTTCGAAGTGTATTTTTTCAGAAAGCTTCAAAAGTTTGGATGAATTTGAAACTTCCGAAGCTCATATACTTCGAAAATTTCAAACATTCGAAGTAATTCAATTTTGAAAGTTTTAGAAGTTTGGAAACTTTCAAAACTTTCAATTTTTTTAAAAAAATTATTGAAACTTCCAAAATTATATATCAAATTTATTTCATTCTTCATCTAATTTATTTCAAATTTATTACTATAAATATATTACTATTTATTACTATTAACTTATTTCTTTTAAAATTTGATTAGGGATGGATTATCAGTAATAATAATAATATCTGATTGGTGGTGATGAATTTGTAGAATTTATAACCGCAGAAACCTCAACTCTACTTACAGTTAATTTCAAAAATAGTAATATATTTAATTAATAACAATATTTTAATTTTTTTTTTCAAAATATATTTTTAGTTATAACATACATCAGTAATTTTTTTTAAAAAAATTGAATTTTTCAATGTTTCAAAATTGATAATTTTTTCAGCATATTTACATTTCGAAAGTTTTACCAAAGCTTCGAATTTGAAACCTTACTTAGGTATTATTTCGATATGGAATTTTTTATAATTTTCAATATGAGAGTAAGAAACTAGAATGGTAATTTTTTTTATGGATTTTTACAAAATAACAAATGGCAAAATAGTCTTTAAAAAAAATTGGGGAGATGGGAGGTAAAATTGAGAGTGCTTGGTACAAAACCCTAATATAGATTTATAGTCTAAAATTTAAATTGAATTAGACGTCGTTGCAATTCTAAATGATATTGAAATTAGTTTATAAATATAAATATAAATCAGTTTAATATTTTAAAATAATTTTTTTTATTAAAATAGATTTTGAACTAATTATTTGGTACTTTTTGAAACAGGTTTAATAACACTTTCTATCAGCCCCCCCTCCCAATTACAATGGTTCCCAGACTTCATCCCTTGTTGATTCTTTTGGCTATGGCACCCAACCTTATGGTGCACCTCTACCTGGTTTTTCTTCCTACCGTAAAACGTGAACACAATCTCAATTAGGGATATATAAAAAACGAGTTAGACTGGGTTTTGAGTGTCCCTTACTCAATTATAATATTTGATCTTTCAAATTTTAGACCATAATCCATCCGTTAATCCAATCAAATCTAATGAGTTGTGGGTTCATCAAAACGAAATAAAGATGCAATCCTACCACTTACCAATTCATTCGAGAGTAATAACTCACAATATTATTTTACAAATTATAAATTATTAAGTTAATGATCCAATTATTAATTTTCTTAGAGAAAATAATTCTATAATAACATTAAATAATAACAAAAAATAAATAATCATTTGTCTAATTTAAGAAGAGACGGATAACCCTATGTCACTGAGGATGCACATAATATTCAACAACTAACTTCATTTGAAGGTCCTGAGCAGATCTTCATCGGTAATGGTCAATGTTTGCCAATTCACTCCTCTAGTTCTAGTTCTTTTCACTCACCTCTCAAGCCACACACTTCACTCCACCTTCACAATTTACTTTTTGTCTCCTCCATTATCAAAAACCTTATCAGTGTGAAACAAGTTTCCAAGGACAACTCATTTTATTTTGAATTTCATGTTCATCATTGTCTTGTTAAATGTCAAGAAACCAATGATAATCTACTTTGATGGTCCCTATGTGATGAGGATCTAAAAAGAGCTAATTAGGAGGAAAAACAAATAATATTTCAAGTCAAGACTTTATAATAGTTTTTAGTTTTATTTGTATTTAATTTGAATTGTAACAATTTTGGTTAAGTGGTGTAAGCCCAATATGGGTATAGAGATTTGGCCTTTGGCCCATTTTAGGAATAAGGTAAATCCTTTTTAAATACTTTGTAATTGTCTCATTTTGGAGAACTTTTGAAATGAATTAGAATTAGTGAGATATAACTCCTCATTGAGTTCTTGGATTATAACTTGAATCTTATCAATGAATTTCTTCACCATTGTGGCGATTCCACATTGGCTTATCAATCATCCTTAATTGTGGCGCCTTCTTCATCTTCTCCATCTAAATCAATCTTTGTTTGTTTCTTTTCCCTTTTATTTTACCACTTTATCTCAAGAAATCACTTGGTTAGATCTTCAATCTCATGTGGAAGCACTCAAATCCACATCATTTGGTATTCAGAGCTTGTCACCAAGTGGTAACATTTGTTCTTAGTTTTTGTTTTTATGTTTTTGATGTTCTTGAAGTTCTTGGAAAATTTGAAATTTTAGGTTAATTTCTTGAAATTTTACCTCTATTTTTGTGTAATTTTGAGTTGTTAGTTGATTATAAGTGTTATAATATGTGTGGGATGGTTTAGTTTGATAATTTTTTGATTCATTTTGTGTGAAATTCGAAATCTGAAGTTGCTGGAAAAAAAAAATTCGCAAAAAAAAAATAAATCTGCATTCATCTTCTTCACTTGCAATTGTTTGATCCCAAATTTTACTTGCAAATTTGTTTTTCATGTTATTTCTTCCATACAAGTCCGATTCTGGAAATTCAAAAGCCTAAGTTGATTAAAAAAATGAGAGGAATTCGAATATGCTGAGAAAAATCTGGAAATATAAGTGCTGCGAAAAAGTGATTCTGCACAAAATCACTTTGGAAGAAAAAGGCATTTTGAAAAAAAAAAAAAAAGAAAAAAATTTCCAGAATTGTTGTTAATGAAATACCAAACATCTTTTGCATTCTTATTACCTCATTTAGACATTGCAAGTTTGATTTTAGTTCTCCCACATATTTGGATCATTTAGTCATTTAATTCTAATTTTTCTTGTTTCTTTTATAATCTACTTGAGTGTGTCTTCATTTACCTAGTTTTTTTTCTTCTTCTTCTTCTTCTTGTTTGTCATTTTAAATTCTTAGTTTTGTCTTAGAGTTTTCCTTCTTGAAACTCTTGTGTTGATAGCTTTTGTGGACTCGTTACATTGTGTTTTGGTTCTTTGATTTGGATTCTTATTTTGGTTCTTTTTAAGAACTTGAACGAGGAGTTTGAGTGGAAAAAGGCAAGAGTGCATATCATTGAAAAAAAAGCCATCATTGAGTGATATACACGAGTGATACATTTATTGAGTGTAAACACTTAGTGAGTGGTGAGAGCCTTATTTTTTTATTTTCATGTTGTTCTTGTTATTTGATTGATTATTGTGATACTACTTGATTTGTTGTTTTTGAAATCATGAGTGAAACTGAACCAAATCCACTTTCTCCTAGAATCACTTATCTTATGGGTCACTTTACAAAAATATTGAATACTCAAATGAATGCCTTGAGAGAAGAGTTTGTGAATCAAAGAGATATAAGATCTCACCATGTAAGATCTTCTCAAAATAAAGGTATGTTTGAAATTGAGAAAAAAAGAAGATATAGATGTTATGATGATAAGGAAATGAGGTATGAAATGAGAGATAAAGAAAAAGAAAGAAGATATAGATGTTGTGATGATAAAGAAATGAGGTATGAGAGGAGATTTAGAGAAAAAGAAAAAAGATATAGAGATTATGGTGAGGATGAAATGAGACATGAAAAGAGTGATAGGGCAAAAACAATGAGGCAAATAGATTTTGAGAGGGATGATATGAGGTATTCAAAAGAGAAAAGACACAGAGAATATAAAAAGGAGGAACAAGAAAAAAAGGAAAGTATATCATATGAAGAATATATTAGAGATTTTGTATTGGATCCGGAGTATGTGAAATATCTTTATGAAAATGGATATACAAAAGAGGCAAGAAAAGTAGAGAAACTAGCCTTGAGAGAAAAAGAGAAAATCAAAGAAAAGAAAGAGAAAGAGGAAAAAAATAAGTTAGCCTTGAGAGAGAAAATGAAAATTAAAGAAAAGAAAAATGAATTGGAACAAAATTTGAGAGACAAAGAGCAAGAAATCAAGTCTAACTATTTTCCTAACTTTGTTGATTCTTATGTTCAAAAGCTTGAAAATAGGTCTCCACAAGAGGAATACCCACAATCCATTGAAGTTAAAGGTGATTGGTCAAATGTTTCTCAAAAGGATCCTTGCAAGAAAAATATTGGTTTGCATCCTATCAACTTTAATTCTTCTACTACTACTTTAATTCATGTTTCTCTTAAATTGTTTGAAAAATTTCTTCCTCATATGCTTGATAGGTTTGCAAATATTAATGTTGAAATGCCTAACTTGTGTTATTTTCATAAGCCTCATTTGAAAGTTGAAACCATGATGCATCAAGTGTTTGATCCATGTTATTCTTCTAAACTTGATTTGAGAATTATGAGCCAAGACTTGAATGATTTTCTTGATAAATGTGTTGTTGTTCTTTCTAAAGTAACTTTGGTTCATGACAAAAAATTTGAAGAATATGTTGGGATTCTTAAGAAACATTGGTTTGCTAACGTAAATACTTACTCTTGTGTTAAGAATAAAGTTAGTATCTTGAGATTTTCTATGAAGGGTAAATGTTTGCATGTGGAATTAGTTGATAGTTGCACTACTACACCTCTCCTTACTCTTTCTTTTAGTGACAAATGTTTTAAATTTCCATATGGTACTCCTAAGTTGTGTGAGAGACTTGTCTTGTTTCAAAAAGAACATTCATTTGTTTATGATAAAATGAATGTCCATGCTCAACTTGCCCTTAAGCCTTTGGAAATACAAAGTAACTTCTTGTTCGTCTTCAATTCCAATCCAAAGAAGGTAACATTGGTACTTAATGTCAACTTCAAGAGGTATTATTTTATCTCTATCTTGAAAACTCCTTATATTGGAAATGGATATGTTTGATTCTTGAATGCAAAAAGTAGAATTGTGCTTCAACTACTTGATACATTTAGTGGGTTTTCACAATTTCCATTTGACCCCGGTGGTAGCGTTAACATCGTTCTTCATGTCTTTGACTTGTGTTTTTCTTCTTGTAGGTTATGATTGAGCTAAATTCGAGGTCGAATTTCTTCTAAGAAGGAGGGAATGATGACGACCTAAAAAGAGCTAATTAGGAGGAAAAACAAATAATATTTCAAGTCAAGACTTTATAATAGTTTTTAGTTTTATTTGTATTTAATTTGATTTGTAACAATTTTGGTTAAGTGGTGTAAGCCCAATATGGGTATAGAGATTTGGCCTTTGGCCCATTTTAGCAATAAGGTAAATCCTTTTTAAATACTTTGTAATTGTCTCATTTTGGAGAACTTTTGAAATGAATTAGAATTAGTGAGATATAACTCCTCCTTGAGTTCTTGGATTAGAACTTGAATCTTATCAATGGATTTCTTTACCATTGTGGCGATTCCACATTGGCTTATCAATCATCCTTGATTGTGGCGCCTTCTTCATCTTCTCCATCTAAATCCATCTTTGTTTGTTTCTTTTCCCTTTTATTTTACCACTTTATCTCAAGAAATCACTTGGTTAGATCTTCAATCTCATGTGGAAGCACTCAAATCCACATCATTTGTTATCAGAGCTATGAGATTAGAGATGTGGTTGAGTTGCAACACTTTATGGATATTGAGGAGCTTGTTCTTAAGTCATCTACCATTGAACAACAATTGAAGAGAAAAATACTTATAAAAAGTATTCATCTAACAAAAACTCCTCACATTGGAACAAACATAAAAGAGATGGTGATTCTCCATTGGCTTCGGTCAAAGAAGGTAAGTCTTCTAAACCTAAAGCTCAACTTCCTAGTTCTTCTTCTCATTCTTCAATTAAATGTTTTAAATGCTTAGGAAGAGGTCATATAGCATCTAATTGTCCAAATAAAAATTCTATGATTGCAAAAGCCAAAGAGGTATATGAAAGTGATTCTTCCTTTTATTCTTACTCATCACAATCATCTCCAAGTGAACTAGAGAGTGACTATAAATTGGCTCCCGTTGAAGGAGATCTTCTCATGGTTAGAAGACTCTTAGGAGTCCAAGTTAAGGATGATGATTCTCAAAAAGAAAATATTTTTCATACTAGATGTCTTGTTGATGGAAAAGTTTGCTCTTTGATAGTTGATAGTGGTAGTTGTACCAATGTGGCTAGCACTAGATTAGTCACAAAACTTGGCTTGAAAACCATTAAACATCCGAGGCCATATAAGCTTCAATGGCTAAAGGACGATGTTGATATTTTGGTGGATAAACAAGTTTTGGTAAATTTTAGCATTGGCAAATATCATGATGAAATTTTGTGTGATGTTGCGCCTATGGAGGTTGGCCATATTTTGTTAGGGCGGCCATGGCAATTTGATAGAAAAGTTCATCATGATGGTCACACTAACATTTACTCTTTTGTGCATAAAAAGCATAAAGTGTCTCTTTTACCTCTTAGTCCTAAAGAAGTTTATCTTGATCAAACTCAATGGAATCTAAAGAGGGACAAAGAGATCAAAGAACAAAAAGGAAAATATATTATCAATGCTCATGACTCAAGTAACCAAAATTCTTTACCTAGGGTCGAAAACTTATTTGCTAGAGAGCATGTGGTTAGGAAAGCTTTGTTGACTAGACAATCGGTATATTTTCTATATTGCAATGATTTATGTTTGTCTACGTCACATGATGATATTCCTCCTTCATTAAATTGTCTTTTAAAAGAGTTTGATGATGTGTTCCCTAAAGAACTTCCTCATGGCCTACCTCCTCTTAAAGGCATAGAGCACCACATTGATTTGATTCCTAGTGCTTCTTTGCCTAATAGGCCTTCTTATAGAAGTAATCCGGAACAAACTAAAGAAATTGAAAGACAAGTCCACAAATTTTTGGAAAATGGTTGGGTTCAAGAGAGTCTTAGTCCTTGTGCCATGCCGGTAATCTTAGTACCAAAGAAAGATGGCACATGGCGCATGTGCACCGATTGTCGTGCTATTAATAACATTACCATCAAATATAGACATCCTATACCTAGACTTGATGATATGTTAGATGAATTGCATGGTGCATGTGTATTTTCCAAAATTGACTTAAAAAGTGGTTATCATCAAATTCGAATTAGAGAGGGGGATGAATGGAAAACGGCTTTTAAAACCAAGTTTGGCCTTTATGAATGGTTAGTTATGCCATTTGGCCTAACTAATGCCCCTAGTACTTTCATGAGATTGATGAACCATGTTTTAAGCCACTTCATTGGAAAATATGTGGTTGTTTACTTTGATGATATTCTTGTGTATAGCTTGAACATGCATGATCATATTGAGCATCTCAAGAGTGTTTTACAAGTCCTAAGAGAAGAGAAGTTGTTTGCTAACCTAGAAAAGTGCATTTTTTGCCAAAGTGAGGTTACTTTCTTAGGATTTGTAGTAAGTGCACAAGGTGTTAAAGTAGATGAAGAAAAGATCAAGGCTATAAGGGATTGGCCAACACCTAAAAGCATGAATGAGGTTAGGAGTTTTCATGGTCTTGCTAGCTTCTATAGGCATTTTGTGCCTAATTTTAGTACTTTGGCCGCTCCTTTGAATGAGATTGTTAAGAAAAATGTTGCATTTAAGTGGGGACAAGATCAAGAAGATGCATTTACTAATTTAAAGGAAAAATTGATGCATGCACCTATCTTGGCCTTGCCTAACTTTGCAAAAAATTTTAAATTGAATGTGATCCATCTAATATTAGAATAAGGGCTGTTTTGCTACAAGAAGGTCATCCAATTGCATATTTTAGTGAAAAATTGAGTGGAGCACACTTGAACTATTCCACTTATGATAAGGAACTATACGTTTTAGTTAGAGCATTGCATACTTGGCAACATTATTTATTTCCTAAGGAATTTTTGATACATAGTGATCATGAATCCTTAAAGTATCTAAAAGGGCAAGGTAAGCTAAATAAGAGACACGCAAAGTGGGTTGAATTCTTAGAACAATTTCCATATGTCATCAAACACAAGAAAGGGAAAGCTAATGTGGTAGCCGATGCACTTTCAAGGCGGTACTCACTAATCTCTACTCTTCAAACTAGGCTTCTTGGTTTTGATAATATTAGAAATTTGTATGCTTTAGATGTTGATTTTGCTTCTCTTTTTCATGATTTTGAACTTATGGCACATGACTCTTATTATAGACATGATGGTTATTTGTTCAAGGGCACTAGACTATGCATTCCTAAGTGTTCATTGAGAGAATTGCTCGTGAGAGAGGTGCATGAGGGTGGTTTCATGGGTCATTTTGGGGAACATAAGACTCTTGACATGTTGCATGAACATTTTTATTGGCCTAAAATGAAGCATGATGTGCATTTAATTTGTTCTAGGTGCATAGTTTATAAGAATGCTAAATCTAAAAGCATGCCTCATGGTTTGTATACCCCTCTTCCTATTCCTTCATCTCCTTGGGTTGATTTGTCCATGGATTTTGTGTTAGGGCTACCCAAGAACAAAAGTGGTCGTGATAGCATTTTTGTTGTTGTAGATCGCTTTTCTAAGATGGCACATTTCATTCCTTGTCATAGAGTTGATGATGCAAGTCATATTGCAAACTTGTTTTTCAAAGAGGTTGTAAAATTGCATGGTATACATAAATCCATTGTTTCAGATAGGGATACTAAATTCTTGAGTCACTTTTGGAAAACTTTGTGGGCTAAACTAGGTACAAAGTTGTTATTTTCCACTACTTGTCATCCTCAAACGGATGGACAAACCGAAGTGGTCAATAGAACTCTTGGCACCATGCTTAGAACATTTTTGCATGCAAATCCAAAGGCTTGGGAAGAATGTTTTCCATTTATTGAATTTGCATATAATAGAGTTCCACATGGAACCACATCATTTTCTCCATTTGAGGTTGCATATGGTTTTAACCCACTAACCCCACTTGATTTGTTGCCTTTACCTCTTAGTGATGATGTTTTGCATAGGGATGCTGAAGAAAAAGTCAAGTATGTCAAGGACCTACATGCTAAAGTAAAGACCAATATTGAGACAAAAATGGAACACTATGCAAAGAATGCCAACAAAACTCGAAAGAGAATGGTCTTTGAACCCGGTGATTGGGTTTGGGTTCACTTAAGGAAGGATAGGTTTCCCTCTTTAAGGAAATCCAAGCTTCAACCAAGGGGTGATGGCCCTTTCAAGGTTTTGGAGCGGATACATGATAATGCATACAAGATAGACCTTCCCGGTGAGTATCAAGTTAGTGCTACATTTAATGTTAGTGACTTGTCTTCTTTGAACCAAATTTGGATCTTATCAAGAGCCTCCTACTCTTGTGGCGATTCTTCCTTGATCTTATCATTCCTTGTTGTGGAGTGTGGCGATTTCTATCATTTCATTACTTCTTCATATTTTCTTCTTTTGTGTTCTCCATTGTTGTTTGATACTTTATTTGAAATTATCACTTGGATAAATCCTTCAGATCATATGGAAACACTCAAATCCATATCACTATGAGTTGCCTAGCATTTTTTTTTATCCGACAAAGCCTCCTATCTGACCATTTCTATGCACTGTCAATACCAATACTAGTTCTAGTTCCCCATTATATGTTAATTCCCATTACCTGTGGCATCTAAGATTAGGTCATCCCCATAATCATTCCCTTAAAATTGTATTGAATCATTGTAATGTTTCCATCTCTAATAAATTGTTTCCACTTGTTTACTGCTCGTTGTATGGGAAAAGTTCACAAAAACTAGAACTTGTTTATCTTTGGGGTCCTTTTCCAACCACATCTAAATTAGACTTTAAATACTACATTATCTTTGTGGATGCTCACTATATTCAAATGTATTTATCTCTTTCAATCTAAGTCGGATGCTTTTCATATTTTCAAACAATTTAAAACAATGGTCGTGCTTCAATTTGACCACTCCCTCAAATCACTTCAAACTGATAAGGGTGAGAAATTTAGATCTTTCACTAAATATCTCAATTGGGTATAACTCATAGGATTATTTGTCCCATACTTACCGTCAAGATGGTATGATTCCCACTATTGATAGTTATATCCTACTTGTGTTGGTGTTTTTGAATTTTTTCTTGAACAACATAGTCATCCTTTGAAGAGCCAATTGATTTTGTAAATATTATTGAACTACTATATACAATATGTGAAATCATC
Organism: Cicer pinnatifidum; assembly: GCA_037974775.1. NCBI lineage: Eukaryota > Viridiplantae > Streptophyta > Magnoliopsida > Fabales > Fabaceae > Cicer > Cicer pinnatifidum. The sequence goes on from JBBPBR010000008.1 coordinate 35,474,892, forward strand.
TCATAACTTTGTAATTTTTTCGGTCTCAAGTATAAGCAAAAGTGAAGGTAAAAAACATTGATGTATCTAGTTTAAATTTTGGACTAAATACATCAATTTTCTTTAATCTTACTTTTGCTTATATTTGAGATCAGGATAGTAAGTCAATATTTAAATATAATATTCATCTTTCTTACAATCATAATATACAATATTTTATTTTATATTTATTTATTTTACATGAAAAGAATGTGGGAAAAATGAATAGTTTAGGTAAACAAAGATAATCGTGAGTATTTGTCAATATTTGAATGAGTACGACCTATTTAGTGTCCACATTTTAGTAATTCAATCACAGTGATTAAACAATTAGTTCAACTTTTACTTATTACTTTAACCAATTAAGGAGTCATGATATATTTAATATTTAGACAACTATTTGTTGTCGTTTCAATTGTGACATCAAATAAATGATTTAAAAATAGAGTTGATGATCAAAATTAACAAACAAACACTTTTAATGTAGTTTATAAATAAGTGTTTTAAAGATTGAAATTGACAATTGTGTAAAAGTTGTGTTGATTTTACAAGTTTGGATTTTGTTTTAAATTTATGGATTAAAATAAATTCGATTACTAACTTTTCTTTGTATTTCTTTTGTAATTTTCCGGTATACATGTTAACTACTTATTCGAATCATGTTAATTAACTACTAAAAAAATTATGGCAAATATTATCTTAAAAAAGTAATTTATCTGTTTATTATTTTTTTACAGCTCCCTTTTCTAACAAATTTGTACTAAATAGAATAGTTGCATTGAAAGGTAGAAGAAAAGAAAAAAAGAAAGGATTGGAATTTGTAGTTGTTTGTTTGTGAGTAATGAAAGATGTGAGTTGATTTGGCATTGGTGTTGCCAGCCATGCAAGTTGAGGTGTAAAATAAAAGTGCAAAAAGAAAGAGGAAGTGAGAGTGATGATGTTGTTGGCATAAAATAAGTAAAATGGTTGGAGTTGCCGTCAGAGAAAGATGTGAAGGACACGACAGCAGTGCCGTATTTTTCGCAAATAATATAATCCCAACGTTTTGCTCTGCTTCTCAGTTGTTGTTTGTTGAGCTGTTCGGTCTTACGTTCCCTTCGATCCCTCCTCTGAATTTGAGTCATCAAACATAACATGAATGGGAAAGCCTCCGTCTCTAAGGAGCTCAATGCCAAGCACATCAAGGTCAATGTTTCCCTTTTCCCCTGCTGCTTACAAATGTTTCATTTGTTTTGTTAATTTTATTTTCATCATCACCACCATATCATGTATTCTTTGCAGAAATTTGTCTGTTACTTTCTATGTTTCTATATAGTTGCATTGCAAACTAGCGGCATTTCTTTGTTATTATGGCCATACTTTCATTGTAGTTTTCTTAAAATTGCATTTGCTTTGCTTGTATATATGCAGCAGATCTTGGAGGGACTTCTAAAGCTGCCTGAAAACAGGGAATGTGCAGATTGCCGGAACAAGTATGTATATATTCATTTCACATCTTATTATTTTATCATGAGTAGACTATAATGTTTTGCTAATTAAGTTTAATACAAGAACAACATCCAAGCCTTCGATTAAGTAGTCTTCTTTTATAAAGGAAAAGACATGAAGCGCCCCAGCCTTACCTTACGAGTTACGACTAATTAAGTAGTGTTTTCATTTGCCACAAATTTTTCTTATTCTCGCATCAGTTGTTCCCATCATCTATTGTGACGAATATAGATATCAAGATATATAATCTAAATTAAGCAAAGACAAAATAGTCACATCACATCTTTATATGTAGATGATACTGTAAATGAGCTTAATTAAGATATCCTTTAGACATCACTTCTTTTAGGACTTCAGTCCAAAACTATCTCATGTTGAATCATGAAGAGATGTTCACTTTATATTGCATCATAATTAGGCTCTTTAAATTTTAGCTTGTTAGTATTATGCATAGAATTTAATGAGGATTATTATTTTTAAGGGAACATATAATTTGAATCTGTCAGGGCTCCACGATGGGCAAGTGTGAACTTAGGGATTTTCATTTGCATGCAATGTTCAGGGATTCACAGAAGCCTTGGAGTGCACATATCAAAGGTTTGCTTGCTTGGTTTATCACTTTCCTTTCTTTTAGACTTCCATCCATGTTCTCTTATATGCAGGCAGTGATCGGTATCAAAGATTATACTTGTCATTCATTGATTCGAAGTGTTATATACAACCTAATTACAACAAAACTGTTAACAACTTGCTAACTGAAAACTAGTCAACTAACTAACTGAACAAATAATGCTAACTTTTCAACTAACTACTTGGGCTTAGCCCTTATTATACAGTTGTGCAGCCCAATAGGCCCAATACAAGCAATACTTCTAACAAATTCCTCTCTTAAATTGAATTGCACAGCAAATCAATTTACATCTTGCACATGCCTAGTCTTGTTCTTAATTTCAAAAAGGCTTCATTCTTCAGGGGCTTTGTCATAATATCAGCCAATTGGTCTTGTGAGTTGCGATGAACTAATCCAATCACTTCTTCCTTAGCCAAATCACGAAAGAAGTGGAACCTTAATTACATCCATGTGCTTGCTTCTCCCATGAAGGATTGGACTCTTTGACAGCTTTATAGCAGAGTTGTTGTCACAACAGTTGTTTTGCTTTGAGGAAGGTCAATTTTCTCAAGAATTCTCCTTAACCAAACGGCCTGGTATGCACATGAAGTAGCTGCCACAAATTATGCTTCAGTAGTGGACAGTGTGACCATTGGTTACTTCTTGGCTGACCATGAGATTGCTCCACAACCCAGTAAAAAGACATAACCAGAGGTACTTCTTCGACCATCAACATCCCCTGCATAATCACTATCTGTATAGTGTATAGGCAGTGATTTGCTCATTTTATGAATATCTGTACTGAATTCCAAGATCAACAGTGCCCTTCAAATATCTTAAAATTCTTTTTGCAGCTTGTAGGTGCATGTCAGTAGGTTTATCCATGTATCTACTGATTAGAGATACTGAGAACATTAAATCAGGTCTTGTAGCTGTAAACTACATTAGGGTGCCTATCAATTATTTAAAATTGGAAATGTCTACATCTTCTCCACTTCCTTCTCTAGACAATTTTGAGCCAGGAGTGATTGGACTCTGCACAGGTTTGCTGGTTTGCATCCCAAACCTTTCCAGATTTTCAGTGGCATATTTACCTTGTCTGAGAGAAATTCCATTTGAGTTTTTCCCAACCTCAACCCCCAGGAAGTACTTCATTTTCCCCAAATTAGTCATATCAAAATATTCTTTCATGGATTTCTTAAATTCGGCAAACATCTTCTCACAATTTTCAGTAAATATTAAGTCATCAACATAAAGACTTACAATTAGTATTTTTCTTGAATCTTTGCTCTTCACAAAGAGAGTATGCTCAAATGAACATATCTGAAAGCCTTCATTCAGGAAGTACGCTTTGATCTTGTTGTATCAAGCTCTTGGAGCTTGCTTTAACCTATATAGTGCCTTCTTTAATCTATACACTTTGTTCTCAACCCCTTGTTTCTCTTATCCTTGTGGCTTTTCAACATATACAGTTTCTTCAAGTTTTCCATGAAGAAATGTACTCTTCACATCAAGTTGATACACACACCCTTGCTTGAGGGCAGCCATGGCAACAATTGTTCTAATGGTGTCCCATCTTGCTACTGGTGCAAAAACCTCCCTGTAGTCCATTCGTTGTTTTTGTGAGTATCCTTTTGCAACTAATCATGCCTTATACTTTTCTATTTCTCCTTTCTCATTGAACTTTGTTTTAAAAGCCCATTTGACTCCAATCCTTTTTGCATTCTTTGGTAAATCAGTCAACTCACATGTTCCATTTCTTTCAATTGCTTCAATGTCTAGATCCATTGCTTTCTTCCATTTGCTACTTTTGGAAGCTTCTTCAAATGTGATGAGATCTTCTGGTTGAGCAGACACAACCAAGTTGAACTCATTTTCACTATTCTCCTGTCCTTGCAGTTCCTGTTCTGTGTAGTAATCATCTAAGTATGATGGCCTCCTCTTACTCCTCCATAAAATTATGCATCTGAGCCAACTTCACTAGTTGTGACTGATGTATTGCCTTGAATATCAGATCTTTCATTACTTTGAGTTTCAGTGTTTGCTTCAACCACTGGGTCCTCATCCTCTGCAGTTTGTTGCTGAGAGTTTTCAATTGTTGCTTTTTCATCACCCAAATCAACAATTTCTGTATTCCCTTCTGATTTGTCAGTTTTCAAATTCCACTCCTAATGTTCTGAGAAGGTCATGTAAAATATGTGATTTTGTGTTTCTGTTGTGTCTCTAATGAGATCACACACCTTCTTATTTATAATGATGCTGCAATAATTACATTCAATGCATAGGAAATTGTATTGACTAGGACTACTAACAATTAGCCTAGGGTGTTGCACAATCAAGGAATAATTAAAACATACACTGAATTTTAACAGGTCACATATCTACTAATCAAGATCCTTTTGGTTATAGGATCATACAACCTCTATGTTTTAGATTCTTCACTAATACCAAGGAGCACGCACTTGGTACTTCTTGAATCCAATTTTTTTCTTCGATTCTGTGGCACATGCACAAACCCTATACTACCAAATGTCCTGAAGAAATGAATTGCAGGCTTCATCTCACTCCAAAACCTCTTCAGGTGTGACATCCTTGAGTGCCACTGTGGGACTCCTGTTTTGTACAAACACGGACCATTTTACTGCCTCTGGGCAAAATTCTTTAGGCATATTTTTCTTAGATAACATACTTCTCACCATGTTCATTATGGTTCTGTTTTTCCTCTGAGCTACCCCATTTTGTTGAGGAGTATATGCAGCAGTCAGTTTCCTTTTAACTCCATTATTATTACAAAAATCATTAAATTCATTGGATTTAAATTCCCCTCCTCTGTCAGTTCTTAAACACCCAATCATATGTCCTGACTAGGGGTGGGAATAGGCCAGACCAGACCAGGCTTTGAAAGGCCTAAGCCTGGCCTACAATTTAATTTTTCGGCCTAAGCCTGGCCTACGGCCTATTATAGGCTTTTTTTTCGGCCTGACCTGTAAGCCTTTTTAAAAGCCTTTTTAAACACAACCATTATTAACTCTTAAACAAATAAGGAACAACTATTGAGTGATTGACTAATTGAACGGTTACCGAATATGAAATGACTACCAAATATAGAACTGCTACCGAATATGGAACGACTACTGAATATGGAATGATTACTAAATAATTGCCTAATTGATAGAATTTAAAATAGAAATAATATTATTAATATAATAATAAAAAATAATATTAATAAATAATAAATATATATAGGCCGGCCTGTCAGGCCTAATAGGCTTTTTTATAAGTCTGAGTCTAACCTATTTAAATAAATAGGCTTTAAAAACAGCCTGAGCCTAGCTTTTTTATTAAATAGGCCAGGTCAGGCCATAAGTAGGCCAGGCCATAGGCCCCTACGGACGGCTTAGCCTATTCCCATCCCTAGTCCTGACTCATTTTCAACTACAACCTTAAATTTTACAGAAGTTTCTAGAGCAGTAGCCTTTTCAACAAGAAAATACACCCATGTTTTTCTACTAAGATCATCTATAAATGTGATGAAGTACCTTCTTTTACTATTGGATCCTGGTTTTATGGGCCCACAGATGTCTGTGAAGTAAAAATATCAATTACAAGGAAGGGGGTTTGAATTATAATTGTCCCTTTTTAAAAAATTCTACTTTAAAAATAAGATCTCAGGTTAAGATTGATCTTTACAGTGATGAAGATCAATCTTTACTTTGTAGAAGATCAATCTTAAGTTTGCAGAAGATCAATCTTTAAAACAGCAAGATCAATTTTATCAAAATGAAATCTGATTGTAAAGCATAAAATAAATAGAGATAGAGATAGAGAGATCACACAAGGATATATCCTGGTTCACCAAATTCGGGTTACGTCCAGTCCTCACAACCATGAGATTTTTCACTAAGTGTTCAAACCAAGATTCTTCTTGGTTTTCATGGATCAATCTTGATCTTTACACAATTCCTACCCTTCTACCTAGAAAGGATTTCTACCTTACTGTTTGTAAAGACTTTAACAAGCTATCTTTCAAACGTGAAAAGATTTTGCAACTTACTCAAGATTTGACAAAGCAACCTTGAGTTACAAAGTGGTGATTTTGAGGCTATTTAGAATTTGATATTTACTCAACTCTTGTTTGAGAAATATACTCTGTGTATGGACATCTATTGTGAATGATTACAACACATAAATTAAAACAAAACAGCAAGCTATAAGAATAGGGATTGAGACACTTGAGTATGATAAAAAAAAAAAAAAAACTGATCTTTTGCTAGGTGCTGATTGTTGTGCTTTGTTCTTCAGTTTGCAGCTACATTTATAGACTCCAAGGAGGCTTATGACAGCTAATATGGCCGTTGGAAAAGGACCAGCTGTCATAAAAGAGTTCTTGGAAAATCTGTCATAGCTTAAGATTGATCTGCAGCATCAAAAGATTGATCTGCTGCATCAAAAGATTGATCCAGGATTGATCTTTTTGTCTGTGATGAAACAGCTTGTTCCCTATGATCCGTGTCAGTATGTCAGCCTTGATTATGTCCTTTTCAGTTGTGTGTGTAGGCTTTTGGATGGTTCAAATCATTAGTGTACTTCACTACTTGTAGCCTTGTACTTGCACTTGCTTTATATGAAGAATGATCTTTGTATTATGCCTTTATTGAAGCATGACTTGATTCTTCAAATTCTGGAATGAGTATAAGTTGAATGTGGCTTCCAGGATTGATCAATTATGTGGAGATTGATTATCTACAGTGAAGATTGTTCTCTGTATTTTTAGCAGAATATACTTATTGATCTTTGTCCTTAAAAGATCAATCTTTTGTCAATCTTCATTCTTTAAGGATCAATCTTTTGAGTTGTTTCCTTTGATTTGAATTGTGATGTTTGATACTTATCTTGTTTAACACACTCAAATGCACATATTAAATACCAAAACACTTAGAATCATAATTAGAATTCTTAATTAACTTTTTGTTTGTTTTCATCAAAACATTAAATTGAGATTTTGTCTCAACAGTTTGAGTGTATCAGTTGCAACCTTTCACTTGCTCTCCATGCTTACCCCTTTGGGAATGACTCTGTGTTGTTTGCCACTCATGCAATCACCACAAATCTTTTTACTTTGAGATACTTTGGGTAGCCCCTTCACCATATTCTTTTGAGCCAAACTTTATAGACTCTTTTACTCAAGGGACCATATCTACAATCCCATAGATGAGCATTGTCTTCAGTTGCAGCCTTGAAGCAAGAAGGCATTATCATTGGGCATGATTGCAAACATCCTGTTGTTTGACATCTTGGACTGCAAGATCAATCCTTTCTCCATATGATATACTTTGCACTCATCATTTTGAAAGACAATGGTTATTTTTTTTTCTTGCAATTGTCTATTACTAAGAAGATTATTCGTAAGTTCAGGAATGTAATAAACTCATGTAATCACTTGCACAATGCTTCCAATTTCAAGTTTGATACTACCTTTTCCCATAACTATCTTTCTTGAATTATCCCCCAATTTTATTGATACTCTAAACTCCTCATTTAGATCAAAGAACCATTCCTTATTGTTGGGTTTTGGGCTCCCTTCCTATGTGGAGAAAGGCCCAATATGTGCAAGCCCATGAGTCTCACTTAACCAAGTGGAGAGGGGTCAGATTAGTGGGTGAGAGAGAGCTGAATTCAGAGAGAGAGGCAAAGAGAAAAGTGAGAGAGAAAGAGTAAACTCTATTTTCGCATAAAACAAAGCAGCTGTACTAGATTCGCGATATCTCCTTCGTTCACCGTCGGATCGGGCTGAAATTTTGACAGCAGGTTCGTGACTAGTGGTACTTCATTCTGACCGTTTGGATCGTCGATCAGAGGTCTGAGTTGGGAGAAATTGAACTCGGACAGCAGCAGTTTTTCTGGTTTTTTTGCTGAACTTTGTTCTCAATTTCATGCTTGTTTTCTCATTGTTTTGGCTGATTGTTGTGCTGGTTACCTTGCTGTTTTTGGTTGGTTACTGAGCACGAATTTGTGCCATATTTGAAACTCTCTTGTACCCATATTTTGATCATAGTGGAGCTCTATTACTGGCTTGGTCCCGTGGTTGTTTACTTCTCACATTGATAAGGTTTTTCCACGTTAAAATTATTGTGTCCTTTGTGATGGTGATTTTATTTGCTGTAATTATTTGTTGATTGCTCCTCACAGATTCTTGCAAGTTTGGGAAATTAATTATCCGCTGCATATTGCTCTGTTAGAGTTGTTATTGTTATTTGTGATTGAATTTCTTATTAGAGTGGCATCAGAGCTCTTTGGTTAAGGGGTTGTTTGACTTGTTTGAATGATGGAGGCAAATACAAATAGAATGATTTGTTTGAATGGCACTAATTATCACTTATGGAAGGGAAAAATGAAGGATCTGTTATTTGTGAAGAATTTGCATCTTCCTGTGTTTGCTAGTGAGAAGCCAGAATCCAAGACTGATGAGGATTGGAGTTTTGAACATCAGCAGGTATGTGGTTTTATTCGGCAATATGTAGAAGACAATGTTTATAATCACATTGCTAATGAGGAACATGCAAGATCCTTGTGGAAGAAGATTGAATCTTTGTATGCTTCTAAATCAGGGAATAATAAGTTGTATTTGTTGAACTCCTTGATGAATTTGAGGTACAAGGAGGGGACTTCTATTTCAGATCACTTAAATGATTTTCAAGGGCTCCTAGATCAATTGTCAGGTATGGGTATCAAATTTGATGATGAAGTGTTGGGACTATGGCTACTGAATACTCTACCAGATTCTTGGGAAACTTTTCGGGTTTCAATTACAAACTCAGCTTCTGATGGTGTTGTCTCTTTGCAAAGTGTAAAGGGAAGTGTTCTTAATGAGGAGATGAGAAGGAAGGCACAAGGTACTTCATCTCATTCCGAGGTACTTGTCACTGAGAACAGGGGACGAAGTCAAAGAAAGGAACCGAAAGGGAACAAACAGAATAGCAGAAGTGCGAGTAGAGAGAACAACAGAAGTAAGTCCAAGCCCAGATTTAAGAATGTGGAGTGCAATTATTGTCACAAAATTGGGCACATACAGAGGAACTGTTTCATATGGAAAAGGGAGAGCAAAAATAATAACAGTAAGCAGAGAGATAAGAATCATGATGATGATGACCGTGTTACTACTGCTACTTGTGATGATCTGATTATTCTCTGTGACTATGACTCAGTCAATCTTGTATCAGATGAGAGCATGTGGATTATTGATAGTGGTGCTACACTGCATGTTACACCAAGGAAGGAGTTCTTCACATCTTACACTTCTGGTGACTTTGGAGTGTTGAAGATGGGTAATGATGGTGTGTCCAAGGTAGTTGGTATTGGTGATGTTTGTTTGCAGACCAACATGGGAGTGCAGTTGTTGCTTAGAGGAGTCAAACATGCTCCAGATGTCCGCTTTAATTTGATCTCTGTGCAAATGCTTGATGATGGTGGTTATAATAATCACTTTGGTTCAGGAAAATGGAAACTCACCAGAGGTAACTTAGTTGTGGCCAGAGGGGAGAAAATTAATAAACTGTATTGGACTAAAGCATTGGTTGCTAAAGATAGTGTGAATGCCATGGATATGGAGGCTTCTTTGTGGCACCGCAGGCTTAGTCACATCAATGAAAAGGGGCTGAATTGTTTAGCTAAAAAGGATGTACTTCCGGGATTAAAGAGTGCAGAGTTGGAGAAATGTTCTCATTGCATGGCTGGTAAGCAGACTAGAGTATCCTTCAAGAAACATCCCTCCTCAAGGAAGTCAGAGCTGCTTGAATTGGTGCATTCTGATGTTTGTGGCCCGTTGAAGGTAAAGTCATTTATTGGTGCACTTTACTTTGTTATTGGTAAAGCCATTGATTGTTACAGGAAGCTTTGGGTCTATGCTTTGAAGACAAAAGACCAAGTTCTGGAGAAATTCAAAGAGTTCCATGTTATGGTGGAGAGACAGTCAGGCAAGAAGTTGAAATGCATTCGTACTGACAACGGTGGTGAGTATTGTGGACCATTTGATGTTTATTGCAAGCAGCACGGTATCAGACATGAAAAGACTCCTCCTAAAACTCCTCAGCTGAATGGTTTAGCAGAGAGAATGAACAGGACATTGATTGAAAGAGTTAGGTGTATGCTTTCTGAAGCAAAGTTGCCTAAGCATTTCTGGGGTGAAGCATTGTACACGGCAATGCATGTTATTAATCTGAGTCCTGCAGTTGCTTTGAATGCTGAGGTGCCAGACAAGATTTGGTTTGGCAAGAATGTCAGGTATGATCATTTGTGTGTCTTCGGTTGCAAAGCATATGTGCATGTTCCAAAGGATGAGAGATCCAAGCTGGATGCGAAGACAAGATAGTGCATCTTTATCGGTTATGGTCAGGATGAATTTGGCTACAAGCTGTTTGATCCAGTTGAGAAGAAAGCTGTTAGAAGCCATGATGTGAAGTTCATGGAAGACCAAACCATTGAAGACATTGATAAGATGGAGAAGACTACACCTGAGATTGATAATGGTTTGTCTGATGTTGATCCAGTTCGGATGCCTATACATGATCTGGATACTGCTGAAAATAATATTCAGAATGATGAGCAACATGGTGATGTTGGTGATCAGCAGCTTGGAGATGATTTTGATGTTCCTAATGATGATGCTGAAGAAGAACATGAGATGTCACAAGATGAGGATCTTGGTGATGCTCCTGAACCACCTCAAGCTCAAGTTTGGAGGTCTACTAGGCAGAGGAAACCATCCACTAGGTATCCTTCTGATGACTATGTTACCTTGACTGATGGAGGCGAACCTGAATGTTATGATGAAGCCATGGAGAGTGATGAAAAGAAGAAGTGGTTGGATGCTATGCAAGATGAAATGAAGTCTTTGCATGATAATCACACTTTTGATTTGGTGAAACTACCTAAGGGAAAGAAGGCTTTGGAAAATAGGTGGATCTTCAGAGTGAAGCAAGAAAGCAATTCTACATCTCCAAGATATAAAGCCAGAATAGTTGTGAAAGGTTTCAGACAGAGAAAGGGTGTTGATTTCAATGAGATTTTTTCTCCTGTAGTGAAGATGTCATCTATTAGAACTGTGTTGAGTTTGGCTGCTACTCTTGATTTGGAGGTAGAGCAAATGGATGTAAAAACTGCGTTCCTTCATGGTGATTTGGAGGAAGAGATTTACATGAAGCAACCTGATGGTTTTCTTGTTAAAGGCAAGGAAGACTATGTGTGTAGGCTCAGAAAGAGTCTATATGGTTTGAAGCAGGCCCCGCGTCAGTGGTACAAGAAGTTTGAGTCAGTTATGTGTGAGCAAGGCTACAAGAAGACTACTTCTGATCACTGTGTCTTTGTTAAAAAGTTTGTTGATGATGATTTCATTATCCTGTTACTGTATGTTGATGACATGCTTATTGTTGGGAAAAATATTTCCATGATTGACAGGTTGAAGAAGCAATTGGGCGATTCATTTGCTATGAAAGACATGGGAGCTGCTAAGCAGATTCTTGGTATAAGAATCATGCGTGACAGGAACAAGAAGAAACTTTGGTTGTCACAAGAACACTATGTTGAAAGAGTGTTACAGAGGTTCCAGATGGAAAATGCTAAGGTTGTAAGTACTCCTCTTGCTAGTCATTTTAAATTGAGTACTAGTCAGAGTCCTCTAAATGAAGCTGAAAAATCAGATATGCAACGAGTTCCTTATGCATCTGTTGTGGGTAGTTTAATGTATGCAATGGTGTGTACAAGGCCTGATATTGCACATGTTGTTGGTATAATTAGTAGATTTCTGTCTAATCCAGGTAGAGAGCATTGGAATGCTGTGAAATGGATTTTGAGGTATCTTCGTGGTACTACCGGTTTGAGGCTTTGTTTTGGAGGTGATAAGCCTACTCTTGTGGCATATACTGATTCTGATATGGCTGGAGACATTGTTTCCAGAAAGTCTACTTCAGGCTACTTGATTAAGTTTGCAGAGGGAGCTGTGGCATGGCAATCCAGATTGCAGAGGTGTGTTGCATTGTCCACTACTGAGGCAGAGTTCATTGCCATTACAGAAGCATGCAAGGAATTGTTATGGTTGAAGAAATTCTTGCAGGAGCTTGGTTTTGTTCAAGATAAGTATTTGCTATTTTGTGATAGTCAAAGTGCAATTCATCTTAGTAAGAATTCAACCTTTCATTCTAGGTCCAAGCACATTGATGTTAGGTATCATTGGATACGTGATGCTTTGGATGCTGGGTTGTTGGAATTGGCCAAGGTTCATACAGATGATAATGGTGCTGATATGATGACCAAGGCATTACCGAGAAGCAAGTTTGAAACTTGTTGTGAGATCGCCGGTTTGGCGGTCACCTCCACATAGTTGTGAGGGGGAGATATGTTGGGTTTTGGGCTCCCTTCCTATGTGGAGAAAGGCCCAATATGTGCAAGCCCACGAGTCTCACTTAACCAAGTGGAGAGGGGTCAGATTAGTGGGTGAGAGAGAGCTGAATTCAGAGAGAGAGGCAAAGAGAAAAGTGAGAGAGAAAGAGTAAACCCTATTTTCGCATAAAACAGAGCAGCTGTACTAGATTCGCGATATCTCCTTCGTTCACCGTCGGATCGGGCTGAAATTTTGACAGCAGGTTTGTGACTAGTGGTACTTCATTCTGACCGTTTGGATCGTCGATCAGAGGTCTGAGGTGGGGGAAATTGAATTCGGACAGCAGCAGTTTTTCTGGTTTTTTTGCTAAACTTTGTTCTCAATTTCATTCTTGTTTTCTCATTGTTTTGGCTGATTGTTGTGCTGGTTACCTTGCTGTTTTTGGTTGGTTACTGAGCATGAATTTGTGCCATATTTGAAACTCTCTTGTACCCATATTTTGATCATAGTGGAGCTCTATTACTGGCTTGGTCCCGTGGTTGTTTACTTCTCACATTGAGAAGGTTTTTCCACGTTAAAATTATTGTGTCCTTTGTGATGGTGATTTTATTTGTTGTAATTATTTGTTGATTGCTCCTCACAGATTCTTGCAAGTTTGGGAAATTAATTATCCGCTGCATATTGCTTTGTTAGAGTTGTTATTGTTATTTGTGATTGAATTTCCCATTACTTATACCCACATATATGATAACTACAACAGTCTAATAACCATACCTTCTAGGAATTGGATGATTCTTATTGAGTAATGGCCATCAGCAAAAGCTCTTCTTTATCAAATTCTGCATAATTCGCTTTTTTTTTGTCTAGGCTGGGACATTCATTCTGGAAATGACCCAATTTATGGCAATTGAAACATTCAATCAGTTCTTTGTTGAAGGTTTGTCTACACCTTCCACGTGCTCCTCTACCCCCAGAACGTCCTCTGCCTCTTGTTCCATTTCGTCCTCCATGGGTAACCTTCAAAGCTTGCTCTTCTTCTTTGTGTTCATTCTTTGTTCGTGCACCATCAAGCTACTCTGAAGTTCATCAACTGACAGCTTGGTAACATCATTTGATTCCTCAATTGAACAAACCACGTAGTCAAATTTTGAGGTTAAAGATCTGAGAATTTTTTCCACAATCGTTCCTTGTTCAACATTCTCTCCTTGCATCTTCATGCAGTTAACAATGGAAAGGGTTCTTGAAAAATATTCGTAAATTGATTCACCATCTTTCATACCTAGCAATTCAAATTCCATGCGCAGTGCATGTAGTTGTGCTCTCTTGACCTTTAACAATCCTTTGTGCTTCTGCTTAATGGAATTTCATATATGTTTTGAAGTAGTTTTGTTGAGAAATCTTTCCAGAATCTTTCGATCTATTGCTTGAAAGGGGTAATTTTTTGCACAGTGCTTATAGTTCACCATCAAGCTACTCACCAGATGGGATTATTCGTCAATTGATTCACCATCTTTTATACCTTGCAATTCAAATTCCCTACGCAGTTCTTGTAGGTTTGCTCTCTTGGTCTTTGACGATCCTTCGTGCTTCTGCTTCATGGAATCCCATATATGTTTTGAAGTAGTTTTGTTGAGAATTGTTTCCATTATCACTCTTCTTTTCACTCAAGAATTTGTTGATCTATCACAGGCCCAACTGGAGCTCTGATGCCAGATGATCGGTATCAAAGATTATATTTGTCATTGATAAGACCGCAAGTGCATTGTATTATTGCGTAGTACAAATTATCGTTCCCACGAGGATTTTGTTATGAGACCCTCTTTACTGTGATGATTAGCTAAAACAGTTAATGTTGATAATGATTTTTATTAAAATTCGCAATAAAAATAAAACCTTGAGATTGTAGTGTTTCACTAGGATGGATACAATAAAACTAATCTTCTCTAAGTTATGGGGGTTAAACTCTTAAAAATCAGATAAAAAATTATAGTTAATTCCTTCTTTCAAAGAGCAAAAATGTAATTTAACTAATAATCAACCTATTTTCATGATTAAAGTATTAGTAAAATTCTTTATGCAAAAATATCTTTCATGATTTCAAGAGAATCAAAATCCATTTTCATGGCTCGATTCTCTTGTCCAATCTGATGCGTCAGATATCAAATCCATCTTTCGGTATATTAATTGATATCCAAGTATGAACATGATTCTCACTAAGATTGAATTAAATGATCAATACCCATGACATAAAGAAAGAAATAGAAATTATTAGAGATCCATCATTGGAAATTCTACAATCCCAAGACAAGGGAAATCTACTCACTCATGATCACAGTAGATTCAAAGCTAAAATATATAAAAATTAAAAATTAAAAATAAAAAATAAAAATAAAAATAAAACATTGAAAATATAAAAAAATGGAATAAAATTAGAAAACTGAATATTATTGAAGTTGGCTAAGAAAATTACAAGAACAAAGCAATAGTAGCAAAAGATTGTGAATAGGAATCTGTGTTCAAAACTACTATTTTCGTCATTTTATATAACTTTAAGTACCTTCATGAGCTTTAAATACAAGAAACCATCAGAATTTCACAGAAGAAAAATGGTTCAAGATCAGAAGATATCACATTACGGCCGTTGGCCATTACTTCCAGACAGTAATCCTTGTTGCCATAAAGTGGCAAATTCTTGCTTTTTGTTCTCGTTCAGCCATTACGATCAGACCGTAATTCTTTTTGGAACTTGATTTTCTTTTATTTTCTTGATCGGGATAGACCATGACTTCACCACTTGACTTCAAGACTCTTTGCACCAAAAAATTTCACTTATTTCTTCACTTCTCCTTGCAATCAAAACAAAAAGGTAGTAAAATTGAACTAGAATTGAATTAAAAACATCGAATTAACCTATCAAACAAAGCTATAAATTCTAGCTTTTCAGTCATTCATTTATTCAAAGTGTTATAAACAACTTGCTAACTGAAAACTAGTGAACTAACTAACTAAACAAACAATGCTAACTTCTTTTCAACTAACTTAACTAGTAATTGGACTAAATTACTACAGGAGGAAATGTATATGTCCAGATGGGATTATACTCACCTGATATATAATCAATCACACTTATTACCTTTTTCTAAAAGTTCCCGCAATCATCAGTGGGTGAAACCACTTAGTACGTTTAGATGAAGCCATCGTGTTATTCCTAATCCTTTTTCTAATTGGATGGTTTATTTTATTTTCTTAATACAAATAATGGTTTATTTTCTTTGCTATGGGGCACTGCAGTGTAGCTTATAATATTCTGTTACATATTTCCTTTTCTACCATTAAATTGATAATGGCTAATTTTACAACCAGGTGCGGTCCACCACTTTGGATACATGGTTGCCAGATCAAGTTTCTTTCATGCAGTGTAAGAAAATATACAGTTTGTTTTTTTCTTATTCTTAATGAAAATTATCATTGAGCAAGTTATGAGAAGATTTAAGTGAAAATGTTTCTTCTTTTACACCTTGGATGCAAATAATGACTTCTGAGCTAGTCTCTTGATTTGCATGTTATATGTAGTTATGGGTAACGAGAAGTCGAATAAGCACTGGGAGGCAGATATGGCGCCCAATTTTGACAGAAGTAGATTGCTAATTGAGAAGTTTATCCGTGCAAAGTAAACAAACATCTGATTTAAGACATTATTTACTTGAAACTGATGTTTCAATTTTCATCTACTTTTCCAATTACCTCAACTTGCTTTTAGGTATGTGGAGAAAAGATGGGCTTCAAAAGATAAACTACAATCAACTTCAAAGTCAGTATGCAACTTCAATGAGTTGGCAGCAGGTGGTATTCCGAAGAATAGTAGGAAACTTTCTCTTGAAGAAACCATTCTTGCAAACCACATGGCACAAGTTCTGCCGCCTGTAACAAGATCCCGCCAGGTAACCATGTTTTTTCATAAATCACGTCCTTTTAAGATTCAATTTATGAACCTGTTGCATACACCATTGGTGATTGAGCAGATAACTTTTGTTGTTTTGTGTGCACGGAAAGCTTCTGCACTCTTTTTGCCTTACTTAGTTTAATGTTCCATGATCTATTGTGGGATATTAACGTTTGTTAGTACTATATTGAAGAAGATAAAGTTGGGAGAAAAATTGAAAAATTCTCTATTCGTTGTAATGTTCAATAATGGCTGTTACACAATGGATCAACCATTATATAGGTTGTTGAGAATTGAGATAAGAAATGAATTTAACTATTGAAAATATATTTATATTAATTACATATCATGTAAATTGGGATAATATCTCTCATATTTATTTTTGTATTTATTGCCTTGAGTCTATATAAAACCGACTCCGTTGTGTAGTTCAGACACATGGTTTCATTATATGTCTCTCATTTTCTCTTATTCAACATGGTATCTAGAGCCTTACCCCGGGATCCACTATCCTTCGGTGATATTTTTTTTCAGTAGGTAAACCGTGTCCCAATTCCGGTTTACCCTTTCTTTGTCGCTTTTTGTTTATTTTTCAGCAAATCAGTTGTACTATTGTTCATCGCGCACGATACTGTTCATCGGGAAAAGAAAAAAAATTACAAAATTTTTTTTTGCCTCTTCTGCCACTGTTTGCTACTGGTTTTAGATAATTGTTTATTGATTATGGCTACATATGAAGATTTTCTTCGGTGGGTAGAGTATTGTCAGAACTCGAGCTCCTCTGTTTCGGCCGCACAAAGTGGTAACTCACCTATTTGCATCTCACTTTCTCATAGCTCGTGGATTCTCGATTCTGGTGCATTTGACCACATTACTAGTAATAAGGCTATTTTCTCCTCTCTCACAACTTCTGATTATTTACCTAGGATAGTCTCAACCAATGGTTCCCAAACACAATCTCAAGGGATTAGCACTGTCCAAATCCTCCCTAATCTATTAGTTATATATGTCCTTTATATGCCTGGATGTTCATTTAATTTAATTTATATCAGACAATTGACTCGTTCTCATGATTGTGTTGTCACATTTACTAATTGCAATGTTACTTTGCAAGATCGAATATCAAACAACAAATTGGTGTCGGATGTGAGTCTAATAGCCTTTACTATCTCTCAAACGAGCTTTGTCCCTGTTTTCTTTGTTACCTTTATCGATGATTTTTCGCGATGTACGTGGTTATTTTTAATGAAAAATAGGTCTGAATTATTTTCAATTTTTGAACAATTTTATAAGGAAATTAAAACTCAATTTGGTGTATCCATTCGCACTTTGCACAGTGATAATGCCCGTGAATATTTGTCCCATAAATTTCAAAATTTTATGATCTCTAACGGTATTCTTCATCAAACATCCTGTGCTCATACACCTCAACAAAATGGGGTAGTCAAATGCAAAAATTGCCATCTTATTGAAACCACTCGTACTCTCCTTCTTCATGGTAATGTACTATCTCGCTTTTGGGGAGATGTTGTTTTAACGGCGTGCTATCTTATAAATCGCATGCATTCGTCTATTCTTGATAACAAAATCCCTCAATCAATCCTCTTTCCTCATATCCCTCTTCACTCATTTCCTCCTCGTATCTTCGGGTCAACATGTTTTGTCCACAATCTCACTCCTGGTCTTGGCAAACTTTCAGCTCAATCACTAAAATGTGTCTTTCTTGGTTATCATCAGTCCCAAAAAGGTTATCGTTGTTATTCTCCAACTCTTCGACGATATCTCATATCAGCTGATGTCACATTTTTTGAGTTTGTTACATATTATGAGTCACTTCCTAATCCTTTGTCTGCAACTATTCATGTGTACCTACCAAAGTCTTTTTCACCTTCTCTTTTACCACTAGAGCCTATTACGTATGTCCCACCTAAGACACCTCCGGTGGCCCCTCCCATTGTATCACTTGAGACTCCTCTTGTGGATCCTCCAACCGCACAACCTAATCAAACATACCGTCTTCGTCAACCACCATTGGTTGTACATGTCCCTACACCCATTCTTGATTCTGAGGTTATTCCAGACGCTCATCTGCCGTCACCTCCTTCTATATCGGATCCGACCCTTGATATTCCTATTGCTATTTGTAAAGGTATATGTTTTACTTGTAACCCATCCTCTCATTACATTGATTTGAGTTACCATTGTCTTTCTCCTTTGCATTATATTTGTTTGTCTTCCATGTCTTCTGTATCTATTCCTAAATCTCCAGGTGAAGCTTTATCTCACCCAGAGTGGGGACAAGCAATGATTGACGAGATGTGTGCACTTTGAAGTAGTGGTACTTGGGAATTGGTTCATTTACCATCTGAAAAGTCTTTAGTAGGATGGCGTTGGCGTTTTATTGTGAAAGTTGGTCTTGGTTGTAAGATTGATCGTTCTAAAGCTTGTTTGGTAGCAAGAGGGTACACTCAAATTTTTTGCCTCGATTAGAGTGATTCTTTCTCCCATGTGGTTAAGATGGCCTCTGTTAGACTACTCTTCTCTATTGCAGACATCAGACATTGGCCTATGCACGAACTTGACATTAAAAATAATTTTTTGCATGGTGACCTTGAAGAAGAAGTGTATATGGAGCAACCACCAGGGTTTGTTGCTCAGGGGGAGTCATCTACTATGGTTTGTCGACTTCAGAGGTCTCACTATGGTCTTAAACAGTCTCCTCGAGCTTGGTTTGGCAAGTTTACACAAGAGTGCAAAAATTTAGTATGATTCAAAGTGAAGTTGATCATTCTATTTTCTATCGGCATTCAACCCAAGGGTGCATTTACTTGATTGTCTATGTAGATGAAATTGTCATAACTGGTAGTGATCAGCAGAACATACTCCAGTTGAAACAACATTTATCTCATCAGTTTCAAACTAAAGATCTTGGCAAGTTCCGCTAATTCTTGGGTTTTGAGGTAGCCCAATCTAAGGACGGCTTAGTAATTTCACAAAGGAAATATGCCATGGATATTCTTGAAGAGACAAGTTTATTGAATGTCAAGCCGGTTAGCACACATATGGATCCAAATGTCAAACTTCTACCTAATAATGGGGAGTCATTTTCAATTTCAGGGAGATACAGAAGATTGGTTAGTAATTTAAACTACCTCACAGTCACCCGTCCAAACATTTCTTTTGCAATCAGTGTGGTAAGTCAATTCTTAAACTCTCTTTGTCAAGAACATTGGGATTTTGTGATACGAATCTTGAAATACCTTAAAGGTGCTCCAGAAAAGGTCTAATTTATGAAAATAGAGGATATACTCAGATAGTTGGTTATTCAAATGCCGATTGGACAGGCTCACTGATTCATAGGCGATCCACTTCTGAGTATTGTGTACTTGTTGGAGGAAACTTAATATCTTGGAAGAGTAAGAAACAAAGTGTAGTTGCAAGATCTAGCGCTGAAGTTGAATATTGTGCTATGACATTAGTGACATGTGAGCTCATTTGGTTGAAACAGTTACTCAAAGAGCTTTAATTTGAAAAGGCAACACAAATGACATTAATTTGTGATAATCAAACAGCATTGCACATTGCTTCTAATCCGGTTTTTCGTGAAAGGACCAAACATATTGAGATAGATTGTCATTTTGTAAGGGAGAAGATCGAATCAGGCGACATCACCACTAACTTTGTTAGTTTCAATGATCAATTGGCAGATGCATTCACTAAGTCCTTGAGAGGTCCTCGAATTAGTTATATATGTAACAAGTTTAGTGCATATGATTTATATGCACCAGCTTGAGGGGGAGTGTTGAAAATATATTTATATTTATTAGATATCATGTAGATACGGATAATATATCCCATATTTATTTTTGTATTTATTGCATTGAGTCTATATAAAACCAACTCCGTTGTGTAGTTCAAACACAGTTTTACCATATGTGTCTCCTTTTCTCTTATTCAACACAAACTAACTAATACTAATCTGTTAGATATTAAATGAGAAAGTGATCTCTAGTGGTGAGAGTGTGCTTAAGACTAGATACTCTAACATGGGAATTTTATACTTATTTCAATTATGGATTGGAAGGCATGGTAGAAGGAAGCCATAAACTTCTGCATTGGTCATTTTAACTGTAGTAAACCACTTGCAACTCTATCAGCTCTTCAACCCTCCTAATATGCTAAGTTCTATTGTTTTACTCACACTGCATTTTTGCCTGCCTTACAATATTTACAAAAATTAAGACACTTTTTATGTGTATCTATGCAATTTCAGGGCTCTTTGGACATGCAAAAGAAGAGTTCACCTCCATTAAAGAGACCGTCCTCATCGGTTGATTTTGACAAGTTCCCAGGAAAGAGCATTATTACTGCTGATTTTTTCAGTTTGCTTTGCATCCATGACAATAAACAGAACTTCTCAACTGTACCTCCTTCAAGCTGGGCAACATTTGATTGTAAGACAGTAATATACTTTTTATCTGTAATCTTTCATATTATTTATTTATTTCGATGGTTAAAAGAGTCCTCAAAGAATAATAGAATTGAAAGATATCGATGTGGATAAAATTTGAAGATTTTTTTAAGTTTGTTTTCACTTGAATCACCTGGAAAGTCCTTTTTTCTATACCTTACACGCTGGTTGCATTTCTTAATAACACATGCTGGGGCCTTCCTCGTGACATACACAGTTACAAATTTTATTAATCGATGCAGGAGGAGTTTCAATGGTGCAAGTTTATATACAAAAAATCGTTCAGCTAGCCCTTGGCACAAATGTCACAAGATTAGAGTTGTGTTGTGATGTGGCACGTGCATTGAGCTGCTTAAGTTTGGCGTATGATTTTCTTCTCGTGTATCAATTTTCAACGATGTGATTTGATTTGTACTTTCATATATTTTGACCAACCTCGCGATTTTTTCTCATTCCAGAGCTAAGTAAAATCCATTCTTATTTAGTTGTTAATCCAATATGAGTAAATACACCTATTACATTGCAGTAGCATTTTTTAGATGTCACCAAAGAGAAGTGTATTTTTAGTTGGTGGGTTACATTCTTCTATAAACACATTGTGGCAAAGGTTTGAGGACAAAGTTGAGTGAACACATTGCAGCAAGATATAAATTAGGCTTAATTAGTATTATATAGTTCGTACTTCGTAGTTCTTTTTTCTTACAACACTCAGCCCTTTGAGATGGAAAAGGGATGGAGGAAATAACAGTTAGAAATTTTTCTTTTATTCAATATGCAAGCAATGTCTTACATGTGTTTTGTTGTGCCTTCTCATTGCTCTTATCGATCCAAATACCTAGACAACGACCATTGCAACAAATTGGTGATTATACTGTTAAAAAAATATAAAAATGTCAAAGGCGTTTCTCGACACCATATGCATCATTCTGTATGCATTGTCCTCATATATGTCTTAATTGTAAATACTTTTTTGTTTTGATAGCAAATTAATCAGATGTTTAGGGTGTGGTCTTGACAGGTTAAAAAGTAAACTCCAATATATACATAGATATCAAAAGGATTGAGCAATTGTATGAGTCAAATGAATGCTCTAAGATCCATATCGATCCACAGCCCCAACCATGATAGCTGAATTCCACTCCTCACTCTTTCTGGTATGCTAAGTATTCTCTGCCATACTTACCGATGGAAATTTTGTTTGTTGTTATCCAAGGGTCGTTGTCTAATGATGAGGGGTATATTTACTAAATCTGTAAGCTAGGTAACTACCATATATAGTCAGTCCTCAGTCTGTATAAATTTGGCCGTAACAACAAAATTATTTTTCAAATTTAAATTTAAAAATATAGATATTGAAATTGACATTGACATCCAGATAAGTTCATATATAAAGGGAACTGCAAAAGTAACTATAATTCAAGTCAGAATATGTTTCTACACAAATTTATCCTTAACAACACAATTTTTGTTCCAAATTGAAATTTAAAAGTTTCGATGATATAGATATTATGAAACTCAAACAAACAAATTAAATTAAATCGAACATTATATAATAAAACACAACAATATATATATAAATATATAATGAAGGGTAAGAAAAAGTGGTGAGACGGACAAATCTGTCCCCTAGTTAGAGATAAAAAAAGTTAACTTATAATACAATCAAATGCAAAAGCCCAAAGGCATACACACCAGTCAACGATAATAAAAACATTCCTCTTGTCATCACTACAATTGAATTCACAAGCCAGATCCTAGGATGTATTAACACAAGCTTGTTTTTCCTGAAGCCTTGTTATTCGAGCCTGCTTAAACATTAATGAGGAGAAAAGTGATTACTCCAGTAGAATAGCCCCTTCAAATTTGTTTACAGGTAAAACCGTAAGAGATATCATGACTTTCTAATTAATTTATCAAACAATAAGAGTTTTAAGTCCATATGCAGGAGATTGTTCAAAATAGATTATTTGGAGAGGATAATAACCCATAACTGAATATTATTTGATGGTAATGTTATCAATCCTTGATTGTGGAGTGTGGCGTCCGACCCCAAAAACACTGTAATGAGATAGCGGATAGCAAGATGACTATTATTTTAAAAAATTTATACAGTTTAAATAAATATACTACTTACATAAAAACTCAACAAATAGTTGTAATTGACTAACGAGAGGGTGAAATATGACAGCATGAGTGAGACATATATATATATATATATATATATATATATATATATATATATAGAGAGAGAGAGAGAGAGAGAACATAATTGACTAATGAGAGGGTGAAATATGACAGCATGAGTGAGACATAGAGAGAGAGGGAACATAATTGTGAAAATCCTAAAACCCCCAATTTTACATTGAGATTAATGCATGGCATAGATCTAAAAAATCAATGGGAAATACAATCATCGTTTCCTCTTATCAATTTTACCGCATCTTTCAAAAAGTTGCAGGTGTCTGTTTATTTAGGTTAAAAGAAATAAATATGGTCAGAATAGCTCAAGACAAAGATTCAACGCTACCTTGAATGATTTAGAATGACGGATCGAAGGATCTATATCTAGAGATGCTAAATATGAGTGCTCTGCCAAATCAAATATGTTCAATGCCAAAAAGGCATCGCCTTGACATATATAAGCCTGCAAAGTGAATATATAGTTAATAGACTGATGAGAAGCCATAAATCATTATTTTTAGATGATTATCCATTTGTTTAAAATGCAGGCACAGCAAATACGAGTAAATGTGCATACCCACATTGATGATAGGAAAATAAAATTGGGCAAGATCAAGACCAAAATCTCTTACTATATGACATTGTATCAACAGATTTTGGGAACAACCAGAAGGTAAAGCTTTCACTGACCGCCTAAATCTGGGAACTGGGCATGGGAAATGGAATTAGCATTCAGATTGAGGTTATCAGTATCTTACGATACACATACGAGTTGTATCTTGATTAGATACAAAACTGAATTCAATATATATAAATCCCCAGCGTGTATTTATTTTGGACATGAATCTCATCTTGAATCCCGATTCACTATGATGAATCTCCATTCATCTTAGTAAATCACTACCTAAAACTTAGTTTAACTAGCCAACTTTTGGCAAGTTTGAATAGATAGCCGACCACTTTTCTTTTGTTGTTTACTTTATGACTCAAATCTTGAGTTGTTTCGTGGTTGTATATGTCATCAACTTATAATTTTGTTATGTTACAAATTTTTACTATAAATTGTCATATTTTTATTGGCAACTTATCTTACAATTCATAATAAGAATCTATTCCCAATTCAAAAAATAGACTTTCCTTTCACAATTTGAATCTAGATTTGATAACTATGATTGAGATACTTGTATTGAAAGGTGGGCCTATAAAGGATAAAAAAATATACACAAGTTCAGAATTAACATTGCATTTTCAAAACAACTTTAATATGGAAAAATTCAAACTCCTAAGAGTTTCACCCCTCCGCATAATTTTTTATTAACTTCAGAACTTGTCACTTCATTACTCAAAACTTTCATGACATAAATTCTTTGGTAGCAAAGTTGGTGATTTCAGGGTGTGATTAGCAATGAGGCACATCATTAACCACCTAAACCATATAACTTCTCACAAATTAAAATTTTCGGTGGTTATTTTTAGCATTTGTAATTGACAAAGTGGCAAGTTTTAATGAGAATGAATGAATTAGTACTTTTTAGCAGGAACATTGATAGCCGTTGTGATCCCATAATTTTCTAAGGGATACCTCACAGTGTAGTTTAGAAAAGAATAGAAGAATTTGGGTCACCTCTGAATACCCAGGAGCTAATATCAACGCTTCCTTAGCATCTTGGAGGGCACCTGAATAGTTTCCCAACTCTAGCCTCACTAATGACCTGAATGTCAAATTACAAATAATCACATATACAACCATTTTTGCAAGTGTTTTCAATTCCAAATCCAAATAATCATCAAGTTTAACAAACCTGCATTTAAATG
The DNA here is from genome assembly GCA_037974775.1 of Cicer pinnatifidum. NCBI lineage: Eukaryota > Viridiplantae > Streptophyta > Magnoliopsida > Fabales > Fabaceae > Cicer > Cicer pinnatifidum. The sequence goes on from JBBPBR010000008.1 coordinate 35,499,793, forward strand.
TGACATGTATGCCACCAAATGGTTTTAAATCTATAGCCTGCAATGAAAAAAGCAATTATGTTTATTTGATTTCCTGTTAATTATAATAATAGAAACGAGTGTACCTGTGAAAGCAAAAGCTCGGCCTCAGTGAAATTTCGTTTCTCAAACTCAAGATCCGCCCTCTTCCTCAAAGCAAGAGCATCCAAACTACTCTTGGAATTATCTCCAACACCAAACAGACTTACCATGACCTCCAAACACCGAGCTGCCGTCCCACAATGGCCAACCATAATTCCATCAGGAAGGCCCATCAGGTTGGGGCCGGAGCCGCACCGCCCCAAGCAGCCACAAGACTTTACGGCGACGTTTGGAGGAACGATGCCAGAGAGGGTTTCTAGGGTTTGAAAGGATCCTTGTCTGCGACAGGTACGGTTGGTGCACACCCTTATTTCTTGGAGTTGTTGTGCTTGTGCTTTGGCGCGTGCATGAAGCCGATTTCGTTTGGTTGATGGGGCCGTCGCCACATGACAACTAAGTATGAGAGTGTTACCCTTGTCCATTGATTTGAAACACCACTAACCTTTCTTTTTCTTATGTACAATACAATATACAAAGTATTTATGTGAGAAATTTCACTCATCTAAACAGCTAAGTCTGATTCTATGTTCTTTTAGAACAAGGTGACATTTATGTATATAATGTTTGTTAATCGATATTTAAGTTAAACCTCCTGTCTTATATGGATGGTTGATTTTATAAAAAAAAAAAAAAAAACTTAACATTTCCATTTTAAACTCATTATAAAATATTATATGAATTAAGATTTATAAGTAAATGTATTCTTATTTAAAATCGATTATGAAATTGATTAAAGTTAAATAATATGTTTTTGATTAATTTCTTACTGATTTGCGTACTTTTGGTTAATTTGAAAATTTGACATTATATATGAAAACTTGATATAACTTGTTAATTTGAAGAATTTGATTTAATATGAAACTATGATGATAAAACTACCAACAAGTTTGAGCATATTTTTCTTTTCATTATCTTAGACAAATATTCACCGTATAATTCAATCAAATGAATGTATGTAAATTATAATTTATATACCGTATTACACCATAACCAGCAACACTATCCAAATTTGGCATTTATCCTCACAAAAAGTGAAAGACAAAAAAGACGATAAATCAATAAATGATTTACAACATAGTGAAATATTGACAAAATATAATATATATATATATAAATTTTATATAAATATGAAAGGAAATATATGGTTAAACTTATATAAGATGTCAAAAGAAAAACGTAAAGGAAAAGCATAAGATGAACAAAAAGACTAATTTGTACAAAATGAAGTAATTAAAAATGAATTATGTTTTTATGCATTATTTTAAAACTGGAACCATGAAGGACAAGAGGCCTATGCATCATAATAGGGGAAAACCTTACTCCAAAAAGGTATGATAGTATTTGGGTTATTGTGGATAGATTAACTACATTTGTTCATTTTATTTCGATTAACATAACTTATTCCATAGAAAAGTTAGTTGAGCTATACATAAAGGAAATTATGAATTTGTATGGAATCCTATCAAGTATAGTGTTACATAGAGACCCTAGATTTACCTCTAAGTTTTGGGAAGGTTTACAAAACACTTTGGATACGAACCTTAGTATGAGTTCAGCCTACCAGCCACAAACAGATAGTCAAACTGAATGAACCAATCAATCCCTATAAGGCTTTTGAGATATTATGTGTTGGAACAAAATGAAAGCTGGGATAACTTTTTGCTACTTATAGAGTTCACATATAATGATAATTTTCACTCTTGTATTAGAATGGCCCATTTTGAGACGTTGTACAAGAAACGGTGTAGGACTCCTATGTGTTGGTTTCAGACGGGCGATAATCTTGTGTTAGAATTGGAGATTGTTCAACAGACTACTCATAAAGTAAAAAGGATTCATGAAAATATGAGAGCATCTCAGAGTAGGCAAAAGAGTTACAATGATAAAAGAAGGAAATACCTCGAGTTTCAATAGGGTGATCATGTATTTTCGAGAGTTACTCCAACAAATAGGTTGGTCGGGCGTTAAAAATACAAAAGCTTACTCCTTGGTTTATAAGACCTTACCAAATTCTTAAATGTGTCGGTAACGTGGCATATCAAATCACATTGCCTCCGTCTCTTTCTAATATTCTTAGTGTCTTTCACGTGTCTCAACTTCGCAAGTACATTTCGATCATTCACATGTGATTGAGTCAGACAAGGTTCAAATAAAAGAGAATCTAACTTTTGAGACCTTATCGCTACATATTGAGGACCAGATGGTCAAGGAATTAAGGGGTAAGACAATTTTTTTGATTAAGGTTGTTTGTGGAGGTGCTACTAGTGAAAGTGTTACGTGGAAATTTGAAAGTCAGACACACGATTTTTATCTAGGGTTGTTTCCGTCAGGTAAATTTCAAGGATGAAATTCTCTTCAATAGACGCACAATTAGGTTTTTTGGTTTAGGGTTTCGGGATTAGGGTTTTAGATTTAGGGTTTCAAATTTAGGGTTTTAGGTGTAGGGTTTCTGGTTTTAGTTTTAAGGTCTCTGGTTTAGGGTTTAGGGTTTCGTGTTTAGGTTTTTGGGATTAGGGTTTCAGGTTTAGGGTTTCATGTTTAGTGTTTATGGATTAGGGTTTTAGGTTTAGGGTTTCGAGTTTTGGTTTTATGTTTTCGGGTTTCGTGTTTAGAGTTTCAGTTTAGGGTTTCGGGATTAGGTTTTCAGGTTTAGGGTTTCACATTTAGGGTTTCGAGTTTCGGGTTTAGGATTTTCGGATTTAGGGTTTTGGGTTTAGTGTTTCGAGATTAGGGTTTCTAGTTTACGATTCCAGGTTTAGGGTTTCGGGTTAAGGGTTTTAGGATTGGGGTATTGGACGTAAGGTTTAGGGTTTCAAGTTTAGGTTTTTGGGTTTAGAGTTTTAGGTTTAGGGTTTTGGATTTATGGTTTCAGGATTAGGTTTTCAAGTTTAGGGTTTCGGATTTAGGGTTTCAGGTTTAAGGCTTTGGGTTAAGGGTTTTAGGATGAGGGTTTCAAGTTTAGGGTTTAGGATTTTGGGTTTTAGGTTTAGGGTTTCAAGTTTAGGTTTTCAGATTTTGTGTTTAGGCTTTTAGGTTTAGTGTTTTGGGATTAGGGTTCAAGGTTTAGGGTTTCGGGTTTAAGGTTTTGGGTTTTGTGTTTAGGGTTTCAAGTTTAGTGTTTCAATATTAAGGTTTCTGGTTTTAGGTTTTGGGTTTAAGGTGTCAGGTTTAGCGTTTCTGGTTTAGGGATTTTGTTTTTAGTTTTAGGGTTTCTGGTTTTGCTTTTAGGGTTTAAGATTTAGGGTTTAATGTTTTAAGATATAGGAATATTTTATTTGGGAAATATAACTACAAAACGAAGAAAGTAATAACATAGAATTGTCAGATAACGATGTAATTATTACTTTATTTGAAAATTGTATTTTATTAAGGTGTTATGGTTTATGGTGTTTGGATTTAGTGTTTGGGGATTTTGGGTTTCGGGTTTCGGGTGTATGTTTTTGGGTTTAGGGTTTTGGTATTAGGGTTTGGGGTTTCACGTTTAGGGTTTTGGTTTTAGAGTTTAATGTTTCGAGTGTAGGGTTTCTGGTTTTAGGTTTACGGTTTCTAGTTTTGGGTTTTAGGTTTCGTGTGTTAGGTTTTCTTGTTTAGGGTTTCGAGTTTCAGGTTTCGGGATTAGGGTTTCAGGTATAAGGTTTCGGGGTTAGTGTTTTAGGATTAGCGTTTTAGGTTTAGGATTTTGGGTTTTGGGTTTTGGGTTTTAGGTTTAGCGCTTCGGGTTTAGGTTTTCGGGTAACGAGTTTCGAGTTTCGGGTTTATGTTTTCAGGTTTCGTGTCTAGAGTTTTAGGTTTACAGCTTGGGCGTTAATGTCTCAGGTTTAGTGTTTCGGGTTTCGTGTTTAGGGTTTCGTGTTAAGTGTTTCGAGTTTACGGTTTTGGGTTTAGTATTTTGGGATTAGGGTTTCTGGTTTATGGTTTCAGGTTTCGAGATTAGGGTTTCAGGTTTAGGGTTTCGGGTTTATGGTTTCTGGTTTTAGGGTTTCAGGTTTAGGGTTTCGGGTGTAGGGTTTCTTGTTTTAGGTTTAGGGTTTCTGGTTTTGAGTTTCATGTTTAGGTTTTCGGGTTAAGGGTTTCGGGATTAGGGTTTTATGTTTAGGGTTTAGGGTTTCCTGTTTAGAGTTTCGGGATTAGGGTTTTAGGTTTAGGGTTTTAGGTTTAGGGTTTTGGGCTTCTTGTTTTATGATTAGGGTTTTGGGTTTTGGGTTTTGGGTTTACGGTTTCAGATTTCAGGTTTCAAGTTTATGTTTTCGGGTTTCGTGTTTAGAGTTTCTGGTTTAGGGTTTGGGGATTATGGTTTCAAGTTTAGGGTTTCAGGTTTAGGGTATTGGGTTTCTTGTTTAGGGTTTCAGGTTTTGTGTTTAGGGTTTCGAATTTAGGGTTTTTGGTTTAATGTTTCGAGATTAGGGTTTATTGTGTTAGGGTTTGGGGTTTCGGGTGTAGGATTTAGGGTTTCGAGTTTAGTTTTTTTGGAGATTAGGATATTGGGTTTAGGGTTTGGTGATTGGGGTTTCATGTTTAGTGTTTCATGGTTATGGTTTCGGGTTTCTTGTTTAGGGTTTTAGGTTTAGTGTTTCGGGATTAGGGTTTCTAGTTTATGGTATCAGGTTTAGAGTTTCGGGTTTAAGGTTTTGGGTTTCGAGTTTATGGTTTGGGTTTAGGTTTTGTAGTTGTACTACTTAATGAAAATAATATAAAATAGAATTGTCGAATAAAAATATAATTATTATTTTGTTTAACAACTCTATTTTTATATATGTTATTATTATTTTCGTTTTGTATTTTTAATTTATAACGAAGATAATAATAACATATAAAAAATAGAATTGTCAAATAAAATAATAATTAAATCTTTATTTGACAATTCTATTTTATTATACGTTATTGTTATTTTCGTTTTATAATTGCATTTCATACCGAAGATAATAACATATAATAAAATATGATTGTCAAATAAAGATAATTTTGTTTGAGAACTCTATTTTATTATACTTTATTATTATTTTGTTTGAGAACTCTATTTGAAGATTTGAAGGACTTGAATATACCAACAGAACTGAGGAATTAAGTAATACAAGTATAACACAACATAATCAAATCCATTGGATAAACATATTTATATACCTGGAAAAAAAACATCAGTTTGCGACATTCCCCATGCAACATGAACAATGATTAAATAATGATTCTCATTTCTAAGTTCTAAAACTAGTTCTTAGGTAGCCAAGCAATGTTCATATATTTCCTCTTCACAATATTAAACCAACTATGTTGACAACTACAATTATATACATTAATTTTTAAAGAATTGGCTAATGACTGATTCAACAACTATAATGAGAGGGGAGAGCTACTTTGGAAGGAAAAACATCTCGTCTTTTGCTTAATTATTCAGTATACATATTTATTTTCTATGTGTATGCTCTATTCAACAGGCTTATTCAATAAGCTCTTTAGTACTCAGATGAATTCCAGCAAAGAAAAATATATTCTATAAAAAACTAAAGCATAAAAAGTCTAGTGCAGAAGTAGAAAACTGGCAAGGTACTATTGATAAAAATGACACGAGATATGAGAGAGCATGGGACCAGGTATATATTTCAAGAGAATTTCAAAAAAGTTATTTGTCATTGAATATTTCAAAAATTGTGTAGCTCATTACCACACTTCAAGCTTGTGCACCTAATCTTCCATTGCAGATCAAAATCAAGCTTAGTGAGCATAGAGCACAACCCAACAACACAACCTCTACTTCAAACTCATGCTCACATACCGATATGTTTGCACAATGATATCATAATCAGAGGAAATATATGGTAACATAAATACGGCGGCATGAAAATTGTATCAGCATAAGATCTATGATGCATAGGTACAGTACTAGTATCAGGTACTGGTACGAGTACGGGATATGGTATTTAAAAAATAAACTAAGGTATGGATACATCAATGAAAACATTAATTTATTTATATAATTTAACTAAGAGATTAAATTGTTCAATTCACAATATCTGAAAAATCACAAATTGTGTTTGAATACAATAACAAATAAACTCTAATAAACAAATAATATTATATTAATATATAACAAAATCATGAATTTCACTCGAAATAAAATAAATAAAAACAGAATACAAAATCAAAATAAATGTCTAAAAATCACAAATTGTGTTCGATTACAATAACAAATAAACTCAAATTAACAAATAATATTATATTAATATATAACAAAATCATGAATTTCACTCGAAATAAAATAAATAAAAACAAAATACCCATAAATATGGTACGAGTACCATTACTGGGTAAGCACCCAGTATGGTTACTTCACCATTTTAAAAGTATGTTTTATAGCATAAGATGCATAGGGAATGTATGAAAGCAACATCCCAATCATCTTTCACATCATTAATTAGAACAAAATATAAATTGACAATAGGTATTTACCTCTACATACAATACCTGGATATGATTATAAAGAATAGGTAATTCCTTGGATGAATTTGTCTCAATAGTCTTTCATTCTTAAACTCCAAGTTCACAACACTACACTGATCATCATCAACTCCAATTTTGATCTGAGCATAATCAATAATAGCAATAGGAAAACATTTTCAGCACACCAAAAGCAATGATAAGAAAAGGGAAACATGTAAATGGAAGTGAAAGGAAGATTAACCAATTAACAAAATTCAATTCCAAGACAGTATTCAGGATAACCATTAATACTGGAATTAGAACTCCTTTTGTAAATCCTTTTTGTAACCATAGAGCTCCTGCTATTGTTGTCTGCCTATAATTAGAACACTTGGATCTGATATAAAATACATCATGAACCTATACCAAAGAGACAATTGAGCACACAAGGGTAAAGTAAAACAAAATACAAAAGCTAGCAAAAAAAGCATTGAAAAAAATTAAATATACATATGAAATTTAAGTGATAGAATTTGCATCTTGAGATTGATTGAGATATCTGCATTATGTGGTGTGAACAATATTGATAAAGCCATGCAATATTTTGGTGAGATAGCATTTCCTTTCAAATATCAGCACAATATAAGTAACAACATTTTCTTTCAGCTTTGCAGAACCCATCAATCAAACAATTATATGGAATAATGTTTAGCCTACTTTTCTTCTCAGTTTTCCTCTCTGCTAGCAAACACAAACCATATTCTTCCCTCCCAACTTTACTAAGTTTGTCAATCAAAGTATTATACAAGACCACATCAAGTTCCACACTAATCATATTCTTTTATCCTTTACATCTCAATTTATCAAATACCCCCAACGCCTCATCGATCTTCCTAGCCTTGCATATGTGTTTAATAATAATCCCAAAGGTTATAAAACTGGATCCATATTTTCGTTTCTTCCATCTCTGCCAACAGTTTAATAATCTTTTGAATGTCTTTTTGCCTTCTAAGCCCGTCAACAAGGCATTGCAAAATGCCGCTTCAACAAGACTACCCAATTTCATCACACCACCCAAGGTCATTAAGGCACAATATTGTCATCTCAATTTATCGAATTTAAGGTCATATAGACTCAAATATTAAAGTTGTGTCTAAGATCATCGAGGCACAATACTGCCCATCCAATTCCAATTTCATATAAATAAAAAATTCATATTGAAGGCCACGTGTAGGATCAAGATCCAATTTCATATGAATAAAAAATTCATATGGCAAGTCACATTTCAAGTCAATAATTCATCTTGTAATTACATATCAAGTTTTCCAATCATACTATCCCAATTTCATTTCATATGAATAAAAAATTTAAATTGCAAGCCACATTTTGGATCAAGAATTCATCTTATAATTAAACTCTAAATCATACTATCTCAAATTTTCAATTTCATTTCTTATGAATAAAAATTCATATTGAAGACCACATTTATGGTTAAGAATCTATCTCATAATTAAATTTCGGATCATCCAAAAGTACTGTCTCAATTTCATATTAATAAAAAACTCATTGAATGTCACATTTAGGGTCAAGAATCTATCTCGTAGTTAAATTTCAAGTCATCCAAAAATACTATCTCAATTTCTTTTCATACGGGTAAAAAATTCATATTGCAAGCCACATTTTGGATCAAGAGTCCATCTCGTAATTATGTTTCGGGGTCTTTCAGTTATACTATCTCAATTTCATTTCATATGAATAAAAAATTCATATTGCACACCACATTTTGGGTCAAGAATGATCTCATGATTAAATTCCAAATAATCCAATCATAATATCTCAAATTCTCAATCTCTTTTCATATGAATAAAAAAATTCATATTCAAGGCCACATTTACGGTAAAAAATCTATCTCCTAGTTAATTTTTGGATCATCCAAAAAATATTATGGCAATTTTATATGAATAAAAAATTTATATTGCAAAAAATTCATTTTTGTTGTAATTAAATACCTGATCATCGAAACATACTATCTCAAATTCATTTCATATGAATAAAAAATTCATATTAAAGGCCATATATAAGTCAATAATCTATCTCATAGTTAAATTTGAGATCTTCCAAGCATAGCGACCGACTTGTCTTAAGGGTCCATATTACAACTTTTCAATTTTTATTAACCTTCTCAGTCAAAAATAATCAAGATTATACATTCTTAGACAATCAATTAAAATGTGTTAATGTTGTAAACAAAAAGCTACCCAAAACATTTGTGTCAAACACAGTTTTGGAGATAGAAAATGTTTGCTCAATAGAAGAAGAGAATCAATATATCAGAAACCAAAGGATAATGGGTTGAAAATGAAATAGAGATAGATTTATATCTCTCTTTGGAATGAAGCAAATCATGGACAACATAAACTTGAATCCAAATAACAAAGTATGTGACTTCGTTGTCATCTTTTTAGGGCACCCATTCAAATCAGAATTATAGGGTTTGAATGACCAAGATTCATAGAGATCAGGAGTTCTTGGTTGAATTTCAAGAACAGTAATGGGAACAGAAAGCTGTATATTTTATTTTGTATCACCATCTCTCTCTTTCTTGTGACCATGCAATCATTTGACACCAATTCAAATCAAGATTTCTAGGGTTTTAATTTCAAGAACATCGTTACTATTACCGTCAACGTCGCAACGAATAAGAAAAAAAAGGCTCAAAATCATCAACACCAAACACGAAGATGATACCGGTCGAGTCGATTAATGCAGAAGATTGAAAATTGATAGGGAGAAGAAGAGATTTCGAGTTCAAGCAATTAGGGTTAAGAGCAACACCTCTGTGTTTCTTTTTCTGGTTCCATTAAAATAATTGAATTCAACACATATTTATTTTTTTCGATTTCGTCTTACTCCTCTTTTTCTCCCACTGATAAAGCAACCACAAAATTGAAACCCACTGAAGGATAAGTCAAATTGGTACTGGTCGAAATGCAAAGGTTCCAAATTCTTTCGTCAAAGAAAAAACACTTCCTTGAAACTCTTATCACCAGAAATTAAAACAAAAATAAATTAATTTGTCTTCTTTGTCTAACTTAGGAGACATGTGATATGTGGAGTTTTTTATAAGTATATCCTAATTTTAAATTTTTTTCCTTAACTGTCCTACTCTAAAAGTTATTTTCTTAAATGCCCTACTTTTTTTTCAACAGGAAGTCGTTTTCTGGAAAAGCGACCATCTAAAGAGGAAAAGTTTTGATCTCAATAGAAAGTCCTTTATCAGGGAAGCGACCTCCAACTGCCTCTTTTTTTTTTGTTATATTTTAAAAATAGTTTATTATTAAAATTATTAATTTATTTATTTAAAAATAAAATACTAATAATAAATTAAAATAAAATACAATAATAAATTATAAATAAAATTTATATTTTAATTATTACTATTATTAGAATAAATAATTATTATAAATTATTTAATAAATTATAAATAATTAAAATATTTAAAAATTCAAAATACTATTAATAAAATATATTAATAAATAATAATAATAATAATAATAATAAATAAATATATAAAATACATTAATAATAATAATAATAATAATAATTTTAATAATATTATAAATTTTAATAATAATAATAATAATAATAATTTTAATAATAACATGCCAAATTTGTTATAACTACGAAATTGGTATAATAACATGCCAAAACAAACGACGTGTCCATAATGTTTTGACTTGTCTCTAATTGTTATAATATTTTGACGATAATACGAGAAAGTTGCTATAATAATAATTTTTTAAATATGACATATCCCTAATATTTTGAAGTTGTTATAATATTTTGCCGATAATATGAGGTAGTTGCTATAATAACAACTTTCTAGATTGTTAGACATAAGTCCATTTTGATATTATTGACAAACATACATCATTTGATAAATCTAACATTTTAAACTGAGTAAAATTTCAGGAACAACAACTCAACCCTACATACTTGAGACAATTGCTTGGAACTCAAGGAATCAACCAAAGTTGGAAGATTTACTAAGAAAATCGATTAAGCAATCGATTCTGTAAAGGGGTTGTATGAAAATATGTATTCTGTGATTAAGGCAATCGATTGAGAAATCAATTGACACATCCATTGATAACTCGATTTTGTAAATCACAGAACCAAGCTGATAGTAAAATAATCGATTGTGCAAGTCACAGAACCAAGCTTTTAGTAAGCTAATCGATTGGCAAATCGATTTCAAAAATAAGGTTTCAAAAGGAACATGTTCTGTGATAAACACAATCGATTGGACAATCCATTAAAACAAATTTCTTATGTAACAAGTTTGGTATCAATTGATTGAGAAATCGATTCAATGAACTAATTGGTAAATCATTTTTCAGAAACATATTACATAATCGATTGGCACATCGATTTGCTTGAAATAGCTAACTCTCTGTAATAATCCAAATCGATTGGCAAATCGATTTGATGAAAATAACTGAGTCCCTGTGACCAGTGAAATCGATTGGTAAATCGATTGGAACAAAAGCTTAAGTTACAGGGAAAGACTTAGCCTATTGCCAAATCGATTATGTGAATTGTTGAATCGACTAAGTAATCGATTGTTTTGATCTCGTTGTTGGAACAAAACACCTTTAATCGATTATGCAATCGATTCCAATATAAACTGAATATCAATTTCTGAAAAGTGAATTAAAATAATCGATTAGGCAATCGATTAGTTCATATAGTTTCAAGATTCAAGAAAAACAAGACACGCGATAATCGATTGGAAAATCGATTGAGCCTGTTTAATACATTAATGAATCGATTGGGAAATCGATTTATATGTTGTTTTTCAGAAACTATATAAACGATTTCAATCACTTTCTCTCATAACTTTTGATAACTAACTTTCATATCTTTTGACACAACTTGAATAACCTTTGATATTACTTTTTCAGAACTGAACCAAATATTCTTCATGACCGTAGAGAGCTGAAAAAGACAACTTGAGAGAAATAAAAATATCTCACAAACACTTCTTTGGCAAAGTACTTCTTGTGTGAGATTCATTGTAGTGATTGAGTCAACTTCTGTATATCTTTTATCTTTTCTGTAACAACGTTTTTGTAAAGAAAGAACTAAAAAATCCAGTGTGGAAACTGGTAACTATCTTCGTTGGAGAAGGTGTTCATCAAGAAGAAGTTTCATCGTTATCTTGTGTGAGTTTGGCGATTAACTCCAAGGATTCGGTGGCTGTATGATAGAAGCGAGTTAGTTGGATAGATAGACCTAGTGTGTGCTGGACAATATGTAAAACTTTCTCTAGTCGATTCTATTGGAAAAAGGCTGAAATCTGGTTGGATTTCAGGACTGGATGTAGGCTGTCATACTGATAGCCGAACCAGTATAAATCCTGGTGTATGATCTTCTTTCCCTTATCTCTTTAGATTAATCTTGAATTTCTGTTCTTAAATGTTTGTATGTGAATCTTTGTCTTGTTAAGACTTTGAATTCATAATTGTTGTATTGGAACAATATTGTTCACGTTGGTTTCGATATTAATTTCAATACTTGAAAACTGTATTTGTTATCTTGGTTAATAAGTTTGTAAAATTGGTGAATTCGTTTCATATAATCTGTTAACAGAGGGCATATAAACCAACATAGATATTGAGGGACACGTCAAAATATCAGGACACGTCATCTTGACACGTTATTATAACAATTTCCTCTTGTTTTAACAAATTTTTTCTATTTGTTTTGACATGTTATTATTAAAATTATTATTATTATTATTATTATTATTATTATTAATGTATTTTATTTATTATTATTATTTATTAATTTGTTTTATTTTATTATTAGTATTTTAAATTTTTAAATATTTTAATTATTTATAATAATTATTTATTCTAATAATAGTAATAATTAAAATATAAATTTTATTTATAATTTATTATTAGTATTTTATTTTTTAAATAATTAAATTAATAATTCTAATAATAAATTATTTTTAAAATATAACAAAAAAAGAAGAAAAAAAAAACTTTTGGAGGTCGCTTTCCCAAAAAACGACTTCTATTGATATCAAAAAATTTCCTCGTCATATGGTCGCTTCTATAGGGAACGACTTCCTGTTGAAAATAAAAAAGTAGAACATTGAGAAAAATAACTTTCAGAGTGGGGCAATTAAGGAAAAAAGTTTTTAAACTAGGATATAGTTGTAAAAAAATCTGATAATTGATTTGAGAATTATTTTTAATAACTCTATTTTTGAGTAAAATAGATCAATCTACACCAAATGAGACAACCTCAACTAAGATGAAGTAAATTCACATAATTAATTATTAATGATTTTTAAAAAGTTTGAAATTATTTATTTAGTTGTTGCAATGTATTTTTATAAATATAAAATTATTTAGTTACTTATTTATTTATTTTTAGTACTTATATTAATTTATAATAGTTAATAGTATTTAATTGTTTCAAGATAGTAATTACGTAAAATTTAGTCCATAAAAAAATTGGTGATGGGTTTAACTTCTTAAATTGGTGATTTAGTAACTGAATTTAAGTTGCTGACCGTGCATTTATTATTATTAAGAATTAAATAATAATTCATTTAATAATTTAATTTAATTAAAAAAATTCAACCAAACCCAGAAATTATCACCTCCTTCAATCCAAACCCAGACAATTGAGGCGGTCATCAAATTGTGATATCACAACAAATAAAGGATGAGGTGGTGCAGTGAGGCTATCTCAGTGTCGGGTGCACATGCTCTCGCTCCTGCATCTTTATTCCGCAACACAAGTCCGGTGTTTCAATTCCAAAAGTCTTTCTTGAAATTAAAATTCAATAACACCTTTTCTTCTAGCTCTCTCACCCATCGGAAGCCGTTGGCTGCTCAAGCACAAGCGTCAAGTCCAAGGGATGATTTTGATTTTGTGGTTGTTAATTTCTATCATTTTGTGTTCATCAAAGACCCACAAGAAGAAGTCGCCAAACACCTTTCTTTCTTGGAATTGGAGGTTCGCTTTCATTTTATTTTATTTCTACCATTTTACACTCACAACTCAGAATGTATATAAATTAAATTGTTTATTTATTGTCTTTTCTATTTTTCGTCGTTATTGGAGCTTTTGTTAATTTTAATTCTCCATTCAATAAGTGTTACTTAATTTACTTTTATTCTTTTAACGTACATACAGCTATGCCTCTATCAGTATAGGAGGAGTATTTCTTTATCTTAGATGGCATATTTGAATTGAGGATTGTGACATAATTACGTGAATTCTGGTATCATGAACACAGAAGGAAGTACTGCTGGTGTGAAATCAGTTTCTTCAGGAATGCTTTCACAATGTGTGGATGATCCGTTATGTTGTCAGTTGTAATGACAAGGAAGAGCACGAATTTTCAAGCTCATTTTTTTTTTTTGCCACTAAATTCACCACAAATTCTGTCTCTTTCTATGTATAATTTTTCTTCTGTTGACAGGGGCTAGACATCAACGGAAGAGTCTATTTGAATGAACAAGGGATCAATGCGCAGGTTAGTTTTACCAATGTTCGGGTCACTGTTCAGTAAATCCTCCATGGATGAGTATTTGCATATAAACTATAGATTTATTTATTTAATCCGAGATTGACAAGTGCCAAGGGTGATATTCAAGAAATCTCGGATTTTATTGAATCATCAATGAGATTTGAATGAACATTTTATAAAGGGAACCTTTTCACTTATACGACCTATTGTATTGCTTGAAAATACACAGGAGGATTCTAATCCTTTTATATCATAAATATTTACTTAACTTACTGCAATTTTTATAAGAGCAGGCACTAGTCTGCGGTGCAGTATTTTGCAGTTCAAATAGGTCCTTCTGATGTGATATATTGCTAGCTACAGTATAGTGGGCCATCAAAAGATGCTCTGGCGTATGTCAACTGGATAAAAGAGGACGACAGGTTTTCTTCCATCCTGATTCAGATATCTCCATCAGAAATTGGACATGCCTTTCCAACATTGAAGTTGCGGTATAAGCCTTCATTAGTACAGGCAAGTCATATTATTATGCTAATGCCATAAGTTCTTCTCTACAAATTCAGTTTGTTGGCATAACTGTTCACGTCCCCTTCTCCCCCTCAATCAAATCTTGTCTACACTCTACACTCTATTAGACAAGATTTCCCTGTGCTGAAGGTTTATGAAAGTTTTTTTTTTCTCTTTGTCTCACTGTCTTTCTGAATATGATGGTGAATAGCCGTCTTAACAACAACACTATCAACTTACAACTTTTGTTTGTCTACAGTTTAAAGGTGGCATATCGCATCTTCCATTGCTCGATCCTTCAATGCGAGCAGTGCCTTTAGCACCTTCAGAATGGAGAGATAGATTAGAAGCTATCAATAAAAATGATCTGCAATCAAAAAATTATCCTAACAGGAATTACATTCTATTGGATGTGAGAAATGGTATAATTTCTACAGTTCCAAAATGAATCTACCTTATTTCCTTAACTGAATTAATCCCTTTTTCCCCTTCTTTTCTGTGCTATATTCTGATTGGGGCTAATTACATCTCTCCTTAGAACCTTGGGGGGTTAATTAGAAATCACCCTGAAGCATTCCTCCATTTCATCCACCCTATTTTGAAGCATAATTTTATGTGTGGTTGTTTTTAACTAAAAATACCTATCCTCCTAAATGCACATTAGACTAAATAACTTTTGAATTCGGTTGAAAGTTTGTGACATAATAGGTTTCTTAAATACCTAGGAGGTTTGTCAAAAGGGTGGCTGACGCTTGACAAACATGGTGGCTATGGAGGGGCAAGCACTCCCGTGGTTTTAGTGTTAGGAGCTTTTCTCACGGAATCCATGCACATCACACTAACCCAAAATATCTACCATGAATATTCTTGAACAACTAAAGGAAGAATTAGGCTTAACCAAAATGATACCTGTTGGCAGATAGCAATTAAATATGATATGATTGTGTTTATTAGTTGATTTTCTATTGAAGTTTATTTGTATTTTGTGAAAGAATCAAATCACTCTTGATTTGATTTATTTCCTAATTTATTTTTCCTAATCAAATCTCTGCATTCATTAGATAGTTGACAACATTCTTATATATATATATATATATATGTACTGATCTGTTTCAATTATAATAAGAAAATTTCCTTCCTTCTCTTGTTTTAACCTAGCTGCACTCTAACACAAATGCCATTAGAGCTTCGGCTCTGATCCTGTGGCAGCTCACCATGTCTTCACAAGAAACTGAAAAAAATGATTCCTCCACTACTATAATACTAGAAAAAAAATTCTGGTGACCCTATAATCGTATCGACCCCTACCACAAATGATTCACTAGCTAGAAACTCTGGTTTACAACTACTAATCCAAAAGCTGAATGGCAAAAACTATGTTGAATTGGCCCAGACCATGAAGTTAGCTCTTGATGGCAAGGGAAATTGTGTATGATCAGCCCATTTGATCTCTTATTTATAGTTTGACTCCTATCATCAATATTCAACAAAGTAATCAAAGGGGTAATTTGGAGTTAGTCGTAACTTTGTAGCTGACTTAGTTTAATAATCAGTGGCTAAGTTGTGGCCTATTCCTTAGCTGATCAACATTAAATAATTGGCTATATTTTCTAAAACAAATGCTAATTTATAAAAGTCTAATATGTCTAATGAATGGCTTCTTTTGGCACGATGGTCTCAAACGGAAAATTTGTCATACATATTTATCTTTGCATACTATTTTAGAAATTAGAATATTTATGGCTTTCATAGTTATAATTTCTGAGGTTGAATATAGTATTGTTGCCGTTGTTCAGGATATGAGTGGGACATTGGACATTTTCGTGGAGCTCAACGGCCTAATGTGGACTGCTTTAGGAGCACTTCATTTGGACTGTGTCAGGGAGAGGTCTATTCATATTTTGATGTTTCATTGACCTAGTGCAGGCTTATTTGGGATTGATATGATCTCGTTATAAGCTGAAACAGGCCATCAAGATGTAGAACTTTTTTTAGTCATCGTAATGCTATATAATATTGGTTTTCATGCATTAAATATATTAATACTGATTCAACAAAAAACATTGTTTTTATTTATTAACTTTTCTAGGGATAAGAGTTGAGCATTCTAGGTTTCTAACTGCCAATATGAGTTGAATTTAAATTATTTTTCTCGTTTGCCCCAGTGTCGTACTGGGCTTCTCCTACATCTTGGGTTGGGATCCATATATCATTGGTTGAAATTTTTGAGATTTGTGGTTCTTTGAAGGATGTTAATGTACTCCTCTTTCATATGCCCTTTTCAGATGACTTCTTCAGATCCTTTATCAAATGTTGATAAAGAAAATGCAAACATATTGATGTATTGTACAGGAGGGATTCGCTGTGATGTGTATTCTACAATACTAAGGTAAATACTATTTCATGATTTTTATTTTGTTTTCATATATTTATTATCAGGATTAGAATATGTGGAAAAATGATTGTTTATTCATTTTATAATAAATCTGATTACATAAGGAGTATAAATAGTACAAGTAATTTAATTATGTACAATCGAAATAAAGCTGGAAATCAGGAAATGATTCCCTATAAATGCTATCCTAAAAGGAAATAAAAATAAAACTGAAATCTTAATTAATACATACTAATAACTATACAAATCAGAATCCTATGATTATGATGATCTCATAATCAACACTCCCTCTCAATCTAGGTGGTAGATATCTATCATGCCAGATTGGATCAAATATTTTCATATGTATTTCTTGGGAGAGCTTTAGTTAGGGCGTCTGCTGTTTGATTGCACGATGGTACATGATCAATACTTTTAGTACTATTATCAATCTTCTCCTTTATGAAATGTCGGTCAATTTCCACATGGTTTGTGTCAAGAATTAGAATAAAAATATATTTCTTGAATTAATTATATTGGTAATACATCAGATATATTTATACTAGTTTACTAAACAACCAAATCCTATGATTGCTCATATATAGCTAAATCGCTACTAGTACTCATATATAACTAAATCCCTATTAGTACTCATATATAACTAAATCCCTATTATTACTCCTATTCAACTGAATTCCTATAGTTGTGGGATATTAAACAGAAACAGATTTTGACACTCCAACACTCCCCCTCAAGCTGGTGAATAGGTGTTCTTCATTCCCAGCTTGAATACAATTCTTTCAAAGTTGCTACTGCTTAGAAGATCTGCAAGGTTTTGATGGTACGGAGTGTAAATTAGGCCAAAAAGAAATCTCGAGTTGCTGCAATGAAGGCAGCAAAAAGGGCCACAATGAAGGTGGCTAAGAAATAGAAACTGCAATGAAGGCAGAAGCGCAATGAAGGCGGCAAGAAAGGCCACAATGAAGGTGGCTAAGAAATAGAAATCGCAGTGAAGGCGAAATCGCAATGAAGGCGGCAAAAGGACCACAATGAAGGTGGCTAAGAAATACAAACCGCAATGAAGGCGAAACTGCAATGAAGGCGGCAAAAGGACCACAATGAAGGTGGCTAAGATTTCATAAAAATAGAAACCGCAATGAAGGCGGCAAAAGGACCACAATGAAGGTGGCTAAGAAATACAAACCACAATGAAGGCGGTAAAAGGACCACAATGAAGGTGGCTAAGAAACTCAAACCGCAATGAAGGCGGCAAAATGACCACAATGAAGGTGGCTAAGACATACAAACCGCAATGAAGGCGGAACCGCAATGAAGGCAACAAAAGGACCACAATGAAGGTGGCTAAGAAATAGAAACCGCAATGAAGGCGACAAATTTATGCGCTTTATCCCACCTCTTAAATTTGACACATAGTGAAAGCGGTGCTTTTGAGGGCAGCTGTAGCGTCGTGGCTGGTTGCTATAAAGGCAGCCAGAGTTGATGGTGACAAATGATTGTATGAAGTCGAAAAATTGAAACACTGAAAAAAATGGTGCTGCCGGCGACATTTGCCGCCGCCGGCAGCGGTAGTGAAGCACAAAGACAGATCACAAAATCAGAACCTGCTCTGATACCATGTCAAGAATTAGAATAAAAATATATTTCTTGAGTTAATTATATTGGTAATACATCATATATATTTATACTAGTTTACTAAACAACCAAATCCTATGATTACTCATATATAACTAAATCCCTACTAGTACTCATATATAACTAAATCCCTATTAGTACTCATATATAACTAAATCCCTATTATTACTCTTATTCAACTGAATCCCTATAGTTGTGGGATATTAAACAGAAATAGATTTTGACACTCCAACAGTTTGTTCTATCATGGTGAGCCGGGTTCTTTGCAATGCTGATGGCAGTTTTGTTGTTACAATAATCTCACGGTGTAATTGGTTGGAACTCCGGTTTCATCCAGTATCTTTTCAAGTCATATCCCTTCACAAATGCTGTGTGCCATGACTCTTAATTTAGCTTCTGCACTACTTGTAGCTACCACATACCGTTTCTTACTTCTCCAAGTGACCATGTTTTCCCATACAAAAGAGCAATAGCCGACACTTAACTTTTTGTCTGATGTACATCCAACCCAATCTGAGTTGGTGTATACTTCAATACTCCTTTTTGTGTTTTTCTTGAAATGAAGACCTTTACTTGTTGTGCCCTTAAGGTAATAGAGGGTTCTGTTCACAACTTTCATGTGAACTTCAGTATGACTTATCATGTAGCGACTTGTCATGCTCACAACACATCCAAATATCAGGCCGAGTATGAGTAAGGTAGATTAATTTTCCAACTAGACTTTGATACCTATCTTTGTCAGCTAGAGGACCTTCTTCTAAGTTGTTTCTGCTTACTGATTCCATAGGAGTATTGGCAGCCCTACACCCAAGCATTCTATATTCCCTCCTTTGTATGAGCCACCAGAGCCTAAAGCAAAACTATCAGACGAGACTTTTTCGACAATTAATAAATAAATTATTAACACTTTATTTAATAACTATAGAAAATTTCTTTGGCAGAAGTCATGACATTTTCAAATTCATTTTCTCTATATTTTTCATATAATGAAATAAGACATTTCAACTTTTCTACAACAACATTAAAAGCTGATATAGAATTTTCCGTCTTTTAGTTGAAGAAAAAAAGTGTGTATATATATTGTATCACTCCAAAAAATCATGTTAACAATGTGCTCACTACTTTGTCTTGTGATTTCTTAATTTATAACTAATATTTCTTCAATTTCTACTATCTTCGTTAGTCAATTTACTTGTACTAGAAAGAACATTCAATAATTTGCAACAAAAATAAAATGTTTTATCCAATTATTATAAACCAACCATCTTCCGCGTATTTCTTCGTTGGATAACTTTTGAATGTAAAGTGATGAAAAAAATACCTTGAAAATTCATTTTAGGAACATCTATATCAATAAATTTAACAAATGACATTTTTCTACCAATAAATCTCTCAGTATCAACTGCCAATCACTAATATTCTCAAGTTTACTTGTTTTGTTTAGCCACCTTTATGTATTAGATTTATTTATTAAATTAATATAATTAATATTGTATAATATTTTTTTACAATTGATAATAAAGTCAATTGATTTAATATTTTTTTAAGACAACGTTAAATTAATATAAGATTTTATCATTTTTATTTTTCAAAATATTAAAATGCCTTCGGATTAATTTAATTTTTGAGGTCTTTTTATTAAGTAAAAAATTTGTTTTTCTGGGAGGCCTAAATCGTTTCTTTTCCCTTTGGGCCGACTTTGTGAGATACTTCTATTCCTAAAAAATACTTAAGTTGTCCAAAGTCTTTGACTTCAAACTCCGTAACCAAGAGTTTTTTCAAGTGTTTGATTTGCTCATGATCAACACATGTGATAACAATGTCATCAACATATGCAGTGAATAAAGTTACATTGCCTTCAAAGGAGTGTTTGACAAACATAATGTGATTTGATTGGCCTTGTATGAATCTATCTTCTTTGGCAACTCCAGTCAATCTATCAAACCATGCTCTTTAGGATTGCTTGAGACCGTACATGGATTTTTGGAGCTTGCCCCCCTACTTTAAGATGTTGGATGATTCAAGTCCTGGGGAATCTACATGTATACTTCATCTTCTAACTCACCATTTAGGAAAATATTCTTAATATCTAGTTGGTGTAGTGGTCAATCTAAGTTTGCAACCACATATAGTATGTCTCATACTGAGTTAAGCTTGGCCACTAGAGCAAATGTATCTTCATGGTCTATGCCATATGATTGGGTGAATCCCTTTCCTACTAATCGAGCCTTTACCAGTTTATGCTCCCATTAGCACTGTACTTCATAGAGAATATTCACTTACATTCGACATAATTTTTTCCTTCTGGTAGAGCAGTAATTTCCCAAGTGTTATTTTTAATCAATGCATGAACCTCTTCTACTACAGCTGCTGCCTACTCAATTTGTTGAAGGGCTTATTGAAAATTTGTTGGAATATATGTGTTATCAAGTGCTGCTACAAATGCCCTGAATTTTTGTGATAATTTCCCATACGACACAGATATTTCAATTGGTGTCGAGTAGAAGTTCTCTTCCCTTTTCTTGGTAAAATAGAAACATCATTGTTAATTGAACTTGTATGGACTAGTTCTGAGTTAGGAAGAGTATTACCAAAGGAGGTTCTATTTTCTAGAGCCTGGTTAGATTCATGGCTTTGTACCAGAGCAGTTTTTGACTCTACCACCAAATTGTTTTTCTTCCTCCTAGTGTAAACTTTCCAATCTGTTTGTGATCATCGATGAATGTAACAAACCATTTAGAGAATTCCTCTAAGTACATGAGATTTGGGTGACCTAATCGATGGTGCCACAACATTACAAACTCCTTACTATTTGGAGAAACCACTGCACAAGAATTGGCTGAGTTATTTGGAGGAAGGAATCTTCAACTTGCAAGTAGTAAAGTCCAACACACTCTTTAGCACTACCTATTGTCGTACCCGACTCCAAAATTTGAAATTCACACAAATTGGGAAAAAACATAACATGTCTCAAGTCTCTGGCCAGTTTGCTAATAGACAACAATTTGCAATCAAGTTTGGGCACATACAGTACAAAATCCAGAGTAATATTTTTTGAAATAATAACAGAACTTGTAATAGTAACCTTAGACAAGGTACCATCAACAATCGAAATAGAGGAGTTATCTCGACGGGGAGAATAATTGTCAAATATTGTCATATCTCTAGTCATGTGATTCAAGAATCCTGAATCTATGATCCATGATTTTGGTTTTCCTTTTGCTAGTGTATAAAGCATGTAAAAAATTACCTTTTTGTGCTACTATAGTTGTACCATATTATTTCCTTTTTTCTTTTGTTTTTCTTTTTAACAATTACGGATTTAACACCCTTCTTCTAGGTAAATTTGGATCATTTTTTTCTTGTTGTTCCTTATGGAAATATTACTTCCTTTTTCTTTTTAACAATTACGGATTTAACACCCTTATTCTAGGTAAATTTGGATTGTTAACTCGGGCAAAAAACAAGAATGAAACATATGCGAAGTAAACTTGTTGGAAAACTCTTACGAGTTTATCAATCAAGTTTACCTAGAAAAAATGAGTTTCCACATAATCTCAAGTTTGAACCCCTAGCTACCACATTGAAGCCACCTCAAGTCTTCTCTTCGGCTTGATCCATCTCTTCATGAATGAGCCCTATGGGTGGCTTCACATATGAATCCACCATCATATTTCCAAAACTTATCTAAAATCAAATTTCCCAGAAAGATCCCATCATTACACTTTGCAAGTTTAGTAGACTTCTATTCCTTTGATGTTATTAGAATATTATAAAATATCTTTTTTTATATGATGTTAGAGTATCTTGAGTTATTACCTATGATTAATTTATAGATATCTTTCATTATTATTATTATTATTATTATTATTATTATTTGTTCCTTATTTAGGATGGAGCTTGTGTGCCTGTATAAATAGAGATTTACATTGAGCCTTTTGTATCAAGTTAGCATAAAGCTATTATCAATAATATTCAAGCTCTTATTATTTACTCTCCTCCTTTTATCTAAAATTCAACAACTTCAACATGATATCTAGAGTCTATTTTAATCCTCCTTGAATGATTCCGCATCTACTCCATCGTCGAATTCCCAAAAGATTGAGAATATAATCATAATTTATTTTTTCTGACGTGCTCGTTCTTTTTTATTTTTATTTTATGACTGGTGTCACTTCAGCCCACAACCGTTGCTGTTGCACCGTCTTCTGTTGCTGCTGTCTGCCAAGTGCAGTTTTTTAGACGAACATACTTTGTTTTATTCAATTGCTTTACATGAATTTCTCTCAAACTGATGACCATTCTGGCTATCTGGCTAGGCTATATTTATTGCTATTGTCTCTGATTTCATCTGCATCCATGAGTTGCCCTTCCATCCATTTTTATTATTTTGTTGAGCAATACATTGTTTTCTTGTAACAAGCTAAAGCATAGTAAGCTTTAGCTTGAGGGAGAGTGTTAGAATATTAGAAAATATCTTATGATATCTTTTATATTATGTTATAATATCTTGAGTTATTTCCTAGAATCAATTTATAATCATAGAGATATCTTATAATATCTTTCATTATTATTATGATTTGTTCCTTATTTAAGATCGAGTCTGTGTATATCTATAAATAGGGATTTTCATTGAGTCATTTGTATCAAGTTAACATAAAGCTATTATAAATAATATTCAAACTCTTATTATTTTCTCTCTTCTTTTTATCTAAAATTCCACAACTTCTACAACTGAGAACATATTAACTTGTGAAATCTCTTCATTTTGAAAAATCTCTAAATTTATTATCCAAACAAAGTAACTTATATCAAAGAATTTGAATTACCCTACTAAATGACATTCGTTTGTAAAATTCTCCCATCCAAACACACTCTAAGCAATTTAAGTTGCATCCTTTTTTCCCCTTTTTCATATTACTAATTTTGATATATTGCTTTGATGCCATGTGGCAGGCAGCATGGATTTCAGAATTTGTATACCTTAAAGGGAGGTGTTTCTCACTATATAAAGAATGAAGGTCCTGCAGAATGGGTTGGAAATTTATTTGTATTTGACTCTCGATTGTCTCTTCCTCCTCCTGTTTACTATCCTCAGGCCACAACTGAAGGTGGGACGACTCTGGTTTCTGGAGATGGTAAGTTCGCAAAATGCTACACATGTAATGCGGGAGTCAGTGAACTGAGACATCGGAACTGTGCGAATCTTGACTGTAATTTGCTTTTTCTGTGAGTCACCTTTCTCTGTTGCACTTGTCTTCTTTTTAACCGAGACTTAACCTGACTTTGATTTTTGGTGATTTTTATTTTCTCTTCTATTTGAAATATGATTCATTCATGTCAAGCATGTTAACCTGTCTTGCAGATGCTGCAGAAAATGTGTAAAGGATCTAAGAGGATGTTGTTGTTTGACTTGCACTACTGCTACTCGACTTAGACCTATTTTAAATGGAGACCAGAGATACAGAAAATGGCACACCTATCGTGACATGGATTTGCAAGTCAAGATAGAAACTTCAACTTCATCGCCCGTATTAACAACACCACAAATTCATCTTAAATAATGGATGCTGGTGAGTAATTATGTGCACAGCTAGCCTGCCTGTCCTCCTCCCCCATCTCTCTCTTATATATAACATCTATAATCTATATAACAATAGATAGAAGGAGTAGAACTTTTTGATATGGCTTTGATCTTGACAAATATACCCTTGATATCCACATTTAAACCACCATTAAAACTTAACTGCAATTGCATCAGATATAAAATGCCTAAATAATTTATAAATTGTAATCAAAATTATTCAAAATAATAATATAGTAAAATATATACACATTTGCACGAAAAAAAAACGATGCACGTTTGGACGCTAGTATAAGGGGCATATCTAGTAAGAAATATTGTGAGAGTGAGAGGGTGAACTCTACGTTTAGATTAAAATGATTGTTTCAGCATTTGAACTCCTAATAAAAAAGTAATGTGCCTCTATGTCTTACTCTTCTTATCTTGTCATTATTTGTTTTTATGTTAATTGATCAGCTTCACCAAACTTTCATCTTCCTTCTTGTGAAAATAACCCTTTCATCTTCCAGGGTTTAAGTACCGCTCTACCACATTCTTACTTAATGGTTTCCATCGAAGACTCATAGCCGCATTTTTTTCTTCCTTAGCAAAGAAATCCTTTTGTCGATGCCACCATAAAAGGCAAGGTTAGAGGTCGAGGTATTATCAATATGGGAATGTGGAAGTTGTTAAGTGTGTTTTAGGGAGCAGCTAAGTTAAAACAAGAGAGGGAGGCAAAATTTCTTATTATAATTGAAACTGAAATAATACAGACATATATATATATACAATGTTGTTAGGTATCTAATGAATGCAGAGAATAAAAAAAAATATATTAGAAAATAAATCAAATCAGAGATATTTGATTCTTTCCCAAAATACAAATAAATTTAAATAGAAAATCAACTAATAAACACAATCATATCAGATTTGATTGCTATCTGTCAACACCCTCCTCAAGTTGGTGCATATATGTCTAGCATGCCCAACTTGTTCATAAGAAATTCAAAATTGGGCCTGAATAGACCTTTGGTAAGGATATCAACAACTTGTTGTGAAGTAGGGACAAAAGGCATGCAAATCAGACCCGAATATACTTTCTCTTTTATAAAATAAATATCAATTTTAACATGTTTGCTTTGGTCACGTTGAACAAGATTTTGAGAAATACTAATTCCTGCCTTGTTGTCCCAATACAGCTTAATTGGAAGAGTGATAGGAAGTTTCAGCTCTTCTAAGATTCTTTGAAGTTGTAGGATTTCACAAACACCTCGGACCATTGCCTTATATTCTTCCTCTATACTGATTCTAGATACTATATTTTGTTTCTTGCTCCTCCAAGTATCTAAGTTTCCCGAAACAAATGTGCAGTGAACAAATGTTGACTTTATATTCGTGATGAACCCTGTCCAATTTGCGTCAGGAAATACCTCAATGCTTTGTTGATAAGTTTTTTGGAAAAACAGTCCCCTTCCTGGGGAACTTTTGAGGTATCTTACAATACGGTAAACAACCTCTAGATGTTCTTCGTGGGGTGAGTGCATAAACTAACTCACTAAGCTAACAACAAAGGCTATATTTGGACGAGTATGGGATAGATAAATTAGGCTTCCTACTAATCTTTGATACCGAGATGTATCCACTGGATCACCATTGCCATCACTGCTAATTTTCTGATTAGGATATATTGGAGTATTAGCTAGCGTAAAACCTAACATCCCAGTTTCTTTTAGAAGATCTAAAATATATTTTTGTTGTGATACAACAATCCCTTTATTTGATCTTGCAACTTCCATTCCTAAAAAGTATTTTAAAGACCAAAGATCTTTAATTTCAGCAAGAGATGATATGCCTTCAAATTTTTTATTTCACAAGAATCCTCACCATTGATAACAATATCATCTACATAAATGATCGATATAGCCATTTTACCTTCAGAAGAATGTTTCACAAACATGGTGTGATAGCTTTGACACTGAGAATATCCCTGCTTCTTAATAAATTGGGTGAATCTTTTAAACCACGCTCAAGGTGACTATTTCAAGCCATAAAGAGACTTCTGAAGCTTGCAGACCTTTTGGTTGAATTTAAATTCAAACCCTAACGATGAATTTATATAGACTTCCCCTCTAAATCTCCAATTAAAAACGGATTTTTTACGTCTAGTTGCTGTAATGGTCAATCCAAGTTAACGACCAAAGGTAAAAGAACTTTAATGGTGTTAAGTTTTGCAACAGGAGCAAAAGTCTATGAGTAATCAATACCATAAGTTTGTGTAAAGTCTTTGGCAACTAACTTGGCCTTATACCTCTTTACTAATCCATCAGCCTTGTGTTTTATGGTGAACGCCCATTTGCACCCCACAATTCTCTTTCCTCTAGGTAGATCCACCTCTTTCCAAGTTTGATTTTGTATAAGAGCACTCATTTTCTCCAAGACAACTTCTTTCCACTTAGAAATCCATAGAGCTTGTTGTATATCTCTTAGGATCTCTGTTTTTCTTAGTTCACAAGTAAAAACCCTAAAAGTGGGGGACAATTTGTCATAAGATATAAAGTTAGAGATAAGATGTTTTATACATGATCTTATCCCTTTTCTAACAGCAATGAGTAGACTAGAATCATCAAATGTAAGTTATAAAGGGACAAAATCATTGGGAACAATTTCAGTAAGGACAAGATTAATGTGATCAAAATTTTCAGAATTTTGAAAGGATACAATAGAATTAGAAAGGCTCTTACCGTTGGATTCTTTGATGTTTGATAGTGTTGAGGTTCTATCTCTGAGGCATTTTTTTCCTCAGTTTTGAGAGCCCCACTCTCTACTAGGTGGCTTCCCATTCAATTTCCAGCATTCTTCGTGTGGCGAGGCTTGTTGCAATAGGTACACCACACTCCTTCATGTTTCTTCTTCACATAGGCTCTTCCTTCTTTCTTGGTCAACCATCATTGTTGAGCTTTCTACAAGTGGGACTGTCAGCATTAGTCCCCTTCTACTTTATTCACTTCTCACCATAGCCACTACTTCACTAATTCTTGGTACTTTCTCCTTACCAAGGATTTTCACTCTAACTTGATCAAAATCAGAGTTGAGTCCCACCAAGAAATCATAGACTCTATCATGTTCAATATACTCCTTGAGTAATGCTGCATTTGCTGAAGACTTGACTTTTATAACTCTGTAATGATTCAACTCCATCCACAAAGCTTTGAGATGATTTGCATACTCAGTAACAGTCTTGTTTCCCTGCTTAGCAGCCACAGTTTTCACCTTCACATCGTATGTTTAGGCAACATATTTAGCTTTGGAATAAGTCTCTTCTAATGCCTTCCAAAACTTCTTCGCAGTGCTGAGAAACATGCAAGTGTCACTGATTTCTGAGGTCATTGCATCCCATAACCATGCCATGATCATAGAATCCCCTTTATCTCACCTCTTAAATTTGGGATCTGTTTCTTTGGTGGGTTCATCTGTTAAGTGTTCTGCCATCCCTTTACCTTTCAAAAACGTGTGCAGAATTTGAGACCACATCAAATAGTTCTTCTCATTCAACTTGTTAACGAATGAGAGGTTTTGCAATTCGGCTTGGAATTTTTTATTTCCTGTTTCATTCTCAGTTTCATTATGAATCACTACTCCTTCTCCTGCTGTGGATGAAAAACAAAAAACTGCAAGTTTCTCTTATTTACAATCTACGAAAAACGGTGGCGAACGTCTGATTTGAGGGCGGTGGTGTGATACGGTCAATGTATAGTGGTCAACTGTCTTCAACAGTGGTGAGAGAAGTTGAAAGTCGTGTTCACGACAATGACGGCTGGTTTCAGAACAAAGAAGGCAACAAGCAGACCTCAGAGATCACAAAAAGAAGGTTGGTTCATGGAGATCTAGAAGGCTGTTAAATAGACGTTAAGTTGTTGCAATGAAGGTAGCAAAAAATATATTTATTGAATTGAATTATATTGATAATACATCAGATATATATATATATATATATATATATATATATATATATATATATATAATTTCCAAAATTAGAAGTAAAGTTTTTAGAAGATTTTATTGTGATTTCATGAGGGTTAATCATTTTTGATATCATCGTATTATATGTCACGTTATTTAAAATATGAAACTAAAATTGTCACATTTTTAAAAAAAGGGGACTAATTTCGTAAATTGGTGAAAAATAGGGAGACTAAAATTGTAATTAAACCATTTAATTATTAACATATAAAAAATTAATGTATCTAAATGGTTTTAAATCATAAGATTGTATGGCACATTATTAAAAATATCTCAAACCACCATTTTTAGTTAAAAATTTGAGAAAATATTCAGTGCATTACATACTCGGCAGTCATATGCAAGGTGATTACCGAATAAAATGGCTTTCAATAGTAGTACTACAAAGGAAGGCTCTGCTTGATTTTTCCTTGGCACAGTTACTAATTCAACTTGACAGTACCTTATTGCTTCTTTTGTTAATGCATTTGTTATTGCTGGATTTAGTCAGGTACAATGAATCTACCAATTATTTTATCTTGAAAGAAGTTTGTACTATGTGATTTGTGTGCAGCTGACATACTTTCTACAAAGAAGTTTGAACATATTGTGGTGAAGATGGAAATGGTTTGTGGATATGCTGATGTTTGAAAGGGTTGTGTTGTTGCCACATACTAGGGTTAACATGTGTTTGAGAATACGGTGCATTAGCGATTTCACGGTGAAAAACTATGGTGAGACTAAAGTTACAAATTAGAGCTTCTAGTTTTCACAATAACAACTGCATTGGAACGCAACAATTGACAAGCCACTGCTTTTCCCAACATAAACGTGACTGTGGTGATGTCTTGAAGTGCTTGCAGACTAGAATTCATGTGATTATGATGTTGTTTCAAGGAGGAAAACCAAGAGATTTATTATCATGACACAACTTTTAATGAATAGTAAATTCTAACCGTGCATAATTGAATAATTTGCTATGATTTTATTTTCTTGTATATATATTGAGTGCACAGTGTCCATTTGATGACCATGGCAAGTAAAAAGACAGTTACATATACAACGATGAGAGTTTGAAGAAAAAACATATCCAATATTTGTTTAATATGACTTGCAAACAAACTTGAAGCTATGCAGGAAAGTAAGTGGCATAGTAATGGCTAACGACCTCAACAATTATAACTCATATAACCTGATTACATATCCAAAGAGATATGCATTTTTTTAAGGGGGTTGTGACGGGTAAGGCGTAAACAACCAATTTGGTGTTGGAAAGGGGAAGAATTAGTTTTTGTGACAAATGAGAAGGAAAAAATGAAATGCAACTTTTACCGTAACATGATATGTTTTGGTAATATCAAATTAATTAATCAATGGTTAAATGACATTACTTTAATGAACTAATATGATTAGAATATGACAAATGTATTAGTACTATTTATTTACTCAACCTTTAATATGCAATGTATGAATGTTGATATAATGAATTAATAAGAAACTAACTAAATAATTATCAAATTTTAATTGGACATTTCTTTTTCTTCGTAGTATTGAAGAATTTATCTCAATAAGTAAATCAGTGTTACTTAATTTACTTTTATTCTATTAACGGTACACACAACTATGCCTCTATCAGTATAAGAGGAGTATTTCTTTATCTTAGATAGCATATTTGAATTCAGGATTGTGACGTAATTACATGAATTCTAGTATCATGAACACAAAAGGAAATATTGCTAGTGCGAAATCAGTTTCATCAGGAATGCTTTCACAATGTGTGGATGATCCGTTATGTTGCCACGTAGCATTTTCACTAGTAGCACCTCCCACGTAGCACTATCGACTAGTAACACCTCCCTAGACAACCTTAACCAACAAAATCATCTTACCCTTTAATTCCTTGACCTTCCGGTCCTCAAACTGTAGCAGTAAGGTCTCAAAAATTAGATTTTCTTCTATTTGAACCTTGTCAGACTCAATCACATGTGGAGGATTGAAAGTGTACTTGCGAAGTTGAGACACATGAAATACACTATGAATATTAGAAAAAGACGGAGGCAATGTGATCTGATATGCTACATTACCGACACATTTAAGAATTTGGTAAGCTTTCGTAATTTTAACGCCTGACCAACCCCAATTGTTGGAGTAACTCTCAAAAATACGTGATCACCCTCTTGAAACTCGAGATATTTTCTTATTTTATCATGGTAACTATTTTGCCTACTTTGAGACGCTCTCATCTTTTCCTGAATCATTATTATTTTATGAGTAGTCTGTTGAACAATCGCTGATTCTAACACAAGGTTATCGCCCGTCTGAAACCAACGTAGAGGGGGTCCTACACCTTCTTCCATACAACGCCTCAAAAGAGGCCATTGCAATACTAGAGTGGAAATTATTATTATAGGTGAACTATAAGTGGCAAAAAGCTATCCCAACTTTCATTTTGTTACAACACATAAACTCTCAACAAGTCTTCTTGGGATTGATTGGTTTGTTCAATTTGACCATCTTTTTATGGGTGGTAGGCTGAACTCATCCTAAGGTTCGTAGCCAAAGTGCTATGTAAACATTCCCAAAATTTAGAGGTAAATCTAGGGTCTCTATCTAACACTATATTTGATGGGATTCCATGCAACTTCACAATTTCCTTTATGTATAGCTCAACTAACTTTTCTATGGAATAAGTTATGTTTATCGGAATAAAATGAGTAGATTTAGTTAATCTATCCACAATAACCCAAATACTATCATACTTTTTTGGAGTAAGGTTTTCCTCTTTTATGATGTATAGACCTCTTGTCCTTCATGGTTCCAGTTTTAAAATAATGCATAAAAATATAACTCATTTTTAATTACTTCATTTTGTACAAATTAGTCTTTTTGTTCATCTTAGCCTTTTTTTTATGTTTTTCTTTTGATATCGTATATAAGTTTAACCATTTTTTTCTTTCATATTTATATAAATTTATATATTATATTTTATCAATATTTCACTCTGTTGTAAATCATTTATTGATTTCTCGATATTTCTGTCTTTCACTTTATATGAGGACAAATGTCAAATTTGGATAGTGTTGTTGGTTGTGGTGTAATACGGTGTATGGATTATAATTTAAATACATTCATTATTGATTGAATTATATGGTGAAGACTTGTCTAAGGTAATGAAAAGAAAAATATGTTCAAACTTTCTCGTAGTTTTGCTATCATAGTTGCATAATGCATCAAATTCTTGAAATTAACATGTTATATCTGTTGAAACAAACTCTCAAATTAAAGTTTTGACGCCACACGAATATGTTTTTTTACTGGCAAAAACCTGTGCTCAAAATAAAATAGAAAATAAACAAAGGTTAATTATGATTCTAAAATGTTATGTTAATTTAACATGTGCTTTTGAGTGTGTTAATTCAAAGATAGGAATCAAGCGAAGCAAAGAAAAAAGTTAAAAACTAAATAAAACAAAGAAACAAGAACATTCTGAACAAAATGGAGAATGATCGCCAGATTCAAGACTGTTTGTCATAGTATCTTGACCAATGAATCTCCACTATTTTAACGAAGCTTGTGCCTTTGAATTTTATACTAAGTTCATCAATACATAACAAGGAACAAATAGGTCTCGTCACAGTTAAAGAAGGCTTTCGAATCATTAAGATAAAAGGTCTCAAATCAAGCTAGTTGAAACAGTTTGGAACACCTTCAACGAAACTATCAAGAAAATTCAATCAATCTTGATTGGTACAAAAGCAATCAGGAAGACAATCAATCAATCTCCAAAAAGTTCAAACTGCCAAAACCAGATTGACAATTAATCTCCGTTTTTGCAGAATTACAGTTCTGATCTCCTTACTTCTGCAAAGGTTTATAATCATTCAGCAAACTGTTTTGAACAGATTCAAGGCTCCAGATCGAAACTGTAACATCAATAACTGAGTGACAAGCTTCAAAGATATTTTAAACTCAAAGGCAAACATATTAAGCAAAGCTATAGCAACATCAGTCAAAACAGATTCAAAATACTTAAAGGCTGGATTATTTTTAATCATATACATTGGTTTTGGTCAAAAAGGATAGAGTACTATGAACAACTCTTTTGACCCTCATTAAATGCTCAAATCACATATAATAGCAAGGCCATTGTCCAGGAAAAAATACAGAACTTCAAGTGCTATCAAAGTCTCCTAAATCATTCACATACTTGAAATTCTCATTTTCACAATGAAGAATCAGTTCTGAACGTTTCTATTTCAATGTGTTATTACTACTGAATTATTTGTAAGGAATGGAATCTCAAACAAGAGTGAAGACATCTCATATTCTATCAAAATAATCTTATCATTATTGTATAACTCAAACTATAAGAGTTTAAGTACAATTTGAATAGATTGTAACGAATCCTATCAAGACCGATAGGTGATTAATTTACTTTATGGGTGGAAAGAAATAGAATTTGTAACAGATCAAGGTTGATCTAAGCTAGGTGCTGTAAAACCAAGAAGGTTATTTGTTTTGAACACTTAGTGGAAAATATCACAGTTGTGAGGACTGGACGTAGCCCGAGTTGGGTGAACTATGATATATCTGCGTGTGGTATTCCTTATCTTGTCTCTTTATTTATTAAGCTTAATTGATTAACTGAGATAAAACGTAAACTGAATTTCTGTTTTTAAGCTAACCAAGAACGTTATCCGTTTTCAGGTAAAAACCAAGAACGTTCTCCGTTTTCTGCTTTCTTAACCAAGATCATTCTTGAGTTAAATCTTGAGGTTTCATCAAGAATTATTAAATAGGTAAATTTACAATTCAAACCCCTTTACTTGTAAATCGACGTTGCTACTTCAATTGGCATCAAAGCACGGTCTCTAGAAAGATTAAAAACACCTAGCAAGTGCTAGAGAAAAGATCTAAAAGAAAAGATGCCAGAAGCCAAATACATTATTGAGGGAAGATCTTCAAACAGACCACCATTCTTTGATGGATCTAATTACTATTTCTGGAAGAATAAGATGCAGCTATTTCTGAAATCTCAAGACACATGGATGTGGCACATCATTACAAATGGAGATTTCATACCAAGAGTCGATCAAGATGACTCAACTTCTGTTGCGAAGAAAGAAGTAGACTGGACAATTGATGATAAAACTAAGGTACTCTTAAACTCTAAAGCTCAATTATTCCTATCATGTGCCTTAAATAGAGAAGAGAGTAAAAGAGTAGATGAATGCATAACTGCAAAAGAAGTATGGGATACATTGCAGACTCACCATGAAGGAACAAGCCATGTCAAATAAACAAGAATAGAAATTAGCATAAGGAAATTTGAACTGTTCGAAATGCAAGAAGGAGAAATTATTGATGAAATGTACTGAAGATTCACAATGATAGTAAATGAGATGTGTTCTCTTGGTATAGCTTACACAGTTCGAGAAAGAGCAAGAAAAATCATAAGGTGTCTTCCAATCATATAGAGACCAATCGTAACAGCTATAAGCCAAGCCAAGAATCTTGAATCACTTCCCTTGGAAGAATTAATTGGAACTTTAAGAGCACATGAAGTATTGCTACAAGAAGACAAAGAAATGAAGAAAGGAAAGGCAATAACACTAAAAGCATCTCAAGAAAAAATCACAGTACAAATAAAGGAAGAACCACAAGAAAAGGAACAAAAAGATGCTGATGAAATTGCTCTTCTCACCAAAAGAATATAGAGAATGATGAGAAGAAGAGATCAAATAAAAAAGGAATTTAAAAAAAAAACCCAAAACAGAAGTAGACAAAAGCGAAATCACATGCTTTGGATGTAATAAATTAGGACATTACAAAGCAGAGTGTCCCTTAAACAAGAATCCACCAAAGCGATTTACTTCCAAAAAGAAATCAATGATGGTAACATGGGATGGTTCAGAAGAATTAGAAACTGAAGAAGATGAGGAGGCTAACATATGCTTAATGGCAAAAACAGAGGAAGATAAGGTAATAAATTCTGAACCATGTTATTAATGTGAACAAATGGGAATTCAATTTGATAGCCTGGTAAATGATTCAAATCTCCTTATTCAAAAATTTAGTTTCTTGAAAGAAAAATTTCATAAAGAAAAAGAAGAAATTCAAGCTAGGAATAATGTGTTAAAAAACATCATTGAAGAATGAAAAGAAACAAAAAAACAAAATTTTGAAAAACAAGAAGGTCAAGAACGTTCTGCGCTGAAAACGGAGAACATTCTCCTTAAAAATGAAAATGAACTTCTTAAAACTGATTTGTTAAATTTCATTAAAGCCACTGAAACTTTTCAGAAAATTATGGGATCTCAAATAGGAATCTTTGATAAAGCTGGTCTTGGTTTTAATCAAACTCAAAAAACAAAGTTGTATGAAAATTTTTTTGTCCCAAAAAGAAAGGAAGAAAAATGCAAAACTAGATGCTCATATTGTAAAAAACATAGACATCTGGAATTTTCTTGTTATTTTAGAAAAAAAAAGATGAAAATATCAAAAGCAAAAGGTTGAATAAAGTAAGAGATTGTTATGCCAAACCAGTAATAGAAAGACAACAAAAAGGAGAACATTCTCCAGACTACCTTCAAAACGGAGAAAGTTCCAAAACGAAAATTGAACCTTCTCTAGAAAAACTGGGAAAAGGAGAA
This sequence comes from Cicer pinnatifidum, assembly GCA_037974775.1. Classification (NCBI taxonomy): domain Eukaryota; kingdom Viridiplantae; phylum Streptophyta; class Magnoliopsida; order Fabales; family Fabaceae; genus Cicer; species Cicer pinnatifidum. The sequence continues at coordinate 35,534,631 of JBBPBR010000008.1, forward strand.
CGATATGTAATTATTTCAAAATCAAGTTTAAATGGACTCTTGAATGAACAAGTTTATGTGAAACAACCCCCAGGTTTTGAAAATCAATCAAAAGCAAATTATGTTTTCAAACTTACCAAAGCTCTATATGGCTTAAAACAAGCACCAAGAGCCTTGTATGAACGATTGACTTCATTCTTAATAAAAAATGGATTCTTACGAGGAAAAATCGACACTACATTATTTAAGAAAACCAAAAAGAATGAATTACTTATTGTTCAAGTATATGTTGATAATATCATTTTTGGATCAACAAATGAAAAACAGTGTGAAGGTTTTTCAAAACTTATGCAAAATGAATTTGAAATGAGTATGATGGGAGAATTAAGGTATTTACTTGGATTACAAATTAAACAATATGAAAACGACATTTTTATTTGTCAAGAAAATAAATTAAAGATTTGTTGGTCAAATATATAATGAATGAATCAAAGATCATGACCACTCCCGTTCATCCATCGATTTGGCCATAGGCTAAGTCTTCTCTGTGACTTAAAAATTTTGTTCCAATCGGGCGTGCCAATCGATTTGGTGCTATGTTTCTGAAAAATGATTTACCAGATGGTTCATTCAATCGATTGCCTAATTGATTGATACCAAACTTGTTTCAAAAGAAATTTGATTCAATAGATTTTCCAATCGATTGTGTTTGTCACAGACGATGTTCCTTTTGAAAACTTATTTTAGCAATCGATTTGCCAATCGATTTGTCAATCGATTTTTACAATCATCTTAGTCTTTGTAATTTGAACAATCGATGTGTCAATCGATTAGCTTGCTAAAAGGCTTGCTTCTGACTTGCACACTTGATTTTCAATAAATGTGCTAGTCGATTGCCTAATCGATTGTTTAATCCCAGACTACACATTTTCATACAACCCCATTACAAAATCGATTCCCTAATCAATTTTCTTAACAAATTTTCCAACTTTGGTTGATTCCTTGAGTTCCAAGCCATTATCTCAAGTATGTAGGGTAGAGTTGTTGTTCCTGAAATTTTACTCAGTTTAAAATGTTAGATAAATAAAATGATGTATGTTTGTCAATAATATCAAAATGGCCTTATGTCTAACAATTTTAACCAATCTTGTGCATCCAATAGGTGTGTTTGTGTCATTGGATGAACATTTAGGTCATTTTCGTCCACCCTAGGCTTATTCATGTCCAATTAGGGTTTATAACCAATCTTATGCATCAAATAAGTTCATTTGTGTCATTGGATTAACATTTAGGTCACTTTCGTCCTCCCTAGGCATATTCTTGTCCAATTAGGGTTTTTAACCAATCTTGTGCATCCAATAGGTGTGTTTGTGTCATTGGATGAACATTTAGGTCACTTTCGTCCTCCCTATGTTAATTCTTGTCCAATTAGGGTTTTTAACGAATGTTGTGCATCCAATAAGTGTGTTTGTGTCATTGGATGAACATTTAGGTCATTTTCGTCCTCCTTGGGCTAGTTCTCGTCCAATTAGGGTTTTTTAACCAATCTTGTGCATCCAATAGATGTGTTTGTGTCATTGGATGAACATTTAGGTCATTTTCGTCCTCCCTAGGCTTATTCTTGTCATATTAGGGTTTTTAACCAATATTGTGATTCCAATAGGTGTGTTTGTGTTATTGGATCAACATTTAGGTCATTTTCGTCCTCCTTAGGCTTATTCTTGTCCAATTAGGGTTTTTAATCAATCTTGTGCATCCAATAGGTGTGTTTGTGTCATTGGATGAATATTTAGGTCATTTTCGTCCTCCCTAGGATTATTCTTCTGTTATTAGGGTTTTTAAGCAATCTTGTGCATCCAATGAATTCATTTGCGTCATTGGATTGATATTTAGGTCATTTTCGTCCTCCCTAGGCTTATTCTTGTGCAGTTAGGTTTTTCTAACAAATCTTGTGAATCCAATAAGTTAATTTGTGTCATTGGATTTAAATTTAGGTCATTTTCGTCCTCCCTTGCCTTATTGTTGTCCAATAAGGGTTTTTAACGAATCTCTTGCATCCAATACGTGTGTTTGTGTCATTGGATGAACATTTAGGACATTTTCGTCCTCCATAGGCTAATTCTTGCCCAATTAGGGTTTTTAACCAATCTTATGCATCCAATAGATGTGTTTGTGTCATTGGATGAACATTTAGGTCATTGTCGTCCTCCCTAGGCTTATTCTTGTCCAATTAGGGTTTTTAATCAACCTTATGCATCCAATAGGTGTGTTTGTGTCATTGGATGAACATTTAGGTTATTTTTGTCCTCCCTAGGCTTATTCTTGCCCAATTATGGTTTTTAACCAATCTTATGCATCCAATAGATGTGTTTGTGTCATTGGATGAACATTTAGGTCATTGTCGTCCTCCCTAGGCTTATTCTTGTCCAATTAGGGTTTTTAATCAACCTTATGCATCCACTAGGTGTGTTTGTGTCATTGGATGAACATTTAGGTTATTTTTGTCCTCCCTAGGCTTATTCATTTCCAATTAGGGTTTTTAACCAATCTTGTGAATCCAATAGGTGTGTTTGTGTCATTGGATTAACATTTAGGACATTTTCGTCCTCCGCAGGCTTATTCTTGTCCAATTAGGGTTTTTAGCCAATCTTGTGCATCCAATAGGTGTGTTTGTGTCATTGGATGAATACTTAGGTCATTTTCGTCCTCCCAAGGCTTGTTGTTGTGTAAGTAGGGTTTTAAAGCATTCTTGTGCGTCCAATAAGTTCATTTGCGTCATTGGATTGACATTTAGATCATTTTCGTCCTCCCTAGGCATATTCTTGTCCAATTTGGATTTTTAACCAATCTTGTGCATCCAATAGGTCTGTTTGTGTCATTGGATGAACATTTAGGTCATTTTCGTCCTCCCTAGGTTAATTCTTGTCTAATTAGGGTTTTTAATGAATGTTGTGCATCCAATTGGTGTGTTTGTGTCATTGATTGAACATTTAGGTCATTTTCGTCCTCCCTAGGCTAATTCTCGTCCAATTAGGTTTTTAACGAATGTTGTGCATCCTATAGGTGTGTTTGTGACATTGGATGAACATTTAGGTCATTTTCTTCTTCCCTAGGCTTATTCTTGTCCAATTAGGGTTTTTAACCAAATGTTGTGCATCGAATAAGTTCGTTGGTGTCATTGGATGAACATGTAGGTCATTTTCGTCCTCCTTACACTTAATCTTGTCCAGTTAGGGTTTTTAACCAATCTAATGCATCCAATAGGTGTGTTTTGGTCATTGGATGAACATTTAGGTCATTTCCTTCTTCCATAGGAATATTCTTGTCCAATTTGGGTTATAACCAATCTTGTGCATCCAATAAGTTTAGACTTTGATTGGTGCATTTGGGCTTTCACAAACAGTCCTTTTCTTTTTCTATCAGTTTGTTCAGCCTCACTTAGTCTATGCAATTCCATTTCGTGCTCTCTCAGTTTACCAAACAGTGTTGCAATAGACAGGCTGCCAAGGTCTTTTGATTCTGCTATGGCAGTAATCTTTGGCTGCCATTCTCTAGTTAAACACCTCATCACCTTGCTGATTTGCTGATCATTGTCAATCTCCTTGCCAAGTGCATTCAGGTTGTTGACTATATGTATGAATCTCGTTTGCATGTCATTAATGGACTCATCTTTCTTCATGTTGAACAGTTCGTACTCATGCATGAGTGTATTAATTCGAGCTCTTTTCACATCGGTTGTTCCTTCATGTGTTTGCTGCAATGTGTCCCACATCTCTTTGGCGGATCCTCATACCAGTTAGATCTGGGTTTAGGGATTAGTGAATCACCAGTCCCAGCTATTGTAGGTATGTAGGGTCCATTTTCTACAGCATCCAGAATATCAATACCACTAGCTTCTAGAAATATTAACATCCTATGTTTCCAGTACATGTAGGCAGCCCCATTAAATGCAGGGGGCCTTGCCAATGAAGCGCCTTCTCCTAGAAATTCAACAGAGGACATTTTCTTTAAAGAATTTATCTAAAAAGCCAAGCTCTGATACCAACTGTTGGTTAGTATGCCCTCAGTATGTATGAAAAACGTATATGACAGACAAATAACGCAGGTTAACATATACAGTTTCCAAGTATTGAAATAAATATCGAAACCAACGTGATCAATATTATTCCAATTTCAACAGTTATGAATACAAGGTCTTAGCAACATAAAGATTCACATACAAACATTTAACATGTCAATCAATACAGAATTTTGCTATCACATGCGATCAAGATTAATCATACAAGCAAAATTAAAAACAAAGAGTAAGGGATAGGAAATTGTGCACCACGATTTTTATACTGGTTCAGCCGTCTATCTGACGACCTACTCCAGTCCTGATAATCGAATCGATTACGGCCTTTTTCAATAGAATCTTCTAGAGTGTTTTACAGATTGTCCAGCACTCCCTGCCTATCTATCTTAAAACTCTCTCTCTATTCTATTGTGCACCCACCGAATCCCTCAAGTCAATCGGCAGACTCTCCCAAGATTTCGGTGAAGCTTCTTCTTGATAACCTCCCTTATCAACGAAGATCGCTACCAGTTTCAATATTGGATTTTTCTCAGTTCTTTTTTACAAAAGCGTTGTTACAGAAAAGAGAAAATGTATACATAAATTGTTTCAATCACTACAATGTATCTCACACAAGATGTACTTTTACAATTGAGTGTTTGTGAGATATTTCTTCTTCTCTCAAGTTGTCTTTTTCAGCTCTTTGAGATCTCGAAGAGTATTTGATTCAGGTCTGAAAAAGTAATATCAAAAGTTATTCAAAGTATGAGCAAAAGTTCTATGTTGTAGTTATTATTGTTATGAGAGAAAGTGATTGAAAAACGTTTATATAGTTTCTGAAAAACAACATATAAATCGATTAACCAATCGATTTATTATTGTGTTAAAACAGGCGCAATCGATTTCCCAATCGGTTATCGCGAATCTTGTTTTTCTTGAATCTTGAAACTACATAAACTAATCGATTACCTAATCCATTATTTTAATGCACTTTTCAGAAAATGATATGCAGTTCATAATGGAATCGATTGCATAATCGATTGAAGGTGTTTTGTTCCAATAACGAGATCAAAACAATCGATTACTCAATCGATTCATTAATTCACATAATCGATTTCTTAAAACACATAATCGATTCATGAATTCCCACAATCGATTTGGCAATACGCTAAGTCTTCTCTGTGACTTAAAATTTTTGTTCCAATCGGTTTGCCAATCGATTTGGATTATTACGGAGAGTTAGCTTATTTCAAGCAAATGGGCGTGCCAATCGATTTGGTGCCATGTTTCTGAAAAAATGATTTACCAGATGGTTCATTCAATTGATTGCCTAATTGATTGATACCAAACTTGTTTCAAAAGAAATTTGATTCAATTGATTGTCCAATCGACTGTGTTTGTCACAGACCATGTTCCTTTTGAAACCTTATTTTAGAAAATCGATTTGCCAATTGATTTGTCAATCGATTTTTACAATCAGCTTAGTCTTTGTAATTTGAACAATCGATGTGTCAATCGATTAGCTTGCTAAAAGGCTTGCTTCTTACTTGCACACTTGATTTTCAATAAATGTGCCAGTCGATTGCCTAATCGATTGTTTAATCACAGACTACACATTTTCATACAACCCCATTACAAAATCGATTCCCTAATCAATTTTCTTAATAAATTTTCCAACTTTGGTTGATTCCTTGAGTTCCAAGCTATTATCTCAAGTATGTAGGGTTGAGTTGTTGTTCCTGAAATTTTACTCAGTTTAAAATGTTAGATTAATAAAATGATGTATGTTTGTCAATAATATCAAAATGGCCTTATGTCTAACAATTTTAACCAATCTTGTGCATCCAGTAGGTGTGTTTGTGTCATTGGATGAACATTTAGGTCATTTTCGTCCACCCTAGGCTTATTCATGTCCAATTAGGGTTTATAACCAATCTTGTGCATCAAATAAGTTCATTTGTGTCATTGGATTAACATTTAGGTCACTTTCGTCCTCCCTAGGCATATTCTTGTCCAATTAGGGTTTTTAACCAATCTTGTGCATCCAATAGGTGTGTTGGTGTCATTGGATGAACATTTAGGTCATTTTCGTCCTCCCGATGTTAATTCTTGTCCAATTAGGGGTTTTAACGAATGTTGTGCATCCAATAAGTATGTTTGTGTCATTGGATGAACATTTAGGTCATTTTCGTCCTCCCTAGGCTAATTCTCGTCCAATTAGGGTTTTTAACCAATCTTGTGCATCGAATAGATGTGTTTGTGTCATTGGATGAACATTTAGGTCATTTTCGTCCTCCCTAGGCATATTCTTGTCCTATTAGGGTTTTTAACCAATATTGTGAATCCAATAGGTGTGTTTGTGTTATTGGATCAACATTTAGGTCATTTTCGTCCTCCTTAGGCTTATTCTAGTCCAAATAGGGTTTTTAATCAATCTTGTGCATCCAAATGGTGTGTTTGTGTCATTGGGTGAATATTTAGGTCATTTTCGTCCTCCCAAGGATTATTCTTCTGTTATTAGGGTTTTTAAGCAATCTTGTGCATCCAATGAATTCATTTGCGTCATTGGATTGATATTTAGGTCATTTTCGTCCTCCATAGGCTTATTCTTGTGCAGTTAGGTTTTTTTAACAAATCTTGTGAATCCAATAAGTTCATTTGTGTCATTGGATTTAAATTTAGGTCATTTTCGTCCTCCCTTGCCTTATTCTTGTAAGTAGGCTTTTTAAGCATTCTTGTGCATCCAATAAGTTCATTTGCGTCATTGGATTGACATTTAGATCATTTTCGTCCTGCCTAGGCTTATTCTTGTCCAATTTGGATTTTTAACCAATCTTGTGCATCCAATAGGTCTGTTTGTGTCATTGGATGAACATTTAGGTCATTTTCGTCCTCCCTAGGTTAATTCTTGTCCAATTAGGGTTTTTAACGAATGTTTTGCATCCAATTGGTGTGTTTGTGTCATTGATTGAACATTTAGGTCATTTTCGTCCTCCCTAGGCTAATTCTCGTCCAATTAGGTTTTTAACGAATGTTGTGCATCCTATAGGTGTGTTTGTGACATTGGATGAACATTTAGGTCATTTTCGTCTTCCCTAGGCTTATTCTTGTCCAATTAGGGTTTTTAACCAAATGTTATGCATCGAATAAGTTCGTTGGTGTCATTGGATGAACATGTAGGTCATTTTCGTCCTCCTTACACTTAATCTTGTCCAGTTAGGGTTTTTAACCAGTCTTATGCATCCAATAGGTGTGTTTTGGTCATTGGATGAACATTTAGGTCATTTCCTTCTTCCATAGGAATATTCTTGTCCAATTTGGGTTATAACCAATCTTGTGCATCCAATAAGTTTAGACTTTGATTGGTGCGTTTGGGCTTTCACAGACAGTCCTTTTCTTTTTCTGTCAGTTTGTTCAGCTTCACTTAGTCTATGCAATTCCATTTCGTGCTCTCTCAGTTTACCAAACAGTGTTGCAATAGACAGGCTGCCAAGATCTTTTGATTCTGCTATGGCAGTAATCTTTGGCTGCCATTCTCTAGTTAAACACCTCATCACCTTGCTGATTTGCTGATCATTGTCAATCTCCTTGCCAAGTGCATTCAGGTTGTTGACTATATGTATGAATCTCGTTTGCATGTCATTCATGGACTCATCTTTCTTCATGTTGAACAGTTCGTACTCATGCATGAGTGTATTAATTCGAGCTCTTTTCACATCGGTTGTTCCTTCATGTGTTTGCTGCAATGTGTCCCACATCTCTTTGGCGGATCCTCACACCAGTTAGATCTGGGTTTAGGGATTAGTGAATCACCAGTCCCAGCTATTGTAGGTATGTAGGGTCCATTTTCTACAGCATCCAGAATATCAATACCACTAGCTTCTAGAAATATTAACATCCTATGTTTCCAGTACATGTAAGCAGCCCCATTAAATGCAGGGGGCCTTGCCAATGAAGCGCCTTCTCCTAGAAATTCAACAGAGGACATTTTCTTTAAAGAATTTATCTAAAAAGCCAAGCTCTGATACCAATTGTTGGTTAGTATGCCCTCAGTATGTATGAAAAACGTATATGACAGACAAATAACGCAGGTTAACATATACAGTTTCCAAGTATTGAAATTAATATCGAAACCAAAGTGATCAATATTATTCAAATTTCAACAGTTATGAATACAAGGTCTTAGCAACATAAAGATTCACATACAAACATTTAACATGTCAATCAATACAGAATTTTTCTATCACATGCGATCAAGATTAATCATACAAGCAAAATTAAAAACAAAGAGTAAGGGATAGGAAATTGTGCACCACAATTTTTATACTGGTTCAGCCGTCTATCTGACGACCTACTCCAGTCATGATAATCGAATCGATTACAGCCTTTTTCAATAGAATCTTCTAGAGTGTTTTACAGATTGTCCAGCACTCCCTGCCTATCTATCTTAAAACTCTCTCTCTATTCTATTGTGCACCCACCGAATCCCTCAAGTCAATCGGCAGACTCTCCCCAGATTTCGGTGAAGCTTCTTCTTGATAACCTCCCTTATCAACGAAGATCGCTACCAGTTTCAATATTGGATTTTTCTCAGTTCTTTTTTACAAAAGCGTTGTTACAGAAAAGATAAAATGTATACATAAATTGTTTCAATCACTACAATGTATCTCACACAAGATGTACTTTTACAATTGAGTGTTTGTGAGATATTTCTTCTTCTCTCAAGTTGTCTTTTTCAGCTCTTTGAGATCTCGAAGAGTATTTGATTCAGGTCTGAAAAAGTAATATCAAAAGTTATTCAAAGTATGAGCAAAAGTTCTATGTTGTAGTTATTATTGTTATGAGAGAAAGTGATTGAAAAACGTTTATATAGTTTCTGAAAAACAACATATAAATCGATTAACCAATCGATTTATTAATGTGTTAAAACAGGCGCAATCGATTTCCCAATCGATTATCGCGAATCTTGTTTTTCTTGAATCTTGAAACTACATAAACTAATCGATTACCTAATCCATTATTTTAATGCACTTTTCAGAAAATGATATGCAGTTCATAATGGAATCGATTGCATAATCGATTGAAGGTGTTTTGTTCCAACAACGAGATCAAAACAATCGATTACTCAATCGATTCATTAATTCACATAATCGATTTCTTAAAACACATAATCGATTCATGAATTCCCACAATCGATTTGGCAATACGCTAAGTCTTCTCTGTGACTTAAAATTTTTGTTCCAATCGGTTTGCCAATCGATTTGGATTATTACGGAGAGTTAGCTTATTTCAAGCAAATGGGCGTGCCAATCGATTTGGTGCCATGTTTCTGAAAAAATGATTTACCAGATGGTTCATTCAATTGATTGCCTAATTGATTGATACCAAACTTGTTTCAAAAGAAATTTGATTCAATTGATTGTCCAATCGACTGTGTTTGTCACAGACCATGTTCCTTTTGAAACCTTATTTTAGCAATCGATTTGCCAATTGATTTGTCAATCGATTTTTACAATCAGCTTAGTCTTTGTAATTTGAACAATCGATGTGTCAATCGATTAGCTTGCTAAAAGGCTTGCTTCTGACTTGCACACTTGATTTTCAATAAATGTGCCAGTCGATTGCCTAATCGATTGTTTAATCACAGACTACACATTTTCATACAACCCCATTACAAAATCGATTCCCTAATCAATTTTCTTAATAAATTTTCCAACTTTGGTTGATTCCTTGAGTTCCAAGCTATTATCTCAAGTATGTAGGGTTGAGTTGTTGTTCCTGAAATTTTACTCAGTTTAAAATGTTAGATTAATAAAATGATGTATGTTTGTCAATAATATCAAAATGGCCTTATGTCTAACAATTTTAACCAATCTTGTGCATCCAATAGGTGTGTTTGTGTCATTGGATGAACATTTAGGTCATTTTCGTCCACCCTAGGCTTATTCATGTCCAATTAGGGTTTATAACCAATCTTGTGCATCAAATAAGTTCATTTGTGTCATTGGATTAACATTTAGGTCACTTTCGTCCTCCCTAGGCATATTCTTGTCCAATTAGGGTTTTTAACCAAT